>OY283142.1:34190400-35390400 GCA_958299785.1 Medicago lupulina
GAATTCACAAGTCTCAGCAAACCGACTCAGGTGTTCATGTGGGCTCATAGCTTCTGTCCCATCAAATTGCTTGTCTCTCAACCCATTCAGAAAGGTGCTCTTTATGTCAAAAGCAGTAGGATTAGTAGGCCGGAAAGTGTGAGTTAGCTGACCACGATGAGTAGCTAAACCGTAGTCTCCCAACTTAGGTCTTGGTGTAGGATCTCCCATGATACTAGGTTCAGGAGATATAGATTTTTCAGTTTCTGAAGGTGCAGGACTCGGTATCTGCTCTCTTTGCTCTGGTGGAACTGACTTTGACAACCAGGCAGCTTTTTGATTGGCTCTTGCAGTCCTTTCTATCTTCGGATCAAATTGTAGATCGTCTTTGCTTTGTCTATCTCGCATAAACATCAAAATACCTTAGTATCATTGCACAATTAAAAAGTAACAAATTTAAAAAAAAAACATAAAATAAATTACGGAAATCCTAAATTATAACGAAATTGCCTTGTTGAAATAATTCAACAGTCCCCGGCAGCGGCGCCAAAAACTTGATAGAAGTTTGGGAAGTGTACCAAAAACTATCGAAGTAGTAAAAATATCGTTCCCACGAGGACTGTTTTTAATCTCAATAAACTAATTTCCTTAAGCAATAGGATGTATAAAGGTTATTATGGTTTTGCCACTAGGCAGTTGATTTAGTTTGATTTTATAGAATCAAATAACAGAAAATAAAAGTTGTTAAGAAATAAGAGAGATGAGATCAGGTTTTTCGAATCATCTATGTTCCCCTAATTGGTTACTGTACTATATTCTTGTGAATGGTTCTTTAGTTCCACAATAGTTAACAAATTAGCCATAATCAATCCCTTGAGTTAGGACCCTCCTCTTAAACTACAACCCCTAATTCCTTAGGTGGTCTAATAATCCTTGAAGGTTTAAGCACATTAACCTAATATCACTAACAAACGATTATCCATTCCTAGACTAACCATGTTTATTAGAACAATTCAATGAGTTGAAAGCTAGGGTCAGTAGTTATTCATACTCACGAGTTTATATGTGATCAAGATATAAAAGAATTAAAACAATTGAATTGAATAAAAACTAAATTGTCATTCACAATAAATAGAGTTTCATCACAACAACATGTATCAATTAGGGTTACATAAAATCATCTCAGACCTAATCTCTAAGAGATTTAGCTACTCATAATGAGACTTACAAATAACATAATCAATAGTGCAATCAAAACATACATGAACTGAAAGAAGGTTGAAGAAATCGCCCTCCTAGCCGTCTTTAGGTCTCAAAATCGCACTTTGCTCTTCTCAAATCGTAACCCTTGTTTTCTGAATAGTCTTCAGCTTAAATAGGCACAGAATTTCGCCCAAATCGTGTCACGTTTTAAGTAAATCGTGACACGATTTCACTTGTGTAACAAGAAACTAAATTAGGGTTTCACCACATCGTGTCACGTTTTTGCCATCGTGACACGTTTTCCTTAATGTCGAAACAATGCAGTCTGCCTTGTCAAATCGTGTCACGTTTTTGACCAAACGTGCCACGATTTTGTCTTTGCCTTTTTCTTCAGTTTTCTTGCTTTTCTTGTTGCTTAAGTCGCCTTGTGAACTCCAAAATACGATAATATTTACATAAAAATTACGTAATGACAGTATGTCATCAGTTCTCAATCTAGAACTTAAAAAATGTAGAGATTCACAAAATCTTGCTAGAGATGAATTATAAAGTCTATGTTTAAATTTTAGTGACCAACAAAAGTTCTTCAGTGGATGAATTTTTGTCCACCTTCACCAAAAATCATTTGGAGTTATTTTCTCATAAATTTTTTTTATTCACACAACACGGCCATAAAAATATATTAACACTTTTTTTATTCTCGGTGAAACATGAAAAATACATTGCCAATAATGAACTTTTCATGTTCTCGAGGAATTATCGATTAAAATTTGAAATGTAACAAATACACAAGATATATATTTCCTATAGTTTCGAGCTCACAAGAAATCACACATACTAATCCTCTTTTTTTTTTTATTATCCTTTTTTTTTTATCGAGAAAGGTTATCAAATAATAGAAGATTGGTAAAATAAGAATGAATTATGATGATTGGTATGTTTTTTACGTTAACTCTTTATTAAGTACGACAAAGGGACAAACATAACAT
This sequence comes from Medicago lupulina, assembly GCA_958299785.1. Lineage (NCBI taxonomy): Eukaryota > Viridiplantae > Streptophyta > Magnoliopsida > Fabales > Fabaceae > Medicago > Medicago lupulina. The sequence continues at coordinate 34,192,572 of OY283142.1, forward strand.
TTGATATACTTAAAACATTTAATAATGTTTTAACTTTAGAAAGGTTGTTTTACAAGCTTATAATTGCTAAAAACTAGTGTATAAGAAAAGGATGAGTTTTATAAAGTATAAAGTGATATAAGATCATATAATATCTCTTAAATGTAAAGTTAGAAAATATGGTTAAAGTTTTCAAGTTTGCTTATGTCATGATTATCTTTCTTTCCTTATTTCTTGCTGCAATGACAGTTGATGGTAATCTAATTTTATCATTTTTAAATTTCCTTAGTTACTTCCTATATAATATAATATTTTATAAATGTTAATATCATCCTTTCATTTTATTTTTTTTAATTACAGCGATTATTGAATGTAATCAACATTCTGATTGTCCAAAAGATATGTGCCTATTTCATCTTAAGCCGAATTGTATTTTAATGAAGGTTCGGTTGTCAATTTTTTTCCCAAGTTTCTATGATGGTATATGTGGATGTGATTGATCTATGTACCCATGAGATTCCGCATGAAAATTTTACAAGATGTTGTTTTGTTATTGTGGTAGCACCCACTAATTTGATTTTTTTTTTCTATTATAATGAACCTTGTACTTTTGGATTTTTTACTCTAAGATGATTGAAATAAAATGAAAAAAATTCAGCAAATAATATTATTTATATTTCCTTATAGTTTTTATTTCTCGCTTTACAATTGATGAAATCTTAAGAATCACTTAGCAAAATAAAAAATTATGATAAGAACAAAGTCCTAAATAATGAGTAAAGAGTACAAGATGAATGAGACTTGCCAATTGGTGGAAAGAGAAATTCCTAACAATAAAATAGCTTTTTTAAGATTGAAGATGCTGAGATCGATAAAGAGTGAGACAATAATATGAATGGTTTGGATGATTTAGTGAGAGAGCTCTTGGAGACTGGGATTTGAATTAATCATCTGATGTCAAACTAGAGATTTGACTGAGGTTTCAACTAATATTCATCAACTGTGATTTTATTTCTTCAAACAATTAACACCGAGGATGAAATTTTGTCCATATATCATGGGTTCTTTAAGTACTCCTATAGAGTGTTAGGTATGATTGTTTTGGGTTTTATTTTTGCGTGGGTTATGTGTTAATTTTCTCTCGCTAAGGGGCTCATGTCGCCCCTCACATTTGAATGACAACTTCCCATTACATGGTGTGATCTGTTGATAATATCCAACATGTGCAACACTTCCTTAAACATGCCTCATTACTCGTTATTTGTTGTTAATCACACTATAAACAACAATTAACGAGGAATGTATGCCACTCTAAACAAGGAATGTATGTTAGGGTATAAAACTGATTATCTTTCTCTCGTCTGAACAAGAACAAAAGGAATTGTTTATTTACTTTAATTTAATTATTGAATTTAAGTATAATTATGATTCATCTAAGGAGAAGTTAAATGTATAGTCCTTGTTTAGGCAAAAATACTAGAACTTTCCATCGATTCATCACAGTTTCATATCAAAACTATCGCTTATCAAGGTTAGGTCACAACTAATAGAAACTCGAGTTAATTCCAACAAAAAAGATAGAAGGGATTTAAGGAAACATTAATCGTCGTGAAACATGTGAATCTACTCAAAACCTAGTATCATATCGTGCAATCAGTCAAACTTGCCACCATAAACTCCTTATACTGCATTGTAAATTGCTTCGTTGAACGACAATCGCTATGAATAATCACTTTATTACTTAAGTTGCTTATACAAAATATGCAATAAATATATTTAATTTTTTCAATTAAGATACTATGATTAATATATACATTAAATGAAAAAAAGATAGATTGTAACATTTAAACTATAAGCAACTTAAGTTTGTTTATTACAAAACATGCTATAAACTAGTAAACAAGTGTAATCTGCCTAGTTCTTAATATGTCTTTCTATCGACAAGTAATGAAGGATAAAATGTTTGGGAAAGCATAGAAGGATGATAATTACTCAATGCATATATGATGTGTGTGTTGAGGATATTGCCGACACATCCAGTCAGAGACTCTCAAGACAAACAAAGTGGTATTTGAAAACTTAAAATTTCGCCAAAAGTAAAGAACTTGTTTGGTGAGTTTGTAAGAGTTGTTTTCCATCTTGAGAGCGACTAAGCAGCAAGGGCATTCCATGTTCTGTGAATTGTGTGGTTTGCAACGCCAAACATGGAGATAATATACATGTTTTGCTTGAGTGCCCCTTGCGTTACATGTTTGGAGAGCAACCAAATTATGGGTTGAGATTGAGTGTGCGTTGCAGCAAACCTATATCATGTAGGAGCTAATTTTCCAACAGCTTCAATGCATGAGTGTGTCCCTATTCGAACGTTTTTCAATTATTTTATGAAGCATATGGAAAAAGAGAAACATGAGACTTTGACAACATTATGAAGAAACAAGCAACCATATTGTGGATATGGATATTTGTATCCTTGAAGACTATAATTTGGCCAATATAGTGAAATTGTGTGGCAATAACACTTCAACGTTTGATGTAATGTACAACAACAACCGAACAATGTCGGGGTGCATAGGTGGGTGAAATCGGCACTAAGATGATTCAAGTGCAATATACACGCCTCTTTTTCCTTTTCGCACAATAAGATAAGTATTGGTAGGGGCATCCGAGATGACACCAAAAGCTTTGTTTACGCGAGGAACCTTACATTTTCTCCATTGTGTTGAACTGATATCTGGGAAACTTTGGGATTATGCAATGATTTATAGTGGGTACACGACCTTCAACTAACACCTATTTGATGCCTGACTCAAATAAGGTGGTTGTAACACCCTATTTTTCGTCGATAAATTTAAACAATAATAATATATTTAATAACAAGGATGTTACACAACTCAACATTATACCACCATTTGGTCATAAACACTTTCATTAGATAAATTTACAGTAGTGGAATAAAATATTCAAAGGTCACAATAATTAAACTCATGCTGGTTTTTAAATGATCATAAATAGAAAATAACAATATTTCCATAATCCAATTCAAAATGCAACAAAGATTCAATCGTCGACTCCAACCCTACTGTTACAGGAATCTGAGCTCGTAACGACTACATTTTATTTTCAGCTAATAATAAAAGAACTAAATGGAGGCATCTCCTGTGTTCACCTTTTAAAACGTCTCACAACTATTCTTCATCAACCTGAGTGTCTGTACTCAAAGTACAACCACCACAAAGGAAAACAACACAACAAACAAAGGGGTGAGAAATCCAGTCATAACATAGTAATAAGGAAAAAGTCACAACATTAAAATATCATAAGAACAATGTTCCATTCCACCATTACAAGATCATCAACAATTATAATTCTTTCTCATCATGTCATATATCACACCATCACATTCTTTCACATTTAAAAACTGAAGGTGGGAAAAACACAAGAAGGGGGGGTTGAATTGTGTTTTAAAAAAAACGTTTCTTTCTCACGAAAATAAGCAACTGTTCTCAGGATCAGAGTCTGATAGAGTTCAGAGTCTGATAGAGTTCAGAGTCTTAGTGCAGCGGATAGAAAGTAAGAAAGCAGAAAACAAAAGAAGAACACAAGCAATTTATACAGGTTCCTTCCACAATCTGGAAGTAGTCCTGTCCCCCTTGCACTTCCAAGGAGAGTTCCACTAAAATGTAATATCAAATTACAAGTTGCTCAAACACACAAGTAAGAGACTTCCTTTGCTCAATCACACAAGAAAGAGACTTCAATGCTCAAAGACAACTCCAAGAGACTTCTAAACAATTACAGAGAATTGAAAAGAGTTTTGAATACTTGATATACAATCAGAGGTATTCACAAATCAAAATGAACAGAACAGACTCTGTTTTTCTTAGACACTTAGAAATTCTAAAATATGAACTTTTGTAAGAATTATCTAAGTTGTTGATGAGCAATGTTTGCGACTTTGAATATGAGAAGTAGCCTTGTTCGCGTATGTGTATATGTGTGTCTCAGTTCTTCAAGTCTTCATCTCTATTTATAGAGGATTTGAGAGACGTTGGGAACTAGCTAGCTCATCACTTAGTCTTGACCGAAGCTTTGATTTATCACCATTGATCCTTTGCCTGATTTGAAGATTGTCCTTATAAAAACAATTTCAAATTCATTCCAAAAACAAATGGAACAATGTCTGCGAATATTGCTGTTATTCTTGTCTTGTATAGGAGACATAGTGCAGAGATGGTGGTTGCAGAGACATGCGCAGACTTAGTGGTTGTACATTTCGTACACTGTACTTTGTCAACGCTCTTTAGCCTCTGGAGAAATTGGCTTCTGATGAACTTGCTTCTGGAGAACTGGCTTCAGATGACGTCATCTTCAGGAGCGCTTTCTTCAGACGCACTATGCTTCTGACTTTCCAGGAGCGCTTTCAATCAGATGCTCTTCAAGCTTCAATCTAAATTTCCTTGCATTTTAATTCATTCAGTCAAAACCTCTTGTAAATAACTTTTTATTAATTGGTCCTGTACACTTGAATAAACTTTTAGCATATCCAATTGATAATTTTTAATACCTTGTTATCATCAAAACTTAAGTGGTATATTTGTGAAACACCCTTTGTTCCAACAAAAACATCAAGTACAAACATGTCATTTAAATGGATATGGACTCTTCCTAATGTTGGAACAAAATGTGTTTAACATTACCCTTAAAAGTTTTGAGTGATAACAAGGTATTAAAAATTGTTAATTGGATATGCTAATATTTGTTCAAGTGTACAAGACCATAGACAAAATTTTTGAGATCACTTATAGGTTCTGGATGAACAAAAGAGAGCAAAGAATTTAACGAAAAGGAAGCTTAAAAGCATCTGAAGAAGAACTGCTCCTGAAGTCAAAAGTGCTCCTGAAGTCATAGCGCTCCTGAAGTGATGACGTCATCAAAAACAAGTTCATCAGAAGTTGAATATCACCAGAAGCTAAAGTTCATCAGGAGATGCAAACTTAAAGATTCAAAAGATGTTCAATGGATTCAATGTCGTCTTAATATCGCGAAAGAGTGGAAAAGAAGAACAACGGCTAACTCAAAAGGATTCAAAAACATTGGATGCTTGTTTCTTTGTTAAGCGTTGACAAAGTACAATTGTACGAAGTGTACAACCACTACCTCCACTACACAGAGTTTGTCTCTGCTACAAGACAAGGATAACAGCTCTGCCTGCAACAATGCTCCTTCATACATGGGATGCATTTGAAATTGATCCTTCATAGGACAATAACCATATTAGGCAATGAATCATTGGTGATTGATCAAAGCTTCAAACGACTCTTTTTGGATGTGCTGGCAACTCAACGTTCATTTCACACCTCTATATAAAGGAGTGAAGACTTGAAGAACAACAAGACTCTGAATCATCTGTTTCTGGTTCTGGTTCTAGTGATCATAATGATGTACCTTATGATTACAATGACAAGAAAGCTGACTCAGGAAAAGTTCCTAAGTTCAATGGAGATCCCGAAGAGTTCTCATGGTGGAAAACCAACTTCTACAGTTATATCATGGGCTTAGATGAAGAGTTATGGGATATTCTGGAAGATGAAGTTGGTGACTTGGATCTTGATGAAGAAGGAGTTGTTGTAGATAGAAAGAAACATACTCCTGCTCAAAATATGAGTGTTCCATGCTAATACTATTTCTGAGACTTGCGAATCTTCTGTATGTCAACTGGTTACATCACGTACACACTAAGGCAAAGTGCTTGTACCTTGAGCTTTTGAAGCCTACCTGTTGCATTAAATTTTTCCATTTTAAAGCCAATGTTGAGCCAATAGGTTAGACCCCGTTGTTTCGGTGACAAACCACATTTTTAGCCTTGAAACCTTAGGAATGTATCCCAATTAATTGTGGAGTTATGCAATCGCAATGTGTTTGTAATATTCTAAGTTTGGGGTTGCTCTTGGGATAGCAACATTTTAAGTTTGGGGTGAGGGACATAGAGAACATGAGTTAAATAGATCACATTTGTCTCAAAATAAAAGAACAAAATAGAAAAAAAATCTTGAGAAGTTAAGTTGACAAAAAAAAAATCAACTTACAAAGAATGTATATATTGAGACAAAGATTGGTAAATTGAGTGATCCGGAAACTTCTGTTGTGTTCTCTAGTTCTCAAATTTAAGTAAATTATTTCAGGTTGTGATGTTCCAAATTGTCAGAATAAGTAGGAAATGCTTAACTCCTATGTGTTATTTTAAGCCGACTTTCCAAATGATCCCACCTCTGACCTTAGCCCTGTTACACCCTGAAAGTCCTTAAAAGTGTGTATTGTGATGTAATTTTGATTGATGTTTAGAAGTTTTTCAAGTTTTGGCAATATATGGTTAGTGTGTCAACTGTGTGAACCTTTTTCAATGATGTTGCGTGAAGTTGTGGGATGAATGTTTGGCAAGCAGGTTAGCCACTAATGCTAACTAGGAGATGAACTTTTGAAATACCATTGATGAGGTAGGTGCTATTTTACTGTTTAAATTCATGTTTAAAGTCAGTTCCTTGAGGACAAGTAACGATGCAAGTTTGGGGTTGTGATGACACTAGGTCATATATCACTTTTGCTTTTATTTCATGTAATGTTGAGTCGAGTTCAGGTGGTTTTTCTTGAGTTTTGAGCTTAAAAAAGATACATTTGAAGAGCATGAGTACAGGTTTAATCGTAGTACGATTTCTAGCATCGTACTACGATTTGAGGACGTTTTGATTTGCCTGGCCACTGTAAAAATCGTAGTACGATCCTCCAGTATCGTACTACGATAAAAGGGAGTGTCTGAGGCATCGTACTACGATTTTGGACATCGTAGTACGATTTACGCGTGACCTGATTTTGTCCTATAAAAGCCAAGCTGATTTCTGAGGCAGGGGTTCGAAATTTTAGAGAAAAAAGGAGATTTTTGGAGCTGGATCACTGAGCAAAAGGTGGGAGACCATCAATTATCATAGCCGGTTATTAACTTCATGTAATGAACTCTTCTTTATCATTAGTTATTTATGCTTTAGCCATGAGTAGCTAAATTCTCTGTGATTAGGTCAAGAGATGATTCTGTACTAATTCATGTGATGTAACCAGAAACTCTTACTTTTATGAATGTCAATCTAGTTTATTTAGTATAATTTTTTCTTAATGCCTTCATGATTCTGACCCAATATGATTGATTCAAGAGATTTTATGACTATTGACTCTAGCATATAACTCAGACATAATTATACTGTTCAATTCAACGGACGATTTAGGAATAGATGGTTGTTGAATTGTGATAATTAAATTAACAGACTCATGAACCTTTGATGATTATAGGTTCACCTAAGGAATTAGGGAATTATGATTAGATAAGAGGACTTAGTATCAAGGGATTGGCCTAGGTTATTTTGTTAATTCGTCGTAAACTTTGTGACATTTGTGAACTTAAGGAACATGTTACTAGTGAATGATGTGCAGATGAATCGATTGATCTAGTCATTACTCTTATATTATTTCTACAACCAACGTTATTTTCATCATTTTAGTTACGATTGAATCAAAAATCCAAATTGCCAAAGTCACCCCATATTTTATTATATCTTAATGTTAATGTTCTTGTTAAGTTGGTATCAAAACAGTCCCTGAGGAAACAAATTATTTTATTACGCGATTTAGATTAGTACACTTGCTAATTTGTTATCACAAACTATGAGGGTAGCAAGAAGGTTAGAGAAGCCAAAGCACTTATGCTTGTTCATCAGTATGAGTTGTTCAAGATGAAGGATGATGAAAGTATTGAGGAGATGTACTCAAGATTTCAGATCCTAGTCTCTGGACTGCAAATATTGAAGAAAATCTATGTTGCTTCTGATCATGTGAGCAAGATACTAAGAAGTCTGCCTGCTAGATGGAGACCTAAGGTTACTGCTATTGAGGAAGCTAAAGATTTAAACACTTTAAGTGTTGAAGATCTTGTTAGTTCTCTCAAAGTTTATGAGTTAAGTCTTAATGAACATGAGTATGCTAAAAAGATTAAATCTATAGCTTTACCATCTAAAGGTGATAGACGTTTGGCAAGTGCACCAAATACTATCGAAGTAGTAAAATATCGATCCCACGAGGATTGTTTTTAATCGCAATAAGTTAATTTCGTTATGCAATAGGATGTTTAAAGGTTATTATAGTTTTGCCACTAGGCGGTAGATTTGTTTGTTTTAATAACAAAAATAACAAAATGATAAAGTTTGTTTAGAAAATATGGAGAGAGATGAGATCGGATCGTCGAATCCTCTATGTTTCCCCTAATTGGTTACTGTATTCTATTCCTATTAATGGTTCTTTAAGTCCCACGATAGTTAACAAAATAGCCCTAATCAATCCCTTGAGTTAGGACCCTCTTCTTAAACTACAGCCCCTAATTCCTTAGGTGGTCTAATAATTCTCGAAGGTTTAAGCACGTTAACCTAATATCACTAATAAACGATTATCCATTCCTAGACTAACCATGTTTATTAGAACAATTCAATTAAGTCTAAGTTGAAAGCTAGGGTTAGTAGTCATTCATTCTCACGAAAACATATTTATATTTGATCAGGATATAAAAAGCATTAAGAACAATTGAATTGAATAAAGACTTAAATAATCATTAATATGGAATAGAGTTTCATCACAGCAACATAAGATCAACTAGGGTTTACACAGAATCATCTCGGATCCAATCTCTAAGAGATTTAGCTACTCATACTGATGTTTACAAATAGTACAATCAATTGAATCGTTAAAACATACATGTAACTGGTAAAAGGATGAAGAAATCGTCCTCCTTGCAGTCGCCTTTATGTCCAAATCGCACTTTGCTCTCCAAGATTCGTAACCCTTGTTTTCGGAAAAGACTTCAGCTTAAATAGGCCCAGAAATTCGCCCAAAACGTGTCGCGTTTTAAGTAAAACGTGTCACGTTTTTTCCTTCAGTAGCAAGTAACCAAATTAGTGTTTCACAAAACGTGTCACGTTTTTGCCAACGTGACACGTTCTTCTTTCTTCTCAAAACATGCTCTCTGACTTGTGAAAACGTGTCACGTTTTTTAGCAAGCGTGACACGTTTTTGTGACTTGCACCATTCTTCAGTTTTCTTGCTTTTTCTTGCTTTTCATGCGTTTCTTGCTGCTTAAGTTGCTTTGTGACTCCATAAAATGATAAAATATACATAGAAATTACGTAATGACAGCATGTCATCACAACCCCAAACTTAAACCATTCCTTGTCCCCAAGGAATTTACATGCAAAATTGACAGTTGACAGTAAAATAACAAGTACCTGCTCAAGTGATGGTAATCCAAAAAAAGTTCATCTCCTTACTAGCTAAAGGTGAGCTAGTTTGACTTGAATGCATCCACCAATTCACAACTCCACGCACAAAATGAATAGGGTTCACACTCAATCACATGCAAAGCTACATATTACCATACGCTTGAAAAGTTTCTAAACGTCAATTAAAGTCAATATCAATACACACTTTGAGGTCTTTAAGGGTTATAACGGGGCTTAGGTGAAGGTGGGATGATATTTGGATAAGTAGGCTACACAAAATGTGAGTTAGGCACTCCTACAAAAATTAAAGTATGGATTCAACCCCTTCATTCACCCTTGAAACAATTTGTTAAGGTACTAGAGAACATTTGTAACTTGTTGGGACAATCGAATTTAAAGTTACTCGGATTTTTCATTGTTTGTCCTTTTTCATTATTTTCATTCTTTTTTTTTTTTTTATACACCATTTTTGTGTGTATTTTTCATGATAATGTTCTTTGTTCTCTAGTACCCCACCCCAAACTTAGTTGGTTGCAAATTCCAAAAGCAACCCCAAACTTAATTTTTAGCAACATTCTAACATGCCTAACTCAGAAAAACAGTATGGGATAAATCCTAAAAGTCTCTAAGTTTGTAATGTAGGTTGTCACCGAACAAAAAGTTCTATCCTACCGGCTCAACTTGTCTAAGAAAAGGATGAATTCAATATAATCAGGGTAGGCTTCAAAAGGCTCACAGGACCAAGCACTTTTGCCTCAGTGTGTATTTGACATAAACCAATCGACAGAAAAGAAACAATGCAAGTTCTAGAAATGTAGATGCATGGAACACTCTATATAAGTAAATTGAAAAATAAAATTTGGCCATGAACCTTACAGTTATGATATCTGGGAGTTGTGACTACCTAGCACTGCCGTACACTTCGCCTTTTACTCAAGTCACTCCTCCTTATGAACTTTTGGACAAATCACTTGAGCACACATTTGTCACTAAACTGTAAAAAGTCAATAAAACACATAAATTCATCAGTAATAAACAAGTTCAGGCTCAATTACATCACAGGGGAATACAACTGATTAGACTTCAAATTGTTCGAAAATAAAATGAAAAAGTACATCAAAATGAAAGGAAACTGCTGAAACAAACAGAAAAAATAATAAGAATAATAGATGAGCCATCAGTAGCCCATCAATCCTGCATCAAGTTTGGGTCAATCCATGTGCTCGGGTTCTGCTCCTCATAGGTGTCTTCGCCAAAATGCGACCTCGACCTCGCACCACCAGCAGCAAAGTCTGCCCTAATCTCCTGCTCTCTTGCTTGGGCACGACCTCTGGTGACATCAAAGTATTGGTCCATCGCCTCCTCGGACCCATCAAAACGGTCAAAAGACCCAGTAATCGCTCTCCTGTTGAGGCAGACTGCCTCAGTAAGCTCTGGCCCGAACCTAGGACGGTTCCAATACTCTTGGTCTGACACCTCATTCATCCAGTTGCAGTGGCCGAACATGTAGTCCAGCATCATGGGATGAAGAGGTGCATGGGCACCTTGTTGGCTGCTTCCTTCTCCCGACACCAACTCTGGCTGAGGCGGGGGCTGTTGTGGTTGTGGCTGAGGCTGAGGGCCTGCTTCCTCCTCAGCTCCCAACTGCTGCATGCGCTCCAAATAATCCTTCAGAAAAACCTCCATGTAGTTATCCGTGATTGGCTTCATCATTTTTGCCTCGAGGTCATTTATGTAGCACTCGCAGTCGGCTTCCTCACAAAGCCAGTTGATGAGGCTCATGTGAGGGATGGCTTTCTTGTTCCCTTGGACAAACTCAGCAATGTTGTTGGCAATCAATTCACCAACATTTATAGGGCTACCCTCCATGATGGCAGCAACAGTATGCACCCGAGATAAGGGAATCTCAGATGAACAGGAAGTACCTTCTAATGTCTGCACCACAAATGATGCCCAAGCCTTAGCAACCGGCTTGAAATCAGCTTTCAGCAACATCTTCCTGCTCTTCTGCCATTGAGCGCCCTCCACACACAGTAAGGCTTTCACTTCTTCCCACGTCTCCTCGTCCCAGTTAGCACATGTCTCCCTCCTCCTCTTGACATCACATTGTTCCGGGGGAACGATCTTCAGCATGGTATTGATAGCCTCAGGGGAGAAATCAATGGTCTTCCCCCTCACATAAGATTCATACCGCCGCCCGGAGAACCGAGCATTGGCATAAAACTCAAGCGCCATGGTCTTGTTGGCCTCTTGGAACACCATATTATTCAGCCCGTCCCACCCTCGAGCCGTGATAATTTGTTCAAACTCAGGGTTGCCTAACAATTTAGGGAGTAGGAACCCCCTCTCTGGTATCACCCGATAACTTCTGATTTCTTTGAAGCGGTCACGGGCCGGGATGTCATGGAAACGGTAAGCTAGAGTGGGTGGTACGGCTGGTGGGGCTGTGGGTTTAACCGGTTGTTTTCGTTTGGCGGTGGTTTTGGATTTTTTGGCTTGTGGGGCTTTTCCTTTCTTTCTAGTATCAACCATGGTGAAGGTTTAGGGTTAGGTCAAAGGAAAAGTGAAAGTTTGAGATTAGGGTTTTGAGGTTAGGTGAGGATGATGAATTTTGAGAGGTTAATGATGTTGATGGTAGTTTTTGTGGTTGTTTTGGTGATTTGGAGATGGAAAGTTGAAGGTTTTTGGTGTAGAAAGTTGAGAAGTTCGTAGGTTAGGGTTCTGGGGAAATTTTGGCAGAGTTTGGCTACTTTTGGAAGTGCATGGGATGATTTTCGTGTGAAGGGTATATATAGGGGAGAAAAACGTGTCACGTTTGGCCAAAAACGTGTCACGTTTTTCGTTTTGTAACGGTCAAAAATTTTGAAACCACCCAAAAACGTGTCACGTTTGGGCAAAACGTGACACGCTCCACTCTTTGAAAAATTTTGGTTCCCAGAAAACGTGTCACGTTTTGGCCAGCGTGACACGTTTTTGCTAAACAGAATGCTTGTTTTTGAGATGCTTCAGAGGTGGCAAAAACGTGGCACGTTTTGCCCAAAACGTGTCGCGTTTTTGCCCAGTATCGGACTTGAAATTTTTCTTCCTCTGATCGTTTCAGCGAAAATATTTTTGTATTTTTGATTTTTTTGAAAGCAATAAAATGCGAAAAAATATAAAAGAACTATTACCTGCAAAAAAAAACTAAAGTGGTGGGTTGCCTCCCACAAAGCGCTTCTTTACCGTCACTAGCTTGACTACTACGGACCTTTATAGGTCCTTCAGCATCAACCCTACCCTTTCTTTTGGTAGGTCGCCACCCAGATATGGCTTAACTCTTTGTCCATTCACTTTGAAACTCCTGTCACCCTCCGGCGTGATTAGTTCAACAGCTCCGTATGGTGACACGCTCCTGACCAAGAAAGGTCCAGACCACTTCGACTTGAGCTTTCCAGGAAACAGCTTCAACCTGGAATTATATAACAAAACTAGTTGTCCAGAGTTAATTTCCCTAGATACTAAGTTTTTGTCATGATACCTTTTAGTCCTGGCTTTATAGATGAGCGCATTTTCATACGCTCTAAGCCTCATCTCCTCAAGTTCATTAAGTTTCAAAAGTCTTTTCTTACCAGCAGCTACTTGATCAAAATTTAAGGCCTTGATGGCCCAGTAAGCTTTATGCTCTAACTCGACTGGAAGATGACAAGCCTTACCATAGACTAGTTGATAGGGTGAAAACCCAATGTGAGTCTTAAAGGCTGTCCTATATGCCCACAGTGCGTCATCTAACTTTTTGGACCAATCCTTCCTATTAGACGCAACTGTCTTCTCTAGAATCTGTTTCAACTGACGGTTTGAAACCTCTACTTGACCACTAGTTTGTGGGTGATAGGGCGTTGCAACTTTGTGCTTGATGTTATACTTTTTGAGCACATTTTCAAGAAGGTTGTTGCAAAAGTGCGTCCCCCCATCACTGATCAAGACTCTAGGTGTTCCAAACCTAGTGAAAATATTCTTTTGGAGAAAATTGACAACAGTTCTGGCATCATTAGCAACACATGGTATCGCTTCAACCCACTTAGTAACATAATCAACACAAACTAGAATATGAAGATAAGAGTAAGAGGGAGGGAAAGGCCCCATAAAATCAATGCCCCAACAATCAAATGGTTCTATTTCAAGTATTCCTGTTAGGGGCATCTCATTCCTCTTAGAAATGTTACCTGTCCTTTGGCATTTGTCACACCGCCGCACAAAGTCTTGGCAGTCCTTGAACAAGGTGGGCCACCAGAAGCCACTTTGCAAGATTTTTGCAGCGGTTCTTTCTCCACTATGGTGGCCCCCATAAGCTGAGCTATGGCAGTGCCACATGATACTATTCGCTTCTTCACCTGCCACACAACGTCTAATTAACCCGTCAGTGCCTACCTTAAACAGATAAGGATCATCCCACAGATAGTGGTTTGAATCCTTGAAGAACTTCTTCTTTTGGGCCGAGTTCAAGTCATCCGGCACTATGTTACCGGCCTTGTAGTTCGCCATGTCGGCAAACCAAGGCCTTTCAGCAACAGCGAACAGTTGCTCATCCGGGAACTCGGCCATGATGGCCTTTTCCTTCTTTGTCACCTCCTTATTCTCCAACCGGGAGAGGTGATCAGCCACCACATTCTCAACTCCCTTTTTGTCACGAATTTCAAGATCAAACTCTTGTAACAAAAGGATCCACCTCAACAGCCGAGGCTTGGAATCTCCTTTCGTCAGTAGGTACTTCAGGGCTGCATGATCTGTAAACACAATGACTTTGGAGCCGATTAGATAAGAACGAAATTTTTCCAAGGCAAAAATTACCGCAAGCAATTCTTTCTCAGTGGTAGCGTAATTTACTTGATTTTCATTCAAAACTTTGCTTGCGTAATAAATTGCATGGAAAAATTTGTTCTTGCGTTGGCCTAAAACTGCACCAACAGCGTAATCACTTGCATCACACATTAATTCAAACGGTAAATCCCAATCGGGTGCAATGATTATTGGTGCAGTAACCAACTTGGTTTTAATCAAAGAAAAAGCATTTAAGCACTCATCATCAAATTTGAAATCATTTTCTTTGACTAAGAGGTTACAAAGGGGCTTTGAAATTTTTGAAAAATCTTTAATGAAACGCCGATAAAATCCAGCATGCCCTAGGAAACTCCTCACTCCTTTAACATTTATGGGAGGGGGAAGTTTCTCTATAACCTCTATTTTCGCTTGGTCCACCTCTATGCCTTTAGCACTTATCTTATGCCCCAAAACTATACCCTCGTTTACCATGAAATGGCATTTTTCCCAATTTAAAATGAGGTTAGTTTCGGTGCATCTTTTAAGGACGGCATCTAGGTGGACTAAACATTGATCAAAAGACTTACCGAAAACAGAAAAGTCGTCCATAAATACCTCGATGTTCTTCTCTATCATGTCAGAGAAGATGGAGAGCATACACCTTTGAAAGGTCGCCGGCGCATTACACAGCCCAAAGGGCATTCTCCTATACGCAAAGATACCAAACGGACAAGTGAAGGCAGTCTTCTCTTGATCTTCCGGAGCCACTGCAATTTGATTATACCCCGAATACCCATCCAGAAAGCAATAAAAGGCTTGGCCAGCCAACCTCTCTATCATTTGATCCATAAATGGTAACGGGAAGTGATCCTTCCTTGTTGCGGTATTTAACCTCCGATAATCGATGCACATCCTCCAACCAGTGACGGTACGGGTGGGAATCAATTCATTTTTCTCATTAGCCACCACCGTCATTCCACCTTTCTTAGGCACCACATGGACAGGACTTACCCACGAGCTATCAGAGATAGGGTAAATCATACCTGCCTCTAGAAGTTTCAGCACTTCTTTCTTTACAACTTCCTTCATTGTGGGGTTCAGTCTCCGTTGAGGTTGAACAACTGGTTTGTATTCAGCCTCCATATGAATTTTATGCATGCAATAAGCTGGACTAATACCCTTCAAATCAGAAATATTCCATCCCAACGCTCCTTCGTTCTCCCTTAACACCCTCATCAATTTTTCTTCTTCTAAAGGTGTCAAAGTGCTGCTGATGATTGCCGGTTTAGAAGCATCTTTGCTTAAGAAGACATACTTTAAGTGAGAAGGTAGTTCTTTTAATTCAGGATTTTTTTCCTCTTCCACACCCAACGTAAGCGCCCCCTCATTCTTGTCAAGAAGTAACTTTTCTATTTTTTCCGATGCCACCTCTTGTTTGCTTGCCTCCAATTGCTTGACACATTCCTTCACCTCAAGATCTTCATCATTGTCACAATTCTCTATAGAATTTACAATTGCTTTCTCCATAGGTTGTGTTGGTTGAGGTTCACGAGAATTGTCTTCAACGATTTCATCAACAACGTCAATCCGGTAGCACTTGGGATTTTCAGCTCTATGTTTCATGGCTTCAAAAATGTTAAACACCACTTGTTCATTATGGAACCTTAACATAAGTTGGCCCAATTCGACATCAATTAAAGCACGACCAGTTGCAAGGAAAGGTCTGCCTAGGATGAGCGGTGTCTCATCATCTTCAGCCATGTCCATGATAACAAAGTCAGCAGGAAATACTAACTCATTTACCTTTACGAGCACATCTTCCAAAACACCAAAAGGATAAGAGATGGACCGATCAGCTAAAGTGAGGGTCATTCTTGTTGGTTTTGGTTGACCACATCCAAGCTTCTTCATCATAGATAGAGGCATCAAGTTGATACTTGCCCCTAAGTCACATAAAGCTCTACCCACCTTCACCGATCCAATAGAACAAGGAATGGTAAAAGCGCC
Source organism: Medicago lupulina (assembly GCA_958299785.1). Taxonomy (NCBI): domain Eukaryota; kingdom Viridiplantae; phylum Streptophyta; class Magnoliopsida; order Fabales; family Fabaceae; genus Medicago; species Medicago lupulina. Next base: position 34,208,666 of record OY283142.1, read on the forward strand.
TGGATCTTTCATCTTCGGTGGAAGTTTGTTTTGGATGATGGCACTACAGTTTTCTGAAAGAGCTATATTCTCGTCATCTTTTGGCTTTCTTCTTCCGGTTAATAACTCCTTCATAAACTTTGCATAAACGGGCATTTGATCAAGGGCTTCACTAAAAGGAATATTCACCTGGAGTTGTGAGAAAAGTTCCATGAACTTTTTAAATTGGCCTTCCTCTTTCTTTTTCTTCTTAGCTAGATGAGGGTATGGAAGCTTTACATAAGACGGTACAACTTGTGGTTTATCACCATCTTTCAAAATTTGACTCCTAGACTTCCTCAAGATCGAGTCTTCATCTACTAATCTCTCACTTTTTTCTCCCTCTGATTTTTCCTTCTTTTCTTTTTCAACTTCTCCTTGATCACTTTCTTTTTCAACTACTCCCTCAAATTCTTTTTCAACTTCACAATCTATTTCTACCTCCTCCGTCACAACATCATCAACTGTTTTCTTAACTCTTGGGACTAAAGGTGTGAGCACCTTTTTGCTCCTAAGTTCAATAACATTGCAAGTTTCATTTTTCGGGTTATCCTTAGTATTACCTGAGAATCCTCCCTTGCTTTGTTCAGCCAACTGTTTAGCCATTTTCCCGATTTGCGTCTCAAGCAACTTCCTCGAAGCTTCATTGTTTTTTCTCTCAGCTTCTTGGCTCTTCTTCATCTCTTCAAAGTTACTTTGAGTCATCTTCATGAAATTCACCATTGTTTCTTCAAGAGCTGAAGGCTTCCTCGGTTGTTGTTGTTGTTGTTGAGGATTTGGAAGTAGAGGGTTTAGAGTGTTGTTGTTAGAATAACTCAAGTTAGGATGCTTGTTAAACCCGGGATTGTAGTAAGGATTTTGTCTTTGAAAGTTAACGTAGTTCACAAACTCCTCACTAAATCCTTCCGGTACACACTCGCCATTTGCATGTCCTTCTCCACATAGATCACACTTGACAGCTGCCACTTGTTGCTTGTTAGCCAAAGTAAACCCTTGGAACTCCTTAGTTAGAGCTTCGATTTGCTTGTTCATGGCTGCTTGGTTAGCTAGGATAGATGTAGTGTCGCTGACCCCATATACTCCTCTTTTCTTCTTCTCCACATTATCACGGTACTCGTTTTGAGCCATGCTTTCAATTAAGGCTTCGACTTCATGATCGGTCTTGTTTTTAAGGCTGCCTCCAGCTGAGGCGTCTAGAAACATTCTAATGTTATGTATCAAGCCTTCGGTGAAGATTTGGAGGTATTGTTTCTCAGACAGTTCATGGTTGGGACACCTCTTCAACATCAATGTAAATCTTTCCCATGCATCATATAAAGATTCAGTCTCCCCTTGCTTGAAATTTTGAATCTCCATCTTCTTTTCCCAATATTTGGACATAGGAAAGTACTTCTCTAGGAACCTCAGCTCGAGCTCCTCCCATGTTTGAATGGTACCACCCGGAATGGTTAGCAACCAATCTCTAGCTCTTCCCGTCAATGTAAACGGAAATAACCGCAGCTTCTTCTGGCTATCAGTAACCGTAGCTGGAGGTACGCAGAATTCACAAGTCTCTGCAAACCGACTCAAGTGCTCATGTGGGCTCATGGCTTCAGTGCCATCGAATTGCTTGTCTCTCAACCCATTCAGAACGGTGCTCTTGATGTCAAAAGCAGCAGGGTTGGCAGGTCGGAAGGTGTGTGTCAACTGACCACGGTGAGTAGCTAGCCCGTAGTCTCCCAACTTAGGTCTCGGTTCAGCGTCTCCCATGATACTTGGTGTAGGAGAGATAGACTTCAAGGATTCAGCCGGTGGCGGACTAGGTGACCGCCCTTTTACGATGGGTGGGACTGACTTCGACAACCGGGCAGCTCTCCGATTGGCTCGTTCAGTCCTTTCTATCTCCGGATCGAACTGTAAATCGTCCTTGCTTTGTCGACCTCGCATAAACAGCAAAATACCTTAGTAGCACTGCACCAATAAAAGTAACAAAAAATTTAAAAACAGAAAATAAAATGCAGAAATCCTAAATTATAACTAAATTGCCTTATTGAAATAAATCAACAATCCCCGGCAACGGCGCCAAAAACTTGATAGACGTTTGGCAAGTGCACCAAATACTATCGAAGTAGTAAAATATCGATCCCACGAGGATTGTTTTTAATCGCAATAAGTTAATTTCGTTATGCAATAGGATGTTTAAAGGTTATTATAGTTTTGCCACTAGGCGGTAGATTTGTTTGTTTTAATAACAAAAATAACAAAATGATAAAGTTTGTTTAGAAAATATGGAGAGAGATGAGATCGGATCGTCGAATCCTCTATGTTTCCCCTAATTGGTTACTGTATTCTATTCCTATTAATGGTTCTTTAAGTCCCACGATAGTTAACAAAATAGCCCTAATCAATCCCTTGAGTTAGGACCCTCTTCTTAAACTACAGCCCCTAATTCCTTAGGTGGTCTAATAATTCTCGAAGGTTTAAGCACGTTAACCTAATATCACTAATAAACGATTATCCATTCCTAGACTAACCATGTTTATTAGAACAATTCAATTAAGTCTAAGTTGAAAGCTAGGGTTAGTAGTCATTCATTCTCACGAAAACATATTTATATTTGATCAGGATATAAAAAGCATTAAGAACAATTGAATTGAATAAAGACTTAAATAATCATTAATTTGGAATAGAGTTTCATCACAGCAACATAAGATCAACTAGGGTTTACACAGAATCATCTCGGATCCAATCTCTAAGAGATTTAGCTACTCATACTGATGTTTACAAATAGCACAATCAATTGAATCGTTAAAACATACATGTAACTGGTAAAAGGATGAAGAAATCGTCCTCCTTGCAGTCGCCTTTATGTCCAAATCGCACTTTGCTCTCCAAGATTCGTAACCCTTGTTTTCGGAAAAGACTTCAGCTTAAATAGGCCCAGAAATTCGCCCAAAACGTGTCGCGTTTTAAGTAAAACGTGTCACGTTTTTTCCTTCAGTAGCAAGTAACCAAATTAGGGTTTCACAAAACGTGTCACGTTTTTGCCAACGTGACACGTTCTTCTTTCTTCTCAAAACATGCTCTCTGACTTGTGAAAACGTGTCACGTTTTTTAGCAAGCGTGACACGTTTTTGTGACTTGCACCATTCTTCAGTTTTCTTGCTTTTTCTTGCTTTTCATGCGTTTCTTGCTGCTTAAGTTGCTTTGTGACTCCATAAAATGATAAAATATACATAGAAATTACGTAATGACAACATGTCATCAAAAGGGAAGTCATCAAAAGCTCTTAAAGTCATAGAATCTAAAGGAGAAGAATCACCTGATGGAGATTCTGATGAAGATCTTGCTAAGATGATGGCTATACTCTCCAACAAACTGCAGTATCTGGCCAAGAAGAACAAGAAGTTCTTGAGCAGAAGGAGATTTTACAAAAGCTTCAAGAAAGAAGATCAGAAGGGTTGCTTCAACTGAAAGAAGCCTGGACATTTCATTGCTGATTGCCATGATCTTCAGAAGGAGAAATCAAAGGACAAGTCAAAGAAGTCAACTTTCAAATCAAACAAGATCAAGAAGCAAATTAAGTAGAGTTTGATGGCTACCTGGGAAGATTTATATAGTGAATCTGAATCTGATAAAGATGATGCTGATGAAGGTGCAAAGATAGTTGTTGGGTTAGTAGCTACAACAACTTCAGAAGCTAAAACAGAATCAGACTCAAAAGACGAAAATGAGGTATATTCTAAAATTCCCAAAGAAGAACTTATTGAGTCTCTTAAAGAGCTCCTTACACATTTTGAACTGAGAACCAATGAGTTGAAAGATTTAAAAGAAAAATATGTTGATTTAATGAAACAACAAGAATCAACTTTATTGGATCTGAAAGCTTCTGAAGAAGGACTTAGAGGTTTTGACTTCATTTGTAAAACCTATGAAGACAAGCTCAAGTTCTTATGTCAGAAGCTACAAGAAAAGGGTAATGGAATACCTTTAAGCAATCATGAAATTACTCTTGAAGATTTTATTATGTCTGGTATTGACAGAAGGAGAGTTGCTTCTATGATTTATAACATTTACAAGAACAATGACAAAGGGATTGGATTCTCATAAGTAAAATCTAATGAAACCAATCTCAAAGCATATTGTGAATGTATTAAGGAAGGATTGAAAACCTTATTTGTACGTGAAGGTGTTAAAATGGAAACTGTGGTTCAGACAGAACATGAATCTTCCAGTTCTAAGGCTAAGATTACTTCAAAGCCAAAACACTCTAAGCCTAAGGTTATGACAAATTCTGATTCTAAGACCTCAAAGATCAAGATTTTAAAGAGATCATAACCTGTTCGTCAGACTCAGAAGAACAAAATAGTTGCTGCTTCTGGGGAATCAAAACCAAAAGGTGATAAACCTAAGGTAATGATTACTCAGAAGCTACCTAAACCACATCTCAAAGTACATGAAGTGAAGAGTAAAACTTCCAGCACTAACGCCAAAGGACCCATAAAACAATGGGTACCTAAATCTGAAATTGCCAATGCTGCAGATATGCCTAAGAGCAAAGCAAAAGCAAAAATCATGGTATCTGGACAACGATTGCTCAAGGCACATGACTGGAGAGAAGTCAATGTTCCTCACCCTCACAATGAAAGAAGGTGGAAATGTGACGTTTGGAGGCAACTAGTCTGGGAAGATCATTAGTATAAAAACTATTGGTAATTCCTCTATCTCAATTAATAATGTGTGGTTGGTAGATGGTCTTGAACATAACCTTCTGAGTATCAGTCAGTTTTGTGACAATGGTTATGATGTGATGTTTGAAAAGACCAACTGCACAGTAATCAACAAAGATAACAAGTCCATAATGTTCAAAGGAAAGAGAGTAGAGAATGTCTATAAATTCAATTTCTCTGAACTGGTTGATCAGAAGGTAATTTGTCTTCTGTCAATGAATGATAAGAAGTGGGTGTGGCACAGAAGGTTGGGACATACTAACTAGAGGTTAATATCTAAGCTTAGTAAGTTACAACTTGTCAAAGGCCTACCTAACATTAACTATCATTAAGATGCACTTTGTGGTGCATGCTAGAGAGGAAAAATTGTGAAATCATCTTTTAAAGCTAAAGACATTGTCTCAACCTCCAGACCTTTAGAACTGCTTCATATTGATTTATTTGGACCAGTTAACACTGCATCTTTATATGAACGCAAGTATGGACTAGTCATTGTTGATGATTACAACAGATGGACTTGGGTAAAGTTCTTGAAAAGTAAAGATAGTACATATGATGTATTCAGTAACTTCTGCACTCAAATACAATCTGAAAAAGAAATGAAAATTTTGAAAATCAGAAGTGATCATGGTGGAGAATTTGAAAATGAGCCATTTGAAACTGTTTGTGAAAAACATGGAATTGTCCATGAATTCTCTTCTCCTAGAACACCACAACAAAATGGGGTTGTAGAGAGAAAGAATAGAAATTTACAAGAAATGGCTAGAACCATGATTCATGAAAATAATTTAGCTAAACATTTCTGGGCAGAAGTAGTGAATACAACATGTTATGTTCAAAATAGGATCTATATCAGGCCTATCTTGGAGAAAACTGCATATGAACTCTTTAAAGGAAGAAGACCCAATATATCTTACTTTCATCAATTTGGATGTACGTTAAATTTGATGACAAAGAGCCTAGAAATGAAACTCCAGAGCAAGATGAAAGTTATGCAGATATACAGGTTACTGAAGATACTCCAGAACTTGATCAGACTAGTGATTCTGAAGTAAAATTAGAAGCTGAATCAACCTCAGAAGCTCAAGAAGAAGTAGCTTCTGATGAAGCTCAAAATGGCTCTCAAAACGCAAATCAATCCAGGAATACGTTTACGTACAAGTCTTCACATCTTGAGGATCAAATCATTGGAAACAAAGACAGTCCCAGAAGAACAAGATCATACTACAGACAAGAAGAGTCTATGATAGGATTGTTATCAGTGATTGAACCTGCTACAGTTGATGAAGCACTTTCAGATGATGGATGGATTTTAGCTATGCAAGAAGAGCTTAATCAGTTTCAAAGAAATGATGTGTGGGATCTGGTACCCAAACCACCTCAGAAGAACATTATTGGAACAAAATGGGTATTAAAAAACAAGCTGAATGAACAAGGTCAAGTAACTAGAAACAAAGCTAGATTTGTTGCACAAGGTTACAATCAACAAGGCATTGATTACACTAAAACATTTGCTCCAGTTGCAAGATTGGAAGCAATCAGGTTACTTTTATCCTATGCAGTTAATCATGACATAATATTATATCAAATGGATGTCAAGAGTGCGTTTCTTAATGGTGTCATAGAAGAAGAAGTGTATCTCAAGCAACCTCTTGGTTTGAGGATCTTAAGCATCCTGACCATGTTTACAAACTTAAGAAATCACTATATGACTTGAAACAAGCTCCCAGAGCTTGGTATGATAGACTAAGTAATTTCCTGATTAAAAATGATTTTTAAAAGAGGTCAAGTTGACACAACACTCTTCAGAAAGACCCTTGAGAAAGATATTCTGGTTGTGCAGATATATGTTGATGATATAATATTTGGTTCTACTAATGCATCTCTTTGCAAGGAACTTTCTAAGTTAATGCAGGATGAATTTGAAATGAGCATGATGGGAGAATTGAAGTTCTTCCTTGGCATTCAAATCAATCAATGTAAATATTGAGTATTCATCAAACAAAGTACACAAAGGAGCTTCTGAAGAAGTTCAAGCTGGAAGATTGTAAATTGATGAACACTCCAATGCATCCAACATGCACCTTAAGCAAATAAGATATTGGATCAAAGGTAAATCAGAAGTTGTATAGAGGTATGATTGGTTCTTTGTTATACCTCACTGCATCTAGGCCATATATTTTATTCAGTGTATGCTTGTGTGCAAGATTCCAGGAAGATCCTAGGGAATCTCATTTAACAGTTGTTAAGAGAATCTTCAGGTATCTGAAAGAAACAACCAATCTTGGACTCCTTTATAGGAAATCCTTAGATTATAAGTTGATTGGATTCTGTGATGCTGATTATGCTGGTGACATGATTGAAAGAAAATCAACCAGTGGTAACTGTCAGTTCCTGGGAGAGAATTTGATATCCTGGGCTAGCAAAAGACAAGCAACTATTGCAATGTCTGCAACAGAAGCAGAATACATTTCAGCTGCAAGTTGTTGTACACAACTACTCTGAATGAAACATCAGTTGAAAGATTATCAGATTAATGCTAACAATATTCCCATATTTTGTGATAATACTGATGCTATTTGTTTGTCAAAGAATCCAATTCTACATTCAAGAGCCAAGCACATTGAAATCAAACAACATTTTATTAGAGATTATGTTCAAAATGGAATTCTGGATATACAATTCGTTGATACTGAACATCAGTGGACTGATATATTCACTAAACCTTTAACTGTTGAAAGATTTGATTTTATAAAGAAAAATTTGAACATGCATTTTATGTCTGATTGATATTGCTTGCTCCTGAACTAGAAGTTAGGTTTTGAAGTTAGTTTAGAAGCTATGGTCCATCAAGAGCTCTTAACTGAGATTCTGAGGAAAATGTGCTTCTGAAGATGATGTCAACATCTTAACTTCAGTAGCTGGATTTTATGCTTCTGAATAGTAGAAGTTAGTGGAATTACTGGAGTTGCTTCTGGTAACACTTGTCCCACTAACTAGACAGCGTAGCTGAAGTTTTCCAATGTGGCTTATTTGTATTGGTGTGTAACTTAAATGGCAATGATGATGTTTATGCTTTGAATGTACTATTATCGCGCCCCCAACTCTCATTAATGCTGTGTTTGTTTGTCCCCTCTGAAATTGCAATCATTTTTACTCAATACATTTAAACAATCACACACTTCTCACTTCACTTCCTACACTTTCTAGTTTCAAACACTCTCTGCGAAGAAAACTCTATCTTTTCCCAAATTCGAACTTAAGAACCCTAAAGTTTCATCATCATCATCAATGGCATCCTCAAGCTCAACTATTCAAGAAACTGCTCAGGGAACCACTACTCATCAAGAAGCTCCGGCTTATGAGATCAAGGGAAGAACTATGTCTCTTGAATAGTGGGATTTAACAGTTCAGGTAGAGACACCTGTTGATTTTGCTTCACTATTTCATCATGGCTGTGACATCGTGGAATATTATGAAGCTCAAAACCTTGGTTGTTACTTCAGTATGCTCAAGGTTCCAACCTACAAGAGTTTAGTAAAGCACTTATGGGTAAGAGCCTCTGTTTATGAGAAACATGCTGCCAAGTTGGAAGAAGACCAGAAAGTCTTGATTGATCCCTCTCTAGAAGGCAAGACAAGAGAAGAGATGGGATTCGAACCGTTTGTGGCCACTGAGATCAGGTCAAGCATAATGGGTGTTCCAGTCTTCATCAATCAAGAAACTATTGCTTATGTGATTGGGAGGGCTTCTGAAGGAAATTACAAGGATGGGCTAGACAACAACAAGAAAAGCCCTTGGAATGACGTAGTCAATGAGACTATGTTCAACATCAAGAAGAAAGGTTCATACAGCAACCTTTCTATGGAGAAGAAGATGATGTTGAAGATTCAGAACGAGAATTTGTTGCCTAAAGGAGGAGGTTATGATCAACCCTCATTGGAGCACAGGGTGTTTCTTCATTATTTCCTCAAAAAGGAGACAGCCAATGTGCCAAAGTACATATTCAAGCACATGATCAAAAATCTAAAGGAAAGTTAGCTAAACAACAGAACTTGGATTCCCTATGGGAGGTTGATCTCAGAGATCTTTAACCAAGGAGGTATGTTAAGAGGATTGAGTGAAACAAGAGGTTTCACTAATAATATGCTAGGAACAGTTACTGGCAAAATCATTAATGGAGCAACATTAGCCAACATGAAGCTGATCAAGCCTAATGCTATCATTCAGCTTGAATCAGATATGAAGGAGTCCAGAATTTCTTCAAACCTGATGGATGGTTTCCCCCTATCTGCAAGCAAGATCCTCTGGATGTTCAGCTTTTCTACATTCATGACCACTTGCAAAGTACTGGAGAAGAAATTCGGTTGGAAGACATCCCAGAGACCATGTATAGAGGGAATGTCAAGGTAGCCAAAAGCAGAAAGACCGAAAGGAAGCCTGTGTCAGAAGCTAAATACTTGGAAGGTGCTTCTAAACAGCCTACCAAGAAGGCAAAGAAGGCCAAGAAGGGCAAAGCTCTTGAAGCTACTAGTTCTGTAGTAGCATCCATTCAAGAAGAGGTAGAAGATCTTGAAGCTGAGAAGATCCTACCTGAGAGGACCAGAAGTGGCAAAGCTGCAACTAATTCTATGACTGCTCCTGAACAACCTGCTATTCCAACGAAAAAGAGAAAGCATGTTGTTAGGAAATTAAAGGAGTTAAAGTATGTTGAAGAAGAAGAAAGTGCTGAAGCTACTCAACTTATGACTAGGGAGGTCAGAAGGAAGAAGGTCAATGATGATGTTGTGCAAAGAGCTGTGGAACTGGCCAGATAGATTGAAGTTCCAGCTTTCAACATAGCTAGGGAAGATGTTGTAGAAGCTGCTCATCAAGTGATTAAGGCTACTGAAGCTGTGCAAGAGCTTGCAGCAACTGAAGCTGAGGTTTTGGCTCTGGTGGGATCTGAAGAAGCCAAGGAAGGAAATGCTGGTACTTCAGAAGCTCATGTGAGTCCAGAAGCTCCTGAAGGTATGTTTGATACTTTACATACTGAAGTTGAAATAGTTGAATTAGGATCTAGTTCCTCTGACACTAGGTCAAACTCACCATCTTCTTCATCATCAACCACATCATATGATGAAGATGATATTCCACTTAGCAAAGTCTACTCAACCATCAATAAAACTCCATCAACATCAACCAAAACCACTCAAAAGCCAAATGATACTTTTGTACCAATGTATCCCTCTGTTGAGGAAAGAATGATTGGTATGCAACAAAGACGGATTGATGCATGCAAGCATCTACCTATAGATCACCCATTGCAACCACCAGTAATTGAACCAATTCAATTCATACCTGCTGTTGCAGAAGGTGGAAGTGATCATGTAGGGACAGATCTTGCATCTGAAACAATTGTATCATCTGAACCAAACTCACTAGTAACCCAAAACATAGATATTCCTGAACCCTCAATTTTGTCAAACCTAGAAAGACACTGTTCAGGTGAACTGCCTGAATATGTATCTAACCAACAAATAGCCTCTTACATAGCTTCTGATGAAGTTATGACATAATGCCCCCAACATCAAACACCAAACTCAGATATGACAACATCAACCAAAAATAACTTTGTTCCTACCAATGAGATACTTGTTCCTGAACTAACCGTTCCTAAACAAACCACTTCTGAACAGAGTGCTTCTAAACTCACCACAGAAAGCCAGTCAACTACAACCACAAACTTTCATGAACCTGAGAACCTCACAAATGACCAACCCTCATCATCCAATCTAGCTATACAACTTATAACCCCAGCCAAAACAAATGTCTCCTCTCCACCCTCCTTATTCCTCAATTAAACTATTCTTTCAAATGTATGTGAAAGTATATTTCAGGAGCTCAACTGTCTCATTCAAGCAAGGAACAATCTAATCCATGAGGACAGTTATGAGAAGCTGTGCATTAGACTAAAGGACATAGTGGACTTCATTCTTTCAGAGCTTCAAAGATCATGCCTTGATGCACAAGAACTTGCTCAAGCAAAACTTCAAGAATGGATGAAGGGTGTTGTCTCAAATTTGGATGAAGTAAAGATTCTTGGAACATGGGTGAAGACTCCTCTTTGCTTGGAAGCAAGAAGTCTCATTCCATCAAGCATTCATCCCAAAGAGCTCAATCTGGACTGGTTAACCAAGCTGAACTTCAATGAAGCTTCTTCTGAACTGGCTCTGCTTCAAAGGAATACTCTTCTGGAAAAGGAGAATCACTAGATGAAGAAAGAGCTTATGGAGTAGAAGCTAATGCTTTTAGAATACAAGACTCAAACTGAAGCTCAACTGGAAGAAGCAAGAATCAGATAGGAAAGGCTGCTTAAGAGCAATGAAGATTTCAAGATGGAAATGAAGCAACAAGCTGAGGAAACTCAAAAGATGATGAAGCAGTTGATGGAGATGATGAAACAAAAACAAGCTTAAACCTAGATTGCACACATTAGCTTGTCTTTTATTTCTATTTTTCACTTGCTTATGTACTTTGTTAAATGCTTCTGAACTTCTACCTTGTCCTTCTTTCTTATACATCGCTGTCATACATTATTTGGATATAAATGCTTCTGAAATTTTATTGCTTGATTAATGATTCTGACTATTTTGTGATTCTGGTAACTACTTATTCTTATGTGCTCTGGTTGTTTCTTAACTATTTTTATGACTCTAAACCTTTATATCCTTATAGATTTTAAAGGGGGAGTAGTATTTTGACTTTGAACTATTTTATGTTTTCTCAACTCTTCTTTTTGTTTTTTACTTTTTGTTAATGACAAAAGGAGGAGTAGTAGATAGTATTTAAAGGCTCTGAGCCCCATTAATTTAATTTCAAGGAATTTAAATTAATAGAACCATTTTCTCACCTCACTTTGCCTTGTAAATTTTTTTGTGTGAGATTAATTTTGAGAGTTAATTCGTTTTTAATGAATTTAATTAACAAGAATATAACTCAAGGGGAGCTTACAAACCTCACCTTAAAGTACTATTAGACTCAGGGGGAGCTTTCAAACCTCATACCCTATATAGTCAACTTGTTAATTAGATTAACAACAATTAAACATTTTTTAAATACTAATGTTTGTCATCATCAAAAAGGGGGAGATTGTTGGAACAAAATGTGTTTAACATTACCCTTAAAAGTTTTGAGTGATAACAAGGTATTAAAAAATTGTTAATGGATATGCTAATATTTGTTCAGGTGTACAGAACCATAAACAAAAATTTTGAGATCATTTATAGGTTATGGATGAACAAAAGAGAGCAAAGAATTTAACAAAAAGGAAGCTTAAAAGCATCTGAAGAAGAACTGCTCCTGAAGTCAAAAGTGCTCTTGAAGTCATAGTGCTCCTGAAGTGATGACGTCATCAGAAGCAAGTTCATCAGAAGCTGAATATCACCAGAAGCTAAAGTTCATCAGGAGATGCAAACTTAAAGATTCAAAAGTTGTTCAATGGATTCAATGTCGTCTTAATATTGCGAAAGAGTGGAAAAGAAGAACAACGGCTAACTCAAAAGGATTCAAAAGCATTGGATGCTTGTTTCTTTGTTAAGCGTTAACAAAGTACAATTGTACGAAGTGTACAACCACTACCTCCACTACACAGAGTTTGTCTCTACTACAAGACAAGGATAACAACTCTGCCTGCAACAATGTTCCCTACATACATGGAATGCATTTTAAATTGATCCTTCATAGGACAATTGTTTAGCTTTTGACTCACTAAATTATTTCACGACTTTGATTTAAAAAAGATTTGAATTTGATGGGGTCCGGGGGTTGGTTACACAAAGGGAAGGTGTTAGCACCCTTTATGTTCGTAGTACTCTAGGAGAACCTTTCGACTTTATTTTATTTTTATGCTATAAATTACTTGCTTTTAAAAATGGAATGAATGGTGAATAAAGAAAAAAAAAACCTAGTTATCTACATTTTTATTGATTTGGAAGGACTAGGTCATTTGCCTACGTACCCGTGAGGGATCAGAGCCTCGTAGTTCGGGGTAAAAATTTTGTTTGATTTGTTTTGTATTTTTTATTTGTTTTTGAAAAAGGTTTTAAAGTAAAAAGCCAAGTGGCAAAATGAAATTGGTTTGTATTTTTTACATTGAAGAAAAAAAGAAACTCAAAGTAAAGTTAAAATTGGTTGAATTTGATTAAGAAAATAAAATAGAAAATGGGATCACTTGATTTTTGAACCAAGGTTTGTTTATGAAAATATTTTTGTGATTTTTGTTATTTGCATGTTTTTGTTGTTTTTGAATATTGACTAAACCTAAAAAATAATACTAACATAGTAATAAAAATAAAGCGCGAGAACTTCATGGTGACGTTGGATCACCACGAGGTCCTTTAACCTAACCTAAACATTCTCGCATATACATATAAAGCAGTAAAGAAAATAAGGGCACCCACGCACACACACGTGCACATAAGACTATTACATTAAACCTATTAATATATTCTAAAGTCTGCGGAAAATAAATGACGTAAATAAATATATGAACAAAGTAATAAATCTAATCCTAAAATAAGCATGAGAGAATATAAAAGGAAAACAAATGCAATGCTAAAAGATAAAAAAAATGTAAGACTTGAAAAAAAATGGGGTTCAATCACAAGGTGGGGGTGCAGCAGTAACTAAAGGGGGTGTAAAAATAAAAAGAAGGGAATTGGGCCCAAGGAGGAAGGCTGGGGCATGGGCCTCTGAAAAGCAAACCGAACCGGTCTGATTCAAGTGAACCGGACCGGTTCAGTCGCAATATAAATAGGGGTAGCCCGTTTTTTTATTCATTTTTCTTCCCCTTTCTCTCTCTACTCTTCTCTCTAGAGAGATAAGCTCTCTCCTCTCTCTTCTTCACTTCTTCTTCTTTGGCGAACTAGCCGGCGAACCCTAGCAGTTGCGCCGCCGCGCCGAAATAAAAAAAAATTGTCTTTTTTTGTCCCTTTTTTTTAAATCGTTTCTACTACCTCCCCTCTACTCGAATCCTACACCAAATTTCACAAACAAGATTTCAATTGACCTAGATCTAAAAAAGTAAAAAAAAAAAAAAAAAGCGAGAAAGTTACTACCTTTTGTATTTGATTTGAGGATCCGGTTCGAATGGTGTCTGTGATGTATTCGTTGATTTGCGTTCGAGTCCGACTAGTGTTGCGGTTTGGCGACAGTTTGTAATGGTTTTGTGCACTGTTTATGTTGTGACTGTTTTACGGTTTGAATTTGCGAGGCCTTTGGCTGCTGAGGACTGGTGCGGTCGTGTCGGGGTTTGTACGGTTCCGATTTTGTGTGGCTTGCGTGACTGTTGTGGGTTCGAGGTCGAGGATGATTGTGATGTTGATCGTTTATGGTTTTGAGATGTTAGGGTTTATGTTGTGTTGCTGTGTTCTGTGCGTTTATTCGATGAATTGTTTGGCCTCGCTCTTGTGCGTGTTCTGGCTTGTGTTTATAGTCACAGATTTTGGGGTTAGGGTTTGTTACAGAAGCAGAAAAATTGGCTCGGATTAGGATCAGAAAAAAAACGGTTTGGACTGTTTTTTGATTCATCCGACCTTGGACTATTTTTAGATTTTTGGACAATTAATAATTAGAAATAAAAATAAAAATGAAAGTGATTAAACTAAAAATAAAATAAAAATGACTAATTAAAAATAGAATTAAAATAAATAAAAAAATTGAGAAATTAAATAAAAGATGGAAATTAAAAAGATAAATTAAAAATGAGAGAAGAGGGCCTGAATCAGAACAAAAAAATGAGGTATTTTAAAATACCTCTCTGCCGAAATTTCGTTCGAAAAGTCAGAGTTTATTCAGCGCCATCGAACACGTGTCAATGTTACCTTAGGTAAAAAATTCGGGTATGACAGGTGCCCCTATTTAAGTTTCTTCGTCCGAAGATTTGAAGATGAAATTTTTGATTTGACGGGTGAAGGGACTTTTGACCTAAGATGCTATGAATGCCGGACGTCAAATATGATTCGACTGGGACAAGAAACCACAACGGGATACCCAAATTCGTTGAAGAAAAGGGATCCGACTCCACTTGGGGGTAATGTAGTTTTACTGGGGAACATGGTTGTCTACTATCGTAATGGTTCAGGCGACAGTTGATGAAGACAAAACTTTTTGGTGACACCTCTTGACCAAACACTCTTGGGATGACGCTTATGAGACAACTATAGGGTAATTGCAAAATTGTTCGTTTGTTAGAACTTGTTACTTGACACTTGGTAATGAGAAAAGGAAGAGGCAAGATGTTCATTTCTTAGAACTTGTGGCTTGAGATGTCCATTTGTTAGAACTTGCTGCTCGAGGTGTTCATTTGTTAGAACTTGCTGCTTGAGATGTTCATTTGTTAGAACTTGCTTCTCGAGGTGTTCATTTGTTAGAACTTGTTGAATGGAGATGTTCATTTGTTAGAACTTGCTTCTCGAGGTGTTCATTTGTTAGAACTTGTTGAATGGAGATGTTCATTTGTTAGAACTTGTCATTTGACATTTGATATAAAGTAGATACAAGTTGTTCGTTGGTTGGAACTGGTAACTTGGTGACATCTCCAAACCAGACACACTGGTGATGACACTCTTGAAAGGGTTCAAGCTGTTCGTTTGTTGGAACTTGCCACTTGAAATGATTGATTAGTGACATCTCTGGACCAGACACACTGGGGACGACACTTTTGGAAGGGTTGAAGTTGTTTGTTTGTTGGAACTTGCCACTTGAAATGATTGATTAGTGACATCTCTCGACCAGACACACTGGGATGACACTTTTAAAAGGGTTCAAGCTGTTCGTTTGTTGGAACTTGCCACTTGAGATGATTGATCAGTGACATCTCTCGACCAGACACACTAGGGATGACACTTTTGGAAGGGTTCAAGCTGTTCGTTTGTTGGAACTTGCCACTTGAAATGATTGATTAGTGACATCTCTTGACCAGACACACTAGGGGTGACACTTTTGGGGAAAATGGGGTATTTGCGATGAATGACATCTCGTAATCCAACACACTGGGAGATGATACTCTTGATATTCCGTCTTCCGATAAAGCAGGGAATGATACTTTTGACTTTCCGTAATCCGACAAAACGGGGAAAGATGCTTGATATTCCGTCTTCCGACAAATGGGGGAATGATGTTTTCGACTTTTCGTAATCCGACAGAACAGGTAAAATGCTTTTGATATTCCGTAATCCGACAAACTGGGGAATAATGCTTTTGATATTCCGTAATCTGAAAAACCGGGGAATAATGTTTTTGACATTCCGTCTTCCGATAAAGCGGGGAATGACTCTTTTGACTTTCCGTAATCCGACAAAATAGGGAAGAATGCTTTTGATATTTCGTAATCCGACAAACCTGGGAATAATGTTTTTGACCTTCCGTAATCAGACAAAGCAGGGAATGATACTTTTGACATTCCGTAATCCGACAAACCGGGGAATAATGTTTTTGACCTTCCGTAATCCGACAAAGCGGGGAAAGATGCTCTTGGCATTCCGTAATCCGACCAACCAGGGAATGAAACTTGACAAAAAGAAATTTGAGTGACTTCTCGTAATCCGGCAAGCCGGGAGATGACCCTTTTGATAGAAAAAAGCTAAAGCAAGACTCAGGGTGGTTAATGCAAACATGTATGACTGATATTGTGTGCATGTTATATATGTATGAATGTTTATATGCATGAATGTATGTTTGTATGTATGACATTTGTATTTGTAAGACTTTGATGACTATATATGACTCGATGAGATAAGATTGGACCGGTAAAATGGGAAGTGGACTGGCATCGCAGTACAAGCACTCGGCAATCTTCATTGGATATAGTATCATTAGAGATAACTCAGGCCACCGTCGGGATAAGACACAGTACAATGTATTAGTTGATGGTGAAGTAGACACCTCTTTGGGAGAAGGCCCGCCAATCAAGAAATCTGGCCGAAGTCGCCATTTGCAAGCCGACCTAAAGTGCTTTCTCGTGGGCACGCTCCAATAGTCATGCTTTTTGTTTTGTTTTGTTTTTTCCTTTTTTTTGAATATCCCTAACTTTTGTCTGGACCGCCCTTTCGGGTTTTCAATCCACTGGGAATATATTTTTGTATGCCCTTAATTTTTGCTTGGACCGCCCTTTCGGGTTTTCAGTCCACCAGGATGCTCTCTATTGCCTAAGCCGCCTTTTCAGGTTTTCAGTTTAGCGAGCTCTTTTTTTGTATTTTTGTGTTATGACTGCATCTTCCACAAAGCAGAGGCCCTCTCCATAGTGCTTAACCATGTTTCTCTTCCGGAATGTAACCGTTCTCGAGGCAGATGTTGATGTACGTTTCGTCTACTCATGAGTTCAAAGAGAGTGTATTTGTTGTTCACACTTTTCAAAAGATGTAAAAATAGTTTTGTATTTTAAAATTTTTTGCTTCAAGTATTGCCATAAAAAATATAAGAAATTTTGCAAATAGAATATATGAGAGTTCCAAATAAATGGGCATAAGCTCAAATTTGATGAATTGAGTGGTGACCCACCAATGGCACGACTCCATAGATTTTGAAAAGTTTGGAAAATGGTAAATATAATGGGAAGGGTACATTGAACACAGAAATCACTATTCTCCCTAACAACTTTGAATTGCCCCGGTTCTGGGTCTTTAATTTGCAGATCCTTCGAATCGGAGGTCTTCTGATGACTGGATGCCCCAAGTTGACTATGTTTGACCGAATGCGGTTACTTTGTCTTTTGATCCTTAACTTTTGCATAGATCGCCCTTGTGGGTTTTCGACCTATCAGGATAATCATTTTTGTTCATGTCTCTAATTTTTGGGTGGACCGCCCTTTTGGGTTTTCAGTCCACCGAGACACTCATTTTTGCCTAAGTCGCCTTTTCAGGTTTGCGACTTATCGAGCTTTTTGATTTTTGATTTTTTTGATTTGATTGATTTTGTATATTTTGACAAAGTATTTCTTGACTGCACCGGCATGCGGGTTTGTCAACATTTGTAGTCACGGGAGCCATTGCACATGCGCCTTCATAATTAGGCGTCCACTTGCCCCTAGAGTCTGGTTGGAAAGATAGTGTCTTTTTTAGCACAAGGTCTCTTGAAATCCACAGGGACGGACCTTCTTGTTGGAAGTTTATTTCAACCTCCCTTGATATAGTGAGGGAAAGAGGGGGGGGGGGGGGGGGGGGGGGGGGTTGCCCCTGTTGAAGCGTGCACTTGAAGTACGATGGTAGCATCTCGTGTCAGTCTTTGTAAGTGAATGCCCTTTTCTAGACACTCTTCTTGATATTTTTGGTTTTCGACTTTAACGGCAACGATGCCCTAGTAGGCGAGAAATTTCATCGGGAACTTCTTTATCTTCCTCTTCTTCGAGTTTCGGACACAGGGAACTCAAAGTTGGGAGAGAGTACACGGTTAATATATTCAACGGGTTTATTACTGCATGATTTGATTATTGATTTTGACAAGTAAGTATAAGTTATGACTATGAAGTTTTGAGAATGATTAAAGAGAATTTTTAAGTTTTTTGTATTACCATTTTTCTTGAAAAAGCACAAAACAAAATAAAGCAAAACCGGGATCGAGACGACTTTTTATTGATGATGCCAATTTATAAAGCAAAAAGCCCTGCGTAAGTTCACCTTCGTCTCGGGCGGGACAAAAGGATTTTTGAAAAGTATAAAACAAGCAAACAAACATTATTTCAACAACTGAGCAATAGAAGGAACATCAACAACGACCCAAGTGCAGCTAACCAATCCATGTGTCAACATTGGGTACCATGATCCGGTAATGGGTTAACTTGTATGCCAGGGTTCAAATTCTTCGAAAGACAAGATGTTGGCTTCAACTAAATCTTGAACTGCATTCTTCAAAGCATAACAACCCTCAACATCATGACCGGGTGCCCCCTGGTGAAAGACACATGAGAGGTCAGCTCTAAACCGTACTGGCAATTTCTTGGAGGAGAAGCCTTAATTTGGACTCAGTTCCTTTCAAATTTTGTCCTTGGAGCATGTTTTTGTGGATTGAATTGTTGAGGATCCTGTTGTCGAGGTTGACCTTTCACCATACTCACTTCATGGTCTTTCTTTTTTGAATTGCCAACGGGAACACTTCCTTTGATCAATCGTCCTTCTTGGACCCCTTCTTCTAGACGCATACCTATGCTCACCATCTCCGAGAAGTCCTTGAGCGCACTTCCGACTATCATCTCATAGTAGAATTGACTAAGAGTTTTTAAGAAGAGTTTGGTCATCTCCTTCTCTTCTACACGTGGGCTGACTTGGGCAGCGATGTTCCTCCACCGTTGGGCATATTCTCTAAATGTCTCATTGTCTTTCTGAGTCATAGCCTACAGATCACTTCGCTCCGGAGCCATGTCCACATTGAATTTGTATTGTTGCACGAAGGCCTCACGTAGGTCATTGAAAGTTCGGATATCTGCACGGTCCAAGTTCATGTACCACTTTAGTGCGGCACCAATTAAACTATCTTGAAAGTAGTGGATGAGGACCTGATGATCATTGGCATACGTGGACATTTTTCTCACATACATCGTCAGATGGTCTTTAGGGCAAGAAGTCCCTTTGTATTTCTCGAAGACTCGAAGCTTGAACTTGTGTGGTATCTTGACATTCGGCACTAAACACAGATCATAAACATCCTTCTTGAGTATTTCTTTCTCGCGGAGGGCTTGCATCTCCCGATTCATCATCTCATATTTCTCCTGTAAGTCATCTACTCTATCATAGCCCCCCATATTCCCTGCGTGAAAGATGGGTTCTTCATTTCGTGGAACGGTATGGATCGTCAATGCTAAATAGGTCATAGTAGCTTGAGGGCGTGTCGCGTTTAGAGGAGGAACATATATTGTATGTTGAACAGTAGGCACCGGAGGTTCGCAAGCAACAGGGCGGAATATTTAACCAGTAGTAAAGGGCATGAACCAAGGCGCAGATCGTGGAGGCGCATAAAATGTTGGGGATTCAGAACATATCGTCCAATCAGGGATAGCAGAGCCACTTGCTTCGGCCTGAGTTCTGACATGAGGAGGAGAGGTGGTTGATTCTGTGCAGCTCTCAGTGTTCTCACCAATTCAGTTAATTCATCCACCTGAGTTTGCGCAGCTGCCATTTCGTTCATCTTAGCCTGCATGGTTGCCAGCTCTTCTTTGAGCAGTCGATTCTCTTGCTCGAGAAAGTCTGCCATCTTCTTGATATTCACCCGAGTGTCATGTATGCGAGTTGACTGGTAAACTTTACGTCGGGCCACTTTTGGGATCAGATCGACCCTTTTATACGGAAAGGAAAACTTGAGAGACTCGGATTCGAAACTATGAATGCAGTATGATGCATGATATGTTTATGCAAAAATAGACATATTTCTATTTATCGAAGGACTTGTAAAAGTAGTTTTGTAAACATCATAATTGAAAATTTCGTTAAAGTACTGCAAGATAATTCCTTTTTTAACAAACTGAGCCAAAGGATAAACCCAGAGTATAAAGGAAAGCTATAAAATAGGATAAAAGCAAGTAACAAGTCCAAAAGACTCCCAAGCTCTTTAGGCTGGTGGATCATCAGAATCGGAGTGTGCGCCGAAAAAGAAATCCATACGCTTCTTCTTATTAGCATATCGGTCAAGCAGCCTATCCTTCACCAGGAGAAGTTCATCTCTCTCGATCATTTGTCGTCTTTGCTTGAGGAGCTGATGGTCGTTTTGTTCCAACTGTCCACTCATTGTTTCCATCTCGAGCATAGCTTCATTGTACTTCCTCTTCCAAGTGGCACTTTCATGGTTCGACTCGGCCAATCGCTCCTAGTACTCATCCTGGGTACAAGGGGGTATGGGTAAGGATGCATGTGGAATGGTTGAGGATAAGGAGCTGGGTAAGGTGTAGGGTAAGCCGAAACTCATAGCTCTATCAATAACCCACTGGGTGTAAGATGGATGTCCAAAGTTCGACTTCTTTCCCAGCTGGTTTCCATCAAGCCTACAAATAGTGTGCCAAGCTTGCACAAACTTCGTCCTCATGTTTGCATGGTCTTTATTGTTGAGATAAAATTCACCGGATAAGGAGAGGTTATTAGGGTTTTCTTTCATGGGCTATCTAAACTGGCGCATGGCAAAAGCTGGGTTGTAAGTAATTCCCCCGTACCTACCGATGAGAGGCACGTTTTGAAATTCGCCACAACTGTCAATGACTACTCCAGCGTCACCGGCTGCGTGGTACCAAGCAACGTCGTCTGGGGTAAGGGGCATGATTCTTTGAGACCAAAGGGATTTTCATGTGTTTGCTTTGGAAGAGACGGATTGGGGTAAATGCGAAGTAAAACCACTTGTATAATAAAGGTGCACAGCAAAGGATAGTTCCGTCCTTTTTGATAGTTATGTAGTGGATGGAATGGTATGTGTCCGCGAGCAAGGTAGGGACAGGATTTTTGGATAGGAAGATTTTGATGGCATTGACGTCAACAAAGTTATCAAAGTTAGGGAAGAGTACAAGGCCATATATGAGTAGGCCGATGATAGATTCAAAGGCAACGTTTTTCTTATCTTTAGCGAAAGCGGAGGCTTTTTTGTAGAGGAAATTAGCAGTTAGGCCTTGGAAGCCTCCTTTGATAATGAAGTTAGGGGGAACCATGTCGGAAGGCTTGAGATGAGGGTTGTTGCAATAATTGAGGTCTTACGAGTTAGTTCAAGGCCGTTGAAGGGTTCTTTGTCGGGCACCGGTAAGCCAACCCAATAGGAGTACTCTTCAAGGGTGGGAACAAGCTGGTAATCAGCGAAGGTGAAACAATGATAGGCCGGGTCATAAAATTGGACCAGAGTCTCCAGGATTCCTTCTTCAACTTTTATTTTGAGGATGTCAAGCAGTTTCCCATGACGGTCTCGAAAGCCTCTTGGACTAGTTACTAGAGATCCTAGCTCCCTTAGTTTTGTCAAATTTGGGCTCTCAAAACTATACTTCTTAACACTTCTCTTTGTGGGAATCATATTTGCGATGTTTACAAAAAAGTTATTTGAGTCCTTCAATATTTAATGAGAAAAAGATTTTATGAATGAATGCATGTATGCATGATTTATGCTACACCAACGGTGAAAACATGGTGAGGTTAAGTCCATAATGTTGGAGCCAAGGGTAAGTACGCCATGTGGTAAGGACTATGGTTTCATTTGTACCTGTATCACGGGTTCTACCAAGTTCCCAAATTCCAACCACCCTTATGAATGGATCGGTGCTCAGGACTGCTTCTAGTCAAATGCCATTCATAAGGAGGTCTAGTTTGAGTGTCGTATCGCGTATCAACTAAATTCAAGACTACTCTTGGTTTAGCCACCACACTACGTCCTAAAAAGGCCAAGATGGGTTAGGTGATCTAAAGGTCCTCAACGTTTAGCGGACTTCAAAAATATCAACGCCTATCACGACTGCTCATGACGACGTAATATTACTTTCGAAAGACTAACTCTCATTAAAATTAAGTCTATGATTTCTGAAATTGCAATTAACATGATTAGGTGTAGTTTTGAGAAGTTTTGAAAACTATGGTTATGAGAGGATTTGATGAATAGATGATGTTTAACGATTAATTTTGATATAAAAATGGTGCACAGACCTTAGATAATCAATAGGACGTTAATTGGAATGAGTTTTAAGGTTAGAACCATGAGTTTAGGTGACTTTTTGAGAAAATAGCAATTATGCCCGTGCTGAGATTCATCGCTTGCCCTCGCGAGCTATGAACCTCACCTCGCGAGTGATGATCTTCATCGCTCGCCACAGCGAGCAAACTTTTCGTTTCGCGAGCGACGCTATGTTGCTCGCCACAGCGAGCAGATCACTCGCCTAGCGAGTTGACCAGTGAGTTAGATTTGATTTTGATGTTTTAAGATGAGTTTTAGATGGCTTTGAGTGTTTAAACACATATAAGAAGTATTGGATGAGTTTCTGGGTTGAAATTGGATGAAAATAAGATAAAATGAGACTGCAGGGGTAAAATGGTCACTAAAGCCGTAGCTACCCACTTTTGTTCGCCTTAGGCGAGTAACCCCTCCCGCCTCGCGAGTTAGCTTTTTGTGAGCTCGCCACCGCGAGCAGAAGCCCTCTCGCCTCGCGAGCTAGGCTGTTCCAGATTTTCTAAGTTGGATTTTTGTGCTATTTTGAATTGTTTTAATTATGATTTGAGTTGTGTTTTAAATTTGTGATTGATGGTAATTTGAATTATCTTTCTAGTGCTTGTAATTTGATATGCAATTCTTCTTAATTGATTGCACATGAGTTATATGATGAAGTTGTCTAAGAAGTCAAATCGTATGAAGTTGTTTAAGAAGTTTAAGATGTCTAAGTTGTGAGTCCATTTGCATACTCGTTTGCTGAGGGCTTATGCCTTGGGGGTATTTACTCCAATACGTTGAGGGTTCATGCCCTGTGAGCTTTTGCTCTTTTGTTGAGGGCTTATGCCCCGTGAGTGTATTTATGCTCTTAAAGAAGGGGGCTCATGCCCCGGATGGTACCACATGCATATAAAAAGTTAAGATGTTTAAGAAGATAAGTTGCATAGTCGTGTCGAGTTGTTTGAGTAGTCTAAGAAGTTGAGTCATTTGATGATGTATTTTGATGAAATAATTATGAATGCCTTTGTTGTTCAATATGAGGAATTTGATGAAGTTAAGATGTTTTCCATACTTGAAACGTGATGAGTTGTTCATGATTATAAATGGGAATAATGTGTTGCATTGATGATGTTTTATGACTGTTAGCTGTAATTGATGAATTATATGCTTAACTTTAGTGTTTGTGAAATCTCACCCCTTCTGCTTGAAAATGTTACTCTTCGTATGGGTAACTTACAGGTGATCAAGGATAAATAGCTGCTGCTTGCTATCGTGAGTGGCTATCCCTCACTATGTCTTTAGGTGCTCTGACAAGTAACGGGATGGGGAACTTTTGTTATTGTTTTCTATTCCTTGCGTATTATTTCTACGAATTTTATGAACATGATGTTGAAACATTTTGATGAGATTTTATGTTGAGGCCTTCGTGCCAAAATTGTTTAAGATGTTGTTAAATTAAATTCTGCTGCGAAGTATTTTGAGATGTTTTGAATAAATAAATTGTTATTTATTTCATTTAAGATTTTTAAGAAATGTCGCATTCCGTTTAAGTTGTGAATACTCTGATTATTTATTAAGAAATTTTTATGTTGGGAAAACGGGGTGTTACAATTGGTATCAGAGCAGGTTGGTCCGTCCGGCCAAGTAGAAGAGTCTTGTTGTGTCGAGTATCAATTGATGTATTGCTATATGTCATACTGATTGTTTTGTGTTATGTAGAGAACTAAGATGGCTGGAAGAAACTACGCTGCTATTGCTACTGCATTGGAAGTCGTGGCTCAAGCGGTGGGGCAACAGCCTAATGCTAATGTTGGTGCTAATGTTGAGGTGAAGATGTTGGAGACCTTTCTGAGGAATCATCCGCCTACTTTTAAGGGAAGGTACGACCCTGATGGAGCTCAGACATGGCTCAAAGAGATAGAGAGGATCTTCAGGGTTATACAGTGCAATGAGGTGCAGAGGGTGCGTTTCGGTACGCATATGCTGGCAGAGGAAACTACTGACTGGTGGGTGAGTATCCTACCGATGTTGGAACAAAGAGGTGGTGTTGTTAACTGGGCTGTGTTTAGGAGAGAGTTCCTAGACAGATACTTCCCGGAAGATGTTCGCGGGAAGAAATAGATCGAGTTCCTTGAGCTAAAACAAGGAAATATGTCTGTGACTGAATATGCTGCAAAGTTTATGGAGCTGGCTAAGTTCTATCCACAATACACTCCTGAGACTGCTGAATTTTCTAAGTGTATTAAGTTTGAGAATGGCTTGCGTGCTGAGATCAAGCGGGCCATTGGTTACCAGAAGATCAGGATCTTTTCCGAGCTGGTGAGTAGTTGCAGAATTTATGAGGAAGATACGAAGGCTCATTACAAGGCTGTGAATGAGAGGAAAGGTAAGGGGCAGCAGAGTCGTCCCAAGCCTTACAGTGCTCCTACTGATAAAGGGAAACAAAGAGTTAATGCTGAGAGGAGGCCTAGGAAGCAAGATGTTACCGCTGAGATTGTTTGCTACACTTGTGGTGTGAAGGACCATAAGAGTAATGCTTGTACTGGAGATGTGAAACGGTGTTTCCGTTGTGGCAAGAAAGGACATACCATTACTGAATGTAAGTTTAATGATGTGGTGTGCTTTAATTGCAATGAAGAAGGTCATATTGGTTCATAGTGCAAACAGCCTAAGAAGGCTCAGGCTAAGGGGATAGTGTTTGCTTTGACTTGTACGCAGACAGAGAACGAGGACTGTTTGATCAGAGGTACTTGTTACTTTAATAGTACTCCTTTAATTGCTATTATTGATACTGGTGCTACGCATTGCTTTATTGTTATTGATTGTGCTGCTAAGTTGAATCTTGATATGTCTGATATGAATGGAGAAAGGGTTGTCGAAACTCCAGCTAAGGGTTCAGTAACTATTTCTCTTGTGTGTTTAAGATGTCCTGTGTCTATGTTTGGTCGAGATTTTGAGATTGATTTGGTTTGTTTACCGTTGGTCGGAATGGATATAATCTTGGGGATGAATTGGTTGGAATACAATCATGTCCATATCAATTGTTTTAGTAAGTCGGTGTATTTTTCTTCTGCTGAAGAAGAGAGTGGAGCAGAGTTCTTGTCTACTAAGCAGCTGAAGCAGTTAGAACGTGATGGAATTATGATGTTTTCCTTGATGGTGTCTTTGTCTATTGAGAATCAAGCTGCGATTAATAAGCTACAAGTTGTGTGTAATTTTCCAGAAGTTTTTCCTGATGAGATTCCTGATGTGCCGCCAGAGAGAGAGGTTGAATTTTCGATTGACCTTGTTCCGGGTACAAAGCCTGTGTCCATGACACCTTACCGTATGTCGGCATCTGAGTTGGCTGAGCTGAAGAAACAGTTGGAAGATTTGCTAGATAAGAAGTTTGTAAGACCGAGTGTTTCACCTTGGGGAGCGCCGGTATTGTTGGTTAAGAAGAAAGATGGTAGTATGAGGTTGTGTATTGACTATCGGCAGTTGAATAAAGTGATGATAAAGAATAGGTATCTACCTCCAAGAATTGATGATTTGATGGATCAGCTAGTGGGTGCTCGTGTGTTTAGCAAGATTGACTTGAGGTCGGGTTATCACCATATCAAAGTGAAAGATGAGGATATGCAGAAGACTGCATTCAGGACACGTTATGGGCATTATGAGTATACGGTGATGTCTTTCGGTGTTACTAATGCACCTGGTGTATTTATGGAGTACATGAATAGGATTTTTCATGCGTATTTGGATCGCTTTATGGTTGTATTTATTGATGATATTTTGATATACTCTAAGACTGAAGAGGAACATGTTGAGCATTTGAAGATTGTTTTGCAAGTGCTGAAAGAGAAGAAGTTATTTGCAAAGTTATCAAAGTGCGAGTTCTGGTTGAAAGAGGTGAGTTTTCTTGGCCATGTTATTTCTGATAGTGGTATTGTAGTTGACCCATCTAAAGTGGAAGCAATATCACAATGGGAGACCCCTAAGTCGGTTACAGAGATTAGAAGCTTTTTGGGTTTAGCTGGTTATTATCGTAGATTTATAAAAAGGTTTTCTAAGTTGGCACTTCCGTTAACGCAGTTGACGTGTAAAGGTAAAGCTTTTGTGTGGGATGTTCAATGTGAGAACAGTTTTAATGAATTGAAGAAGCGTTTGACGACGTCTCTAGTTTTGATTCTACCAAAGTCTGATGAACCTTTTGTTGTGTATTGTGATGCGTCCAAATTGGGTTTAGGTGGTGTGCTTATGCAAGATGGTAAAGTGGTTGCTTATGCATCAAGACAGTTGAGAATCCATGAACGAAATTACCCTACTCATGATCTTGAATTAGCTGCAGTTGTTTTTGTGCTTAAGATTTGGAGACATTACTTGTATGGTTCCAAATTTGAAGTGTTCAGTGATCACAATAGTCTGAAGTATTTGTTTGATCAGAAGGAATTAAATATGAGACAACGAAGGTGGCTTGAATTGCTGAAAGACTATGATTTTGGGTTGAATTATCATCCAGGCAAAGCTAATGTTGTTGCAAATGGCTTAAGTAGGAAGACTTTGCATATGTCTGCTATGATGGTGAAGGATTTTGAGTTGCTTGAACAGTTTAGAGATTTGAGTTTAGTCTGCGAATTGTCACCTTAGAGCGTAGAGCTGGGAATGTTGAAGATTGATAGTGAATTTCTGACGAGTATTAAAGAAGCGCAGAAAACGGATGTTAAGTTTGTGGATTTGTTCGTTGCTAGCAATTAGACTCAGGATAGTGACTTTAAGGTTGACGAGCATGGTATGTTAAGATTCCGAGGTAGAATTTGTATTCCCGACAGTGATGAGATGAAGAAAATGATTCTTGAAGAGAGTCATAGGAGTAGCTTGAGTATTCACCCGGGAGCTACCAAGATGTACCATGATTTGAAGAAGTTATTTTGGTGGTCTAGATTTAAATGTGATGTGGCACAGTTTGTATATTCGTGTTTGGTTTGTCAAAAGTCAAAAGTTGAGCATCAGAAATCTGCAGGGTTGATGACACCGTTGGATGTGCCAGAGTGGAAATGGGATAGTATATCCATGGATTTTGTGACGAGTTTGCCGAATACTCCTAAAGGGAATGACGTTATTTGGGTGATTGTCGACAGACTGACGAAGTCGGCTCATTTTATTCCGATTAATATAAGTTTTCCTGTAGCATAGTTGGCAGAGATTTATATTCGTGAAATAGTGAAGTTGCATGGTGTTCCTTCGAGCATTGTGTCAGATAGAGATCCGAGATTTACTTCTAGATTTTGGAAGAGTTTTCAAGAGGCTTTAGGTTCTAAGTTGAGGTTGAGTTCGGCGTATCATCCGCAGACAGATCGTCAGTCGGAAAGGACGATTCAGTCGTTGGAAGACTTGTTGAGAGTTTGTGTACTTGAGCAAGGAGGAACTTGAGATAGTCATCTTCCGTTGATAGAGTTCACGTACAACAATAGTTATCATTCTAGTATTGGAATGACGCCTTTTGAGGCTCTGTATGGTCGGAGATGCAGAACTCCGTTGTGTTGGTTTGAGTCAGGTGAGAGCGTGGTTTTAGGACCAGAGATTGTCCAACAGACTACTGAGAAGGTTAAGATGATCTGAGAGAAGATTAAAGCGTCGCAGAATTGACAGAAGAGTTATCATGATAAGCGGAGGAAAGACCTTGAGTTTCAAGAAGGAGATCATGGGTTTTTGAGAGTCATTCCGGTGACAGGTGTTGGACGTGCACTAAATCAAAGAAGTTGACTCCGAGATTTATTGGTCCGTATCAGATATCAGAAAGAGTTGGAACGGTGGCGTACCGAGTGGGTTTACCACCGCATCTTTCGAATTTGCACGATGTGTTTCATGTGTCGCAACTTCGGAAGTATGTTCCGAATCCATCTCATGTGATCCAAAGAGATGATGTGCAAGTTAGAGATAACCTTACGGTTGAGACCTTACCAGTGAGGATTGAAGGTCGTGAAATGAAGAAGTTGAGAGGTAAGGAGATACCTCTTGTGAAAGTCATTTGGGAAGGAGCGACTGGTGAAAGCTTGACGTGGGAGCTAGAGAGTAAGATGCTGGAATCTTATCCAGAGTTGTTTGCATGAGGTAAATTTTCGAAGACGTAAATCTTTTAAGTTAGGGAGAGTTGTAACGCCCACTTTGAATTATTTTAATTATTTAACTATTTAATTTATTTGAGGAGTCTAGAATATATTTATATATTTTATGAGAAGTGAAGAAGTATGATTTATGAGATTTACGTGATTTTATGAGATGTTATGACTTATTTTATTGTTTAATAAAATTAGATTTGAAAATAAAATAAATAATTAGATGTGGGGCTGTTTTGAGATTTTAGAGAGTTTTGGGGAAGAAAGAGTAAATAAGATAAGATTTGTTGGGAGTATAAATAAAGGAAATTAGGTCAAGAGTTGTTTTTACGTAAAGTTTTTGGAAAGAAAAAAAAAAGAGAAAAACTAGAGAAGAGGAGAAGCCAAGAGGGAGAGATGCGATTTTGCTTTTATAAGGTAAGGGTGAGACTAACTCTCATTAAAATTAAGTCTATGATTTCTGAAATTGCAATTAACATGATTAGGTGTAGTTTTGAGAAGTTTTGAAAACTAGGGTTATGAGAGGATTTGATGAATAGATGATGTTTAACGGTTAATTTGATGTAAAAATGGTGCACAGACCTTAGATAATCAATAGGACGTTAATTGGAATGAGTTTTAAGGTTAGAACCATGAGTTTAGGTGACTTTTTGAGAAATTAGCAATTCTGCCCGTGCTGAGATTCATCACTTGCCCTCGCGAGCTATGAACCTCACCTCGCAAGTGATGATCTTCATCGCTCGCCACAGCGACCAAACCTTCCCGCCTCGCGAGCGACGCTATGTTGCTCTCCATAACGAGCAGATCACTCGCCTAGCGAGTTGACCAGTGAGTTAGATTTGATGTTGATGTTTTAAGATGAGTTTTAGATGGCTTTGAGTGTTTAAACACTTATAAGAAGTATTGGATGAGTTTCTGGGTTGAAATTGGATGAAAATAAGATAAAATGAGACTGCAGGGGTAAAATGGTCACTAAAGCCGTAGCTACCCACTTTTGTTCGCCTTAGGCGAATAACCCCTCCCGCCTCGCGAGTTAGCTTTTTGTGAGCTCGCCACCACGAGCAGAAGCCCTCTCGCCTCGCGAGCTAGGCTGTTCCAGATTTTCTAAGTTGGATTTTTGTGCTGTTTTGAATTGTTTTGATTATGATTTGAGTTGTGTTTTAAATTTGTGATTGCTGGTAATTTGAATTATCTTTCCAGTACTTGTAATTTGATATACAATTCTTCTTAATTGATTGCACATGAGTTATATGATGAAGTTGTCTAAGAAGTCAAATCGTATGAAGTTGTTTAAGAAGTTTAAGATGTCTAAGTTGTGAGTCCATTTGCATACTCATTTGCTGAGGGCTTATGCCCTGGGGGTATTTACTCCAATAGGTTGAGGGCTCATGCCCTGTGAGCTTTTGCTCTTTTGTTGAGGGCTTATGCCCTGTGAGTGTATTTATGCTCTTAAAGAAGGGGGCTTATGCCCCGGATGGTACCACATGCATATAAGATGTTAAGATGTTTAAGAAGATAAGTTGCATAGTCGTGTCGAGTTGTCTGAGTAGTCTAAGAAGTTGAGTCGTTTGATGATGTATTTTGATGAAATAATTATGAATGCCTTTGTTGTTCAATATGAGGAATTTGATGAAGTTAAGATGTTTTCCATACTTGAAACGTGATGAGTTGTTCATGATTATAAATGTGAATAATGTGTTGCATTGATGATGTTTTATGATTGTTAGTTGTAATTGATGAATTATATGCTTAACTTTAGTGTTTGTGAAATCTCACCCCTTCTGCTTGAAAATGTTGCTCTTCGTATGGGTAACTTGCAGGTGATCAAGGATAAATAGCTGCTGCTTGCTGTCGTGAGTGGCTATCCCTCAGTGTGTCTTTAGGTGCTCTGATACGTAACGGGATGGGGTACTTTTGTTATTGTTTTCTATTCCTTGCGTATTATTTCTACGAATTTTATGAACATGTTGTTGAAACATGTTGATGAGATTTTACGTTGAGGCCTTCGTGCCAAAATTGTTTAAGATGTTGTTGAATTAAATTCCACTGCGAAGTATTTTGAGATATTTTGAATAAATAAATTGTTATTTATTTCATTTAAGATTTTTAAGAAATGTGGCATTCCGTTTAAGTTGTGAATACTCTGATTATTTATTAAGAAATTTTTATGTTGGGAAAACGGGGTGTTATAGAATGAATGGTGAATAAAGAAAAAAAACCTAGTTATCTACATTTTTATTGATTCGGAAGGACTAGGTCCTTTGCCTACGTACCCGTGAGGGATCAGAACCTCGTAGTTCGGGGTAAAAATTTCGTTTGATTTGTTTTGTATTTTTTATTTGTTTTTGAAAAAGGTTTTAAAGTAAAAAGCCAAGTGGCAAAATGAAATTGGTTTGTATTTTTTATATTGAAGACAAAAAGAAACTCAAAGTAAAGTTAAAGTTGATTGAATTTGATTAAGAAAATAAAATAGAAAATGGGATCACTTTATTTTTGAACGAATGTTTGTTTATGAAAATATTTTTGTGATTTTTGTTATTTGCATGTTTTTGTTGTTTTTGAATATTGAGTAAACCTAAAAAATAATACTAACATAGTAATAAAAATAAAGCGCGAGAACTTCATGGTGACGTTGGATCACCACGAGGTCCTTTAACCTAACCTAAACATTCTCTCATATACATATAAAGCAGTAAAGAAAATAAGCGCACCCACGCACGCACACGTGCACCTAAGTGTTATCGCGATTTTCGGGTGTCAAGTCATTATTTAGGCTTGAACCTTTCAATCATTGATATCTCTATTTTTTTTGGGGAAGGGTAAATTGAGAAAACCCTTAGAAATTCTAAGTTCGGGGCAATTTTCGCTACGGGAAGGTGTTAGGCACCCGCAACGACTATAGTACTCTATAGGAGCCGTTTTTCTAGGTTTACGTCTACGCTTTATTTTTAATGCTATTTATTGAAAAAAGTTGTTTTTAGGAATGGGGGAAAGAAGTGTTTGGATTTTATTTTTATTGGACTTGGAGAGGTTTTGACCTCTTGCCTACATACCCTTTTAAGGGATCAAACTCCATGTAGTTCTCTCTCAAAAAATGTTTTTGTGAGTTTAGGTTGATTTTAGTTTTTGAAAATGGTTTTGAAGAATAAGAAAGAGACCGTAAAGGCTTGAGAAAAATGTGAGGTTGGTCAATTATTAAAGAAAATAGTCTAAGTAGGAATTATTTTTCATTTGAATTTTGATTAAGAAAAGAAAAGAAAATGCAATGGAGTTTCGACTCCAAGGTTTATTGGAAAAAGAATTGTTTTCAAGTGATGAAGTTGTTAACACTTTTTGGAAAATGATTTTTCTAAGTTTCGCGCTTCCTAAACATACACCTAATGGTAAATCATACAACGTGTGTGTGTGTCGGTGCTTGTGTCGGTGTACATCATTATAGTGTCCATTGTCCTTTACATTGGCCCTAGTTTACATTCTATGGTCTTGCGAGAAATTGAAGTAAAAGAAACTACCTAAAAAATTAAAAGATTGAATAAAACCTAAACTTAAAAGATGTAGATGAAGTGGAATGCTCAATGTACATGGAACATAAAATAGTTAGTAAAGCGAGATGAAATGATAGTAAAATGTTAAACAAAGAGAAACCATAACAAAGTATGAAAAAATGGGAAGAGAAATGCATGCAAATTAACATTACTTACGAAGCAAGAAACTAACAAGTAAACTTTGCAAAAAGGACAAGAAACTAACAAGTAAATGGCAAAATTGGAAGCTAACATATAAACTTCGCAAGACAAGAAACTAATCAATTATACTAACAAGATTGCAAGCTATCATTCAAACTAGCAAAGTAGCAAACCAAAAGTTAAGCTAACAAGATTAGAGTTTAACAATTAACATTGCAAAGAGGGCAAACTAAAAGAAATTAAACTAACATCATTGGAATTTGACAATTGTCATTGCAAAATTGTAAATGGAAGTTAAACTAGTAAAATTGGGAATCAACAAATGACATTGCAACGTTTTCAATGAAGACTTAACTAACAAAATTGGTAACATTGCAAAAATTGTGAACAAAAACCAAACTATCAAGATTGAAAATATTGCAAAGTTATGAACAAAAATCAAACTTAACAAGATTGAAAATATTGCATGAAATCAGAAGTGATCACATCACAAAATCAAGTGCCAAACATCAATATCAAGTGACAAGTATTTGGATCACGAATCATGCAAGAATCCTCACACAAAAACACACAAAATGTACAAATCAATAGAAAAACTAGCACATATTATTTCTATCAATTTTAAACATGTAAAAATATCACAGAACAGTCAAAAACGTATCAAGGACACATAGCAATTTTTTTTGGAATTTTGTGAGAAAATTAAAATGCACCGGTGGTCCAAGTAGCAAGAATGAGGGTAAACATAGCAAAAAACAAGAAAACTGAAAATAAAACCCAAAAGCCCAGGGTTAACCGGCCCAGACCCACGTGGTTGATGGATCCGGATCTCCAGAACGCCCCAGAGGCGTTGGATTGATCCAGATCCATCAAGACCTAGATCCAATGGTCTGGAACGTGGGGCGCTGGATCGGGTCAGAGCCCACCCGGTCTGGCGCTTTATATAAAAGGTTTTTGGCCCGGTTCAGCTTATTTTTCTAAAACGTTTCTCTTTCTTCTCCCTTCTCTCTTCTCTCTTCTCACTCCGGTGAAGCTTCATCTTCTCCGATGAAACCCTAACCCTAAATCCTCAAACCAGCCCAAAATCTCATGAATCAAAGCTTAAACGTTTCATCTCGTTGTTCTAAGCATGAATCTATCACTGAAAACCACATGCATCCATTGAATCGATGTAGATCTTGAGGTTTTGTTTACGGTTTCGAATGGTTTTGGTTCTTGCGTTTTTGTTCAAATCATTTTCTGAATAAGTTTGTTTATGGATTCGTTGGTTCACAACGGTTGATATTCGTCGTAAACCTTGAAATCTTTACGGTTTTCAAAGATTTTTTAGGGTTTCATGATTTTGAACCAAAACTCTTCGAATTTTCTACGGATCTTCATCGATTTGGATTCGTTGATGTTTTTGAGCATGCAAGAGGTAAGTTTCGATTCTCACCTGTGTTTTATTCGGAGATTTGAACTAGAATCTTCAGAACTCTTTGGACTTGGTTCTGTTTTGCTGATTTTGGCTTGAAATCCAAAAATAAATCGGTGTTTCTTCTTTTTCTTCTTCACCGGTTCAAAACCTTTGAAATTCTTTCCCTCTTCTCCTCAATCTCCCTCCTCTGTGATCGTATTGAATTCGTTGCTTTCAGTGATGAATTCAATGCTTGAATTGCAGAGGAAAAGGCTCAATGATGAAGATTCAACCTTGAATCTCTGAGAGCTAACACGAATTCCATTGATTTGGCTTGAATTCAGTTCTGGAAACAGTTAAGGTTTGTGAAAAAAATTATTGAACTTTCTGAGTTTTTGTGATTTTGATCTAACTGAATGGAGAGAGAGTGTTGGAGCGTGTTTGTGATGTGGCGTGATTTTTGTGGCTCCCTTTCTGACTGGTACAGTAGGTGGCCTTTTATAGGCTGCCATGTGTGCTTCTGAACCAATGAGATTACGACACCTGGACTTGGACTAGCTTGCGTGGCACTTGGACTGAATTCTGCAAAAAAGGACTTAAGCACTAAACTGCAAAAAGTAAAAAAAATGGACTGATCTGCAATTAAAAAAAATACAATTTGGACTGACTTGTAATTAAAAAGAATTGGACTTATTTGCAATAAAAAAGGATTTGGACTTATTTGCAATTAGGTAAAATAAAATTGGTAAAATGTAATTTTAAAAATAACGTAAAATGAAACAGTTGAAAAACGACAAAATGAACTTAAAACGAACAAACTACCAAAATGAGGTATTCTAAAATACCTCTCTGTCAAAAAATTTGGATGTGAAAAGACAAAAATGCCCCTAAGGACTAAAACGACTCAGACTGACTCAGATGCAATGCTTAAGTGATTTTTTGGACAAAATTTGATTAATGATTTATGCAGACAAGTTGAAAAGACTTAGAGACAAATTGTAGGGACTAAAATGGGTTCCACTGCAGGAAATGACCAAAATACCCTTTTCATATGATTTTATGCAAAAAATTGGAATAAAATGCAGGGAAGCATGCAATGGTTTTAGAAACTCTTTAATGATTTGTAATGCAAGAAAAACACTTTGGATGGTCTTATATGCAAGAAAATTGGAGACAGAAACAGTATAATATGCGTTTGAAGCACAGTAGAAAATTGTAGAGTAAAACACAGTGAATTAAAAAAACATCAGAGATAGAAGAGAAATTTGAACGAGTATTTTTAGGTCCAAAATGAGGGTATGACACTAAGACTATTAAATTAAACCTATTAATACATTCTAAAGTCTGCGGAAAATAAATGACATAAATAAATATATGAAAAAAGTAATAAATCTAATCCTAAAATATGCATGAGAGAATATAAAAGGAAAACAAATGCAATGCTAAAAGATAAAAAAAATAAAATGCAAGACTTGAAAATAAAATGGGGTTCAATCACAAGGTGGGGGGTGCAGTAGTAACTAAAGGGGGTGTAAAAATAAAAAGAAGGGAATTGGGCCCAACGAGGCAGGCTGGGGCGTGGGCCTCCGTAAAGCAAACCGAACCGGTCTGATTCAAGTAAACCAGATCGGTTCAGTCGCAATATAAATAGGGGTAGCCTAGTTTTTTGATTCATTTTTCTTCCCCTTTCTCTCTCTACTCTTCTCTCTAGAGAGAGAAGCTCTCTCATCTCTCTTCTTCACTTCTTCTTCTCCGGCGAACTAGCCGGCTCTGACGCGGTGGCCGGCGAGCCCTAGCGGCTGCGCCGCCGCGCCAGAATAAAAAAATTGTTTTTTTTGTCCCTTTTTTTTTAAATCGTTTCTACTACCTCCCCTCTACTCGAATCCTACACCAACTTTCACAAACAAGATTTCAATTGACCTAGATCTAAAAAAGTAAAAAAAAGAAAGTGTGTGTTTGGTTCAGCTTTGAATATAATTGATTCTGACAGAATTGATTCTGATAGAATTGATTTTGACATAATTGCTTTTGAGAGAATTGATTTATGTTTGGATACAATAATGCAGAATTGATTAAACAAACTGAATGTTGTTTGGATAGTTTTTATCAAAATTGTTTTTGAATGTATAATTACTAAAATGGACATAGCTAAATTGAAGTAAATGTGCATAGTTGAATGTATATGTAAATCAATACTAAATATAGATATATTATTTAATTTAAATAAATAAATTTTCTATATATTAATTTAAAACATAATAAATACGATCATTAAACTAACTTTTTTTACAAAATATTTGTTCATATATTTTATATTTTTTGATAAAATATTTAAGTTAAATAATACTAGAGATAGTTGTCAAAAATGATAAAATATAGCGTAAAAGAAAGGTAAAAGAAAAAATACAGTAAATCTGAATGGGGACACCGTAAAGGATAATTCAAAACTTGGTAACCCATGACCATAAACATTTTTTAGGGGCTAATTTGGTTCGTTAAGTTTTCTGATTAAATTTGGTTCATCAAATTAATTATAAAGCAAAAAGAATGATAATTAATAAAGGGCAATAAAGGAAAATAATATGTTGTAATAATCAAAATATAAAATTTAATGTAGAATTGATTCTAGAAAAGCCAAAAGCTAGGAATTGTAGCTTCAAGGAAAATTTCTTTTGGAGGATAAAAGCAATTCTGAAAAGCCAAACCAAACAACATTAAAAACTCAATTTCCACTTTTGAAGTTTGTAGAAGCACTTCTTGTTTGTGAAAAGATAAAACAAACATAGACAAAGTTACTACCTTTTGTATTTGATTTGAGGATCCGGTTCGAATGGTGTCTATGATGTATCTATTGATTTGCATTCAGGTCCGACTAGTGTTGCGGTTTGGTGACGGTTTGTAATGGTGTTGTGCACCGTTTATGTTGTGACTGTTCTACGGTTTGAATTTGCAGGGCCTTTGGCTGCTGAGGACTGGTGCGGTTGTGTCGTGGTTTGTACGGCTCCGATTTTGTGTGGCTTGCGTGACTGTTACGGGTTCGAGGTCAATGATGATTGTAATGTTGATCATTTATGGTTTTGAGATGTTAGGGTTCATGTTGTGTTGCTGTGTTCTGTGCATTTTTTCGATGAATTTTTCGACCTCGCTGTGTTCTGGCTTGTGTTTATAGTCACAGATTTTGGGGTTAGGGTTTCTTACAGAAGCAGAAAAATTGGCTCGGACTAGGATCAGGAAAAAAAAACGATTTGGACTGTTTTTTGATTCATCCGACCTTGGACTATTCTTGGACAATTAATAATTAAAAATAAAAATAAAAATGAAAGTGATTAAACTAAAAATAAAATAAAAATGACTAATTAAAAATAGAATTAAAATAAAAAATAAAAACTGAGAAATTAAATAAAAGATGGAAATTAAAAAGATAAAATTAAAAATGAGAGAAGAGGGCCCGAATCGGAACAAAAAAATGAGGTATTTTAAAATACCTCTCTGCCAAAATTTCGTTCGGAAAGTTAGAGTTTATTCAGCGCCATCGGACACGTGTCAGTGTTACCTTAGGTCAAAAATTGGGGTATGACAACAATAACCATATCAAGCAATGAATCATTGGTGATTGATCAAAGCTTCAAACGACTCTTTTTGGATGTGATGGCAACTCAACATTCATTTCACACCTCTATATAAAGGAGTGAAGACTTAAAGAACAACAAGACTCAACAACAATTTGAAAGCACCAAAATTCAGTCAAAATTGTTCAACATCCAAAAGTTCACTTAGAATTTCTTTTCAAAGTTCATATCTTAGAAATTCTAGAGTCTTAAAGAGTCTGTATCTAATTTGTATTGTGAGCACCTCTGATTGTATATCAAGTGTTCAGTGTCAAACATTTTTCTTTGTAATTCTGTTTGATTAGAAGTCTCTTGCTTGTGTGCTTGAGCATATAAGTCTCTTGATTGTGTTCTTGAGCATTGGAAGTCTCTTGCAGTTGTGCTTGAGCATTTGAAGTCTCTTGCTAAGTTTAGCAGTGAGCATTTGTAATCAGATATTACATTTTAGTGAACTCTTCTTGGAAGTGCAAGGGGGACAGGACTACTTCCGGTTTATGGAAGGAACCTGTATAATTGCTTTGTGTCTTTCTTCCTTCTCTCTCTTTGTTTTTATCCGCTGCAACCTAGTTTTGAACATCACTTCAGAAGCTGTTCTTGAACTGCTTCTGGTCTGTGCATTTCAACTTAAGAGAAAACGAAGAAAAAGTTAACACAATTCAACCCCCCCCCCCCCCCCCCTTCTTGTGTTTTTCTCACCTTCACCTAAGACCTATATGAATGTGGTACCACACCTATCATTTCCAAGTTGCAAAGATATGTTACTTGACTTTTCATCTCCAAATTGCCAGAGATATGTTACTGGACTTTTTCATCACCATTTTTCCTAAACTCAATTCTAGTATGCATGCATTAGGACCGACTCGTCAAGTAAATACACATCAGTACATCATCAACACATCGTTCATTAATGCAAAACTCTCCCTAATTATGCACAACACCACAACAAAACAAGGACATCACCATAGTTAAACATCATCATTTCCACCACCAAATATGAATATATCTCACTCATTCATCCCCGTACTTTCTACCCATCACCATGTATAATCCATCACCCCTTACATCACAAAATATTATTAAACATCACCATTTCATCATCTTTGACCTATAAATAATACTCCATCCGTTTCACAATGAGTGTCGTTTAAGGTTTTGGCACACAAATTAAGAAATGGAATGAAATAATCATTAGATATAACACTTTTACTAAACTGCCCTTACTTTATAAGAAAAAGACAAACTTGAAGTTGCATTGAAAATTGTATAAGAGAAAAGTTGAAGTATTTATTGAGGGTAAAGTTGGAAGAAAAAATTTAAAGTTGTATTGGAAATTCATTTTGAAACTAATTTTTTTGGCTGAAGTAACACTCATTTTGAAATGGAGGGAGTATCACTTTCATCATTCTCATTTTTCACTACCATACTCTCCCTCTCACAACTCTTTCTACATCCGTCGATTACCCTCTCAAACTACTTTATTTTATAGATTCACCTTTGTT
This sequence comes from Medicago lupulina, assembly GCA_958299785.1. Lineage (NCBI taxonomy): Eukaryota > Viridiplantae > Streptophyta > Magnoliopsida > Fabales > Fabaceae > Medicago > Medicago lupulina. The sequence goes on from OY283142.1 coordinate 34,247,314, forward strand.
TTAAGACTCATTCTTAGGACACCAAAATATACTTCTTTTGCCAAAGTACTATACTTACACAACTTGATATATGGATTATATCGAGCCTATAACATTCTTAGATGGGCAGGGGGTGTTAATAACAACAAAATATGAAGAAAAAAAATGGTTTTACAGCATCGTGTGTCACGATTCTTCAAATCATGACACGATTCTATATCATGAAAGCTATTGGGCTACTCCCTACAAAATCGTGACACAATTGCAAAATCATGACATGATTCTGGCAGTATCATAACACACAAGTTTTGCAATTTTCTACAATGAGAGCTCTCCAAAGCTCCGATTTTGATCCTAACACACCCAAATCGTCCCTAAACATCATCCTAAAGTTACCCTAACATTGAAACACCAATTTCCCCTCAATTCACCTTATTGCAACAATCTTTTACAAGTTCCAATTCTTGGTCAAAAACCTAGTTTGTTTTCTTTTTCTATTTCTATTTCTATTCACTTTCATGATTGTCACTCCTCAGCACTGCTCCTTACTGTTGGAACAAAATGTGTTTAACAATAAATCCTAAAGAGTTTTGATGATAACAAGGTATTAAAAATTGACAATTGGTATTGCTAACATTTGTTCAAGTGTACAGGACCATAGACCAAGTGTTATATCTTACAAAGGTTCTGGAAGAACAAATAAAGAGCAAAAGAAATTTTTTATATGAAGCTTAAAGCGCTCCTGAAGCAAGGCGCTCCTGAAGACTTGCGCTCCTGAAAAGTTGACGTCATCAGAAGCTAAAGGTCCTCAGAAGCTGGTTCTTCAAAAGCAGCAGTATTTCACCATAAGCAAATTTGATTCAAGATTTTATGGATTAAGTGTTATATTTTGGAGCGAAAGTCTTGAAGAAATGGTAGAAATCACATGGAGGTCACACGTTCACGTTTAAAAGCATATGGTTGCTAAAATACAAAGAGCGTTAGCAAATGTACTATGTACGAACTATGCAACCACCTTCTCCACTACTCTGTTCTTTGTCTCAACTACCAGAAAAGAATAACAGCTCTCATGTACAACCAAGCCTGCATCCTTGTTCCCTCTCAACCAGAATGGATTTGAAATTGATCCTTTATAAGACAATAACTTAATCAGGCAAAGAATCATTGGTGAAAGATCAAGCTTCAATAACGACTCTTTTTGGATGTGTTGGCACTTACAACGTTCATTTCACACCTCTATATAAAGGAGTGAAGACTTGAAGAACAATAAAACTCTACAACATTTTGAAAGCGCCAAAACTCTGTCAAATTGTTTAAACATCCAAAGTTCACTTAGAATTTCAGTTTTCAAGTTCATATCTTTGAAATTCAAAAGTCTTAAGAGTCTGTATCTGAATTACATTGTGAACACCACTGATTGTATATCAAGTGTTCAACCTCAAACATTTTCTTTGTAATTTTGTTTGATAGAAGTCTCTTGCTTGTGTGCTTGAGCATTAGAAGTCTCTTGATTGTGTTCTTCAGCATTTGAAGTCTCTTGCTTGTGTGCTTGAGCATTTGTAATCAGATATTACATTTAGTGAACTCTCCTTGGAAGTGCAAGGGGGACAGGACTACTTCCGGTTTGTGGAAGGAACCTATATAAATTGCTTGTGTCTTGCCTCTTCTCTTTTCTCTCTATTTATCATTCTGCTGCATACGCTCCTGAACATTTTATTCAGAAGCTGTCTCTTGCGCTCCTGATCTGAAGTGTTCTTGTGCTTATTGAGAAAACGAAGAAAAGTCTAACACAATTCAACCCCCCCTTCTTGTGTTTTTCTCCCCTTCAATTGGTATCTAGAGCCTTGGTTCTGTTGTCAACACCTAACAGTGTAACAGTCCAAGATTTGAGAAAAACATGTCTGCTGAATCATCTGTTTTTGGTTTTGGTTCTGCTGGTTCTGGTGGTAATCATCATGTTGTTTCCTATGACTATAGTGAAAAGAAAACTGACTCATGGAAGGTTCCAAAGTTTAATGGAGATCCTGAAGAGTTTTCTTGGTGGAAAACCAACTTCTATAGTTATATCATAGGCTTAGATGAAGAACTATGGGATATTCTGGAAGATGGAGTTGGTGACTTAGTCCTTGATGAAGAAGGAGCTGCTGTTGATAGAAAGGTTCATACTCCTGCTCAGAAGAAGATGTACAAGAAACATCATAAGATCAGAGGCTCTTTGGTTTCTGCTATACCACGAGCAGAGTACATGAAGATGAGTGATAAATCAACTGCAAAAGCTATGTTTGTATCTTTATGTGTTAACTATGAAGGAAGCAAGAAAGTCAGAGAAGCTAAAGCATTGATGCTTGTTCATCAGTATGAGTTGTTCAAGATGAAGGATGATGAAAGTATTGAGGAGATGTACTCAAGATTTCAAACCTTAGTCTCTGGACTTCAAATACTGAAGAAAAGCAATGTTGCTTCTGATCACGTGAGTAAGATACTCAGAAGTCTGCCTGCCAGATGGAGACCAAAGGTGACTGCCACTGAATCTGAAGAAGAAGATTCACCAACTGGGGATTCTGATGAACAGGTTAATGAGATGATGGCTATGCTCTCAAACAGACTTCAGTATCTAGCAAAAAAGAACAAGAAGTTTGTGTCTAGAAGAGGTAGCTTCAGAAGCTCAAACAAGGAAGATCAGAAGGGATGCTTCAATTGCAAGAAGCATCATGGTCATTTCATTGCTGATTGCCCTGATCTTCATAAGGAAAAGTCAAAGGAAAAGTCAAAGAAGCCAACATTCAAGTCAAGCAAGTTCAAGAAACAGTTAAAGAAGAGTTTGATGACCACATGGGATGATTTGGATAGTGAATCTGAGTCTGACAAAGAAGAATCTGATGAAGGTGCAAAGGTAGTTGTTGGGTTAGTAGCTACAGCAACTTCAGAAGCTGAAACTGAATAAGATTCAGAAGATGTAAATGAGGTATATTCCAAAATCCCTAGAGAAGAACTCATAGAGTCACTTAAAGATCTCCTCACTCATTTTGAACTAAGAACCAATGAGTTGAAAGCTTTGAAAGAAAAATATGTTGTTTTAATGAAGCAACAAGAATAAACTTTATTGGATCTGAAAGCTTCTAAAGAGGGACTTAGAGGCTTTGACTTCATATGTAAAACTTATGAAGACAAGCTCAAGTTCTTGTGTCAGAAGTTACAAGAAAAATGTGATGGAAAGTCTTTAAGTAACCATGAGATTGCTCTTGAAGATTTCATTATTTCTGGTATTGACAGAAGCAGAATTTCTTCTATGATTTATAGCATTTACAAAAACAATGGCAAAGGGATTAGGTTTTCAGAAGCTAAGTCTAATGAAACCAATTTTAAAGCATACTTTGAATGCATTAAGGAAGGATTGAAAACCTTCTTTGTTCCTGAAGGTGCCAAAATGGAAACTGTTGTTCAACCAGAACCTGAAGCTTCTAGTTCTAAGGCTAAGATTACTTCAAAGCCAAAGAACTTCAAGCCTAAGGTTGTGGTAAATTTTGAATCTAAGACTGCAAAGATTAAGATTCTGAAGAGATCAGAACCTGTTCCTTAGAGTCTGATGAAATCAGAATCTGATGTCCTAAAGTATAAGGTTCAAAAGGGCAAAGCAGTTGTTGCTTCTGAAGTATCAAAACCAAAAGTTGAAAAACCTAAGGTAATGATTAATCAGAAGCTACCCAAAGCGCATCTTAAGGAACAGGAAATGGTGAGTGAAACTTCCAACACTAACCCCAAAGGACCCATAAAACAATGGGTACCTAAATCTGAAACTGTCAATGCTGCAGATTTGTCTAAAAGCAAGATCAAAGCAAAAGTCATGGTACCTGGACAGCGGTTGCTCAAGGCACATGACACGAGAGAAGTCAATGTTCCTATCCCTCACAATGAAAGAAGAAGGAAATGTAAAGTTTAGAGGCAACCAGTCTGGGAAGATTATTGGTACGGGGACTATTGGTAATTCCTCTACCTCTATTAATAATGTGTGGTTGGTAGATGGGCTTGAACATAACCTATTGAGCATCAGTCAATTCTGTGACAATGGTTATGATGTATTATTTGAAAAAGCCAACTGTACAGTAATCAACAAGAATGATAAGTCCATAGTGTTCAAGGGAAAAAGAGTGGAAAATGTCTACAAAATCAATTTCTCTAAACTGGCTGATCAGAAGGTAATTTGCCTTATGTCAATGAATGATAAGAAATGGATGTGGCATAGAAGACTGGGACATGCTAACTGGAGATTAATCTCTAAGCTTAGTAAGTTACAGCTTGTCAAAGGCCTTCCTGACATTGATTATCATTCAGATGCACTCTGTGGTGCGTGTCAGAAAGGAAAAATTGTTAAATCATCCTTTAAAGTTAAAGACATTGTTTCCACCTCAAGACCCTTAGAACTACTTCATATTGACCTATTTGGACCAGTTAGCACTGCATCCTTATATGGGAGTAAGTATGGACTAGTCATTGTTAATGATTACAGCAGATGGACTTGGGTGAAATTCCTGAAAAGCAAAGATCATGCATATGATGTATTCAGTAACTTCTGCACCCTTATTCAATCTGAAAAAGAAGCCAAAATTTTGAAAATTAGAAGTGATCATGGTGGTGAATTTGAAAATGAGCCATTTGAAGCTTTTTGTGAAAAACATGGAATCATCCATGAATTCTCTTCTCCTAGAACTCCACAACAAAATGGGGTTGTAGAGAGAAAGAATAGAACTTTACAAGAAATGGCCAGAACCATGATCCACGAAAACAACTTGGCAAAACATTTTTGGGCAGAAGTTGTGAATACAGCGTGTTATGTCCAGAATAGGATCTACTTTAGACCTATCTTGGAGAAGACAGCATATGAACTCTTCAAAGGAAGAAAACCCAATATCTCTTACTTTCATCAATTTGGATGTACATGTTACATTCTGAACAACAAGCTCTACCTAAAGAAATTTGATGCCAAGGCCCAAAGAGGAATCTTTTTAGGTTACTCTGAAAGGTCAAAGGCATACAGAGTGTATAATTCAGAGACATTCTGTGTTGAAGAATCTATGCACGTTAAATTTGATGACAAAGAGCTTGAAGATAAAACTTCAAAGCAAGATGAAGGTTCTGTAGAGATACAGGTTTCTGAAGACACTCCAGAACCTGATCAGATAGTTGAATCTGAAGAAAGTCTAGAAGCTGCACCCACATCAGAAGCTCAAGATGAAGTTGCTTCTGATGAATCACAAGATGGCTCACAGCAAGCACATTCATCCAACAACACTTTCAAATACAAGTCTTCTCATCCTGAGGATCAAATCATTGGGAGTAAAGAAAGTCCCAGAAGAACAAGATCACACTTCAGACAAGAAGAATCTATGATAGGACCGATATCAATGATTGAGCCTACAACAGTTGATGAAGCACTTTTAGATGATGGATGGATCTTAGCAATGCAAGAAGAGCTGAATCAATTTCAAAGAAATGATGTGTGGGATCTGGTACCCAAACCTTCTTAGAAGAACATTATTGGAACAAAATGGGTATTCAGGAACAAACTGAATGAGCAAGGTGAAGTAACCAGAAACAAAGCCAGACTTGTTGCACAGGGATACAGTCAATAAGAGGGCATTGATTACACTGAAACATTTGCTCCAGTTGCAAGATTGGAAGCAATCAGGTTACTTCTATCCTACGCAGTTAATCATGGCATTATATTATAACAAATGGATGTCAAGAGTGCATTTCTTAATGGTGTCATAGAAGAAAAAGTGTATGTGAAACAACCTCCTGGTTTTGATGATCTGAAGCATCCTGACCATGTTTATAAACTAAAGAAATCACTATATGGCTTGAAACAAGCTCCCAGAGCTTGGTATGATAGACTAAGTAATTTCCTGATTAAAAATGATTTTAAACGAGGTCAAGTTCATACAACACTCTTCAGAAGGACCCTTAAGAAAGACATTCTTATTGTGCAAATATATGTTGATGATATAACATTTGGTTCTACTAATGCATCTCTTTGCAAGGAATTTTCTAAGTTAATGCAGGATGAATTTGAAATGAGCATGATGGGAGAGCTGAAGTTCTTCCTAGGCATTCAAATTAATCAAAGCAAAGATGGAGTATAAGTTCATCAAACAAAATATACAAAGGAGCTTCTGAAGAAGTTCAAGCTTGAAGACTGTAAGCTGATGAACACTCCAATGCATCCAACATGCACCTTAAGCAAGGAAGATGAAGGATCAAAAGTAGACCAGAAGCTATACAGAGGTATGATTGGTTCTCTGTTATACCTCACTGCATCTAGGCCAGATATTTTATTCAGTGTATGCTTGTGTGCAAGGTTTCAGTCAGATCCTAGAGAATCTCATTTAACTGTAGTTAAAAGAATCTTCAGGTATCTGAAAGGAACAACTAATCTGGGACTCCTTTGTAGAAAATCCTTAGCTTACAAGCTAATTGGATTCTATGATGCTGATTATGCTGGTGACAGGATTGAAAGAAAGTCAACAAGTGGCAATTGTCAATTTCTAGGTGATAATCTGATATCTTGGGCTAGTAAAAGACAAGCAACTATTGCTATGTCTACAGCAGAAGCAGAATACATTTCAGCTGCAAGTTGTTGCACACAACTACTCTGGATGAAGCATCAGTTGGAAGACTATCAGATTAATGCTAACAGTAATCCCATCTTTTGTAAATACTGCTGCTATTTGTTTGTCAAAGAATCCAATTCTACATTCAAGAGCTAAGCATATTGAAATCAAACACCATTTCATTAGAGATTATGTCCAAAAAGGAATTTTAGATATACAATTCATTGATACTGAAAATCAATGGGCTGATATATTTACTAAGCCTTTAACAGTTGAAAGATTTGATTTTATAAAGAAAAATTTGAACATGCATTATGTGTCTGATTAAAATTGCTTGCTCCTGAATAAGAAGTTTAGGTTCTGAAGTCAGTTCAGAAGCCATGGTCCATCAGAAGCTCTTAAGTAAGGTTCTGAGGAAAATGTGCTCTTGATGATGTCATCAGAATCCCAAACTTCAGAAGTGGGATCTTTATGCTTCTGAATAGTAGAAGTTAGTAAAACGACGGTTGCTGCCTCTAGTGACATCTGTCCCACTAACTTAGACAGCGTATCTGAAGTTTGTCAACGTGGCCTAAGTGTATTGGTGTATAACTCAAAAGGGCAATGAAGATCATTATGCTTTCAAAGTACTATCTCGCGCCCCCAACTGTCATTAATGCTTGTGTTTGTTTGTCCCCTGTGTACTCAAAAGTTTTCTGAAAACACTTAGTCACATCACACACATCTCTCACCTCACTACCTACATTTTTCTCTTCGTATCAGCTAAGTAAAAAGCTTTCTCTCTCTCTCTCTCAAAACCCTAAGAACCCTAAAATCATCATCTTGTTCAATCATCAATGGCTTCTTCAAGTTCCGCTCAAGAATCAAATGTTCAAGTTACTGCGCAACAAGCTGAAGGTCAGCAAGAATGTGCAGCTTACGAGTTAAAAGGGGTAACAATGAGTTTGAAGGAATGGGAACTAAAGATTCAAACTGAGAATCCAGTTGATTTCGAGTCTCTGGCATATCATGGGTGTGACATCAAAAGCTATTATGAAACTCAAGGGCTGATGAACTACTTCGACATGCTGAATGGTCCTACGTACAAAATGCTGATCAGATATTTCTGGGTAAGAGCCTCAATCTATGATAAAGAAGCATCAAAGGAAGAAGAAAGAGAAAAAATACTGATTGACCCCACACTTGCTGGGAAGACCAGAGAAGAAATGGGTTTGGAACCCTTCAAGCGTACAGAAATAAGGTCAAGTGTAATGGGAATCCCTGTATACATCTCTGAAGAGATTATTGCTTATGTTCTTGGAACAGAAGCATCGGGAAAATACTCTGGTATAGAGATACCAAACACCAAGACAAGTCCATGGAATGACATTGTCAACATGACACTGTTTAACTCCAAGCAACCTGGGAAGTACAGCGACTTAAGTATGAAGAACAAGATGCTTCTGAAGATCCAATACGAGAACTTGCTACCAAAAGGTGGTGGCAGTGATCAACCATCCTTGGCGCACAAAGTCTTTCTTCACCACATTATTAACGGAGAAAAGGTGAATGTGCCCAAGTATATTTTCAAGCACATGATCAAAGAACTCAGGGAAAGCCAGAAGAAGTGTAGAGTCTGGGTTCCCTATGGAAGACTGATCTCAGAAATCTTCCATCAAGGAGGCATCATTCAAGCTCTGAATGTAGTCAATTACTTCACTGATGTGAAGTTGGAAACTGAGACTGGCAAGGTGATTAATGCTAGCACCTTGAAGAATATGAGGCTGATTAATAAAGTAACCAAGCTGAAGACAGGCTTGAGTGAATCAAGGGTTGTATCGAATCTGATGGAGAACTTCCCTCCTATCTGCAAGAAAGACACCCTGGCTGTTCAAATGGCTCTCATTGCTGATCACTATGAGACCCATGGCAAGCTTATCTCTCTGGATGAAGTACTAGAAGAAATGTATGGAAAAGAGCTTCCAGTCGCTAAAAGCAGAAAGTCAAAAAGAAAAGACTTGTCTGAAGAAGAGTATCTGGCTGAGGAGCAGCCTTCAAAGAAAACAAAGCCCAGCACTTATGTTAAAGCACCTGAAGAAGGTGGTTCTGGATTGCAACCAATTTAAGAAGAACAAGTTGAAGGTGTTCTGGGAAAAAGGTCAAGAGAAAGTCAAGAGGTTGGACTTTCTCCAACTCATGCTCCTAGAATTCCCAAGAAGCCAAGAAAGAAGATTGTCAGGAAATTGGAGTATACATCTGAAGAAGAACGAGAAATTGGAGCAATGGTTGATGAAGTTACACATGAGACTACAAAAGAGCTGGTGAATGAGATTTTTGAACTTGCCATAAAAGAAGCTATGGAAAAGGAGGCTGCTGCTGCATCTGTCATTGAAGCGTCTATAGCAGTTCAGGACTTAACTGCTACTAAAGTGGAAAATCTGATGCCTGGAATAGCTTCTGAAGTAAGAGCTTCTGAGCAACCTGCTTCTGAAGAGCAACCTGCATCTGAAGGTAATTTTCTTCCCCAATCTACAGTTGCTGAAATTGTAACCCTTTCTTCAACTTCTGACTCACCCTCTTCATCCTCATCTTCTGAACCCTCATCATCCTCATCCACTGATAGTGATGATATACCTCTCAGTAGAGTCATACCCTCACTAAGAAATTTAACTCCATCACTGTTATCGCGATTTTCGGGTGTCAAGTCATTGATTAGGCTTGAACCTTTCAATCATTGATATCTCTATTTTTGTGGGAAGGGAGAAATTGAGAAAAACCCTTAGAAATTCTAAGTTCGGGGGCAATTTTCGCTACGGGAAGGTGTTAGACACCCATAACGACTATAGTACTCTATAGGAGCCGTTCTTCTAGATTTACGTCTACGCTTTATTTTTAACGCTATTTATTGAAAAGAAATTGTTTTTTAAGAATGGAGGGAGGAATGTTTGGATTTTATTTTCATTGGACTTGGAGAGGTTTTGACCTCTTGCCTACATACCCTTTTAAGGGATCAAACTCCATGTAGTTCTCTCTCAAAAGATTTTGTGAGTTTAGATTGATTTAAATTTTGGAAAATGGTTTTGAAGAAAAGAGAGAGAGGCCGTAAAGGCTTGAGAAAGAAAAAAAAAGTGAGGTTGGTCCAATTATTAAAGAAAATAGCCTAGGTATGAATTATTTTGTATTTGGATTTTTGATTAAGAAAATAAAAGAAAAAAATACAATGGAGCTTTGACTCCAAGGTTTATTGAAAAAATGTTTTCAAGTGATAAGATGACTAATTTTGAAGAATGGATTTGTCTAAGTTTCGCGTTTCCTAAACATGCATCTAACGGAAAATCATACAACGTGTGTGCGTGTCGGTGCTTGTGTCGGTGTACATCATTATAGTGTCCATTGTCCTTTACATTTGGCCCTAGTTTACATTCTATGGTCTTGCAAAAAATTAAAAAGAGAGAAATAACCACCTAAAAATTAGAAAATGGAATACAACCTAACCTAAAGGATGGAGATGAGGCGGAATGCTCAAAATGTATGAAATGAAATGGAATGGTTAGTAGCAAGATAAAATGATAGTAAAAATGACAAACTAATTGACAAAAAGGAGTAATAGCAAGATGTAATGGAAAAAATACACAAAACTAATCACAAAGTTTTAAGCAAGCACATGACCTATAATTCTCATCCAAAGCAATTTTCAAAAGGGTTCTTTTAAACACAAAAACATGATAATTATAAGGCATGCCCAAGCTTCCACACTTTATTGTCAAGTGAACAAAATCCACATTACTTGCAAAGCAAGAAACTAACAATTAAATTTGTAAAGGAAAACACAAGGAACTGACAATTAATATGACAAAATTGGAAGCTAACAATTAACATTGCAAAGTTGTAAACTAAAAAATTAAGCTACAAAAAAAAATGGAAATTAACAATTAAACTTGTAAGATAAGAAACTAATCAATACTAACAAAGTTGTAAGCTAACCATTAGCATTGCAAAGTTGTGCACTAAAAATTAAACTAACAAAATTAGGAATTAACAATTAACATTACAAGATTGAAAACTAAGAACTAAACTAACAAACATGGGAAAACTAGCATGGAATCAGAAGTGAACATATCACAAGATCAAGTGCCAAGTATCAATATCACATGGCAAGAATTTATATCAAAAGTTATGCAAGAAACTTTACAAAAAATGCACAAAGTACACAAATTAGTAGAAAAAATTAGCATACATTTTTAACCCATTTTTAACAAGTAAAAATATCACAAAACAATCAAAAATGCATCAAGAAACACATGGCAATTTTTTGGAATTTTTTGCAAGAAAATTAGAGCGCTCAGAGGTTCAAATAACAAGAATGAAGGTGTGCATAGCAACAAAATCAAGAAAAAATGAAAGAAACCCAAAGCCCACGGCCATGAAGCCCAAACCCACGCCACTTGGTGGATCCGGATCTCCAGAATGCCTCAGAGGCGTTGGATTGATCCAGATGCCCTAAAACCTAGATCCAACGGCCTAAAACGCAGGAAAGCTGGATCGGGTCTGAACCGACCCGGTCCACGCGTCTATATAAAAGGATAATGAACTGGTTCGCTCATTTTTTCCTTTCTTTCTCTTTCTTCTCTCCGTTCTCTCTTCGTTCTCTCTTCGCCTCCAATGGAAACCCTAACCCTAGTTCATCCTAGGCTACCCAGAAATCATTCACACATGGCTTAATCGCTTCGTTTTGTTGTTCTAAGCATGAATCCACCACTAGAAATCACATGCAACCGGTAAATCGATGTAGATCGTGAAGTTTCTTCACGTTTTTCAAACTGATTCTTTTCTGTGTTCTTGTTCAAATCTTTTTCTGAATGAGTTTTTTGTGGATTCGTAGGTTTACAACGGTTAATTCTCGTTGTAAACCGTGGAATCTTTACGGTTTTCAAAGGATTTTTAGGGTTTCATGATTTTGAACGAACTCTTTGAATCTTCTACGGATCTACATCGATTTTGGATTCGTTGATGTTCTTGAGCAAGAAAAAGGTAGGTTTACATGTTTACTTGTGTTTTAATCGGAGGTTCGAACTAGAATCTTCACAAACTTTGGATTTGGATTCTGTTTTGTTGATTCTTGGCTTGGATTCGGAAATAAACCGGTAATTTCTTATTCTTCTTCTTCGCCGGTTCAAATCCTTTGAATTTCTTTCCTTCTTCTTCTCAATTCTTCTTCTTCTGTGATCGCGTGAGTTCGCCGCTTTCAGTGGTGGATTCACGCTTGAATTGCAGAGGAAATGGTTCGGTGATGATGATTCATTGATGAATCTCTGAGAACCATGGTGAATTTCACTGCATTGTGCTTGAATTTGCTTGAATTTGGTTCTGGAAAAAGTTAGGGTTTGTGGAATTGTTCTTCGTGTTCTTGAGTTTTTCTGAGTTCTGTGAATTTTGATCCTAACTGAATGGAGAGAGAAAATTCTATGGTGTTTTTGATGTGGCACGCGTTCTGTGGCTTTTTTTCTGACTGGTACAGTAGGTGGCCTTTTATAGGCTGACATGTGTGCCTTTGGACCAATCAAAATACGACACCTGGACCTGGACTAGCTTGCGTGGCCCCTGGACCTTTCTGCAAAAAACAGACTTAAGGACTAAACTGCAAAAAGTAAACAAAATTGGACTAATCTGCAATTAAAAACACAATTCGGACTGACTTGTAGTTAAAAAGAATTCAGACTTATTTGCAATTAAAAAAGAATTTGGACTTATTTGCAATTAAAAAAAGAATTTGGACTTATTTGCAATTAAAAAAAGAATTTGGACTTATTTGCAAAAAGGTAAAATAAAATTGGTAAAAAAGTAATTTTGCAAACAACGTAAAGTGAAACCGTTAAAAAATGACAAAATGGACTTAAAACGAACAAACTACCAAAATGAGGTATTTTAAAATACCTCTCTGTCAAAAATTTTGGATGTGAAAAGACCAAAATGCCCCTAAGGACTAAAACGACTCAGACTGACTCAGATGCAATGCTGACATGATTTTTAGACAGAATTTGATAAATGACGTGTGCAGACAAGTTGTAAAGACTCAGAGACAAACCGTAAGGACTAAAATGGGTTCCACTGTAGGAAATGACCAAAATACCCTTTTGTATGATTTTTTATGCAAAAACTTGGAATAAAATGCAGGAAAATATGCAATTGGTTTAGAAACTTTCAAATGACTTGTAATGCAAGAAAAACACTTTGGATGGCTTTATATGCAAGAGAATTAGAGACAGAAATAGTGAAATATGCGTTTGAAGCACAGTAGAAAATTGCGAAGTAAAACATAGTGAATTGAAAAAGGTATCAGAGATAGAAAAGAATTTTGAAGGAGTATTTTTTAGGTCCAAAATGAGGGTGTGACAATCACCATCAACCAAACTTCATAAAGAACCCGCTACTGATGCATTTATTCCTGACTATGATTCTATTGAGGCAAGAACCATTGCTTTGCAACAAACAAGAATAGACAAATGTAAGAATCTACCTGAAAATCACCCACTTCAGCCACCTGTGATTGAACCAATTCAATCTTTACCTGCTTCTGCAGAGGGTGCAAGTGATTTGTCAGGGACAGGTCTTGACATTCTAAATGAATCGGTTCCTACTCAAAATTCTCCAACACCAACACCAAATACAACCAACAATAACCAAATCCTTGAACAATCTGTGATTTCTAACCTAGAAAGTCACTATTCAGGAGAAATGCCTGAATATCAACAACAAATGACCTCTGACATAACTTCTAATGAAGTTGTTATGACAGAAAGCCCCCCTCAACAACAACTAAACCAAATCAGAGACCACATAAATCCTTCTGACTCAATTCTTCAAACAGAATCTGATCAATCAACTTCTGACCAAAATCCCTCTTCTTCCAACTTATCCATTGAACTTGTTGAACCAACCTTCTCTGATATACCCAAACCACCATTAGTTTTTCTACATTTACCCTTTTTAGCAACTGTATGTTTGGATATATTTAAAAAGGCTAAGCAGCTCATTGAAACTAGACATGATTTGGCTCATGCTGGAAACTATCAAAAGCAATGGAAAAGAGTTGTTGAAAGAGTTTAGTTGGTATTCTCTGAGACCCAAAGGTCAAGCCTAGATGATCAAGCTAAAGCTCAAAAGGAGTTGAAAGACTGGCTCAAAGGAGTCATGTCTGAAGTGCACAAAGTCAAGGTTCTCAGAACCTGGGCGAGAGCTCCTCTTAGTCTTGAAGCTGGGTCTGTGATCCCATCCCATATTCACCCAAGGGACTTGAATTTGGATTGGATCAATAGGATAAATTTGAAAGAAGCTTCAACAGAATTGGCGTTTGCTCAAAGGAACAGTCTGCTAGAAAAGGAGAATCATGCTCTGAGGAAAGAGCTTCTGGAGCAGAAGATGACGCTCCTGGACTACAAGAATTCTACTGAAGCTAAGCTAGCAGAAGCTAAGAATAGAGAAGAAAAGCTGATCAGAGATAACGAAGATTTTAAGAAGGAGATGAAGCAGCAAGCAGAAGCTCAGAAAGCTCAAATGGAAGAAACGCAAAGGATGATGCAAAAGATGATGCAAAAACAAGCCAACCCATAGATTGCACACCATTTTTTTATCTATGTTTTTATCTATGTTGTGTTTCTAATTAATTCATGCTTCTGACAATGATTATGCTTCTGAATACTTATGTTCTGAGATACTTTGCTCTTGCTTCTGAACATATTTTTTTTTGCTAAAATGCTTCTGTGTTATCTTCTGATGTTTATAGCTTCTGAATAATCTCATGCTTTCCTATGCTATCTTTCTATGATTGTTTATATTCTCTCTTTCTGATGATTTCTTTTTGTTAATCACAAAAGGGGGAGTAATAAAGATAATATTTAATGGCTCTGAGCCCCATTAAGTTTTTTTTATGAAAAATGTTTCTCAAACCTTTTAAATAGGGGGAGTAATAATATTTCAAAGAACTTAATCGAATCAAATCTCTCATCTATCACTTCTATTACTTTTGAAAATATTATTGTGCGATAGATGAATTTAATTAACAAGATAGAACTCAGGGGGAGCTTACAAACCTCACCTTGAAAGTACTATTAGACTCAGGGGGAGCTTACAAACCTCATACCCTATAAGTCAACTTGGTAATTACATTAACAACAATTGATCAAGTTTTTAAATACTATTCTTTGTCATCATCAAAAAGGGGGAGATTGTTCGAACAAAATGTGTTTAACAATAAATCCTAAAGAGTTTTGATGATAACAAGGTATTAAAAATTGACAATTGGTATTGCTAACATTTGTTTAAGTGTACAGGACCATAGACAAAGTGTTATATCTTACAAAGGTTCTGGAAGAACAAATAAAGAGCAAAAGAAATATTTTATATGAAGCTTAAAGCGCTCCTAAAGACTTGCGCTCCTGAAAAGTTGACGTCATCATAAGCTGAAGGTCCTCAGAAGCTGGTTCTTCAAAAGCAGCAGTATTTCACCATAAGGAAATTTGATTCAAGATTTTATGGATTAAGTGTTATATTTTGGAGCGAAAGTTTTGAAGAAATGGTAGAAGATCACATGGAGGTCACACGTTCACGTTTAAAAGCATCTAGTTGCTAAAATACAAAGAGCGTTGACAAATGTACTATGTACGAACTATACAACCACCTTCTCCACTACTCTGTTCTTTGTCTCAACTACCAGACAAGAATAACAGCTCTCATGTACAACCAAGCCTGCATCCTTGTTCCCTCTCAACCGGAATGGATTTGAAATTGATCCTTTATAGGACAATAACTTAATCAGGCAAAGAATCATTAGTGGAAGATCAAGCTTCAATAACGACTCTTTTTGGATGTGTTGGCACTTACAACGTTCATTTCACACCTCTATATAAAGGAGTGAAGACTTGAAGAACAATAAGACTCTACAACATTTTGAAAGCGCCAAAACTCTGTCAAATTGTTTAAACATCCAAAGTTCACTTAGAATTTCAGTTTTCAAGTTCATATCTTTGAAATTCAAAAGTCTTAAGAGTCTGTATCTAAATTACATTGTTAACACCACTGATTGTATATCAAGTGTTCAACCTCAAACATTTTCTTTGTAATTTTGTTTGATAGAAGTCTCTTGCTTGTGTGCTTGAGCATTAGAAGTCTCTTGATTGTGTTCTTGAGCATTTGAAGTCTCTTGCTTGTGTGCTTGAGCATTTGTAATTAGATATTACATTTAGTGAACTCTCCTTGGAAGTGCAAGGGGGACAGGACTACTTCCGGTTTGTGGAAGGAACCTGTATAAATTGCTTGTGTCTTGCCTCTTCTCTTTTCTCTCTGTTTATCATTCCACTGCATACGCTCCTGAACATTTTATTCAGAAGTTGTCTCTTGCGCTCTTGATCTGAAGTGTTCTTGTGCTTATTGAGAAAACGAAGAAAAGTCTAACACAATTCAACCCCCCCCTTCTTGTGTTTTTCTCCCCTTCACTTACCAGTTCTTATTACTGATTTCCTATGATCATAACATACACCATTACTTTTCATAATTGTTTGGACATGATGACATTGAAGTTTATGAACCCTAATTTTAGTTCTCTCAATTTTAAGTCTTTCAACAACATTATTACTCTCATCACATCTATTTATCACCAAACTCTCACAATAATCCTTAACATAACACCATTTAAATTCATAAGATTAAATAGCCTCACCATTAGATTTAAAGACACCATAAGATGAAAATATTCTCCCCCTTACCTCGAATCTTTTGAGAAATTTGGGTTGTGGCTTGACCTTGTCGCACTAAGGTTCCTCTTCCTCTGCTGCTATCTTCTTTTCCTCTTTACGTTCAATAGTAACCGACTATTCTAACTTCTCAATTCCTATTTATATTCGAGCCAATGCTTACCACAATACTTTTCCACCGCTTGTCACTACTGTTTTACTTTGTCCCTCCCCCGCTTATTACAAACTTAGTTTCTACACCCCCAACTCTTTAAACATTGTGCTCCGACTCCTCTCTTTGTTTTCATTTAATTTCTCAACCCATTATTCGCCCAACATTTACTACATATTCTCTTTTTAGCAACAACTCATTATATATAGGCAAAACAACACCAATAATAATAATAATAATAATAATAATAATAATAATAATAATAATAATAATAATAATTACACTTCGCCTAGAACGCCTTGATAGAGCCCTCGCCAATCAAGAATGGTTCGCTCTTTTTCTTGTTATATGTTTTAAATGCTTGCTCTAATTTCTTTGTACTCTTCTGACTATCTCTGATATACAAGTTTTTATTTCTTCACTTTTGTTCATTGCGTTTTTTTTCTTCTGATTTTGTTCTTTTTAATTGATGACAAAAGGGGGAGTAATAGAAAGTATTTAACAGAATCTGAGCCCAAGAATGAAATAAAATTTAACAAATTTTATTTGAGAACCCAATTTTATTTCAACTGAAGGTGGGAAAAACACAAGAAGGGGGGGGGGGGGGGGTTGAATTGTGTTTTCAAAAACGTTTCTTTCTTACGAAAAATAACAATGTTCTCAGGATACAGAGTCTGATAGAGTTCAGAGTCTGATAAGAGTTCATAGTCTTAGCAGCGGAATATAGAACAAATGCAAGAAAGAAAGAAGACACAAACAATTTATACAGGTTCCTTCCACAATCCGGAAGTAGTCCTGTCCCCCTTGCACTTCCAAGGAGAGTTCCACTAAAATGTAATATCAAATTACAAGTTGCTCAAACACACAAGTATGAGACTTCCTTTGCTCAATCACTCAAGAAAGAGACTTCAAATGCTCAAGCACACAAGCAAGAGACTTCAAAACAATTACAGAGAATTGAAAAGAGTTTTGAATACTTGATATACAATCAGAGGTATTCACAAAACAAAACGAAACAGAACAGACTCTGTTTTCTCTAGAAACTTAGAAATTCTAAGATATAACTTTTGTAAGAATTATCTAAGTTGTTGATGAGCAATGTTTGCGACTTGGAGTATGAGAGAATAGTTTTGTTCGCGTGTATACGTAGTAATTCTTGTAGCGCCGTTCTTCAAGTCTTCAGCTCTATTTATAGAGGGTTTGAGAGACGTTGGGAACTAGCCAGCTCATCACTTTTTCTTTACCGAAGCTGATTTGACACCTTTGATCCTTTGCTTGATTTGAGGCTTGTTCAATGAAATCAAATTCAAATCCATTCCAGCAAATATGGAAAAGTTTCTGCTTTAGTTACTGTTATTCTTGTCGTGTATAGAAGACATTGTGCATAGTTGGTGGTTGCAGGAACAGGCGTAGGCATAGTGGTTGTACTTTTCGTACTTTGTACTTTGTCAACGCTTTCCAGTGTCTGAAGAATCTTTGCTTCTGATGAATTTGCCTCTGGAGACTATTTGCTTCTGATGAGTCTGCCTCTGAAAAACAGTTTGCTTCTGATGAGTCTGCCTCTGAAGAACTAGCTTCTGATGACGTCATCTTCAGGAGCTCTTTCTTCAGACGCATTCTGACTCTGATTTTCCAGGAGCGCTTTCATTCAGATGTTCTTCAAGCTTCAGTCTAAATTTCCTTTGCTCTTTAATTCATTCAGTTAGAACCTCTTGTAAATAAATCTTTGTTAAAGGTCCTGTACACTTGAATAAAATTTCAGCATATCCAATTGATAATTTTTAATACCTTGTTATCATCAAAACTTAAGTGGTATAATTGTGAAACACCCTTTGTTCCAACAAAAACAACACCAATAATAATAATAATAATAATTACACTTCGCCTAGAACGCCTTGATAGAGCCCTCGCCAATCAAGAATGGTTCGCTCTTTTTCCTACAGCTACTTTAGAGAACCTTGCAGCTCCATCTTCTGATCACTATCCCATCCTTTTGAATAGAAGCCCGGTGCAACGCTCCCATCTTTTTAAATGCAAATTTTGGTGATGAAAATTTATGGTATTCTGAACCAAGCTTCAAGGAACTTGTCACAGATGCTTGGTAGTCACACGTTGTGAATTATGTGGTGCCCAAGTTAGCTTCTTGCGCGGATGACATGGTGGCATGGAGTAGAGATCATTGTAATAAATTGAAGATTGATATCGAAGAGTGTTGGCGTCAAATTCAAAATATCAGGCTGAATAGTACAGGGCCATGTCAAGATCCAATTGTGAGTTTGCGAAAGAAAATGAGTAAACTGTTGTCTCAAGACGATGCTTATTGACGACAACGTGCTAAAACTCATTGGTATCGAGACGGTGATCGAAACACAAAAATTTTCATGCCTCTGCCACTGCAGAAAAGAAGGCCAATCAAATTTTATCTCTCGAGGATAGCTCAGGTAATAAGGTGTCAGATAGTAAAAGGATGTGTGATACTGCTAAAAATTATTTTTTTGGAGTTATTTCAAAAAAACAATAGTGTTGCGGCCCTTGTCATAGAAATTATCAGGCAATTTGTGTCAGTGGAGGATAACATTCTTCTTACCGCGCCATTCACCAAGAAGGAATTCCGTGAGGCCATGTTCTCTATGCACCCAGATAAATGTTCCGGCCCGGATGGTTATAGTCTGAGATTTTATCAACAATTCTGGAATTTGTGCAGTGATGAGATATTCAAAGAGTGTTGTGCTTGGTTGGACACAGGCTCATTCCCTCCAGACTTGAACATGACAAATATATCACTTATTCTGAAAGGCACTTCTGGAGCCCTATAGCCCTCTGCAATGTTGTGTACAAACTTGTTTCCAAGGTGCTAGTAAACAGACTCAAGTTGATTCATCACAAGTGTATCTCTGATAACCAGTCGGCCTTTGTCCCTGATCGTTCCATTCTTGATAACGCGATGGTGGCTATTGAAATACTTCATTTTATGAAGACTAAAACTCAAGGTAATGATAAGTTTGTTGCTCTTAAACTTGATATTAGCAAAGCTTATGATAGGATTATTTGATGGAGGTAATGATTAAAATGGGATTTAATCAAAAGTGGATTCAGTTGATGGTTATGTGTATCGAATCTGTTGATTATAGTGTTCTTGTTAATGGGGAACATGTTGGACCGGTTATTCCCGGACGAGGGCTTCGACAAAGGGATCCGTTTTCACCGTATCTGTTTATAATATGTGCGGAAGGCCTATCTTCTTTAATAAGAAATGCAAAGGAGAGTGGCACTATCTCTGGCACAAGTATCTGTCGTGGGGTTCCTTCAGTCTCTCACCTTCTGTTTGCAGACGAGTGCTTCCTCTTTTTCAAGGCGGAGGAGAGTCAGGCTCATGTTATGAAAAATATTCTTAATGTTTATGAGGCGGCGTCTGGCTAAGCTATTAGTTTGCGGAAGTCTAAGATTTTATATAGTAGGAACGTGACAGATGATCTGAAGAATAACATCACCAACATTTTGGCGGTCCGAGCTGTTTTGGGCACTGGAAGTATTTAGGTATGCAATTCATGATCGGTCGAGATAGGACAGCCACATTTGCTTATATCAAAGGTCGTGCGTGTCAAAAGATAAATTCTTGGAGTAGTAAGTGTCTTTCTAAAGCAGGTAGTGAAGTAATGATTAAGTCGGTTCTCCAAGTCATTCCTTCCTACGTCATGAGTCTTTTTTCATTTACCAACTACGTTGATCACTACCATTGAAAGAATGATGAATTCGTTTTGGTGGGGTCATGGTTGTACTACGCACAGGGGTATAAATTGGTTGAGTTGGGAGAAGCTTTCGATGCACAAAAATCATAGTGGTCTTGGTTTCAAGGATCTCTCTGCTTTTAATCTTGCGATGTTGGGAAAGCAAGGTTGGAAATTCCTTACAGACCCGTAATCTCTTGTTTCCTGCATTTTCAAGGCTCGACATTTTTTGTCTAAATCCTATCTTACTGCCACCATCGGTCACAACCCGAGTTATGTGTGGCGTAGTATTTTACGTGCCTGCTTTATTATGCGTGGTGGAGCGAGATGGAGTATTGGTTCTGGTACAACAATTCCAATTCTTGATGCGCCATGGCTGTCTAATAGTGAGAGTATTGACGGTAATATAGCGGGAGGTTACCATGTACGTGATTTTAAAGTTCATAATTTAATGTTTGAGTATGGTAAGGTTTGGAATGCACCTCTCATTAGGCAGGTGTTTAGTAATGACATTACTGAAGCCATTTTGAACACGCCCTTGTTTGGAAAGCGGAGAGGAACAGTTGTTATACGGTGCGTAGCGCTTATTGTCTTTGTGTTGAAGAATTAGTTGATGTTTCCCACCTTCCCCGTCCGGGTAATTGGCGAGACATTTGGCGTCTCAAGATTCCACCAAAGGTCAAGCATTTGGTTTGGCGTATGTGTAGGGGATGTTTGCCCACAAGAGTTCGATTACAAGACAAGGGGGTGTCGTGTCCGACAAATTGTGCAAGTTGTAATTACAATTATGAGGATCTCAATCACCTTTTGTTCGAGTGTCCGCTTGTTATTCAGGTTTGGAATTCAGTTGGAATTTGGCAGGATGTCCAAAACGCTACCATGAATTCGGATTCTACTGTTAACACAATTTTCTATTTGCTTCAAAATTCACCTATGAATATTCAACAGTGTTTTGCCACTATTTGTTGGAGTTTGTGGAAGCATCGAAACCTCAAAATATGGGAAAATATAACGGAGAATAGCGCAGAGGCTGTTGACAGAGCTAGACATTTACAGGATGATTGGCACGAAGCAAATTTTCCGCGGACAGATGTGTCACTGCAGGCGGGCATTCAACAGATGCATTCTGTTGTGTTTGTGCAACAGTCTATACAGCTGCAACAAACTCAAACCAGACCTGTGCAGCAGCTGGTACACCTGCAACATTCTCAAACCGGACATGTGCAGCAGTCCCTACATTGCAACTATCCCAACCTGATCCAGTGCAGTAGTCTGCACAGCTGGAACAGACTCAAATCAGACCTGTGCAGCAGCTGGTACAACATCAACATTCTCAAACCGGACCTGTGCAGCAGTCCCTACAGCCGCAACAATCCCAATTTGATCTAGTGTAGCAGCCTGTACAGCTGCAACATCCTCAAACTAGGCCTGCTTTCCCGCATCGGCAGCCACCTAGTACTGGAAGGTTTAAGTGCAATGTGGACGCGGCTTTCTCGGACCAATTTTTAACGAACAGGTATTGGCATTTGTGTTCGGGATGAGTCGGGGACTTTTGTGTTAGCAAAGGTGCAGTAGTTTGGTCACATTTATCCATTAGCAATATGTGAAGCCTTGGGACTCTATCATGCTCTCCAATGGATGACAGATATGCAATTTGATAATATCGACTTCGAGCTTGATTCCAAGATCACGAGAGATGCGTTCCATTCTCGTAAGATGGATGTAACAGATTTTGGAAGTATCATTGGAGCGTGTCGGGAGTTGTTCTCTACTTCTTTCACAAACTCAAGGGTTGAGTTTACTCGGCGACAAGCGAATGCGGCGGCTCATGCTTTAGCAAGAGAAGCCACTTCTTTAGCTAGTCCCAATATTTATTATGATATCCCACATTGTATTGAATCTATTATTATTAATGAAATGCTATAAGCATCTTTTATTCAAAAAAAAATAAATTACACTTTGCCTATTAATTTCATTTATTAAAGTAAAATGTAAAGTAGGGGTGTTATAGTGGTTGGTTGACTCCTTTCACACTGAGGTAGCAAAAACATTACATAATTTAGGATTATTAAAAATATTACATAATTTACAATGTAAAAGTTGTTACTTTTAGATACTTAAACAATAACAATGTCTTTTGGACACTTGTTAGCATTTTCGTTATTTAAAAATGAGTTTCAACCAAAAAGACATACATTGATTTAATTGATATAAAAGTGGGTTAATAGTGTTTTTCACCCCTGTAATATATGCAATTTTCGGTTTTCACCCTTATGAAATTTTCGGTTTGATTTGCACCCTTGTAAAATTATTTTTTTCCGGAAAACCACCCTCCCCCATCCAACTCACCAAATTAGCTTATGTGGCGCTGACTTGGCGTTTTTTTTATTTTTAATTGGCCACATCAGATTTTATTATTAAAATATTGAAATTTAATTTTTAAAAATTTAAAAAAATCCAAAAAATAATATAAGTACATTTATATTAATTTTAAAAAAAATTAAAAATTAATTTTGGAAAATAAAAAAATGTAAAATTTAGGATTTTATTAAAAAAAATCTGGAAAATTTTTTTATTACCAAAATTTTTATTTAAAAAATTTAAATTTCTTCCATAATTTTTATATATGAAAATTTAAAAAATTGTAAAAATTCTGGAAATTTTTATTGTGTAAAAAAACAAATTTTTTGAATTTTTTCTAAATTTGTATTCAAATTTTTTAAAACTTTAAATTTTTTCTAGATTATTTTTTTGTTGAAAAATTTTAAAAAAAAACATTTTTCGAAAAAAAAATTACCTTTTTTAAAATTTTTGAAAATTTTCTTTTTTTTTATTTTGAAAATTAAATTCCAAAATTTTTAAAATCTTTTTAATTTCGACAAAAAAAAAAAGCAAACAAGCAAATTTTGGAATTTAATTTTCAAATTTTTTAAAAAAGGTCAGAATTTTTAAAATTAAAAAAATGTAATATTTTTACACAAAAAATAAAAATTTCCTGAATTTTTAAAGTTTTTAATTTTAATATAAATAACATTATGGAAAAAATTTTAATTTTTAAAATTTTGTTTTTTTAAACAAAAATTAAAAATTTTGGTAATAAAAAATTTTTCCAGAATTTTTTTAAAAAATAGTCCTGAATTTTTACAATTTTTTTAATTTCATAAGTAAATTTATATTATTTTTAAAAATTAAATTTCAATATTTTAATAGTGGCTAATTAAAAATAAATAAAAATTTAAAAAAAACGCCAAGTCAGCGCCACGTAACCTAATTTGGTGAGTTGGATGGAAGAGGGGGGTTTTCCGAAAAAAAATAATTTTACAAGAGTGGAAATCAAACTGAAAATTTCATAAGGGTGAAAATAGGAAATGATATATATTACAGGGGTGAATACACCATTAACCTATAAAAGTGTTACTATCGTTTCTCCAACACATCCTTTATTATAAAAAGCTCAACTTGATGTGCTGGCACCTTTGCCCTAATCTCTTCCTAATTTCCCTCCTAATCCCATATTAATTGCTAACCTAAACTGCCAACCACCCCAGTTAATCTCAACCACCAACTTAATCCTATCTGTTGATTACATGACCTTTAAGTTACCTCTTTCAACCATTCAATTCCTTCTCTATACACTTCTCCCTCTATCCCTTAAACTTTCTCTCTCTAACATCATTCCAATTCCCGTCATTCTTCTCTCTCTCACGTCTCACCCCTGTCTTTCCTGTAAAGAACCAAACTCCCTCTCTTTCTCTCATGCGATTCCTTTCCTTCACAGAGCAGCTTCTTCCTCTTCTCCAAAGCTATTTCCAGTTCTCCCATAACCAACTCTCTCTCTCTCTGATTACTTCATCCCCTCCGGCGAAGCTACGTCCACGGTCGTTTCTCTCTCTTTGGTATGTATGTTTTCCTTTCTGTTTCTCCATAGTTTTCTATCCCTTTGCATATTTCATTTCCTTGAACCGGCAGAATACCAACTTCTTTTGCAACACTGTTTTGATTCAATACATATGTTGCTTCATAAAATTCATCCTTTTTCTCAGTAAGTCACAAATCTCAATTTCCATACCCTTAAATCGAAGACATATATATGCTAAAACCCCATCCATTTCAACTTTTCGATTCTCATTATAGCAATATTTAGAATTTATTTCATGGGTATTATCATCACAATAACTCACTAAATCCATTCAATTTTTCAATTCTCATTTCAATTTTGTGTTTTCCTTTATCAATTCAATATTACGATTACTATTCATGGGTATTTCTGTTTTCAATCACCTTTATCACAATCACTCACCAAATTTAATTTAGTAATAACTTTGAATTTTATGTTTTTTTCTTCCTGATTTAGATATGCACACCACATGCTTGATAAAATGTTTTAGTGAGCAATTGGATCTTCAAAGCTTTCTCTCCAAAGATAGACCTCTTGACCACGTAAGCTTTCATTTTTTTATAATATTTTTGCTTTGATATTCTATATTGGTATTGCAAAGTGAGGATTTCTAATTTAATTCATTAATCAATTCGAATTTTATGATGTTCTCTTTCAGTTTTAGATATGCACACTATGTCTTTGATAAAATGTTGCAGTGGAACGTGAAACTTTCTCTCTAAAGATAGTCCTCTCTATCGAGTAAGCTTTCATTTTTAGTAATATTTTTACTTTGGTGTTCTCTTAATCAACCATCCAATAGGAAATGAGACTTGCAATGGGAGTTGTATTGATAATGTTTTTTTTTTTAAGTGTCATTTAGATTGATGCTTCCCTCTTTGAAGTATATGTTGTGTGTAATTATTGACTATTGTGTAAGTAAAGTGATATTGGAGTGATTGATTTCTCTCTATAAAATAGTCCATGATCACCGCTTTCATTCTTACTATTATGTTTTATTTTCAGAGACTAAAGAATAGGGGTTTCCCATTCATATTAACCATTATTTATAGCAGTCCTCTTTTACTCTTTTGCCTTTAGATTAGCGACTGCATGCTCTCTTTCTCACTCGATAACCCAAAATCGAGTCAAGACATGGATCACAATGCGTTGTTGCATGACACTTCAGTTGCACTTCACAGTTTGTAAGGTATATGATGCTTTACTTTCTGTGTTTTTAAAAGTTAGGTAGCATAATTAGTTCTATTATTAGAAGTTGTTAGAATTATTCATCCTAACTCACACAGATCAAGCCTCATGGGAATATGAAACTTCTGATCCCAAATATCTTCAACTCTTGCAACTGAAGTGGCATACATACCAGGTCCAGTATCTTATTTCTCTTTCTCTATAATTCCACTGCCATTAAATTGTGATCCATTACATTTTCTCGCAATTTTCGACCAAAAATTTGTTAGCCATTGTTGTAGCTTCTGCAAAATCATAAATATTTAGTTTGATAATTGGCATTAGAGGGTGGGCATAAATGTAATATGTATTTTAACGACGTAATTTTGGTGCTTTATTATAAGATATGTTAGTTTTGTAGTCAATGGATATCCATGTTTTGAAATTCTAATTTTCATTTATAGTGATTTTTCCTATAATATATGGTGTGTGTTTTGGAAATGATTTGATTTTCTTTGGGGTTGTTTGTTATTTTCTCTTGGTCTTATTTCCTTTTGTTTCTTTTACAGCTAATTCATAAGTATTGTAGTTCCTTCACCAATTCAGGTATGACTTATGCTTGGATTCGTTTTAATGAATTTTTAGTCGTTCAAAAAACAAAATATAACTTGCTGAAAGTTATGATATAAAATGGTTGAAGTGGAAGTAAAATTTCTTTGGTGTCCCTTTTGTTGTTGAAGTTGATTCGTAAAGAGTGAAATTTCGGGATATTGTGGTATCAAGTCTACTTGGTTGTTTTTGTTATGTCATTTTTGGTTGTTCCGCTCTACTGCATCTATGATTTTTTTGCATTGTTTAGGATGGTTGATGTGTCTTGGAATTGGATCAAGTTGCTTAACTATTGTCCGGTACAATAGGTAAAATATTTCTCTCCAATCGCGGTGTGTGAACGACGCTGTTTTTGGATCTGCTATGGGGGTTTGTGTTGTTCGGCCCTTCAGCTGGTGTTGCAGGTTTTTGCTTAATGGTTCGGCTTTAAGTGAGGAATGTGTATAGCTTCATTTTTTTGGTGTTTAGGCTTTGTTTTTCCCCTTCCATTATGCTGTATTTGTTTCCTGCTTGGTCCCTGGCTGCTGTTGCGTTTTAGTACAGGATGTAGGGGCTTATTTTTGTTGCATCAGCTTGCCGATTCAAAAAAAAATAAAAATTGCGGTGTGGTAGTATCAGAATACATTAGGACTTTTGCCGATATTTTGAGATTTTTAGGGTATGATTATTGAAGTATATGGTTTGATGTTAATTGCATTCAAGAAATCCTACCTATTGTGGAATTGAAAGCATAAAATGTTGATCCTTATTAAGTGATTGAGGTTGGTGGTCTTCTATGGAATGCTTCAGCAAACTACAGAAAAACTTTTCAAATTACTCATTTAGTGGGGTAACATTTTCGGATTGACTTGGTACACTTGGATTGTATCTTAGTACACTTGATTTCATTCGTCTTATATAGTGGCATAATCTGTTCTAAATATGTAGTCAAGTTGGGACTTCATAAATATATTGCATTGAATTTAAGGGTAGAAAAATTCAAATTATGTGTGTCTGTACTCCTAAGTTATTGCCTTTTTTATATTCTTTTTTTATTATCAATGAGATCAAGAGTCACTTCAACCTGTGTTTTCACATGGTTAATTATACGATGCAATTTCAATAGTCACTTCAAAAGACAGGTTGAAGATGAATAACTGATGAAGATGGCAACATGCCCCTACAACCTCAAATGTTGTTTATCATGAAGTAATTTGTAGTGTATGATGATTAAGGGTCAACTCAATCAATGATTAGACTACCTTATTATTTATATGTTATCATTGTTGTACAAGTGAACATGTTTAAATTTAATCATATGACTTCTATTTGTTACTATATGTTAATAATGTTGCGACTTATTCATTTAACTTCTGCTCGGTAGGACCCGTGCGATAGCACGGGTCAAGAGTCTAGTATATAAATGATCACTTAGTTCAAAATTGATTTTTCGCCAAACAGAGCAAACAATGGCGACGGAGAACACCGCAACAGTAAACCCTACCCACCCAAAACAACCAAAGGTGGTGGTCATAACCGGCCCCACCGGCTCCGGCAAATCAAAACTCGCCGTCGATTTAGCCTCACATTTCCCCATCGAAGTAATCAACGCTGATTCCATGCAAGTCTACCGTGGCCTCGATATTCTCACCAACAAACTCCCCTTCTCTGAACAAAACGGTACCACCGTAACATCCCCGCACCTGATTCCTCCCTCCTCCTTCGTTTCTCTTTCTGTTTTTTTTTTTTTTTTAATTTCGTTTTCGTTTTTATTGTAGGTGTGGTGCATCATCTATTGGGTATTGTAAATCCGAATTTGGAATTCACTGCTAAAACTTTTCGCGATTCTGCTATTCCTGTAAGTTCCAAAGCTAATATAAGTTTTTCTTTTTTATAATTTTAGATGATTAATTAATATTTGTTATTTGTTTTTTCAGATTATTGATGAAATATTGTCTCGTAATCACTTACCTGTTCTTGTTGGTGGAACTAATTACTATATTCAGGTGCGAATTTGGAAATTTTGAATTTTGATTTTTGAATCAATCACATTCCACGTGCATTTACTGCATAGAAACCAATCTCTTAAGTTAGTCCCTCCGTTACTTTTGGAATAGGAGTGATAGTTTCAGGATGAATTTGATAGATCAATAATAGTTTAAGGATTTTTTACCACATTTTTACAGTTCTGGGCTCAGACCAAGTAGACGGTGATGTCAATTAGCTGTTATAACACTAGCATAATATATGAACAAGTTACTAGTTTTATACGATACACTATTTGGTACAAACTACTAAGTGTTGTCAAAGTAGCTGCTTTTGCGGTGCTATAGCATTGTAGGGTAGCGGAATTTGAACAGATTACTGTTTTTTTCTGCAATTGACAACATTGCAAATAAGAGATAGTTTAGTGATCAGATTCAATGTTTAATGACTATGTTTAAGTTTGCCTATTATAAGAGAAACTATTGAAAAAGATCTAGAGATTAATGAGTTAGATGGAGATATGAAATATGATATAGAATATTATTGCGTTGTTTGATCCATGTAGCCGACCCCACTTAGTGGGATAAGGCTTGGTTGTTGTTGTTGACATCGTAGCGACATATTATTGGATACATGTGTTCAGCTTTACTTTTTGTTCATAGTAATTGAAGCCTGTTATTTTTATCTTGCAATATTATGTACTTTTCTTCCATTTTTCTTATCCTTGTATGCTTGCTTATGTGCTTTATATTCTTATTTCTTACTATATTTATATTTGTTTATCTCTTGCAATATTACCAGATTCTATTTTTTATTTCATATACAGTGACACTTCTCCCTGTTATGTTCTTCAGGCTCTTGTGAGTCAGTTTCTGCTAGATGACTCGAAGGATGATTTGAGTGAAAGCTATTTGGGTGACTCACCTGGTAAATTGCTATTCTGTTCTCTAATTTTTCACTTAGTTCAATTACTGTATACTTAGCTTCTATATTTGTAATTTTGTATGTATCACAGGGTATGATAATAATTTTGTTGCTGAAAACGATACTTCAGGCAACAGTTATGATTTGCTTAAAGATATTGATCCAGTTGCAGCAAATAGAATCCATCCAAATAACCATAGAAAGGTCAGATGAGTAATTTCATTATCTTTTCTTCTTGAGACATAGTGTACAAAAGGGCGAAGGCCATGTTATATTCATACAGTTAGAGACTTAGAGTTATATACAACAGTTACTGCATGCATAAAATTGTAACTTTAATGTTTATGATTTTAAGCGAAGTTTTTAAAGTTCTGACATACAATACATCTATTAGAATCATTATGCACTTTCAATTAATTTCTGAGGCGAGCTTTTCAGTTTATTTGAATTTCTTAACTGGGGATGGCATATTTACACGTGACATTAATTTTTCGTTTTCAGATAAATCAATACATTAGTTTGTACACTCGAACTGGTGTTCTTCCCAGCAAAGTTTTTCAAGGACAGGCTGCAGAGGTTTGTCATCTTCTTTGGCATTCATGGACTAATTGCCAATTCACTATAAACTCTTTTCCCTTAGATGGGATTTGTTTCAAGTTGTATAATTATAATGATTTTCTTGGAAATGCCATTCCAGGGAAAATTCAAAAACTTGTTTGGTATATATTTAATATTTATAGGAATATTTTTTAAAATTCAAACCCTAGGAGGAAGAGGTGGGAACTAGGAAATGAATATATGTTACAATATAACATTAAAACTTCCATTCTCATGTAAGTGGAAAGAGGACACTCACTCTAATCACTAGAATAAAAATGAAGACATGGGAATGTCAATGTCCCCTGGAGTCAATACTTTAGAAAATATTAAGTTTGTGCCCATCATGATAATGCCAGTTCAGTCTTTTTTCTTGTCTTTTAAATAATGTTGGTTTTGCTTGTGGCAGGGCAGAAGTGGGGTCAAGCTGATAATTTAAGATATGATTGTTGTTTTATAAGTGTGGATGCATCTCTCCCAGTACTAGATAGATATGTCGAGCAGAGGGTAGATCACATGATGGATGCAGGATTACTCAACGAAGTCTATGACATTTACACTATGAATGCAGATTATACCAGAGGATTGCGACAGGCCATTGGTGTCCGCGAATTTGAGGATCTTCTAAGAACTAGTGTTTTCAAAAACATAAATCAAAGAGAGGGGGAAATAATGGACGGATCAAGCTTAGAAAATAGTGAGCCATTGTTTGATGGCAATTTGATGGAGTGGTTGAGATCTTCCCCTGATACCAAGTCTACAACTCCTTTGGAAGAAGCAATTGAGAAAGTAAAGGTTAATACCAGGAGACTTGTCCGCCGTCAGGTAAAACCGGAAAACTAATGTCATTTGTTCCATGACTTTCTGAAGCAAGCATTATTTACAGAACATTTCTTTTGGTTAGATATGCAATGGAAGTGAAAATGAGTCATTTTTTCTGATTAATCTGACAACATATAATAGAAAATCACTCTAAATGCTTCATCTATAGGATATTTATTTTGGATGGGAGCTTGCACAATATTGGGAATTTTGTTTTTGGGTCTTTAAGATTCAGTTTATCAATTTTAGAATTAGAATCAATTTTCTTTTGTTCTGTCTAAAATTTTGTTCTCGATCTGTAATGGAGCATGTTGTTGCTATATACCATGCTAGTTTGAAGAAATACATTTGAAGTCTAAGATTGATACTAAATGCTTCATCTATAGGATATTTATTTTGGATGGGAGCTTGCCCAATATTGGGAATTTTGTTTTTGGGTCTTTAAGATTCAGTTTATCAATTTTAGAATTAGTATCAGTTTTCTTTTGTTCTGTCTAAAATTTTGTTCTCGATCTGTAATGGAGCATGTTGTTGCTAAATACTATGCTAGTTTGAAGAAATATATTTGAAGTCCAAGATTGATATTGAAGTTTTGTTCATGACAGAAGAGGATGCTCAGTCGACTGGAAACATTGTTTGGTTGGGACATACACTATGTTGATTCCACGGAATCAATAATAAGTAAGCCGTCTCAATCTTGTAAATTTTCTGTTTATATCTTTTCATGAATTAACTTTTAGAATTATCTCTGTTGATTTGGATATTCTATATTTTAGGCAAATCAAATGATGTATGGAATAGACAAGTGGTGGAATCAGCTACAAAGATAGTAACAACATTCCTGAGTGAGAATGGAAGCTTGTCGTCAACCTTTGGGATGTCAAATGGCACTGGGACGAAAATGATCCAAAGGGACCTCTGGACTCGATACACATGCAAGGTCTGCTATGTTCTAGAATCCACCTGTCACGGGGTATTTGGCCCCTTCTGTTTCAGATAGGAAAATGCATTATTTTGCTTAGTGACCAACCACCCTTGAATCAAACTCCTTTTATAATACGTTTGCGTTCTTGACGCCATTCTCTACTACAAATTGGAACCAAGAAAATTTAAGAGGAAGTAGAATTTTTAAACTACCAGATTAAAGTTTCTCTGGAAATTTATATTTGAATACCCAAATTTTTCCTGTAACAATACACTGAAATTTGCGACGTGCAAAACACGCCATGTTTAAACAATGTTACAAATTCATTATGTCTTCACACTTAATATCATTTATCACAGTTTGACTTTATTCTCTATGCGGGTATACTTTGATTCTGGCTCTTATATAGATAGGAGTGAACGAGTGATGTGAAATAATAGTTTTGTACATTCATAGGATCTTGTTGCAACACTGTCTAACATATTCTGTTTCTCATGGCCTTTCTGTTGACAGGCCTGCAGTGATCGGGTTCTTAGAGGATTACATGAATGGGAACAACATATACGTGGTCGTGGGCATCGTAAACGTATTTCTAGTCTCAAGAGCAAGGCAAAAGGTCTTAGTTTTGTGGAAAAGAAGTGCGAGCCATCTGAGCAAGAATGCTCAGATATATTGTAGTTTGAAATACACTCGAGATATGAAAGATATGGATCGCTTGTCATGGAAAGAATTGAGTATGGATGTATTGACACTTTTTTATCAAGCACAGTTGTTCCTCTGGATATTTTTGGGCATGTATCATCCTTTTTGTAACTTTTGATGATATAGAAACATATGTAAAATAGAATTAGATCGCAGGGAAGTAGAAAAAATTTGAAATCTTTGTTTTCTGAATGTTATTTATGAACCTAGTTGTTATATCAATTCAGAATTTTGAAAGAATTTCAGTTTCACTTTATTGTTGCTCTGTTCTTTATTTTATTTAAATCTTTTAAATACATGAACATTTTAAAATTATCTAATCCAAATCTAAATTTGTTAGAGTATATGTGAATATATTATATGTAAATAGCAATAAGTAGCATATCTCATAGTATGATACTGAGTTAATTAGTTTCGGTTACCACCATAATTATAGGCTAAGTCAACTATTGTAATTGGTGTATATAACCACAATCCTGTTAATGAAATAAGCAAGCAATTATATTCTTTCATGGTATCACAAGTCTAGGGTACGATCCATATTGCTTCCGCCGCACCCTAGCTCTCTTTTCCTCCCTTCACTACTTCTCTCATGGCAACCCCCACGACTGAATCTGCCAAATTCCACCCGGCTCTTGCTGTTTCTAATATCAAGAACCATATCTCCATCACTCTTGAGATCGAAAACGTCCAATATGCGACATGGGCAGAACTGTTCAAGATTCATGCCCGATCTCACAAGGTCCTCCACCACATCATCCCGCCGGCGGCAGGCAAATCGAAGGACCCTAAAACAGATGATGAAAAGGAATTGTGGTCAACCCTTGATGCTGCGGTCCTCCAATGGATCTATTCAACAATTTCGCACGATCTGCTGCATACTATCATTGAACCAGACGCCACCGCGATGGAGGCATGGAATAGGTTGCGTGATATATTTGAAGACAACAAAAATTCTAGGGCTGTAACGCTTGAGCAGGAATTCTCCAATACTAACATGGAGGATTTCCCAAACGTTTCTGCATACTGTCAACGACTCAAGGAGTTGTCAGATCAACTCAAAAATGTCGGTGCACCGGTCTTAAACAACCGTCTTGTCCTTCAAAATGTGGCTGGCCTCTCTGAAGCGTACAATGGGGTAGCCACACTCATTCGCCAAAGTGATCCTCTTCCACAATTCTATCAAGCTCGCTCAATGCTCACTTTAGAAGAAGCCGATATCATGAAGAAGGTTGCAACCAGCGGGGGTGCAGCCATGATGGCTCGCGAAACTGGTGACAGTCCCTCCCTCTCTAAAGGGGGAGTATAATAAGATAGTATTTAAAGGCTCTGATCCCCATTAAGTACATGTTGAAAACTAACTTCTCTCATTCTTAACTATTAAGCTATGAACCTCAGGAAAAGTGTTAAAAAATTTCAATATAACTTAATTGAACCAAAATTTCTCATCTATCATTTCTATTTTATTTTGAAATATTATTGTGTGATAAATGAATTTAATTAACAAGATAGAACTCAGGGGGAGCTTACAAACCTCACCTTAAGGTACTATCAGACTCAGGGGGAGCTTACAAACCTCATACCCTATAAGTCAATTTGTTAATTAGATTAACAACAATTGATCAAGTTTTAAATACTATTGTTTGTCATCATCAAAAAGGGGGAGATTCTTGGAACAAAATGTGTTTAACAATAAACTTTAAAGAGTTTTGATGATAACAAGGTATTAAAAATTTACAATTGGTATTGCTAATATTTGTTCAAGTGTACAGGACCATAGACAAATTTTATAAAGGTTCTGAATGAACAAAAGAGAGCAAAAAAACCAAGAAAAGGAAGCTTAAAGCATCTGAAGAGAAGTGCTCCTGAAGACAAGCGCTCTTGAAGATAGAGTGCTCCTGAAGTGATGACGTCATCAGAAGCTGCCTCATCAGAAGCTACATTTCACCAGAAGCTGAAGTTCATTTGAAATTAGAGAATTTGATGATTCAAGAGTTGTTTCTTGAAAAGAAACTTATTTAATATTGGTAGAAGACTAGTGGAATTATGCAACGGTCGTTGCAAAAGAATTTGAAGTCATTTGGTTGCAAAGTTACAAGAAGCGTTGACAAATGTACTTTGTACGAACTGTACAACCACCTTCTTCACTACTCTGTTTCTTTGTCTCTGCTACAAGACAAGAATAACAACTCTCATATACAACCAAGCCTGCATCTATGTTCCCTCTCAACTGGAATGGATTTGAAATTGATCCTTCATAGGACAATAACTTAATCAGGCAAAGAATCACTGGTGAAAGATCAAGCTTCAACAACGATTCTTTATTGGATGTGTTGACACTTACAACGTTCATATTTCATACCTATATATAAAGGAGTGAAGACTTGAAGAACAAAAAGACTCTACAACATTTTGAAAAGCGTCAAAATTCTGTTAAATACTATATTAAATAAACTACTTTATTGACTCATCAAACTCCCCCACACTTGGATCTTTGCTTGTCCTCAAGCAAAAAGCATAGACATTTGTAGCATAAAACAAGATTATATTCATGACAATTCAAATGAAACTTATGTCTCCTCAAAAAGGCTTTTATTTCCAATGTACACTAATCACAAACTCAAGCAATCCTTGTATTCTTTATTCAACCCAACAATCAAGTCCTAAGTGAGTGTGTGTGTGTAGTTCATCCCTATTTTTGCTCCTGTATAAACAGATATTATGAGGAAACAGGTTCTAACTTAAAGACTAAGCTAACCGAGAAAAATTCTTTCTTCATTTCGTTTAAGATAGATGGGAGTAATTGTGGTCATTTTGACCTTTTGCCATTTGAACGCATTTAGAATTTAAGCGCATTAATTAAAGGGAACAACATCTTCACGTAGGAAGTCAGAGGGCCTACCCCCTTCCCCAATCTAGATTCAATGGTGCCCCTTAAAACATCATCTTCACGTAGGAAGTCGGAGGGCCTACCCCTTTCCCCAATCTAGATTCGATGATGCTTTTATTTGTCTCAAGATAACATCACCTTCACGTAGGAAGTCGAAGGGCCTACATCCTTCCCCAATCTAGATTCAGTGATGCAACTTTTAGTTTTATTTTGGCTTTTTAAACTCCCCCACACTAGCTTATACTAATTTTACTCTTAAAATTTTTGAGGGTTAACTTACCTTTAAAACTAGAACGTGTTCCTTAAAATACCTATTCATACAATTGCTCAAGGGGTGTAACATGTGCATTTACTCATTGGAGAATTTATTCACAATAGAACAAGGTGTGGGTTTATCAAGAAAACTTTGAAAAAACATTGTCCTCAATGATTCAATAAAAACAAAGATTTAAAGGTAAAGAAAGATGAAGAAGTAGAAGAAGGAAGGTGATGATAGGTGGAGAGAGAGAGTAGAGATAGAAGGAAGAGAGGAAGAGGAAAGCTCACATTTTATTGAGGTCCGTAAGGAGGACCTTGGAGGTTGAAGTGTTGCATCATCATCCGGAGCATGTGATTGTTCTCATCATTAACCCGATTGCCTCTTTGGACATCGTTCCTTAATCCGGTGATTTCAACACCTTGCCTTTGTTGCTCGGTGCTTATGCGGTCAACCTCCGTTTGCATCCATGCCCACCGGTTGATTTGATCATTATAGTTGTTACCGGCATCATAATCATGGTGCTCCGCATAGTGGTGCAAGTGGGCACCTTCCTCCTCAAGGTTTTGCTCCTCCTCCTGTTCCTGTGGGACATCACCAACATATAGCAAATTTTCTTCCACCTCGATGTTAGTCCGAGATGGGTTAGGAAGTACAATCAAACACATAGGCACATTGAGCTGAAGCTCAAAAGTTATACGGCCAGGTTGAGGCTTAATGAAGTTCATAGCAATGAGGGTTTCTATATTAAGCTTATTGTTCCCCTCAATTCTATTAATTCCTTGATTCTCACCTACGCCAAACTTCCTAGCTATAAAGGTGATAATGCCCTCTACCACTATCTCACTCCTAGTATTAGATTTTGCACCTAAAGAAGCAAGATAATCAAGCATATAAAAGCAAGTATTCACAGGATGGTTGTTAAGCATTGCCCAAAGCATAAATATTTCATCCGTCCGAGTGGTACCTACTTCCTTTCTACCCCAAATTGTGCAAGCCATAGCCCTTTGGAGGTATCTAAGCACAGGGTTATGTATATTACTAGCCTTATTGGATCTAGAGTTGTATTGTTCTAGGCCGGTAATATTTTGCCAAAAGGTGACGGGGTTGTATGCTTCCGGCCTAAGATCATGATTATAAGAGTCATGGATGAACTCCGCATTAGGGAAGCCCATCTCATTGCAAAAGTTTTCTAAAGACATCTCATAATTGGTGTTCATAAGCCGGAAGTAAACTCTATGGTCGGGGTCATCATAATTCATCTTATCTTTAGTAAAAACAAGTGTGCTCAAAAATTCATAGGTGAAGTTCTCATAACCCCGCATAGGTCTCATCATATCACTTCATCCTAACCTATTCAACAACATAATCACATTATCTCTAATCCTAACCTATTCATGTCATAATCATCAGGATACCTACAAGGGTGCAAAGGTTTAGAGAGAAGTGATTTATACCTACTCCGTTGTTCCGGAGTGCTAAATGTGATGCCGTGATTCTTTGGGGTAGCTTGCCTCTTGTTGCCTCCATCACTTGAGCTTGCAACTTCCTTTCCCAGTCTCTTTGGAGCCATGTTGTCTTTTGTTTACTTTTTTGGATTTGTGGAAGGTTGGGGTTTGGGAAATTTTTTGGTGGAAAAGGTAAGTTTTGTGATTGGGTTTAGTTGGAAGTAAGATTTTTAAGTTAAAGGAATGTGTTGGTGAAGATTTGGTGGTTTTTGGGTTAGGTTTTTAGGGAATTCGAATTTGGGAATTTGTTGTTTGGGTGGATGAAAGTTGTTTTGGAGTGGTGGGTTTTGGTTGTGGTGATGTGTAGAATTGATTTGGTGAAGAAGTGTGGTGAGTTGGTTAGGTTTTGAGGGAGTTTGGAAGGTTTGTAGGTGAGTAGTTATGGAGGTTTGGAGGCTGGGTAAGTGTAGAGAGAGGTGTTATACCCCCATTTTGGACCTAAAAATACTCATTCAAATTTCCCTGCTATTTTGTAATACTTTCAAATTCACCGTGTTTTCTACTGTGCTTCAACTGCATACGTTACTGCTTCTGTCTTCTAATTTTTGCATAAAATCGTACAAAAGGGTATTTTGGTCATTTCCCGCAATAGAACCCATTTTTCAGTCCCTGCATCTGCCTTTGAGTCTTTTTCGACTTGTCTGTGCAAATTATTTGTTCAATTCTGTTCAAAAACCACTTGTGTCTGCATCTAAGTCAGCATTGTGTCAATTTGAGTCGTTTTTGCCCCCAGGGGCATTTTGGTCATTTCACATTGTTCAAATTTTGGGCAGAGAGGTATTTTAAAATACCTCATTTAGGTAATTTGTTCGTTTTAGTCCGTTTTGTCCGTTTTAATTGTCCCACTTTACGTTGCATTCAGATTAAGTTTTTTAACCAATTTTATTATTTTCGCATTTTAGTCCCATTTTTCCTTTTCTATTTCTCTTTTCATTCTTTTTCTTTTAAAAAAGGGGTCAGTTTTTGTTATTTGCAGAACAGTCCATATTTTCATTTTTTTTTGCAGAATGGTCCTTTATGATTTTTTTTGCAATTCTGTCCAAAGGATGCCACGCGAGCAGGGAAGTCCACGTGTCCTGTTCTCATTGGTCCAGATACGCGTGGCAGCCTATAAAAGGCCACCACTGTACAAGTCAGAGTCAGAACCCACAGTTCACGCGCCACATCAACAACAAACAGAATCCATTTTCTCTCTCTTGGCAGTTACAGATCAAAATCACAAAACTCACAAAAAACTCAAGAATTCTCATGAACCCTAGCTTCAATCCATCACCAATTCAGAACAATTTCGCAAAGAAACTTTGAATCCATCATGGAATTCGACTCACAGAGCTAAGCAGAAGCAAAATCCACACGAAATTCACACAAGTTTCAAGCAAATTCTCAGAGATTCGCGAGAATCATCATCATCGAATGGCTGAAGCTGCAATTCAACGCGAGCACGCCACCGGAGGTAGCGCGCTGCAAGCGTGATCACAGCTTTAGAACAGAGAAGGAGAAAGGGAAAAAGAAGAAGAATTCTCACAGGATCCGGATCGGGGAAGGGAAAGAGAAACGGTTCAATCTCCAAATCAAAACACAGGTAACATTGAAATTTCATCTTACCTCTTTGAAGATCCTCATAAGTTCAGAATCAATGTGAATCCGTGAAGAATTTGAACCGTTCGCTTTCAAACCCTAACCCTAACCGAATTTTCTTCCAAAAAAATCAAAGAAACGTTGCGAGATTCACAAACGAAGGTGAATCGAAGCAAGATCCCCATGGTTTCGTAAAGATTACAGCCAAAAAACGCAAAAATCAAACGGTTCGAAATCTACAGGGACAAATCCACGAATTCACATTGATCCTGCCGTTTAATCTTTGTTCTTGCGATAGATTCACGTTTAAACCAGAAGTACGAGTGATTTGATGCATGTGTGGTATGTTTCTGGGTAGAATTTTGTTAGAACTAGGGTTAGGGTTTGATGAGGAACGGCGGAGAGGAGAAGAGAGAAGGAGGAAGAAAGAGAAACATTTGAGGAAAATGAAAGGGAACCGGATCCCATGCCTTTTATACACGCGTGTGGATCGGGTCGGTCCTGACCCGGTCCACTTCCCCCATGTCTTGAACCGTTGGATCTTGATCCTAATGGATCCGGATCAATCCAACGCCCCAGAGGCGTTCTGGAGATCCGGATCCATCTGTGTGTTTGGGTTTGGGCTTTTTACCCGCAGGCTTTGGCTTTCTTTCAGTTTCTTGAGTTTTCTTGCTATATGCACCCTTATGCTTGCTATCTGAACCTCTACGCGTGTTAAGTTTTTTGCAAAAATTCCTAGAAAATTACTATGAGTTTCTTGATGCATTCTTGGCTGTTTGATGATGATTTTTCATGTTAAAATTACTAAAGGATATGAGTGCCAATTTTTTTTCTCTTGATATGTATATTTTTGTGCATTTTTGTTAAGTTTCTTGCATGATTTTTTCCAATTCAATGCCACATGATTTTGATACTTACAATGTGATTTTGTGATATTTTTACCATGAGTATTGTGATCATCATCACTGTTTTGTGCATCATAATGGCAATTCCTTGTGTGGCAAGTGATATGAATCTTTTTAGGTTGTAGAAATGTGCATAAAATGTGTATGTGTAAAGTTTGAATGCATGGCTTGTAATTTCCTCTTGTTTTGTGAAATAATCCTTTGAAAAATGCTGTTTGGTGAGGATTATAGGTCATGGGATTTAGTTTGAATTTTTGGGTTAGATTTCGCGTTATTTGCACTATTTTGGCATTTGCTTCTTTTGCGATTTGTTTAACGCTCTTTTTGTTATGATCATTTCATCTCCTATCCATTGCTACTCATATTATCATTTCTCTATTTGCCACTAACCATTTCATTTCATGTCTTATTCATATCGCAAGCATTGCATCATGTTCACCTTTTTCTTTCTTCTATCCATTTTATACAAATTCCTACTAATTCATGTAATATTTTAGGTTAGTTTACTTTCTTTTAAATCCTTGCAAGACCATAGAATGTAAATTAGGACCCAATGTAAAGGACTATGGACTATAACGATGTACACCGACACAAACACCGACACGCACACACGTTGTATGTTTACCGCTAGATGTATGTTTAGGAAGCGTGATACTTAGAAAAAAAAACTCATTCTTTCTCTCTCAAAAAACTAACACATCACTCAAAGATTTTTTTTGCAATAAAGTGAAGTCAAAACTTCATCCATTTTCCCTTTATTTTCTTAAGCAAAATCAAAATGAATCTTAATCTTCAACTTTAACCATCTTTGTAAATAAATTGGAATCACCTCACCCTTCCCAAATCTTATGCCTTTAAGGCCTCTCATCCTCTCTTCAAAACTATTTTCAAAACTAAAATTGAACCAACCCACAAAAATATTTTGGAAGAGAACTACATGGAATTTTGATCCCTTAAAAGGGTATGTAGGCAAGAGACTCAAAATCTCTCCAAGTCCAATAAAAACAATACTCAAAATCTTCTTTCTCTCATTCTTAAAATCAATCCTTTTTTACGAATAGCGATAAAAGCAAAACGTATACATAAAGACTAGTAAAACGGTTCCTATAGGATACTATAGTCATTGCGGGTGCCTAACACCTTCCCGTAGTGAAATCAGCCCCGAACTCAGAATTTCTAAGGTTTTTTCTCGATTTTACCTTTCCCCAAAAAAAATAGAGATATCAATGATTGAAAGGTTCAAATCTAATTAATGATTTGACACCCGAAAATCGCGATAACAGAAATGGCGACTTCACTGGGGAATGTTTAGGGCTACGCCTAGTTTCACATGCTTTATGTTTATTCTTTGCTTTATTGTTACATGTAAAATTTCCTTATGTACGTGTGGGGTGAGAATATCAAAAGCCCTATACCCGGGCTAAGTGAACTTAAGATTAGGAAGAGATATAATCGACAATCCATTCCGGGGGTTGCCTCGTGCTTCGGATTACGCGATCAATCTCACATAGCTGAGGCATTTTGGAGGTGATGTTGTCGGCGTGTGTTGTCATGCTTAGGCACTTTACTTCCAATTGACCGATGAAGGCTATGGACCGTAGTTACCAAACCCATCTTTGGCCTTTCTTAGGACGTAGTGCGGTGGCTAAATCGAGTGTTGCCTCGAAATTTAGTCGTCACGCGATACTACACCCAAACTAGACCTTCTTACGAATAATCATGGACAAGCGTTGCTTTGTACTACTATGATATACGGAAGAGAGGTTGTGGTTTGGGAACTTTATAGAACCTTGGTCACTACCATCAAAGCCTTAGTTTCACCGGACACCGTGTCCACTTGTTACTTTAGCCCACCGTGCTGCCTTTGTTAAACAAAACCATGCATACATGCATTCATGCATAAATTTTTTACATGCATTTATCAAAGGGTATAGACAAACTAAAATTCTTTGCAAATATAACCAGGCATGAAGAGGACTAAGTCTTACAAGTTCAAAGAAGTCGATTTGGCTAGCCTAAGGGATTTGGCACTTAAGGTCGAGAATCCGACTGGGTTTCGTCTCCGATACGGTGGTTTGCTTGGTATTCTCCGAACTAATGTAGAAGAGAAGTTGGTGCACACTCTGGTGCAATTCTATGATCCGGTCTTCCGTTGCTTCACTTTCCCAGATTTTCAGTTGGTTCCTACACTCGAGGCTTATTCTTGCTTATTGGGTTTACCTATAGCCGAGAGGGTACCCTTCACGGGCCCAGGATCTTCTCTTACTCCTTTGGTGATTGCTAAGGATCTTTATCTCAAGACTTCCGATGTGTCTAAGAATCTCATTACCAAATCTCACATTCAGGGTTTCACCTCGAAGTACTTACTTGAGCAGGCTAGTCTCGAATCTACTTGTCAGGACACCCTTGAGGCTATTCTTGCACTACTCGTCTACGGGCTCGTTCTTTTTCCGAATCTCGACAACTTCGTAGACATGAACGCTATTGAGATCTTCCATTCCAAGAACCCGGTTCCTATTTTGTTAGCTGACACATACCACGCCATCCATGATCGGACTCTCAAGGGCCGTGGATATATTCTTTGCTGCATACCTCTTCTATATAGGTGGTTTATTTCTCACCTCCCGAGTTCTTTCCATGCCAACATGGAAAATTGGTCTTATTCGCAGCGGATTATGGCTCTTACTCCCGATGAGGTGGTTTGGATCACTCCAGCAGCTCGAG
The DNA here is from genome assembly GCA_958299785.1 of Medicago lupulina. NCBI lineage: Eukaryota > Viridiplantae > Streptophyta > Magnoliopsida > Fabales > Fabaceae > Medicago > Medicago lupulina. The sequence continues at coordinate 34,288,978 of OY283142.1, forward strand.
TCAAGGAGATTATCACTGGTTGTGGGGATTTCCTCAATGTACCTCTTCTCGGTACCCGAGGAGGAATCAACTACAATCCCGAGTTAGCCATGAGACAGTTCGGCTTCCCTATGAGAGCAAAGCCCATTAACCTTGCTACATCTCAGGAGTTCTTCTACTATTCCAATGTCCCTGCCGGACAAAGGAAAGCTTTCATAGATGCTTGGTCTAAGGTTCGAAAGAAGGATGTGAGACACTTGGGTGTGAGATCCGGTATTGCTCATGAAGCCTATACGCAGTGGGTGATAGATCGAGCTGAAGAGATTGGCATGCCTTACCCTGCTATGAGGCATGTATCTGCATCCACTCCGTCTAGACCATTACCGTTGCTTCCCGCAACTCAGGAGATGTATCAGGAGCGTCTAGCTATGGAGAGTGACGAGAAGCGAGCATGGAAGGCCCGTTACAGTGAGGCTGAGAACTTGATCATGACTTTGGATGGCAGAGACGAGCAGAAAGATCATGAGAACCGGATGCTGAAGAAGGAACTAGCCAGAGTTAGGAAAGAGCTTGAGGAGAAGGATGATCTGTTGAGGAGAGACTCCAGGAGAGTCAGAGGTCGTCGAGATTTCTTCGCCAATTATTGCGGTTCAGCTTCGGACTCGGATTCCGAATACTACGCCAGTTTTGGAGGAAGCTCTTTGATTAATGCACTACCTTCCCTAGTCAAAGCTATTGTCTCATTGTGTTATATAGCCTTTTTCTTTGAAAATATTTTCTTAATAAACTTGGCATATAGAGGCATTTGAGTCAAAGCTTCCACAAGGGGAATTTTAATGCAAATCTTCTTAAGTATATTCATGAACTTTTTAAACTTAGCCTCCAAGTAGGGCTTAGCAAGCCCTAATGGCAAGGGTGTCTTGGATTGTTTCTCACTCTCTACCATAGCTACCTCACCTTGATACTCATTACTCTCTCCCTCAATGGTTCTAGCTTTAACAACGGTATCCTCTAACTTCCCACCATTCCCTAATGATATAGCGTTAACACGAGCTTGTGGGTTGGTTTCGGTTTGTCCAGGAAAGATTCCTGGTGTTTGATAGGATGCGGCCACTTGTTGGGCCACTTGGGAGATTTGTGTTTCAAGCATCTTATTATGGGTAGCAAAAGAGTCAATCTTGGCATTAAGTTTGGTTAGAGAATCATTTCTAAATCCGGTTTGGGTTTTCAATTCTTGAATTTGTTTATTTTGATTCATGATATAGTTTTCCATTAAAATTTCCAAACCAGATTTTTGATTGGTCCTCTGGTTGTTTGTATAGCCGGGTGGTGCCATTTGTCCATATGAATTTTGAAGGTTTTTATAAAAGTTTTGGTTTTGCGTCATTCCTTGGTTGTATTGAGCATAGTTCATTTGCTTAACACCATCAATAGCACTACCTAGCTGACAATCAACACCAATATGGCCATGAATACCACAAACTTCACAAGGAGGAGATGAAGAAGAAGGATTGATAGCACTAACATTGAGTTTTTCGATTTTTTGGGTTAGTGCATCAACTTTAGCAACAAGGTTATCATAGTTAGAGACTTCGTACATACCTGCCTCTTTCTTAGAGGGAGTAGGAGCTGTTACGGCCCTCTCATTGGTCCATTGATAGTGATTCTGGGCCATATCCTCAATCAAGGTGTACGCTGCTATATAGTTCTTGTTCATCAAGGCTCCACCTGCAGCTGCATCGACAGTCATTTTAGTGGTATAAGACAAGCCATTATAAAAAGTGTGGACTATGAGCCACTTTTCCAAACCATGGTGGGGGCAAATTCGGAGCATTTCCTTGAAACGCTCCCAAGCATCATAGAGGGACTCCCCATCCTTTTGGTTGAAACGTGTAATTTGGTTCCTAAGTTTGGAAGTTTTAGAAGGGGGGAAAAATTGGGCAAGGAATGCTCGCCTCATTTGATCCCATGAGGTGATGGAACCGACCTCTAGGGAATGGAACCAAGCGCTAGCTCTATCCCTTAAGGAAAAGGGAAAGAGATCAAGTCTTACGGCTTCTTGGTTCTCTTTTAAGGTGCCACTAAGTCTTAGGAAAGTAGAGATATGAAGGTTAGGGTCCTCAATAGGTGATCCAGAAAACTGATTTTGTTGCACCAAGTTAAGAAGTGCATGTTTAATCTCAAATCTTGCATCCTCAACCGTTGGGTACACAATAATAGCTTGTGGCTCTTCCGTTGAAGGAGTAGCATACTCTTTGAGAGTACGTTCAGTCATGGCAATATTATTTTGTGCTTCTCTTCTCCTTTTGTGCAAAAATCTTTCAATCTCAGGTACGAATGCACCAAGACTTTTAGACCTTCGCATAAAAGGGAAAGAACCCAAGAAGTTAACGGTGACAAAAGAAGAGAGAAGAAGAAAAGAGAAAAAAAAATTAGCAAAGAAAAAGTAAAAAGACAAGAAAATAAAAATAACAAGTAAATTCCAATCACAAGAAAAAGTTAATTAAATTAGTTAACTCCCCGGCAGCGGTGCCAAAAACTTGATGGGACAAAACCGCAAGTGCACGGTCTTATCGAAGTAGTAATAAAGAGAGTATCGTTCCGACAGGGAGTTGGTCAATTCAATCAACTTAGAGTTATGATTAGAAGAGAAAATAATAATTTAGGGTTTTGAATGTTTGAAGAGAAAATAATATAAAAAGAGAGCCTTGGGATTATTGGTTCGTCATAATAACAAACCCTCCACAAACCGAAGCTTTAACCTTAAAACCTTATGATAGACCTAGTTTCGTATGACCGGTTTCCCTTTAGCCCCTTACTTTTCCTCTCAGTCCAGTAAGAGTTTACTCCTAGCAATTAATCCTATTTCGCTGAATTAATTACTAGGAGATGCATTAAGGCTGTGAAACTACTTCATCCCAAGATTGCAAAGACTATTTCATTGCCTTTGCAATCTCTGTCTAATATTCACTTGTTCCAACATCTCATCGCAGCTTTCGCTTGTAGATTTGACGTTTGGGATAATGGATTAATAATTATCATAACCTCAACTTTCGCTTGTTGGTAGTTGATAATGATTAATCCATGTTTAACCGGTGAATTTAGATTAGAAACTAGATTACTTAAGAGTTTAAAGAAAAGGCTTGGTTTGCTTTGGATTACGTCATTAGACTATCCAACAATCCCAAGACAAGGGAAGTCTACTCACTCATGATCATAGTAGACAAGGGGAAGAAGAGTGAAGACGTAAAGTAAATAAAATAAAGAGAAATTATTATTAGAAAACAACTGTCACTATTGTATTCCAAGAATAAGATAAATATTTGTGATGGAAGGCTCCTCTATTTATAGCTTACAATTGACTTAAAGTCTAAGCAACTATAATACTAGAGTGCTCCACAAGAAACTGTGGGCCTAAACTAAAAACAGAGTAGCTTGCACAGGAAGCAAAAGCAGCTAAAGAGATCTTGAGAGGTGGCACGGCCGTGTCACAGTTGGCACGGGCCGTGCCAAGCTTCTGACTTGGGGGAGACTTATATTTGGCTCCGAATCTTCGTACTCTTGCTCCGAATCAGCTCTGAATCCCTTTCTTCTGCTCCAAGGCTCTTTCCATCCAATATTCGTCCCTGAAATATAATAGATTATTGCATTCTAAAGTAAAATAGTTCTAAGAAAAGAAATAACAATAATATAAAATAAACTTAAATCTAAATATAACGAGACAGAATATTATATAAAATAAACTTAGATCTAAATATAACGAGACAGAATATTATATAAAATAAACTTAGATCTAAATAAAACTGAATATTGTATAAAATAAACCTAGATCTAAATAAAACAAGACTGAATATTATATAAAGTAAACTAATCACTAATTCATCTAAATGACTTAAAAAGGAAATAATAATAAACTTAAATTCAAACAAATAAGATTAAATATTATATTAAATAAACTACTTTATTGACTCATCATTAGACACATGGATTATATGTGTACTTACAACTCTTATAATACAAATATTAGTTTTATTAAAAAAGTTTTTTGTTTCAATATTTTTCTATTCTCACAAGTCACGTTTTAAAGAATAATCCAAATTCATTTCCTTTTCACGTGATTTTGCTAATAATTGATGTATAATATACCAAATGTTTAATAGAAGGAATTATTAGGGAAGGAAAAAATAGTAATTTTGTTTCAATTATTAAAAAAAATTAACGATTGTAAAAAAAAATAGAAATTTAATAAATTATGATAGAAAAAATCTAAATTAATTATTTTTTTTGGATTTTTTTCAGTTAATTAGTTGAAAAATGGAAGAAATTATAAGAAATAAAATTTAGTCAAAGAAAGGAATTCAATTACTTTGTCATCGAAACAATGAATTTTGAAAATGAAGTAATTCATTCACTTTACCCAAACAATGAATTTTGAAAATGAAAAGAATTCAATTGAAGCATTTGAATTCCTTAGAATTTCAAATTCCTTTGAATTTTTAAATCCTCTATCCAAACACACTCTAAAGAATTTTACATTTAGGATTCTCAAAGGAACATAAATCCTCTCATGCAACCATACCATTGCCCATTGTAGTGGCTGCAGAGCCTTATGAATCGCGGCGCTGCAGTCGATGCTGAGGATCCGGTTGCACGTCGAAGGGACAAGCCACTTTTATGATTTAGAAAATATAAACACAGCCAACTAAAGAATGTTCAACCTTTTAGCCTACTTCGAGCATATGTAGAGTTTCCCATTAAGTTTATTTAGTTGCAACTTGCTACTTTTATGGTCCATTCCGCTCTCGAAATCTCAACTTCTTTATTAATCTAATGAGGAGGTCTTAAATCGTGGTCACAGTAATGATTGCAGTAGCGTCACAGTCCTTGATATTGAAAAGAATCATGGTCAAATGAGGCTATGTGACCCCAATCAGAGTCGTTTTGAGGTCACCGAGACATCAAAAAACATGATGTTGTGGTCTTTATCGCAGTCACATACCTTTATAAAACCCTAATCAACACTTTCCGGTATTAGATTTAATCCAACGACTGATATTTAGCTGGAGAGGATTCAAGTCTCTCTCCAACTGCAGTCTTTCTTGTCTCATAGAAAATTTAGCCTCATATGTTTGTATTTATTGTTTGACAGGGGAAAACACATTGAAAGTCACGAAATGCTAAGCCAAGGTTTTACTCATGCCTTCTTGATGACATTCAATGGGAAAGAGGATTTGAATGCATTTCAGATTCACCCAAATCATATTGAGTTTTCCAAGATATTTTCACCTGCTCTTGAGAAGATTGTGGTGCTGGATTTTCCATCTAACATTGTCAAAGTACCAGCATGATCTTGAACATATTCAAGCAATTTAAAGTTTTCATATTTGAATTGTATGCTAGTCTCTTTGGAAAAGTTTATGACAATCAACTTATGACATGTCCATTAGCTGATTTCAACTTATTTTTATAAGCTCTTCAAGATAACTTAGAATAAAAACAACTTATAGCTTATATTAAAAAAGTTTGATTTTTTTTTTATCTTATGCTATAAAAATAGCTTTTATAAAAAGTGCTTACTAGTATGTTATAAGCGATTAATTAAGATGTTTATCTAAACGAAGATTAATTCTCTCCCAATAGTTTCTACGATCTTGTGTGTAACAACACAGTTAATACATATCCAATATCAAACATATTAAAAGAAATTCACAAACAAACACAGAGATTGTTATAAAGGAGAGTGTACTAAACTATTCAAAGTTAAAGTAAACAACTGTGGTCAATATCTTCCTTAACCGTGCATGAATAACATCATTTGTGCATGCTTTGTCTAATAAAGCCTAAACACAAAAGCGACTTTAGGAGGCCATTAAATGATTATCAATAGTGAAAGACATTAAATCATGCAAAGCTTGATGACTAATTTGGAATAAGTTAAAATACTTTAATTATGAAGGATGGGCTTTAAAAGTTCTACACCAATATACCTCAAAGTAATGTGGCATTTACTAGTGACATGAAAAGGAGGGAAAAAGAAAGTCTTTAATCCAGCAATAGGACCAACATGGAAAGAAATTTGGATTTAGTGTCTCACTAGGTCTCTTTACCAATTTTTTTAAAAATTGAATCGGGGATTCAACCGGTTAGACATCTAGATCATGGTTCAATTAGTTCAACGACAACTAAACCAAATGATAAATAAAAAGAAGTTAAAAAAAATGAAAATCAATCGAACCAATTGCAGTTCAACTAGTGAACTAACTGATTCTTGATTCAATTAATTAGTTCAACTGGCCGGTTCAGTCCGGTTTTTCAAATTTTGGACTTGACGCTATGCTTTCCTATCTACTCCCTCCGTCCCTTAATATAACCCCCCTTTTGTTTATTTTTTGTCCCTAAATATAACCCCCTTTTCAAATTACAACACACATTAATTATTTTTTTCTATATATACCCTTATTTAATACTACTACTAATTTTAAAATTACAATAAATTGACTTTTCACATTATCTCTTTAATGAGGGTAATTTTGTAAAATTGTACTATAAAACAAACACATTAACTACACCAACAACATTTCTTAAGAAATGTGAAAAAAGCAATAGGTGGCTATATTAAGGGACGGAGGGAGTACAATCTAGTATCATCGAGAAAGAAACACTATAATATGCAAACTTGAGCACAATTTTGCATTGATATTTGATACTAGAGAGAAAGGGATGAACATGAAGCCACTCAAGAAACTCCATCTTATTCAATTCTTACTCCTATTCAATCTCATATTAGGTTCTTTTACACCTCACCATAATCACACAAACTACTGTGGGAATATCAAAACTCAACCACCTTTCTTGACTTCGAATTCTTCTATATCTTCTCAATTAAGGATAACTGTTAACGTTCCAACTCATGCACCAGAATTTTGCAAAGGGTGTGAAAATCCTAACGGAACCTGTAACGCTGGCTTGAAGTGTTTGTGTCATCCAAAAGAATGCAGTAAGTGCCTTAATCATATAAAGTTTTTTATTCTATTTGTTTGAAGTTATGAGAAAAATATGTAATAGTTTCGTGACACTAGGATGATAATTTTGCAGAAGATAAGGTCATCTCCAAGGCTGGATCCATAAAGTCTACTGATAGTTTGTTTTTCTCGTTGCTTTCTTTCATTGGTACAGTGGCCTTCTTCATGCATGTCTAAATCTAACATGCTTATCCAAGGACTGAATTATTAGTAATGTTTTAAATCGCAATAAAAAACGGATATGCAGCCTCAGTCGAGACTCGAGATATGTTATGACTGTAGAGACACATGAGATATTAATGTCACAGCCTAAATCACAGTGCAGACCTTTGTACATATGTTATTATTAGGTTACTGTAATTCGTACTTATGTTTGCTGTATGTAACTACGTATGCACATCTAATCTAATATCTATAGTTGTTGAATCTCAACTTTTGGATATAACTAGCACAAAACAGCGGTTATCAGAAAGCAATTTATGAAGAGGGAAAATTTTATGATCAATGCATTGAGAATTCCTAGCCCTCCAGGCGCCACTCTCCTTAAATTGTGTCACTATGGTGAAAGAAATTAGTGTTGTGATTTAAGTGTTTTTAGAGTGATTCATAATTCTCTTGTTCTACAAATCCCACATAGAAAAGTTAAGAGAGTTTTTGAGTTTTTATATACCAATGAGTTTTATGTGTTGTAAAGTACAGGGGGCTGAACATGTGTAATTCTATAAATCAATGGTTATAGATGTTACAGAAGGTTTTTTCCTTGTTCATTTTAATTAATTAATTGTTAGAAGGTTTAATCTCTTAAGAAAAGCTTTGAGCATCGTTATCCAATCTTTTAAACTAGGTTTTTGTTTGGATTGACAGAAACAATAGAGAGGAATGAAATAAACTTTTCATTTTATTGTTTGGGAAATAGACGAAATTAAATGAGTTATAGTTTTTATTTCATTTTTCCTCTTATTTAAAAAATAATGTTAAATGTAAAAATAAAAGATACAGTCATTTATTAGTTTTACAGAGTATTTTATAGCATATATCAACTCTCTTTACTAGGGATGGCAATTGGACCCAGGTCCAATGGACACCCGCAATAGGTAGGGTAAAACCCTGCTTTTATGGGTATGGATTTGGGTCCGGGTAATTACCCGCAAATTTAGATGGGTATGGGTGGGGGTAAGGGCACTATACTACCCAGCCCCGCAACCCGCATATACATATTTATATGATATAATAAATATTTTACTTATTTTTTGTGTACAATTATTTAATTTATTTAGATATTTAAGCATAAACCTAAACTTAAAAACTAATACCGTAATAGTTTCATCCTTACCCTCGTAAGCTCACGAGCTACAAATTTATGATTTAAATCAATTTGATGTTTTTTTTAGCATGCATTTTCTTATATGTATTTTGAATGTTTTTATTTTACTTTTCGATGAATATTTTGGATGTTTTTTAATTTGGCTAAATACTACGATTTCTACTATATTATGAGTTGTTTTAATAAAAATTGGATCATAGTTTTATTTAAATGGTGATGTTTTTTATTGTATTTTTATAATTAAAGTGCGGGTAATGGGTACGGGTATGAGCATTTAGGTACCTATAGGGTATGGGGAAAGACACTAAAGTTATTACCCACGAAGGTATGGGCTCTGGTACGGGTATTTTTTATAAACGCGGATATGGGAAAGGGTACTATAGTACCTACCCATTTGGTACCCATTGTCATCCCTACTCTTTACTTGCCTTTTTATGGTCATTTTCACTTACTAATAAATATTAATAATGTTTTTTTTACAGGAATAATAGGTATTTTTTTAATATTAATTTATGTTTGGATGTTTTTGTTTTGACCCCTCACTCGAGTAGGTACGTGCTTAGATATAAGTACGATATGATAATCACAAATGATTATGTCATGGGTGTGTGTGAAGATTTGATGATAAATTGTAATTCTACAATTATAAAATTTTGCAAACAATGAAATGTGATTGAATAGATACACTAAATTTCAAACAATGAAATGGACTCATGTAATAATATTTGGATTTCTGCTTTGCCTCAGCAAAATTTGCTCGCGTCCTGTAGTGTTGCCAAAATTACCCCTGCGCTAGTTAAGTAGCGCCGCGCATCTTAACTAGCGCAAGTAGTATTTTCTGCGCCACTTAAGTAGCGCCGCGCACGTTAAGTAGCGTAGCGTTACTTAAGTTATACAGGCGCGCGGACAGAAGCATTTCCTCACCTCTCCAACTTTTCTAAACACGAAAATTTTCTCTTCAAGTGCGATTTTCACCATTCTTGCGCCATTCAAAGCCAATTCATCCCATATTATCAAGTAAGTGATGATTACCCTACTTAATTACATTTAAGTTGTAGAAATTTTTGTTTTTTTGAAGAAATTGTGACTTTTTAGGGTTTTATAAATTTTGTTCGCATGTTAGTTTTGATGATTGTTAGTGATGAATTAACTTAGGAATTGTTGTTTAGAAGTTGTTTAGAGTACATTGTGGTAGTTTAGTGTTTGAAAATTGTTAGATTACTTTGTTGTTTGAAAATTGCACACCAAGTGTTTGATAAAATGTCTCAATGGTAATTGTTTTATTTTTTTGGATTGTGACTTATGAAATTAGTTAGCATATGGTTTGTTAATTTTGATTATAATATGTTTGACTGTAATGTGGTAGTTTACGGATTGAAATGTCATTGTTGGAATTTTAGTGTTGTTGTTGAATTGTTGGAAATGAAACAATGTTCATGTGAAATTGTATAATTTAATTTGTGTTTTGTTAAATATTATGCAGATATGTCTCGGAGGAATACTTCTCAGATACCGTCCGAGCAGGATAGGAGCGACAGACTTAAGGCAGGGAGGATTGCCCCTACTGGTAGTGTAAGGATTGAGAAAGAAGCATCACGCCCTCCTATGGCTGGTCGAGGGAGAGGTGGGGGAACGGGGATTGTTATAGTTGATGTTGCGGGAGAGTCATCGTCGCATACGAGTCCATCCCAGACGGTGGACCCAACGCAGTATCAGGTGTATGAGCACCCGCATGGTCATGAGTATCAGTTTAAGGACCCTCAGCCTCACCAGTACCAGTTTGATGCTTATCAGCAGCATTAGTATCATCATGAGGAGCCTGCTGTTGAGGAACCTCAGCAGCATGAGGAGGCTGTTGTTGACGAACCTCCGGCTCGTTTTCAGGGGGTGCCGAGGGTGGTATACGAGGCCGGCCCGGACGACTATACAGGTGGGCCTTCTGACCTCAGGCTTCTACCTGACTTTGGTGGACATGTGGCCTGCAGGATATGGGTCGATGCCGATGTAAGTATAATTTAATGTTTATTTTACTTTTCTTTTACTATTTATACAACTTAATCTAATTATTATTTTACTTATTGATTTAATGTTAGCATGTAATTAATGTTTGTTTTGCTTGTTATTTATTTAACGGTGCTGTTTGTAGTGTTTTGTTTTTGTATTTCAGTTTCGAAGAAAACATAGGGTGAAAGGCATATCTCACGGGAAGAAGCTGAGCATTACAAACTTGGCATTGCCTATGCCCGGGGAAGGAAATGATTGGTTTTGGGATCAAGTGAATGCGTCCGGCCTTACTCCCCTCCTTAGTAGTGGATATGAGAACATATCTCACGGGTTCGTTTGTGTGATGACTGAGAGATGGCATGGGGAGACTAGCAGCTTCCACCTACCTGTTAGAGAGATGACCATCATACTAGATAATGTGGCGTGTCTCCTAAGCATCCCCATCACTGGGAGGCTCCTTCCTGACAGAGAGTTAACCCATGAGGAGGGGTTAGAAATGATGCAGGCGGACCTACTGTTTACACTAGAGGATGCCGCTAAGGAGCTGACAAGACAGGGTGGTTGTTACGTCAGTTTTGGTGTCCTGAAGAGGCGCTACGAGGAGCTCTTGCATAGGTGTAAATAGCTGGTTGAGATTGACACCGAGGAGGAGCAACACGAGCGAGCTCTGGTTAGGTTGGCCTGCGTTAAGGCGTTTTTGTTGCTCTTGCTTGGCTGGACCATTTTTTCCGCCAAGAACAGCAAAAACATTAATCTTCTCTGGTTGCTTGCGCTGCAAGATATGGACGAGTTGGACAACTGGTCATGGGGTGGGATGAGACATGTTTTCCCATATGAGCAGATCTCACTTACCTCCGACTCATCGGTGGCCTCTTGCGGTGGTTACATGACATTGCTTGTGGTAATACTTGTTTTTCTTCTTCTTTACTTATTTGATCGTAAATGTTTAGTTGTTTGTATAATTCGTGCGGTGATATAAATATTTGTTTCTTTGTGTTTGTAGGGATGGACTTTGGTGCACTTCTCGAACATCATTCCGAGGATTGATGCTGAGGAGTACGACCCTACTGTTGCCCCGCTTGTGAGTCAATGGAGACCTCCCAGGGGATTTTCTAATCCTGGACACTACCGAGCTGCCATTGATTCCTTGGACCATTCACATGTCACCTGGAGGCCGTACGAGAGGCGACGACACATCACGCCCTTCCAGGACATATGCTGGTACTCCGGATGGATCATGGCCGGCCGCGACAAGATGGTCTGTCACTTGCCAGAGTGGGTTCTTAGGCAGTACGGGTATGTCCAGAGGATTCCGACACCTCCTACAAACATCGATGTTCTTGCGGCGGATGACGTGGCCGATGCCTTCACGGAGTTTGCTTTACTTGTCCTCAGCCATCAGCAGAGGGGTGATCAGGTTCCGGATAACCAGCCGTGGGCTCACACTAGAGGCTACATGAGATGGTTCGTTGCAGTGTCACATCCTATTGTGAACCCCCCTGCGGCCATTCCTGATTATGCAACAGCTGCCCCTCCTCGTCCTGTCCCTCCTTACGAGGAGGTTATTGTTGAGCATAAGTGGGTCAGACATCCTCCAGACCCATACCAGATCATTAACAACATCAGGGCCAGAGTGGACAGTGCAATGGGGCATCTTGATGTGTTTGGTAACCCGGTGGTTCTTCGCATCATGCAGGGCATCCAGTCGGAGTGCAGCATGATGGAGCAGATGGCGCCGCCCTGGAGGAGGAGTAGGAGTCCACAAGACTAGGGTTTTTGTCTAGGTTTTTTTCTAGGTTTTTTTTCTAGATTTTTTATGACATTTTGAAGTATTTGATTGTAATCCTATAACATTTGCCCTTTTATGACAATATTCGTTAATTTTTCCCGTTGTTTTATTCTGCTATTTTTGATTGATTGAATGAATGTTTGAATAAATGATGAAAAATGATTGATTGAATGAATGTATGAAAGAAGGATTGAAAAATCAGGGAAAATAGAGGTTAGCACATGACTATGCCGTAAGCACAGATTGTGCGCCACTTAACTGGCGCATGTGCTAAAAGGCTGCGCCAGTTAACGTGCGCAATGCCAGTTAACGCGCGCAGTGTTTTACACATGCGCTAGTTAAGTGGCGCAGCGTACGTTAACTAGCGCAATATTTTGCAGTTGCGCCAGTTAACTAGCGTAGGGGCATTTTCGCCATGGCTGCAGGGCGCGAGCAATTTTTGCAAGGTGGAGAGCAGAATTCTAATATTTGGTCAGGGTTACCGTCCTCCGCAAGCTGGGTCGATCCAACAAAATGATTCAACATGGGTTGCCCTTTATGATATAACCCCGCTCACCATCTCTAACTTCTCTATGACTCCCTAAAACTACCATAGACTCTAAACTACCATAAGATTGTGCCTCAAGCATGAAAACATACTCGAAAGTACTTTTTCGATCATCCAAATAACCTATATAACCACTATCTGTGTACGCCCGAGGCTTCACAATTCCATTCCTCTTATACATTATTCCCAAGACAACTGTGTCATTAAGATATATATGCAGTTACTGACGGAGCCAGGAATTTTATTGAGTCTGGGCAAAATTTTGACCGCAAATTAAATTTACATGTGACATGATATATAAATAGTCATAAATCGAAATAAAAGAGGCTCGTCATTTTGTCGATAAAAGTACAATTTGAAATAAGAGAGATGTAACATAACATGTCAATAGTGTGCTAAATAAAATTAGGAGGTAAATGCCCTTTATGAAACCTCTTTGCGGTGAATGTTCGAATAATAATATCAACATCATCAAGTAACTTGAATATCTCCCGCTCGGTGTAACATATTATCAAGTCATTGAACCACACATCGTTGATCATGTTGGTAACAATTCTTTCTTACGGGCTTATGAAGTGATTGTAAGTTGTAACTTGATATTATGTCATTTTGTCTAATAAACTATTATGAATAGTGATTCAAATTTTGTTACCATAAATTAAATGAGCAATGGAGTATATATAAATTTTGATTTATGTGAGTATAGAGTATTGGTTTGGGTGAATGGTATAATAGTTCATGGTTAGGGAGAATTATTCTAGTTAAGTCACTTCAAGAATTTGTTCTAAAAATTGATTATATTAATCAATTTCTAATTCCAATGATATTGATTATAATATTTTATTATATTGATTAAACTAATTTGAGTGGTAATTTTATGAATTATTCATTTTTAGAATTTATAGTAGAATAGAAAATATAAAAATAAAATAGAACAATGATAAGTTTTATTGAAAGCCACAACCGTAGGTAGAGGTCCATAATGTTTTTAAAATGGTCTCCTTAAAATTACGTAGGGATTTAGCTACGGAAATTTGCACCAAAATTTATGGAATATATATTTAGCTGTTGCAAACTATTCTTGAGATCATTAACTGGTCTAGTGGTTAGTTTTTGCTAGAACCCAGTGTAGGAGTGCGTGTTTGATTCCCCCTCAAGAATGTTTTTTTAATAAAATTAAAAATATAATATGGTTTAAATATGTAAATCGTCCCTGTAAGTTCGCGTGTTTTTGCTTTTCGTCCCTGTATCTTTTTTTGTTCTAAAACAAACCCTGTAAGTTACAAACGTTTTGATTTTCGTCCCTCCCGTCAGCATCTGTTACAAAAATGCTGATGTGTCTAACGGTGGCTGACGTGGCGTTGTTTGACGTGGCAAAACAAGTTTATGTGTCCTTCCATGCAAGATTACAGGGACCAAAATCAAAAACGAAAAATTACAAAAGGACGAAATTAAAAATCACTAAGTTACAAAATTTGAAATTAAAAACCTTTCCATCTTCTTCATCTCTCTGTGTGTCTTCTTCCTCTCTCTTTCGTATTCTTCTTACATGAACCTGTAACATTATTTCCTTACATTCCATTGTGGTAACCCATTCTATTTCATCTGCGGACAACAACAAGACAACATTGGAACTAAAGTGACACTTCCAGTAGTGATACTTTCACAAAAAAAATAACTTGAATAACAAAACCAAAATTTGTGCATTGAAAACTAGTTAGGTTTTCAAAGCCAACTTATCACCTTTTTCTAAATTTTCTCCCATAAACATGTACTCATTCATGTGACGTAGGACAAAAAATGGGACAAGTTTTGGCCTCAAAATGATAAAGTATATATTTGGTGAATGGAGAAATCACGATACAAAGTCAGGAGAAGTTACAAATGGTTTCTTTATAATTTCACAGTGAAGAGAGTCTGAGCAGAAGAAGAATAATAATACGGATGATAGAGGAAGAAGATGGAAACATCAAGGATTTTTAATTTCAAATTTGTAACTTAGTTATTTTTAATTTCGTCCCTATGTAATATTTGGTTTTTGATTTTGGTCCCTGTAATCTTGCATGGAAGGACACATAAGCTTGTTTTGCCACGTCAAACAACGCCACGTCAGCCACCGTTAGACACATCAGCGTTTTTGTAACAGATGCTGACGGGAGGGACGAAAATCAAAACGTTTGTAACTTACAGGGTTTGTTTTAGAACAAATAAAGATACAGGGACGAAAAGCAAAAACACGCGAACTTACAAGGATGATTTACATATTTAAGCCATATAATATAATAGAAATATAAAAATGAGATGAATTAATTAGGACTCAGGACTCAATCAGGGGATTCCATGGGTCTAAGAGAAGATTAGCCGCTGAGCCCGGGCGCGTGCCCAGGCTTGCCGGGCGGTAAATCCGCCCATGTATGCAGTCTTTTTACATCATACATGTGTAGCTCAGTAGGACAGTTCATGAACCTGCTAATTGAGCTTAATATACACGTTAGATCTAGTCTTGTGGCTGCTAAATACATTAAACAACCCACAATTTACTTATACTTTGTAGCATCCACCTTCACACCATTTTTATCTTTAATCAATTTGGACCCGGGAGCAATGAATTCCTAGATAAATTTCTCTTCTCTATGTGAAACCATTCTAACAACTCTCTTGCATTTTTTTTGACAAATAAAAATTCCTTTCTCATTCTAAATTACTTCTACTGCAAGAAAATAATGCATCTTGCCAAGATCTGACATGTTAAATTCCCTTTTCTTAGACTTATTAACTTGTTCAAACATATTCTCATAATTACCAGTTAATATCAAATCATCTACATCAAGACTAACAATGTTAAATGTATGGTTTCTTCTATATTGAAGTTGAATTTTGACTTGGGATAAACTCTATTCATGAGCTGTTATGTAACAGTTTGATTCCTGATATTTTACACAACGGGTAGATCCAAGGATTGATATGGCTGTTACAGCAGTAATGCTATACAAATAAGAGCCTAACAAATATGTCAAAACGATTCCAAAACCATTGCTAATACTACTTTCATCAATATTAATAATGATGGGGGCTTCTTCCATAAACTGATGCCAAGTCACAACTCTATCGAAAGCAATTTATGAAGAGGGAAAATTTCATGATCAATGTATTGAGAATTCCTAGCCCTCCAGGCCCACTCTTCCTCACAAGTCACAAAGATTCATCTTTAAGAAATTTAATTGTGTCATTCTGCTGAAAGAAATCTATGTTGTGATTTTAGTGTTTTTAAATATTTCAAAATTAGTGTTCTACAAGTCCCACTTAGAAGAGTTAGGAGAGATTTTGGGTCTCTATATTCTAATCAGCAGTATATTTTTAAAATCAACCAAATAGTTGGATTGAGATTTTCAACGCTTTAGTCTCTCAACAAAAGCTTTTAGCATCATTATCCATTTTTATTTTATTTTACGTTTTGTATGGATTGACGGAAACAATAGAGTGGAATGAAATAAACTTTTCACTTTATTGTTTGGAAAATAGACGGAATGAAATGAGTTATATTTTTTTTTTCTTTCATTTTTACTCTTATTTAAAAAGTATTTTATAGCATGTATAAACTCTCTTTTCCTGCCTTTTTATGGTCATTTCCACTTACTAATAAATATTAATAATGGTTTTTTTCAGAAAGGAATAATAGGTTTTTTTTTCATTAATTTCTATTTGGATAATTTTGTTTTGACCCCCCACTCGTGTTGGTAGGTGCTTAGATATAAGTACGACACAATAATCACAAGTGATTATGCAATGGGTGTGTGTGAAGATCTGATGATAAATTGTAATTTTACAATTATAAAGTTTCGTAAACAATGAAATGTGATCGAGAAGATACCATTGAGTTTCAAACAATGAAATGGACCGATATAATAATATTGGGCCAGGTTATCGGTTACCGACCTCCGCAAGCCGGGTCGTTCCAACAAAAAGAGACCATTCTTAAATCTTAAGGGCAATAAACCGAAAAGAGACTATGGTCAACACTCTTTCTGAAGGGACATAAAAAATGAGATGAAGAGAAGAATAACTCGTTATCACAAGCTAGAGGGAGAAGAGAAAACGAGTTCTCAACAACTCAATAAAATTCTTTGGTTTGTGGAATGCACTATGTGAGTTCTCTATTTATAGAGAAAATTCACAACTAATAAGTGAGATCTCTATTTATAGAGAAAATTCACAACTAATAAGTGAGAAACTTTGGGAACAAGTAATACATTACTTTGGGGTTAAGTAATTCACATATTAGATCTAATACAAAAATATCTCAATTGAGTAACACAATATATTAAATTATGTACCAAAATATTTTTCAAATTGTGCACCAAAATATATTAGATTACATACCAAAATATTTTAGATTGTGTTCCGAAATATTCTAAATTGCATTTTAAAATATTTTAGCAAAACTTGCGAACTAAGAAAGAACTTTATAATAATGATTAAATTTATTACTTAATTTAACATTTCCAAATAATAAAATATACAATATATTTTTTCTTTAGTACTTAACTAGCAACAAACCCGTGCTAAGCACGGGCCCATACTGCGCACGGGTTAATTCAAAGCGAGAGGGTTATGCATCAAAGCACATTGCAATGCTATATGAATTGAGAAAGAAAAAAAAACTAATGAATAAGGTCGACGTTAAAGATAAAAACTAATGAATAGAGTTTAAAAATTATAACACCTTGAGTGAGGAACAATAAGTTGGGAAAAATCACCAATGTGAAATGGAAAGAAAAAATGGTCGAAAATTAAGCGAGTTCATACTCGTATGAAAAAGTTAATTACTAAAAAATGGTAAAAATATTAAAAATAATAAAGATGTCGTTATGAGTCTCGTGTATGAATTGAATAACTGTATTATTTAATGACTCATTTATCATTTTTTCAGTGTTTTTTAAAGTCATATTCCTAAAAGATATAATAATTAATAATCAACAACAATATAAAATATTATTATATAATATGACATGGTGGACTGACTTATTTGATTCTCGGTTGTTTCTAAATATGTTGAGATCTGTAGGTTTCAAGGTCTCTTGTTTGCCTACATTCTGGTTCTTCAAGCTCGAAAGAGCTTTTATGCTTGTTGTTTATTTAGTTAGTTCTTAAAACTTGATTTTTGATATCGTGCTGACGGTCGATCCATTAGTTATTCTACGCATATGTTCACTTTTCATTTTTTGTAACTTGGTTTCGCGCTCATATATGAGTTCACTGGATTGCACCCGTGATTAGTAAGTTTTTTTTAGGGTTGATCAATCTTTTGAAAGTTACTGTCTCTCTCTCTCTCTCAACTAAATTGGATCTTTTGTTACAAAAGTTACAAAATCGTAAATATAGGTTGATGTATCAAAATATTAACATAGGACAAACTTGTATTTTAACATGCCATTAACATTCATAATTAGAGAATAAGATAATAGATTGTAAATTGTTTTTTTAAAGAGATTGTAAATTGTTTTTAACTCTTCAGATATTTAGAAGTTGAATTATAGGAGAATTTGTTTTTATTGAGATTAAGATTAAGTTTGTTTGTTCTTTAAAAAAAGATTAAGTTAGTGTTGTTTTATGATTTATCGAGAAAGTTTGTTTAAGGGAGAAAAAAGAGGGGGAGATTGAAGCAAAAAATGTTGAAACAAAATGTGTTTAACATTGCCCTTAAAAATTTTGAGTGATAACAAGGTATTAAGAAATTGTTAATTGGATATGCTAATATTTGTTCAAGTGTACAAGACCATAGACAAAAATTTTGAGATCATTTATAAGGCCTGGATGAACAAAAGAGAGCAAAGAATTTATCAAAATGGAAGCTTAAAAGCATATGAAGCAGAACTGCTCCTGAATCAAAAGTGCTCCTGAAGACATAGCGCTCTTGAAGTGATGACGTCATCCGAAGCAAGTTCATCAGAAGCTGAATATCACCAGAAGCTAAAGTTCATCAGGAGATGCAAACTTAAAGATTCAAAAGTTGTTTAATGGATTCAATGTCGTCTTAATATTGCGAAAGAGTGGAAAAGAGTAACAACGGCTAACTCAAAAGGATTCAAAAGCATTCGACGCTTGTTTCTTTGTTAAGCGTTGACAAAGTACAATTGTACGAAGTGTACAACCACTACCTCCACTACACAGAGTTTGTCTCTGCTACAAGACAAGGATAACAGCTCTGCCTGCAACAATGTTCCTTCATACATGGAATGCATTTGAAATCGATCCTTCATAGGACAATAACCATATCAGGCAATGAAACATTGGTGATTGATCAAAGTTTCAAAACGACTCTTTTTGGATGTGCTGGCAACTCAACGTTCATTTCACACCTCTATATAAAGGAGTGAAGACTTGAAGAACAATAAGACTCAACAAAAATTTGAAAGCGCCAAAACTCTGTCAAAATTGTTCAGCATCCAAAAGTTCACTTAGAATTTCTTTACAAAGTTCATATCTTAGAAATTCTAGAGTCTTAAAGAGTCTATATCTTATTTGTATTGTGAGCACCTCTGATTGTATAACAAGTGTTCAGTGTCAAACAATTTTCTTTGTAATTCTGTTTGATTAGAAGTCTCTTGCTTGTGTGCTTGAGCATAGAAGTCTCTTGATTGTGTTCTTGAGCATTGGAAGTCTCTTGCAGTAGTGCTTGAGCATTTGAAGTCTCTTGCTAAGTTTAGCAGTGAGCATTTGTAATAAGATATTACATTGGGTTAATATGTCTTTACCCCCTTGTAATTTGGGCGAGTTCCGGTTTTCACCCCTGTAAAAAAAAAAGTTTAGATTTCAACCCTATAATATGAAGATTCTCCACAAAACACACCTGTAATATAAAGATTCTCCACAAAACACCCCTGACCCCATCCAGACGCTGACGTGGCACGCCACTGTGTAATTATTTTAATTTTAATTTTTTTTAAAACCTGACACGTGTGTAATGGACGCTGACGTGACACACCACTGTGTAATTATTTTAATTTTTATTTTTTTAAAAACTGACATGTGTATAATGGTTTAAAAAATTATTTTTAAAAAGATAAAAAATAAAAATAAAAACTGAAAATTTATTTTAAAAAATAAGAAAAAAAATCGATTTTTTTAAAAAACAAAAATAAATTAGACTTTTTTAAAAAATAAATAATTTTTTATATTCATTTAAATTTAAAAATAGAAAAAAAAATCAGATTATTTTTTCTAAAATTGAAAAAATCGGAAGAAAAAATCAGATTTTTTTTAAATTTAAAAAAACAGAAACAAATTCAAATTTTATTTTCCTAAAATTTTATAAAATCTTTTTCAAAACTAAAATATTAGAAAAAAAATAATTATTTTTTACGAAAATGAAATTTTTTGGAACTTAATGTATTTCAAAATATTCGAAAATAATTAGAAAATATAATTCGAAAAAGTTTAGATTTTTTTTTCGTAATTAAAAAGCATCATTTTCATTTTTATACAAAAAATAAAAATTTTGGAAAATATTTTTTGTAGTAAAAAAAATTCTTGAATTTTTCAAAATTTTATTTTTTCGTAAAATCAAAATTCCATATTTGTTTTCTTCTTATTTTTAGAAATTTTTTATTTTCCTGAAAAAAAAATTTAATTTCAAATTTGTTTTCCTAAATTTTGGTTTTTTTAAATTTTAAAAATTAAACTCCAGAATTTTTTATTTTTTTCGAAAATATTTTTTTTACGATTTTTTTATTCTAAAAAATTAATTTTCTGATTTTTAAAATAATTTTTTATTTTTCAATTAATATAACTTCATTTATATTATTTTTTATTTTAAAAAAATAAAATAAAAAATTAATTATACAGTCAGCGTGCCACATAATCAAATATGCACAGTCAGCGCGCCACTCAGCATGCCACGTCAGCGTCAGGGTCTAAAACGAAAGAATCTTAAATTACAAGGTTGAAATCTAAACTTTTTTTTTTACAGGGGCGTAAACCGGAACTCGCCCAAATTACAGGGGGGTAAAGACATATTAACCCTATTACATTTTAGTGAACTTTCCTTGGAAGTGCAAGGGGGACAAGACTACTTTCGGTTTGTGGAAGGAACCTGTATAATTGCTTTGTGTCTTTCTTCTCTCTCTCTCTCCCCCCTGCTCTCTCTCTCTCTCTCTCTCTCTCTCTCTCTCTCTCTGTTTTATCCGCTGCACCTTAGTTCTGAACATCACTTCAGAAGCTGTTCTTGAACTGCTTCTGGTCTGTGCATTTCAGCTTAAGAGAACACGAAGAAAAGGCTAAAACAATTCAACCCCCTTTCTTGTGTTTTTCTCACCTTCAATTGGTATCTAGAGCCTTGGTTCTGTTGATAACACTTAATAGTGTAATAGTCCAAGATCTGAGAAAAACATGTCTGCTGAATCATTTGTTTCTGGTGGCAATCATAATGTTGTGTACCTTATGATTACAATGACAAGAAAGCTGACTTAGGAAAAGTTCCTAAGTTCAATGGAGATCCTGAAGAGTTCTCATGGTGGAAAACCAACTTCTACAGTTATATCATGGGCTTAGATGAAGAGTTATGGGATATTCTGGAAGATGGAGTTGGTGACTTGGATCTTGATGAAGAAGGAGCTGCTGTAGATAGAAAGAAACATACTCCTGCTCAAAAGAAGATGTACAAAAAGGATCACAAGATCAGAGGCTCACTTGTTACTGCCATACCTCGTGTAAAGTATATGAAGATGAGTGATAAATCTACTGCAAAGGCTATGTTTGCTTCTCTTTGTGCAAATTATGAAGGTAGCAAGAAGGTTATAGAAGCCAAAACACTTATGCTTGTTCATCAGTATGACTTGTTCAAGATGAAGGATGATGAAAGTATTGAGGAGATGTACTCAAGATTTCAGACCCTAGTCTCTGGACTGCAAATATTGAAGAAAAGCTATGTTTCTTCTGATCATGTGAGCAAGATACTAAGAAGTCTGCCTGCTAAATGGATCAAAAAGGTTGCTTTAACTGCAAGAAGCCTGGACATTTCATTGCTGATTGCCTTGATCTTCAGAAGGAGAAATCAAAGGACATGTCAAAGAAGTCAACTTTCAAATCAACCAAGATCAAGAAGCATATCAAGCAGAGTTTGATGGCTACCTGGGAAGATTTGGATAGTGAATCTGAATCTGATAAAGATGATGCTGATGAAGGTGCAAAGATAGTTGTTGGGTTAGTAGCTACAACAAATTCAGAAGCTGAAACAGAATCAGACTCAGAAGAAGAAAATGAGGTATATTCTAAAATTTCCAGAGAAGAACTTATTGAGTCTCTTAAAGAGCTCCTTGCACATTTTGAACTAAGAACCAATGAGTTGAAAGATGTAAAAGAAAAATATGTTGATTTAATGAAACAACAAGAATCAACTCTATTGGATCTGAAAGCTTCTGAAGAAGGACTTAGAGGTTTTGACTTCATTTCTAAAAATTATGAAGACAAGCTCAAGTTCTTATGTCAGAAGCTACAAGAAAAGTGTAATGGAAAACCTTTAAGCAACCATGAAATTGCTCTTGAAGATTTTATTATGTATGGTATTGACAGAAGCAGAGTTGCTTCTATGATTTATAACATTTACAAGAACAATGACAAAGGGATTTTATTCTCAGAAGCAAAATCTAATGAAACCAATCTCAAAGCATATTGTGAATGTATTAAGGAAGGATTGAAAACCTTCTTTGTACCTGAAGGTGTTAAAATGGAAACTGTAGTTCAGTTAGAACCTGAAGCTTCCAGCTCTAAGGTTAAAATTACTTCAAAGCCAAAGAACTCTAAGCCTAAGGTTTTGACATATTCTGATTCTAAGACCTCAAAGATCAAGATTCTGAAGAGATCAGAACCTGTTCCTCAGAGTCTGTTGAAGCCAGAATCTGATGTCTTGAAGTATAAGGTTCAGAAGAACAAAACATTTGCTGCTTCTGAGGAATCAAAACCAAAAGGTGATAAACCAAAGGTAATGAATAATCAGAAGCTACCTAAACCACATCTCAAGGTACATGAAGTGAAGAGTAAAACTTCCAGCACTAACCCCAAAGGACCCATAAAACAATGGGTACCTAAATCTGAAATTGTCAATGCTGCAGATATGCCTAAGAGCAAAGGAAAAGCAAAAATCATGGTATCTGGACAGCGATTGCTCAAGACATATACGGGAGAAAAGTCAATGTTCCTCACCCTCACAATGAAAGAAGGAGGAAATGTGAAGTTTGGAAGAAACCAGTCTGGGAAGATTATTGGTACATGAACTATTGGTAATTCCTCTATCTTAATCAATAATGTGTGGTTGGTAGATGGACTTGAACATAACCTACTGAGTATCAGTCAGTTTTGTGACAATGGTTATGATGTGATGTTTGAAAAGATCAACTGCACAGTAATCAACAAAGATAACAAGTCCATAGTGTTCAAAGGAAAGAGAGTAGAGAATGTCTATAAAATCAATTTCTCTGAACTGATCAGAAGGTAATTTGTCTTCTGTCAATGAATGATAAGAATTGGGTGTGGCACAGAAGGTTGGGACATGCTAACTGGAGGTTAATCTCTAAGCTTAGTAAGTTACAACCTGTCAAAGGCCTACCTAACATTGACTATCATTCAAATGCACTCTGTGGTGCATGCCAGAAGGAAAAATTGTGAAATCATCATTTAAAGCTAAAGACATTGTCTCAACCTCCAGATTTATTCAAATGCACTCTGTGCTTCATATTGATTTATTTGGACCAGTTAACACTGCATCTTTATATGGAAGCAAGTATGGACTAGTCATTGTTTATGATTACAGTAGATGGACTTGGGTAAAATTCTTGAAAAATAAAGATTGTGCATATGATGTATTTAGTAACTTCTGCACTCAAATACAATCTGAAAAAGAAATGAAAATTTTGAAAATCAGAAGTGATCATGGAGGAGAATTTGAAAATGAGCCATTTGAAACTTTTTGTGAAAAACATGGAATTGTCCATGAATTCTCTTCTCCTAAGACTCCGCAACAAAATGGGGTTGTAGAGAGAAAGAATAGAACTTTACAAGAAATGGACAGAACCATGATTCATGAAAACAATTTAGATAAACATTTCTGGACAGAAGCAGTGAATACAACATGTTATGTTCAAAATAGGATCTATATCAGACCTATTTTGGAGAAAACTGCATATGAACTCTTTAAAGGAAGAAGACCAAATATATATTACTTTCATCAATTTGGATGTACATGCTACATTCTAAATAACAAGCTCTACCTAAAGAAATTTGATGCCAAGGCTCAAAGAGGAATCTTTTTAGATTACTCTGAAAGGTCAAAGGCATACAGAGTGTATAATTCAGAGACACTATGTGTTGAAGAATCTATGCACGTTAAATTTGATGACAAAGAGCCTGGAAGTGAAACTCTAGAGCAAGATGAAAGTTGTTCAGATATATAGGTTACTGAAGATACTCCAGAACCTAATCAGACTAGTGATTCTGAAATCAGTCCAGAAGCTGAACCAACTTCAGAAGCTGAACCAACATCAGAAGCTCAAGAAGAAGTAGCTTCTGATGAAGCTCAAAATGGATCTCAGTAAGCAAATCAATCCAAGAATACGTTCAAGCACAAGTCTTCACATCCTGAGGATCAAATCATTGGAAACAAAGACAGTCCTAGAAGAACAAGATCATACTTCAGACAAGAAGAGTCTATGATAGGATTGTTATCAGTGATTGAACCTGCTACAGTTGATGAAGCACTTTCAGATGATGGATGGATACTGGCTATGCAAGAAGAGCTTAATCAGTTTCAAAGAAATCATGTGTGGGATCTGGTACCCAAACCACCTCAGAAGAACATTATTGGAACAAAATGGGTATTCAGAAACAAGCTGAATGAACAAGGTGAAGTAACTAGAAACAAAGCTAGACTTGTTGCACAAGGTTACAGTCAACAAGAAGGCATTGATTACACTGAGACATTTGCTCCAGTTGCAAGATTGGAAGCAATCATGTTACTTTTATCCTATGCAGTTAATTATGGCATAATATTATATCAAATGGATGTCAAGAGTGAATTTCTTAATGGTGTCATAGAAGCAGAAGTGTATGTCAAACATTTCAGCTTGTAAAGATGGAGTATATGTTCATCAAACAAAATACACAAAGGAGCTTCTGAAGAAGTTCAAGCCGGAAGATTGTAAACTGATGAAAACTCCAATGCATCCAACATGCACCTTAAGCAAAGAAGATACTTGATTAAAGGTAGATCAGAAGCTGTATAGAGGTATGATTGGTTCTTTGTTATACCTCACTGCATCTAGGCTAGATATTTTATTTAGTGTATGCTTGTGTGCAAGATTTCAGTCAGATCCTAGAGAATCTCATTTAACAGCTGTTAAGAGAATCTTCAGGTATCTGAAAGGAACAACTAATCTTGGGCTCCTTTATAGGAAATCCTTATATTACAAGTTGATTAGATTATGTGATGCTGATTATGCTGGTGATAGGATTGAAAGAAAGTCAACCAGTGGTAACTGTCAGTTCCTGGGAGAGAATCTGATATCTTGGGCTAGCAAAAGACAAGCAACTATTGACCAGTGGTAACTGTTAGTTCCTGGGAGAGAATCTGATATCTTGGGCTAACAAAAGACAAGCAACTATTGCAATGTCTACAGCAGAAGCAGAATACATTTCAGCTGCAAGTTGTTGTACACAACTACTCTGGATGAAACATCAGTTGGAAAACTATCAGATTAGTGCTAACAGTATTCCCATCTTTTGTGATAATACTGCTGTTATTTGTTTGTCAAAGAATCCAATTCTATATTATAGAGCCAATCACATTAAAATCAAACACCATTTTATTAGAGACTATGTTCAAAAAGGGATTTTGGATATACAATTCATTGATACTAAACATTAGTGGGCTGATATATTCACTAAACCTTTAACTGTTGAAAGATTTGATTTTATAAAGAAAAATTTGAACATGCATTTTGTCTCTGATTGAAATTGCTTGCTCCTGAACTAGAAGTTAGGTTCTGAAGTTAGTTCAGAAGCTATGGTCCATCAGAAGCTCTTAACTGAGAGTCTATGGAAAATGTGCTTCTGAAGATGACGTCAACATCTTAACTTCAGTAGCTGGACTTTGTGCTTCTGAATAGTAGAAGTTAGTGGAATTACTGGAGTTGCTTCTGGTAACACCTGTCCCACTAACTAGACAGCGCATCTGATGTTTGTCAACGTGGCTTATTTGTATTGGTGTGTAACTTAAAGGGCAATGATGATGTTTATGCTTTGAATGTACTATTCTCGCGCCCCCAACTGTCATTAATGTTGTGTTTGTTTGTCCCCTCTGTTATTGCAATCGTTTTTACTCAATACACTTAGACAAATACACACTTCTCACTTCACTTCCTACACTTTCTACTTTCAAACATTATCTGCGAAGAAAACTCTCTCTTTTCCCAAATTCAAATTTAAGAACCCTAAAGTTTCATCATCATCATCAATGGCAACCTCAAGCTCAGCTATTCAAGAATCAGTTCAAGGAACATCATCTCATCAAGAAGCTCCAGCGTATGAGATCAAGGGAAGGACTATGTCTCTTGAGGAATGAGATTTAACAGTTCAGGTAGAGAGACCTGTTGACTTTGCTTCTCTTATTCATCATGGCTGTGACATAGTGGATTTCTATGAAGCTCAAGACCTTGGTGGTTACTTCAGTATGCTTAATGGTCCAACCTACGAGAGTTTGGTAAAGCACTTATGGGTAAGAGCCTCTGTTTTCGACAAACATGCTGCCAAGTTAGAAGAAGACCAGAAATTTCTGATTGATCCCTCTCTGGAAGGAAAGAGAAGAGAAGAGATGGGTTTGGAACCATTCGTGGCTACAGAAATCAGGTCAAGCATAATGGGAGTCCCAGTCTTCATCAATCAGGAAACAATTGCGTATGTGATTGGGAGGGCTTCTGAAGGGAACTACAAAGATGGGCTAGACAACAACAAGAAAAGCCCTTGGAATGAAGTGGTCAATGAGACCATGTTCAACAGCAAAAAGAAAGGATCTTACATCAACCTTTCTATGGAGAAAAAGATGATGCTAAAGATTCAGAACGAGAATCTATTACCAAAAGTAGGAGGTTCTGATCAACCCTCATTGGAGCATAGGGTATTTCTCCATTTCTTCCTCAAAAAGGAGAAAGCCAATGTGCCAAAGTATATCTTCAAGCACATGATCAAAACCCTCAAAGAAAGTCAGCTAAACAACAGAACCTAGATTCCTTATGGGAGGTTGATTTCAGAGATCTTCAATCAAGGAGGTCTGTTAAGAGGTTTGAGTGAAACTAGAGGTTTCACTGATGATATGCTAGGAACTGTAACTGGCAAAATCATCAATGGAGCAACATTAGCCAACATGAAGCTGATCAAGCCTGATGTTGTCATCAAGCTTGAATCTGATATGAAAGAATCCATAATTTCTTCAAACCTGATGGAAGGTTTCCCCCCTATCTGCAAGCAAGATCTTCTGGATGTTCAGCTTTTCTACATTGCTGACCACTTGCAAAGTATTTGTGAAGAAATTCGACTAGAAGACATCCTTGAAACAATGTATGGCGGCAATGTCAAAGTAGCTAAAAGCAGAAAGACAAAGAGGAAGCCTGTGTCAGAAGCTGAATACCTGGAGGGTGCTTCTGAACAGCCTGCTAAGAAGGCAAAGAAGGACAAAGCTCTTGAAGCTACCGGTTCTGGTGTAGCCTCCATTCAAGAGGAGGTAGAAGATCTTGAAGCTGACAAGATCCTACCTGAGAGGACCAGGAGAGGAAAATCTGCAACAACTTCTCTAACTGCTCCTGAACAGCCTGCTATTCCAAAGAAAAAGAGAAAGCATGTTGTTAGGAAGTTGAAAGAATCAAAGTATGATGAAGCTGAAGAAGAACAAGTTGCTGAAGCTACATAACTTGTGACTAGGGAGGTCAGAAGAAAGAAGGTCAATGATGAAGCTGTACAGAGAGCTGTGAAACTGGCCAGACAAATTGAAGTTCTAGCCTCTAGCATAGTTAGGGAAGATGCTGTTGAAGCTGCTCAACAAGTAATTGAAGTTGCTAAAGTGGTGCAAGAGCTTGCAGCATCTGAAGCTGTGGTTTTGGCACTGGTGGAATCTGAAGAAGCCAAGGAAGGAGAGGCTGGCACTTCAGAAGCTCCTGTGAGTCCAGAAGCTCCTGAAGCTCTAGTGTCACAGGAGCTTCTGAAGCTCCTGTGAGTCCTAGTTCCTCAATTCAAGCTCCTGCTATAGGAGTTGAAGTAGTTGAATTAGGATCTAGTTCCTCAGACACTAGAACAAACTCACCTTCCTCTTCTTCATCATCTACCTCATCATCTGATGAAGATGATATTCCCCTTAGCAAAGTTTACTCAACCATAAATAAAACTCCATCAACATGAACCAAAACAACACAAAATCCAGATGATACTTTTGACGAAATGATGCATGCAAGCATCTACCTGTAGATCACCCATTGCAACCATCAGTAATTGAACCAATTCAATTTATACCTGCTGCTGCAGAAGGTGGAAGTGATCTTGTAAGGACAGATCTTGCATCTGAAACAAATGTATCATCTAAACCCAACTCACCATCAACCCAAAACATAGATATTCTTGAATCCTCAATCTTATCTAACCTAGAAAGTCACTATTCAGGTGAACTGCCTGAATATGTATCTAACCAACAAATAGTATCTGACATAGCTTTTGATGAAGTTATGACTTAAAGCCCCCAACATCAAACACCAAACTCACCCAACAATAACTCTGTTCTTAAAAATGAAATTCTTGTTCCTGAACAAACCTCTTATGAACAGAGTGCCCCTGAACAAAGTGCTTCTGAACAGATTACTTCTGAACAGAATGCATCTGAACTCACAACAGAAAACCAGTCAACAACAACCACAAACCTTCATGAACCTGAGCACCTCACAAATGACCAATCCTCATCATCCAATCTAGCCATACAACCTATAACCCCAGCCAAAACAAATGCCCCCTCTCCACCTACCTTGTTCCTCAATTCAACTATTCTATCAAGTGCATGAGAAAGTATATTTCAAGAGCTCAACTGTCTCATTCAAGCAAGGAATAACCTAATCCATGAGGACAACTATGAGAAACTGTGGATTTGACTTAAAGACAGAGTTGACTTCATTCTCTCAGAGCTTCAGAGATCATGTCTAGATGCACAAGAGCTTGCTCAAGCTAAACTTCAAGAATGGTTAAAGGGTGTTGTCTCCAATTTGGATGAAATGAAGATTCTAAGAACATGGGTGAGAACTCCTATTTGGTTGGAAGCAAGTCTCATTCCATCAAGCATTCACCCCAAAGAGCTCAATCTGGATTGGTTAACCAAGCTGAACTTCAAAGAAGCCTCTTCTGAACTGGCTTTGCTTCAAAGGAATACACTTCTGGAGAAGGAAAATCACTAGTTAAAGAAAGAGCTTCTAGAGCAGAAGCTAATGCTTTTAGAGTACAAGTCTCAGGCTGAAGCTCAATTGGAAGAAGCAAGAATCTGAGAAGAAAGGATGCTTAAGAGCAATCAAGATTTCAAGATGGAGATGAAGCAACAATCTGAGAAGACTCAGAACATGATGAAGCAGTTGATGGAAATGATGAAACACAAACAAGCCTAAACCTAGATTGCACACATAAATTGCTTGTTTTTTATTTCTATTTTCATTTGCTTTTGTACTTTATTAAATGCTTCTGAACTTCTATCTTGACATTTATTCTCATATTTTGCTCTGATACATTGCTTGGAGATAACGCTTCTGAAATTGTATTGCTTGATTAATGACTCTGAATTATATTGCTTGATTTTGAACAATTATGTGCTCTGATTGTTTCTTAACTATTTTATGATCTAATTGTATGCTCTGAACCTTTATATATCCTTATAGATTTTAAAGGGGAGTAATATTTTTGACTTTGAACTATTTTACGTTTTTCTCAACTCTTCTTTTTGTTTTTTTATTTATTTATTTTTTGTTAATGACAAAAGGGGGGAGTAGTAGATAATATTTAAAGGCTCTGAGCCCCATTAATTTAATTTCAAGGAATTTAAATTAATAAAACCATTTTTCTCACCTCACTTTGCTCTGATAACTTTTTATTGTGACATATTTTTTGAGTTAATTCGTTTTTAAATGAATTTAATTAACAAGAATAGAACTCAGGGGGAGCTTACAAACCTCACCTTAAAGTACTATTAGACTCAGGGGGAGCTTACAAACCTCATACCCTATATAGTCAACTTGTTAATTAGATTAACAACAATTAAACATTTTTTAAATACTAATGTTTGTCATCATCAAAAAAGGGAGATTGTTGGAACAAAATGTGTTTAACATTACCCCTAAAAGTTTTGAGTGATAACAAGGTATTAAAAAATTGTTAATTGGATATGCTAATATTTGTTCAAGTGTACAGGACCATAGACAAAATTTTTGAGATCATTTATAAGGTCTGAATGAACAAAAGAGAGCAAAGAATTTATCAAAAAGGAAGCTTAAAAAAGCAACTGAAGAAGAACTGCTCTTGAAGTCAAAAGTGCTCCTGAAGACATAGCGCTCCTGAAGTGATGACGTCTTAATGGAGATGCAAACTTAAAGAGATGCAAACATAAAGATTCAAACTTAAAGATTCAAAAGTTGTTTAATGGATTCAATGTCGTCTTAATATTGCGAAAGAGTGGAAAAGAGTAACAACAGCTAACTCAAAAGGATTCAAAAGCATTGGACGCGTGTTTCTTTGTTAAGCGTTGACAAAGTACAATTGTACAAAGTGTACAACCACTACCTCCACTACACAGAGTTTGTCTCTGCTACAAGACAAGGATAACAGCTCTGCCTGCAACAATGTTCCTTCATACATGGAATGCATTTGAAATTGATCCTTCATAGGAAAATAACCATATCAGGCAATGAATCATTGGTGATTGATCAAAGCTTCAAAACGACTCTCTTTGGATGTGCTGGAAACTCAACGTTCATTTCACACCTCTATATAAAGGAGTGAAGACTTGAAGAACAATAAGACTCAACAACAATTAGAAAGCGCCAAAACTCTGTCAAAATTGTTCAGCATCCAAAAGTTCACTTAGAATTTCTTTTTAAAGTTCATATCTTAGAAATTCTAGAGTCTTAAAGAGTCTGTATCTGATTTGTACTGTGAGCACCTCTGATTGTATATCAAGTGTTCAGTGTCAAACAATTTTCTTTGTAATTTTGTTTGATGAGAAGTCTCTTGCTTGTGTGCTTGAGCATAGAAGTCTCTTGATTGTGTTCTTGAGCATTGGAAGTCTCTTGCAATAGTGCTTGAGCATTTGAAGTCTCTTGCTAAGTTTAGCAGTGAGCATTTGTAATCAGATATTACATTTTAGTGAACTCTCCTTGGAAGTGCAAGGGGGACAGGACTACTTCCGATTTGTGGAAGGAACCTGTATAATTGCTTTGTGTCTTTCTTCTCTCTCTCTCTCTATCTCTCTCTCTCTCTCTCTCTCTCTCTCTCTCTCTCTCTCTCTCTGTTTTATCCGCTGCACCTTAGTTATGAATGTAATACCTCGTTATCCCAACAACTAATTATTAATATAAAATCAGAGTAAATCAACAAAACGGAGCATTACACTGCTTTTCAAAAATTTCATAAATAGATTAAAAATACTATTTATTCAACAACATAATATTGTAGCGGAAAAATCTTTTAAAACATTACACCCTCGTACAAATCTGGCACAAAGACCCCAACATAAGTAATAATTCAACATTTTATTTCAACAAAACTCCAACAACATGCTTCAAAAATTGATACATAAAGGAATGAAAATACAACAACTAATTCCCATCCCGTTACGTATCAGAGCCCTAAGACACAAGAGCCACCACTTCTACTAGTCTTTGCTACCTGCAAGTTACCCATACGAAGGGCAACATTTTCAAGCAGAAGGGGGTGAGATTCACAAACAATAATAATAGAATCATAATTCATCAATTGAATCTAACACCCTAATATCAACAAAATACTTCATTATATTTCTATATACCTCATGGATAACAACATAATTAAATTCATCCAATCAACAACAACACAACAACAACTCAACCGACGACAACGATTATGCAACGACACAACGACGAACAACAACAATGCAACAATGCACCAACGACAACAACTAATGCAATATGCATGTGGTATCATTTTACGCGTTTGAATGACAAGGCATTCCAGGGAATGAGCCCTCAACAATTTGAATGGTTAAAGCATTCCAGGGCATGAGCCCTCAACAATTGAACGACAAGGCGTTCCAGGGCATAAGCCCTCAACAGTTTGAATGATGAACATTCCAGGGCATGAGCCCTCAACAAGGTATGAGTATGAATGGACTCGAATTGTGTATATCTGCATACAACTCAACAACAACAACAACAACTACTAATATGCATAATCAACTATGACATACTCCCCAACTTGGTCAAATGTGACACAACAATACACACGGCAAAATTCATCAACATGACGCAATTCTCATAAATCAATCCAATTCATATATCAAAAAGTTTTTATAAGGTTTAGTGCATTTACAGAGGTTTTACAATATAAAATTAACATTTTAGAATGCTCAGACGGATCCCCTAATGCACGAAACAAAAATCAAAAAGTGGTTGACAGAAGCCCAGCTCGCTTGAGCGAGGGCCTGCTCGCTTGAGCGTGCTAAATCACGTAAGGTCAGGTTCTGCACGCTTACTGTTCGCTTACGGTACGCTTGAGCGACCTAAATCACGTAGCTTCAGGTTTTGCACGCTTGTGGCTCGCTTGAGCGTGCGGTCTAATGCAAATTATGGGCACAAAGTTTGAATGCTCGCTTAAGCGACGGGTTGCTCGCTTAAGCGACCATTCATCTGGGTTGGGAAAAATGCTTTCGGATTTTCTAACCCTATCTCATTCAAAACCCAATTTTTAACCCCTGATCACTCAAAACGTGTTCTAACAATTGTTTACAGGTCAACATACAACAATGCACAACAAAGAACATAAAACAACAACATCAAACAACAATTCAATTCATTTCTCAACAATTGCATTTTCTCCAAAACCTAACTCTCATTCTCTCAATTCCAACTAACATCATGCTAAATCCAAAATCAGAATTATAACAATACTATTATTGAGAGATAGTCTCACCCTTACCTGAATTTAGATGAACAAAGCTTACAGAATCAGGATCCCTCTTGGCTCTTCTCCCTTGTTCTTGGTTTTTCTCCCTTTCTCCCAAAACTCTTGTTTTTCTTTGTACGTGAAAAATGTTTCTGACTTTCTTTCCTAACTCCCTATTATTTTCTTAACTCCTCCTAACTACTAATAACTCCCTTTAATTCCTCTAATTAAAAAGTAACCCCTCCCAAACTCCAATAATTTCTATTAATTAATAAAAACAACTAAATAAATAAATAACAATACACCAAATAATCACATAAATCATTTAAAATCATATAAAATACTTAAAATCAACAAAAAATAATTAAATAATAACTAGGGCGTTACA
Organism: Medicago lupulina; assembly: GCA_958299785.1. NCBI lineage: Eukaryota > Viridiplantae > Streptophyta > Magnoliopsida > Fabales > Fabaceae > Medicago > Medicago lupulina. Next base: position 34,322,230 of record OY283142.1, read on the forward strand.
ATGAACATCACTTCAGAAGTTGTTCTTGAACTGCTTCTGGTCTGCGCATTATAGCTTAAGAGAAAACGAAGAAAAAGCTAACACAATTCAACCCCCCCCCCCCCCCCCCCCCCCCCCCCCCCCCTCTTGTGTTTTTCTCACCTTCAAAAGACACAAAAAGATATAATTTTGATTATGTGACAAAAAATTAAGAAGGGATAAGATTGTATTTTTGGTAGACATTAAGTTTCATATATAGAGAATAGAAGAGAATAGATGTAAATTGTTTTTATAAAGAGATTGTAAATTGTTTTTAACTCTTTAGATATTTAGAAGTTGAATTATAGGAGAATTTGTTTTTATTGAGATTAAGATTAAGTTTGTTTGTTCTTTAAAAAAAGATTAAGTTAGTGTTGTTTTATGATTTATCGAGAGAGTTTGTTTTAATTTGTTTTTAAGGGAGAAAAAATAGGGGGAGATTGAAGAAAAAGACACAAAAGGATATAATTTTGATGACTTGTCAAAAAATTAAAAAGGGGTAAGATTGTATTTTTTTGGTAGACATTAAGTTTCGTATAGAGAATAGATTCGTTCACTTAATTATCCACCCCCTCTTAGAGGTACACCTCCACTATAAAACACTACTAATGTGTGTTTCATCCGACGTGGAACTTCCATTTTTTTTCAATTTACACTACACTTGTTCCGCTCATCACGAGAATTTGTGTTTAGTCAATTACTCAATTTTTACCCATGTTCCAACAGAGTTATTTTTCATTTTGTCTGGAACAAATTAAGGCGTTAACTGAAAGGCAAGAGAGGTTATATGAGAGGTAAAACCTAAAAATTAAACAGAAAATAAACTCACTCTTGATGACAAAGATGGTTAAACCCGGTGTATCAAAGACAAAAATATTAAAGCAAAAAAAAAAAAAAAAACTAGAGTACACATGACTGAAAAATAAAAATAGGAATAAGAGTAAAAATTAAGTTAAGAGAAATAGAAATAATAAAGATAAATAGTTTCGTTTTTTTAATAAATGATTAAATAAGAGAGAAAAGGGATTGATAATGTTTATCTTAGCAATTTTGTGTCATATGTTCATATAAGTGACACCAACCATCTCTTTATTAGGGTCTAGAACATCAACAACCTCTATACTCAACTTTCTTCTTTTTACTTAGATTGTATTTGTAGAATTACCATTGATAATAACATTGATGATAAACTTTTTTGGAGTGGTTCCCTTAATGGCAGTAACTCGGTCAGTCATGGATATAAGTGGTTGAATCAGAATTCAACTCATAATTTAGCACATGTCGCTTGTCGGAACTTGATTAGATGGCTACTAGTTAGTGAAAATCTTAAACACTTTGGTTGGTTGGTTGGTGATTCATGGTAGTCTTCTTATTAATGCCTTAAGAGGTTTTCACCATCTTACTAATAATACTTTTTGTCATAGGTGTGGTGCGACTGTTGAGAGTGATATGCACGATATTCATGATTACTCTAATGCAATGTTCATCTCGAGGTATTTTCGTCACAATTATCCTAACAAATTATTTTACATGTAGGATTGTCAAATATGGTTTAAGCACGATGCTACTATTGAATATGGCACTATATTTATATTAACCTATTTTGAGATTTCATGAAGAGAAATAATGAGATTTTTCAGCATGTGAAGAAAGACACTTTTCAGCATGTGAAGAAAGACATTTGGACTATATTCATATACCATTTTTTTTAAAAAGAAATGTGCTTATAACATTTCATTAATAAGAAGTAGAGTTATACATGTCGGTACATCAATATAAGTAATGGAGTTAGCTAAAAATTTGGCTACTCCTGCTAATATATGAGAGTCTGTAAAGTGAGAAGCAAAACTACGTTTACAAACACAAGCTGATATAACATAACCAAATTCCGTAGCTTTCTCTCAATCTTTGATGAAGGTGTCCACGACTGTTTTAGAGTCAAACTCGAAATCAAAATTGTCAAAATGCATACTTAGAATTGGAAGAAATATATAGCAAGAAAAAAGGTCTTTAGATAGAAGAAATAAGGCATATTTTTTTTATAGCTAGGAGCTATCTTCATCAATTTTCATGACCTTAAGGAATTCCATCTCCTCCTTAAACTTGGCCATTGAAGCTTTTGGAAGTGACACAAAGATCCTAACTCCTCCTTTCATTGAAGAATCCAACTTACTTGGAGGCAAAAAAAGGCACAAATCCACAAAACCAAACATGTTCCAAGGAACAGGCACAATATTCACTGAATCCTTCCATCCAAAATCAACTTCTTGCAACAAACCAAGTTGTCTCCAATCAGTTAACACCAATGATGCACCAGTTCCTTCAATCCTTATATTCCCTTTCCTCATTGTCTCCAACATGTTAATTGAATTTTTTATATATTCATTATTCAAAGGAAGCTTTTTACTTTCTTTGATAAGCTTCACAACTTCAAAAAGTGGTTTTTCATTAAGCTCTTTCACCTTTAATACCACATTTGAAGCCACAAAAGCATTGCCATAATAACCTTCATGCAAAGGTGGATCCAAAAGTTTTCTCACCCCTACTGCTAAACAAAACATAGTTTTCCCATCATTGTTCAATTTCAAAACCTTTACCTTTGACCTCCAAACATATGCACCAAGTGTTTCAAGTGTTGTGAAACTTTCCTTCATCACATTATCATCATCACTTTCCTTCATTAGTTTCATTTTGAGCCTTTTTATAGTTTCACTATTTAAGTTAAAACATTCATGTGAAATTTCTTTAGTTGGTAAAAAAGGTGAAGTTGCTATTGAAGTCTTATCTATGAGAAATTGAAACGGTTGTTCCTTAAGAGTACTTTTCGCTGTTAATCTCTCTCTCTCCCAAACAGGTTTCAAAAATGGTTCATTTTTTCCACTTGCAAGTTCAGCAAGTGCTCTATAGAATTGAGATGCACCATAACCATCACAAACACTATGTGACAATCCCATTCCAATTGTGAAACCACCACAAAGAAACTTTGTCACCTTGAAAACCAAAGGATGAGGACTAGTTTGGTCTTGAGAAGGGTTATCAAACACCAATTTTTGTGCTGTTGGAACATCAATCCCTTCAAGATAATAAAGGGAAGAGAGTTCACAATTTGCATTTGATTCCAAGAATGGAACTCCATCGCCATTGCAATTGATTCCAAGTTTTCCATCATCAAGTGTTGTTATCTTTCCTGCAAGAGGGTAATAGTATACCAAAGCTTTTGAGAGTGCTTCTTTGATTACACAAGCAGGGTCTTTTTGGTCATTTGGGAAATCAAGATTTGGTTTGTAGACATAAATTGTTTGGCAGAGAATGTTGATGTTAGGATCATTGTCAATGGTGGAAAGTGAAAGAATTTCACAAGGTGTGGGCTTGGAGGGTTTAACAATCACAATGTCCTTGGTATCATGACTAAGGGACAAGGATTTCTTGTGATTTTCCATGATGAAAAATGTCTAGAAAATTGAGATGTGAGGTGAGATGGGTGTGCTGCGTATGTATATATAGAAATTTTTAAAGTTGGATAGATATATTTCAACTAGGGGTATACGTGGATTGGTTTACTTTAGGTTTGGTCAAACCCAAAACTTGAACCATATTAGGTATTTTGGTTTGGATGAGGTAAAACAATCACGCGTGAAATCAATGGACCGGTTTGGATAAATCCACTAATTTTTAAGTTGTGATGGGTTGGATAGTTGGTTACCCAAATTATTTTTATGTTTTTCTTTTTAATATTAAATAATTAAATGATGAGTCCTCGTAATTTTTCATAAAAATTACTCTGCTTTTTTATTTTCTTAAAAAAAACGTAATTTACTTTCACTCTTTTTTTAGCATGATAAAATAATAAATGATAATATTAAATAATAAACTTCATAAAATATTTTGAACAAACTAAAGTTGCATTACATAAAATTGCATTAGCATCAACATAACTAAGATGTGCAACATCATAATTTATAACTCTAGCATGTTTTGATTTTCAATATATAGGGTGCATTGCATTTGAAAATATGATTTGTTTTATGACCAAAACCTTTAGTATTTTTCTTCTTCCCTATGAAAATAAAAAAAAAATGTCGATATTATTAGGTAAGTTTGTTTTTTGGGTATGGGTCTGGTTTTACCCGTAACCCATTTGTTTTTATGAATTTTTCATTTTTAGAAACCACACCCACCCAATTACCCAACCCAACCCATTTTGTTGGGTTTTTGGATGGATTTGACCAGGGTTTCAGATTGACCTAACATATGCACACCCTTAAACTCAACATTACAAAATCAGTTAAGAGGATGTATTCCACTTATATTATCACATTTTTAAGTCATACGTCATTCAAATGTGCTCTTTAATTTACACCCTTCATGTTTAGTATTGAACATTACATTTGAAATAACATAACCTGAATGGTCTAATAGCGGATGACCCAACATATATTAGATAGGTTCTAATAGTAGTTTAAAATGATTGATAGGACGGGTAGCTTAACTCTTATGAGCTAAGAGATAAAACATTGGAGCTCTTGGGTTTAAATCCGAATAAAAGAGAAAAAAAATTAACATAACAACTAATTATTAACATTTTTCTTAAAAAAAAAGCAGTTTAGATTGATCTAAGGATCTTACACAATCTTACGAAACCGATTTTTAAAATGATGATTACCTCCTATTTATAAACACATATTACGGTCATATATCATCAAATGTGAGACTCTTAGATTTTATAGCTCTCTTTTGGCTTTATCCATCCATTGTGAAATCAGAATCATTACAATCCCAACTTAGGAAGTGGACTAGGTTGGTGAGTAACGCGTTTTTGAAAGATTAGATTAGATAACAATCAAGCTACTAAGTTTTTAGTTCTCTTTCAATATATAAACATTTGTAAGAATTTGATAGGATAAAGCTTAATGGAGCCTATATGCTTGGAACTTAGCAATGTTAGCATTGGTAGAATTAAATATGTAAAGTTGCGTTTGGCATGCAAGTAAGATTCTCATGAAGTTACTAAAATTCTTATATAGCACCGAGTAGGAAATTATAAGCATATGGTTTTATCTCAATCAACATCATGATTTATTTTCTAACTAGTCACATGCTGGTTGGAGATTTTGAGAGAGGAGTCAATGCTGGGGACACTTAGTAGATAATATATTTTTAGGTATAAATGTATATAGACCATGGTAAGTGGAAATCAAGACACATGAATAAGAGCAGATAACTCCTGGATCGCACTCAATAAAGCCACTGCTGAAGGTTTCACACACAGATCATGAAAAAATTTGGAAGTTGGTTGTCACTTGTTTTCATAATCTCAAAGGGTTTGTTCTATAGGGTTTTGTCAATGTGGTGGCTAATTAGTTGGTTTTTTCATTATAATAATGCAAGCATGAAGCATGACAGGCCAGCATACCTAGTATTTGTTCTATAGGGTTTTTCATATTAATTTTTTTTAATGATTTTGCCATTTTTAATAGGTACTTACATTTATACATATCAAATATTGTTTCCAGTCTTTTACCATCTCAACTGCACTTATATAATTATGTGTATTATTATTTAAACTTAAAAATATTTTAGTCCCAAAAATATACTAATATTTGTGTCTGATCCGCAAAAAAAACATTTCATCTCATTTTATATTCTAATTTATGAAAAATTGCTAGTTTTGATCATTGCAATTATTTTAAGAGCAAATAGTCACTTTAGTTCCTGACTCTCCACCTCGCTGTCACATAGGTCCCTGACTCAGGATTAAATACAAATAAGTCTCTGACTCTGTACTTCTGTTATCACTTTAGTCTCTGACGTTAAATAATTCTATTAAGTGTGTCACAAGGACTAAAGTGAAAGTAGAAAATGGTCACTTTAATCCCTGAAACAAAAATCAATATTCTCAACTTGAATCTCAAATCCCTAAATGTCATCCCTAAATCCATAAAAAAAATATACACTAATATGTGACTTTTTTCTCTTGTCAAAAAAAAAAATGTGACTTTTTTCTAAACATTGTAGACTTTTTTTCCTTCAGATTTATTGAACATTGTATGTTTTATAAATTGTATTGAAAGTTTTATGTGTTTTTTTATGCTTAACGGTAAAACTTTATCCACAGTGTTAAAAATCCAATTGTGTAACAAAATAAAATAATACTGATATTATTAATCTCTATTTTTTAATTTTAAACAAAAAGAACACTATATTTTAACCAATAAACACAATACTAAACAACCAATTGTGTAAAAAAAATGCTGATATTATTAATTTCAATTTTTTATTTTTAAATTAAAGAACACTATATTTTGACCCAAAAAAATGTTATATTAATATTGTCAAATAAGATAATAAATTAGGGATTTGAGATTCTCAATTTAAGGGATTTAGGGATTTGAGATTAAGGGATTTGAAATTCAAGTTGGGGATATTGATTTTTAATTCAGGGACTAAAGTGACCATTTTCTACTTTCACTTTAGTCTCTGTGACATAACAGAATTATTTAACGGCAGGGACTAAAGTGATAACAAAGGTGCGGAGTCAAGGACTTCTTTGTATTTAATCCTGAGTCAAAGACCTATGTGATAGCGAGGTGCAGAGTCAGGGACTAAAGTGACCATTTACTCTTATTTTAAATTGGGACAGGACAAGGCTCAATCCTCAAAGCTAAATTCCACTCACGAAGTTAAGACTCAATAATGCACTCACGAATCACTTGTGCTAGCAAAGATTGGCAAATTAGTAAATAAAATGCTCAGAGCCCGCTAAGCCCTCCCACCAATCAAGTTGTCACTTGAATTTTGTAGATGCTTCATCTCGTGTTAGTGATGAACAATTTAATACCATCGTCAACCACCATAACAACTCTATAGCACCCACTCTGGCCATCCCTTCTGATTGTGTACGAATCAACGATGTTGTTTGAGGGAATGAGGTTCTCGTAACATCGTTCCTTCAAATTCTTCACAATATCTAACTAATAAATCAATAGATGGAAAAGGTTCCAAATCAACCGCAATAACCAAGTCTATAGTGGAGATTCCATACCAGTCCCCTGTGATTGGAGTGCCATGATGCCAACAACTTGCTAATGATCTTGAGCATTGACGACATGATCAAAGGATATCACTAATTTCTGGAAGTACGGGTATCGTCTTGAGATCCAACATCTTATGGGAGCTCGTCGCCCAAACCTTGAAAATCGATGGAGGGAGCATGTCACAATCGTTTTTTTTTTTTGAAGACGCTAAACTAACCCCCTCAAATTGGCACCAGCGAGAATCGAACCTGAGACTTTGAGTAGGAGGAGCATACTCCCAAGTCCCAAGCCAATACCACTAGACCAACCCAAGTGGGTTAGCATGTCACAATCTTCTGGTGCTAGATCCATAAGGTGGAAACTCGATGACTTAATCACGAACAGTGAGGACCCTCAGCCAACCTATCCCACTAAAAAAGGTATAAGAAGACTTCCATTCACGTGTTAGGAAAAAAATTATACTAACAGGAACGACAGCCCACATCTTTCTACTTATTATCAAGATTTATATAGTCGGGTTTAAAGTAAAAAGAGCCATGGTCGATCAAAGAAGTAGCTACGATGTCATGTTGTTGACTTGTTCAAAACCTTGCAGCAGCCCATCTAATGCCTTCGACCTACGACATGGTAGAACCACAAAGATTTGACGGTTATCTTTGAAGGGGGAGAATGTATTAAGACGGTCAAAATTTGCTTCCTAGTGGTTGACAACATATCAATGTTCAAATGTATTTTTTAATAATCAACCATCGTTCCACTGTGCACCATGTTGTCAATCGTACATTTGAATATGAAATATCACACGTATGACACTATAGTAGAAACTATTCAAGCTGGCCTCAAATTAATAAGGGGTTATCTATTACCCATATAATACATTGTATGAACCATTAAAACCACATAGTTTTCCGTGGGTGTATATACCAATGAACTAGATGTAAGACTAGATAGTGTCCATCGATGATGAGGCAAAAGAACAAATGATCGACCCCCGAGGCCATAAGGAAAACCGAAACACCAATTATGGAAGGAAATTTGTTATTGTCAATCTTAGGGAATATCACCTCATAACACTCAGAGCAAGTAAAGGTGGAACTTGTTTCATGTCTACAACAAAGTGCAAACTTATTCACATGGTCTCTAACATAAATTCTTGATTACGACCCAAAAATCACCCACCACCAACTCTCCATTGATCATTCAGTTATATAGGTCACCATGCACCATTCTAAACAACCACTATAGAAGGAAGAATCCACTGAGAAAATCATCAAAGGTCTCTTGAAGTTAACTTCATTACTAAATTAAAGTACACGACTTGGCTCCCCAATATTATGCTCTTCAAAAATTCAAACAATAAATTAAGGTTGTACATCGACTACACAAAACTAAACAAGGCATGTCATAAGGATCCATATCTCCTTCCCAACATAGACAAAAGTGTTTATAACTCTTTAGGAAATAAGTTACTCTCAATTATGGATGCATACTAAGTTTACAAACAAATACTTCTGCACCCATCAGACCGCCTAAAAAATCACTTTTATAAAAAGCACAACCAATTGATATTAAAATTTCATGTCATTTAGGCTCAATAATGTGAGAGCCATGTAACACCCCGTTTTCCCATCATGTAAAATAATACATAAAATCAGAGTATTCAACTTAAACAGGATGTCACACTTCTTTAAAACATAAATAGAGTAAAGTTACTATTTATTTAAAACATCATATATCAATATTCAAATTACATCGCAGCGGAAACACATTTCATTAATTCAACGGTATGGCACTACGGCCTCAACGAAAACAACTTATTAAAATTCTTTCCAAGGTTCAACAACATAATTCAAAATAATACGTAACAAATGGAAAACAATGCAAAGGTCCCCATCTTGTTACGTATCAGAGCGACCCTAAGACGATGCGTGAGAGAGTCATCTCACATCAACAGCTAATACTGGTTATCTGCACGTTACCCACGTAGAGGCAACATTCAAACAGAAGGGGTGAGATTCACATTCGATAATGATAAGTATATAATTCATCAACAGAATTGAACAACATAAATAACAGCAATTAACAATGCTAATACTTTACATAATTAATCATTAACCACCTATTAAATCATTGACAACTTGACGACAACAACAATGCATCAACAACGACACCCACACTTGACAATGCAACGACAACGACTTCAACGTGCATGTGGTACCAATCAGGGCATAACCCCTCAACATTTAGAGTAATAACTCTCAGGGCATAAGCCCTCATCATTAGAGCATAAGCTCTCAGGGCATAAGCCCTCAACATTTAGAGTAATAACTCTCAGGGCAAAAGCCCTCAACATTTATGATTATGCATGGACTCAACAACTTACATCTTAGACAACTTAACAACTGATGTGACTCCAATATCTTGGAACAACAACTTACAACTTTGCAACTTAGACCAACACTTGCAACTTAATGATATTAACGACAACATCGACAACGACAACAACAACGACTTCGCATCATAATATCATAATTCATCAATTATGAACAACATATACATTCATATAATAAACCATCAATCATAAACAACATCATATAACATCATATTTATCAATATATATATATATATATATTCATATAATAGTTCGTTAATCAAAAATATTCACATCAAACCAAGTTAGATTCATCACAACATAGGTTAAATACTCTTAAACCTCTTAATTGAACTCCTAGTACTTCTTGTTTTGAGGTTTGGAATTATTCCATAAGTTTTGCATTGACTTAGAAACGGTTATGCTGAATTTTCATAAAAATTTACCAAGACTTACTTGGGGTAAATCCACCATATATTAAAATCTAGAAATCATTTTTAAGTCAAACCAAAGCCATTGGAAAGCTAACAAAATTATCTAAAACTTTCATGTTGATACCAAAACTCAGTTCAAAGAGGAAAGGGGTGAAAAATAGTGAAATATGGAGGATTTGGTTCATGAAAGATCGTGTCACGATTCTAGAAATCGTGGCGCGTTTTTATGTCCAGAACAATTGAGCATTCTGCCATAAAAAACGTGGCACGGCTGCAAAATCGCGACACGTTTTTACAGTATCAGGTCCAGACTCGGCTTTTCAAAAAGTGTGTTTTTCACTATTTTAATTCAAACCGTTAATCGGATTTTGATGTCGTTTTCGTCTATACACTCCTGACACTTGGCCCTATCATAATGTACAGAAAATTCAAGTTTCAACCACCCAAAAATCGATTTCCAAAGCCTCACATAATCATTTATTGACCAAAATGTTTAAACACCGGTTTTTCAAGTGAAAATCCCAAATTTTCATCAAATCAAACCCCAAAACTATTTGGAACATTGAAATATGATTAACCTATGAACTGAACACCAACTGTACATGAACTCAACAGACTTCTACTCAATTAACAACCTATTACCACTTCTAACCCTAATTCCCAATTTCCCAAACTCACAACCTACAACTTGCTAAATCCAATTTCAGAATTACATAGCTTAGAATTAGAGAAAGTTAGTCTCACCCTTACCTTAGATGATGAAATCGCAGCTTCTCCTCTTAGGTTCTCCTCTTCTCTTGTTTTCTCCCTTTTCTCCCAAAAGCTTGTTTTACGTAAAAACTATTCTGACCTAGTTTCTCCTATTTATTTCCTCAACCCTCTTTATCTTATTTCCACTTATTCCACTAAACTTTTCTAAATTCTCAAAATAGCCCCTCATCTCAATATTATTTTATTTTCAAATCTTATTCTATTAAATAATCAAATAAAGCCACTTAAAATAACAACACACCACATAATCATTTAAATCACATAAATCATATAAATAGACTCTAAACCCAATAAAAAAAATCAAATAATTAAATAGAGCATTACAAGACACGTACCAAAGTATGACAAACAAAATTTTCAAGAAGCAGATAAGGGACTTGCTTGAAGAATATATGGATGACATGATTGTAAAGTCTTAGGATGACATGTGCCACACTTGACACTTGGACTGTATGTTCATCAAGGTTCGTAAGCACGACATGTGACTTAACCTAGAAAGTGATCCTTTGGAGTCTGAACCGGGAAATGTCTAGGGTTCTATCTCTCATAGAGCATGATGAAAGCAAATGTAGTCAAATGTCGAGCCTTCATCATCATGGATACAATCACGAAAAAAATAGAAACCAAACTCTCATTAGAATTACACAGTACACCCTCCTACTCTACCAATTGTTGCAAAATGAGGCACACTTTAATTGGACTGAAGACTATGATAAAGCTTTAACCAAGATGAAAGAGGTCATATATCAACCTCATTCTCTCACGATCATATTTGTAACGCCCTCTTTAATTATTTGATTTATTTATTGAGTTTAGAATATAATTATATGATTTATGTGATTTATGTGATGTGAAGAATTATGTGATGTGTTAAGGAGTTATTTAGAGACTTATTTTATTATTTAATAGAATAAGATTTGAAAATAAAATAAATATTAAGTTAGGGGGCTGTTTTGAGATTTTAGAGAGTTTTGGGGGAGAAAGAGTAAATAAGATAAGATATGATGGGAAGATAAATAGGAGAAAATTAGGTCAGAAGAGTTTTTACGTAACGCTTTTGGAAAAAAGGAGAAAACCAGAGAAGAGAAGAGAACCAAGAGGGAGGCTGCGATTTTGCATTCTAAGATAAGGGTGAGACTAACTCTCATTAATTTTAAGTCTATGATTACTGAAATTGCAATTAACATGTTTAGGATGAAGGTGGGAAAAACACAAGAAGGCGGGGTTGAATTGTGTTTTCAAAAACGTTTCTTTCTCACGAAAATAAGCAACTGTTCTCAGGATCAGAGTCTGATAGAGTTCAGAGTCTTAGTGCAGCGGATAGAAAGTAAGAAAAAACAGAAGAAGAACACAAGCAATTTATACAGGTTCCTTCCACAATCCGGAAGTAGTCTTGTCGCCCTTGCACTTCCAAGGAGAGTTCCACTAAAATGTAATATCAAATTACAAGTTGCTCAAACATACAAGTAAGAGACTTCCTTTGCTCAATCACATAAGAAAGAGACTTCAATGCTCAAGGACAACTCCAAGAGACTTCTAAACAATTACAGAGAATTGAAAAGAGTTTTGAATACTTGATATACAATCAGAGGTATTCACAAAACAAAACGAACAGAACAGACTCTGTTTTTCTTAGACACTTAGAAATTCTAAAATATGAACTTTTGTAAGAATTATCTAAGTTGTTGATGAGAAATGCTTGCGACTTTGAATATGAGAAATAGCCTTGTTCGCGTATGTGTATATGTGTGTCACAGTTCTTCAAGTCTTCATCTCTATTTATAGAGGATTTGAGAGACGTTGGGAACTAGCCAGCTCATCACTTAGTCTTGACCGAAGCTTTGATTTATTACCATTGATCCTTTGCCTGATTTGAAGATTGTCCTTATGAAAACAATTTCAAATTCATTCCAATAACAAATGGAACAATGTCTGCAAATATTGTTGTTATTCTTGTCTTGTATAGGAGACATAGTGCAGAGATGGTGGTTGCAGAGACATGCGCAGACTTAGTGGTTGTACATTTTGTACACTGTACTTTGTCAACGCTCTTTAGCCTCTGAAGAAATTGGCTTCTGATGAACTTGCTTCTGGAGAACTGGCTTCTGATGACGTCATCTTCAGGAGCGCTTTCTTCAGACGCACTATGCTTCTGACTTTCCAGGAGCGCTTTCAATCAGATGCTCTTCAAGCTTCAATCTAAAATTCCTTTGCTCTTTAATTCATTCAGTCAGAACCTCTTGTAAATAACTCTTTGTTAATGGTCTTGTACACTTAAATAAACTTTTAGCATATCCAATTGATAATTTTTAATACCTTGTTATCATCAAAACTTAAGTGGTATGTTTGTGAAACACCCTTTGTTCCAACAATCTCCCCCTTTTTGATGATGACAAACATAAGTATTTAAAAAGATCAATTGTTGTTAACTTAATTAAGAAGTTGACTTTTTTAGGGGTTCTGAGGTTTGTAAGCTCTGACTCCCCCTGAGTCTGATATTCTTTAAGGTGAGGTTTGTAAGCTCCCCCTAAGTCCTATCCAGTTAATTAAATTCATTTTATAATCAACAATTATTTCGTAATACTCAGATGTAATAAGATAGGATTCTCAAATAAAATAAAAGCTATTAGAAGTTTTATTTTATTCTTGGGCTCAGATTCTTTGTTAAATTCTTCTATTACTCCCCCTTTTGTCAGCAATCAAAAAGAACAAAATAGAAGTAAAACAAGTAATAGACAATAGCAACTAAAGAAAATTTATATATAAGAGAGGCAGTAAAAAAAAATACAAAGAAATCAGAGACGAGAATTGAAACATATAACAAAAAAAAAAAAAACAGGTGTGCAATCTAAGGGTTGGGTTGAGGTTGTTGCTGCTGAATGAGAGCCATTAGACGCTGAATATCTTCAGACTGCTTCTTAACAGTTTCTTCCAGAGCCAACTGCCTCTGAAGAAGATATTCTTCCCTAGCCTTGGATTCCTCTTGTTGCTTCAGCAACTTTTGCTTTAGCATCTTGAACACCTTAGAATCTCTTATTACATATTCTGACTCAGCGTAGAAAGGAGCATTGGTCAGATACAGAGGCTTGCTTGGAAGTTGCTGAGAAGAGTGCAGATCCTGCATACGTCGCTTCATAGCATGAGCTTGAATGCGACAGCACTTCTTGGCAACAGCATTGATTAAATCAAAAGCTCTGTTCTTGAGAGCAGACCACTTGTCTTGATATGCCAGAGGTAGAAAAGAAGTTTTCCTGAGGAGAACCAGAGACTGCATTTCCTCATTGATTTCTACCAGCTGATCTTCAAGATAATCAGATTCCAGTATGTTAATGGGTGGTTGGTCAAGGGTCTGAATTTGTGAAGAAGATGAGGGTTGGTCAGAATCACAAGGTTTCAGGTTTTGTGTTGGTTCAGAATTTGAGCCAGACACAGTGGGTTCAGACTCTATCACTTGGACAGAGTCTTTAGCCACTGTCTCCTTAACAGATTCCGGAATAGTCTTATCTTGAGTTTTGGTTGATTGAGGTGGGTTTACAGAAGTCTTTTGTTTTTGGTATTCAAGAAGTTCTCCTGAATAATGACATTCTAGGTTGGTAATGACATGCTGTTCTGAGGGTTGGTTAAGTGGTGAAGAGGTTGTTTGTTGTTGTTTGTTGGTAGGTGAGTCTGAGAGAGATAGTTCAGCAGTTGTTGGTTCTTCAGTAACTACATGCTCTTCAGCAGTAGCTGCTGAATCAACAACTTTTGGACTATCTTGGTTTGATGATTGATTTGAGATTGAAGAGGATGGAATGGGTACACCTGCTGGTAACATGTTAAGAGGTTTGATAATGGGAGGTTGGAAAGGATGATCAGCAGGTAGTTTGTTGCAAATACCTACTCTCCTTTCAGATAACTCCCCTATTGTCTTAAGAATTTCAGAGTGAACCGGTTTGAAAGGTTTGGTTTTGGGAGAGAGTTTTGGTTTTGATGTTGTTTTGGATTTTGGGGTTCGTTTGGATTTTGGTGAAGGTTTGGTCAATTTGTATTTCTGACTTAGAGGAATGTTATCTAAGTCAGAGTCTATTGAAGATGAAGGTGAAAGAGTGGTTTGGGGGACTGGAATCTGACTTACCTTATCAGATTTAGTGGCTTCTGAGACAACAGCCTCTGAAGCAACAACTTCTGAAACAACAGCTTCTGAAACAGCCATTTGAGGAGCAGATACTGAAGCAACAGCTTCTGATGTTCCTGGTGCCTCTTTTCAGAACCTTCTTAGCTCCCTTCAGAGCTTCTTCCTCTAATTTCCTTGCAAGTGTCTGAACCTCAATTATCTGTTCAATGGTGTGTTGATCACAGTGTTCAAGACCCATTGCTTCCAATTGCTTATCCCTATCGATTCTATACTGAGCTTTCAACCTTTTCTTCTCATTCTTCAGGTTCTCAGAATATTCTTGACATTTCTTTTCCAACTCAGGAGTCATTGTGAACATAGGACTCACAATCTCCTCTCCAGCTTTCCTCTTGGGGGGCCTTTCCATACCAGCAGCTTCTTCAGCTTCAATTTCTTCCAGAGCTAATCTGGCTGCTTCCATGGTGATTGTAGAATCACCTTTTCCCCTTTTTCTCTTAGGAGCAGCCACTCTGTCGTAATTGGTTGCTTCAGACTTGGCAGCTTTTTGCTTTCTGGCCAGAGCAACTTCAGCTTGCTGAGAGGCATCTTCAGATTCCTTGGCAAAAGCAGCTAGGTAGCTAGTCAAAGCAGGAAAATCTCTTATAGTTTGAGATGGTGCTGAAGATTCTTTCAGGTCCTTTTCATCAGTAAGGACCATCTGGGTGGCTTTCATGTTGAACAGGGTCTTGCCACTTATCATCCTTCCGGTAGCAATTCCCAGAACTCTGTCAGACACAAGATTGAATCTGTCTAGAGTCTTCAGCACACCTCCTTGACAGAAGATTTCAGAGAGAAGTCTTCCACAGGGAACTTGTTTCCTTTTTCCTTTAGATCCTTCCTTGATAGCCCAGCACAGGTGATGCATGATATATCTTGGAAGATTGATGGCTTGATACGCAGCCAAGAAGTACAACACCAGTTTATGATCCAGACTGGGTTGATCAGCACCTCCACCCTTTTGAAAGAAGCATTCATTTACAATCTTCAGAAGTATCCTGTCCTTGATATCCATGTTCACCAACTTGGTTGCTGGATTTCCTTTCAACAGTAGGTTGGTGTAGCTTTCCAACAGAGCATCTTTCCTGCTAACATTCCATATGAACCTTCCTTCAGGAGCCATTCTGCAGGCTTTAGCAATCACCCCTTCTGTGATAGATACTGGGATTCCCATCACCGCAGACTTGATTTCTAAACCTCTGAAAGGTTCAAGACTCATTTCTTCTCTTGATTTACCTTTCAGACTTGGGTTTCTTGATACAACTTAACTTTCTTGTGACTTAGTAGATTCAACGTCACATACTTCAGCCTGAATCCAGAATTCCTTTACTAGATTCACATAGGTTGGTCCATTTAGCATCTGAAAATACTCAAACATCTTCTGAGCAGAAATCAGGGCTTCCATATCTACCCCGTTTCTTTTCAGAGATGCGAAGTCCACCGGTGATTCAATCTGAACGTCCAATGAATCAATTGGAATCGACATTGTAAATGGTTTAATGGAATAGATTGATCTTGTGCCTTGTTGCATGCTAGAACCGCTTGTTGAAGTAGCCATAAGAAGAAGTTGAAGGTTGAGGGTAAAGGGTTTCTAATGTGAGAGAAGAGAGAAAAAACTGATTTTCTATCGCAACTGCTTAAAGATTTGAAAGTGTAGGAAATTGAGTGAGTAGTGTGTGTTTGGTATTTATAGTGATTTCTGAAAAAACAACTTTTTCGTAAATCAGAGGAGACAACCAGACACAAACATTAATGACGTACAGGGGCGCAAGAATATTTGTTAAAGAGAATAACCATCATTGCCCTAAAAGAGTTGTTTCCCAATGCAGATAGACCGTGTCAGAAGTCTACAAAAGTAACTTTAACCTTTTCCAGTTCAAAGTACTGTCAGAGTCAAAAAGATTCCTTCTCAGAGTCTGAAGATTTTTCACAGGCTGAGTCTCTTCAAATTCTCCAAGGAGACTCTGATACACAATCAGCTTCTGATAATTTTCAGAGTCTGGTTTTCATTCAGAAACAAGAATTACTCAGAGACAAAATGCATGTTCAAAT
Source organism: Medicago lupulina (assembly GCA_958299785.1). NCBI lineage: Eukaryota > Viridiplantae > Streptophyta > Magnoliopsida > Fabales > Fabaceae > Medicago > Medicago lupulina. The sequence continues at coordinate 34,339,060 of OY283142.1, forward strand.
TTTTCTTTATAAAATTGAATCTTTCAACAGTTAGGGGTTTAGTAAAGATATCAGCCCATTGATGATCAGTATCAATGAATTGAATATCTAAAACTCCCTTTTGAACATAGTCTCTAATAAAATGATGTTTAATTTCAATATGCTTGGCTCTTGAATGAAGAATAGGATTTTTAGACAAACAAATAGCAGTTGTGTTATCACAGTAAATTGGAATACAGTTTTCAGTTATTTGATAGTCTTCTAACTGATGTTTCATCCAGAGCAGTTGTGTACAACAACTAGCAGCTGAGATGTATTCTGCTTCTGCTGTTGACAAAGCAATAGTTGCCTGTCTCTTACTGGCCCAGGATATCAGATTCTCACCAAGAAATTGACAATTTCCACTTGTTGATTTTCTTTCAATCCTATCACCAGCATAGTCAGCATTGCAGAATCCAACTAGCTTATAATCTGAAGATTTCTTATACAGAAGTCCAAGATTAGTTGTTCCTTTCAGATATCTAAAGATTCTTTTAACAGCAGTTAAGTGAGATTCTCTAGGATCTGATTGAAACCTTGCACACAAGCATACACTGAACAAGATATCAGGTCTGGATGCAGTGAGATACAACAGAGAACCAATCATACCTCGATACAACTTCTGGTCAACTTTAGATCCTTGATCTTCTTTGTTCAGAGTACAGGTAGGATGCATTGGAGTGTTCATTTCTTTGCAGTCTTCAAGCTTAAACTTTTTCAGAAGCTCTTTGATATATTTTGATTGATGAACATATACTCCTTCTTTGCATTGGTTGATCTAAATTCCTAGAAAGAACTTCAATTCTCCCATCATGCTCATTTCGAATTCCTCTTGCATCATCTTAGAAAATTCTTTGCAAAGAGATCTATTAGTTGAACCAAAAATGATATCATCAACATAAATTTGCACAATCAGAATGTCTTTCTCAAGTGTCTTCTTGAAAAGTGTTGTGTCAACCTGCCCTCTTTTAAAATCATTTTTAAGCAAGAAATTGCTCAGTCTGTCATACCAGGCTATAGGAGCTTGTTTCAGACCATACAAGGATTTCTTTAGCTTATAAACGTGATCAGGATGTTTTAAATCCTCAAAACCAGGTGGTTGTTTCACGAACACTTCTTCAGAGATGACTCCATTGAGAAATGCACTTTTAACGTCCATTTGATACAAAGTTATGTTATGATTAACTGCGTAGGAAAGAAGTAACCTGATTGCCTCCAATCTTGCAACTGGAGCAAAAGTTTCAGTGTAGTCAATGCCTTCTTGTTGGCTGTATCCTTGAGCAACAAGTCTGGCTTTGTTTCTGATTACTTCTCCCTGTTCATCTAGCTTGTTCCTAAACACCCATTTGGTTCCAATAATGTTTTTGTGTTCAGGCTTAGGTACAAGATCCCATACATCATTTCTTTTGAATTGATTGAGTTCATCTTGCATTGCTAAGATCCATCCATCATCAGCTAGTGCTTCATCAACTGTTGTAGGTTCTATCATGGACAGCAATCCCAGGGCAGACTCTTCAGGTCTGAAATGAGATCTAGTTCTTCTGGGACTTTCTTTGTTGCCAATGATCTAATCCTCAGGATGAGAAGACTTGTATTTGAATGAGTTTCTGGACAGGATAACTTGCTGTGAATCATCTTGAGCTTCTTCAGAAGCTTCAACAATTGGGACATCAGGAGCTGTCGCAGCTTCTGAAGTATCATTCAACTCTGAAGTCTGATCAGGTTCTGAATAATCATCAGATTCTTCTGAACCTGCAATGCTTTCATTCTGCTATGGAATTTTACTTTCAGGCTCTTTGTCATCAAATTTGACATGCATAGACTCTTCAACACAAAGTGTTTTTAAGTTATACAGTCTGTATGCCTTAGACCTCTCAGAGTAATCTAGAAAGATTCCCTTTTGTGCCTTTGCATCAAATTTCTTCAGATAGACTTTATTGTTCAAGATGTAACATGTACATCCAAACTGATGAAAGTAAGAAATGTTAGGTTTCCTGCCTTTAAAGAGTTCATACGCTGTTTTATTCAGTATGGGTCTGATATAGATCCTGCTCTGAACATAACATGCTGTGTTTACTGCTTCTGCCCAAAAATGTTTTGCCAGATTGTTTTCGTGAATCATGGTTCTTGCCATTTCTTGTAGAGTCCTATTCTTTCTCTCTACAACTCCATTTTGCTGTGGAGTTCTAGGAGAAGAGAATTCATGGATAATTCCAAATTTTTCACAAAATATTTCAAATGGCTCATTTTCAAATTCTCCCCCATGATCACTTCTGACTTTTAGGATTTTTAGTTCCTTTTCAGATTGGACTTGAATGCAGAATTTTGTAAACACATCATATGAATCATCTTTAGATTTGAGAAACTTAACCCAACTCCATCTATTGTAATCATCAACTATAACCAATCCATATTTACTTCCATATAGGGATGCAGTACTAACTGGTCCAAATAAATCAATATGGAGTAATTCCAAGGGTCTGGAGGTAGAAACAATGTCTTTTGATTTGAAAGAAGTTTTAACAATTTTTCCCTTCTGACATGCACCACACAATGCATCTGAATGATAATCAATGTCTGGTAAGCCTCTAACAAGTTGTAACTTGCTAAGTTTAGAGATTAACCTCCAGTTAGCATGTCCCAACCTTTTGTGCCACAGCCATTTCTTATCACTCATTGACAGAAGGCAAAATACCTTCTGATAAGTCAGTTCTGAAAAATTAATCTTGTAAACATTGTTCTTTCTTTTTCCCTTAAAAACTACAGATTGATCATCTTTGTTGATTACTGTGCAGTTGTTCTTATTAAACAAGACGTCATAACCATTATCACAAAATTGACTTATGCTAAGTAGGTTATGCCTTAGTCCATCTACAAACCACACATTATTGATTGAGACTGAGGAATTACCAATTGTTCCAATACCAATGATTTTGCCAGTTTGGTTTCCTCCAAATCCCACAGTTCCTCCCTCTTTCATGGTCAGGGTTAGGAACATAGACTTTTCTCCCGTCATATGTCGCGAGCAGCCACTGTCCAGATACCAGGACTTCTGCTTTTCGTTTCCTTTTAGACATACCTGCAACATCAACAATTTCTATCTTAGGTACCCATATTTTCATGGGTCCTCTTGGGTTAGTCCTAGGAGTTCTGAGTCTCATTTGTGTTTTCTGTCTGAAATTGTCTTGTTCTTTCTTCTTCCAGACTTTAGGTTCAGAACCTTTAGCCTTAGAGTGTGAATTAACACAGATAGCTTCCTTCCTCTGAAATCTAGGCTTTTGAGTTTCAGACTCTGTTTTCTTCAGAACCTGTTTATTAGGTTCTGATCTCTTCAGAATCTGTAACATTGGAGCTTTTGATTTAGAGTCATTCGTTACCTTTGTCTCAGATTTTGACCTAGTCATTACCTTTGAATTCAAAGATTTAGGTTCTGAATGAGAAGTTTTTCCAGACTCAGACACAAAGTGAGTTTTCAGTCCCTCCTTGATGTTATCAAAACAAGGTTTCAGAATTACTTCACAAGAGTTTCCCCTTGTAAAGCCAATTCCCTTTTTATTGTTCTGATTTATGCTGTAAATCATAGATGCAACCCTTGGTTCTATCAATTCCTGTGTTAATAAACTCTTGAAGAGCAGCATCCTGCTCAGATAAAGGTTTATTATCACCTTTCTTAGTCATTGTTTTTAAATCATTGTTTTCTTGTTGTAAAGCATCCATTTCCATCTTAGTTGATTCATGGAGTTTTAGCAGCTTAATGTATCGTTGCTTAACTCTCCTCAACTCAGTGGATTGGTTTTCATAATGACCAAGAAGTTCCTTGAGAGAATCAATCAATTCAGATCTAGTGAGTTTAGAATATACCTCTGTTTTCAGTTTCAGAGTTTGTACTTGACTCAGCATCAGATGAATCTTGTTCATTTTCAGCAGTAGCTACCAAAGCTAGAGCTATTTTTGCTTCATCTTCAGCATCATCTTTGTCAGACTCAGACTCATTATCCAGATCTTCCCAAGTTGCCATCAAGCTCTTCTCAGCATCTAGATTTCAGTGCAATGGACTTAGGCTTTTTGACAGGTTCATGCTCATTAAGACCTATCTCATGACACTTTAAAGAGCTTATAAGATCTTCAACACTCAAGGTGTTTAAATCTTTAGCTTCTTCAATGGAAGTCACTTTTGGTCTCCACTTTGCAGGTAAACTTCTCAGAATCTTGTTCACATGATCAGACGCTACGTAGCTTTTCTTCAGAATCTGAAGTCCAGAAACAAGAGTCTGAAACCTTGAGTACATGGTCTCAATGTTTTCATCCTCCTTCATTCTGAACAACTCGTACTGATGAACAAGCATAGTAGCCTTAGCTTCTCTGACTTTCTTGTTACCCTCATAAAGTGAGCACAATGAGGTGAACATAGCCTTTGTTGTTGATTTGTCACTCATCTTTAAGTACTCTTTATGAGGCAAGGAAGCCACAAGAATGCCTCTGATCGTATGATGTTTCTTATAAAGCTTTTTCTGCTCAGCAGTGTGAGCTTTCCTATCAAGAGCAGCACCTTCTTCATCCAGCTTCAAATCACCAACACCATCTTCAAGAACATCCCACAACTCTTCATCCATTCCCATGATGTGACTATACATCTTGGTCTTCCACCAAGAGAACATTTCTGGATCACCATTAAACATGGGAGGTTTGTTGTGATTAGCAGATCTTTCACTCTTGTTATTGTTGTTGTAGTCATAGTGTATAGCAGCTCCAGAACCAGAACCAGAAGCGTTTTCCCCAGACATGTTTTTCTCCGATCGTTTACTGTAACACGGTTAAGTGCTAGCTACAGAGCCGAAGCTCTGATACCAACTGAAGGTGGGAAAAACACAAGAAGGGGGGGGGGGGGGGGGGGGGGGTTGAATTGTGTTTTCAAAAACGTTTCTTTCTCACGAAAATAAGCAACTGTTCTCAGGATCAGAGTCTGATAGAGTTCAGAGTCTTAGTGCAGCGGATAGAAAGTAAGAAAAAACAGAAGAAGAACACAAGCAATTTATATAGGTTCCTTCCACAATCCGGAAGTAGTCCTGTCCCCCTTGCACTTCCAAGGAGAGTTCCACTAAAATGTAATATCAAATTACAAGTTGCTCAAACACACAAGTAAGAGACTTCGTTTGCTCAATCACACAAGAAAGAGACTTCAATACTCAAGGACAACTCCAAAAGACTTCTAAACAATTACAGAGAATTGAAAAGAGTTTTGAATACTTGATATACAATCAGAGGTATTCACAAAACAAAACGAACAGAACAGACTTTGTTTTTCTTAGACACTTAGAAATTCTAAAATATGAACTTTTGTAAGAATTATCTAAGTTGTTGATGAGCAATGCTTGCGACTTTGAATATGAGAAATAGCCTTGTTCGCGTATATGTATATGTGTGTCACAGTTCTTCAAGTCTTCATCTCTATTTATAGAGGATTTGAGAGACGTTGGGAACTAGCCAGCTCATCACTTAGTCTTGACCGAAGCTTTGATTTATTACCATTGATCCTTTGCCTGATTTGAAGATTGTCCTTATGAAAACAATTTCAAATTCATTCCAATAACAAATGGAACAATGTCTGCGAATATTGCTGTTATTCTTGTCTTGTATAGGAGACATAGTGCAGAGATGGTGGTTGCAGAGACATGCGCAGACTTAGTGGTTGTACATTTCGTACACTGTAATTTGTCAACGCTCTTCAGCCTCTGAAGAAATTGGCTTCTGATGAACTTGCTTCTGGAGAACTGGCTTCTGATGACGTCATCTTCAGGAGCGCTTTCTTCAGACGCACTATGCTTCTAACTTTCCAGGAGCGCTTTCAATCAGATGCTCTTCAAGCTTCAATCTAAAATTCCTTTGCTCTTTAATTCATTCAGTCAGAACCTCTTGTAAATAACTCTTTGTTAATGGTCCTGTACACTTAAATAAACTTTTAGCATATCCAATTGATAATTTTTAATACCTTGTTATCATCAAAACTTAAGTGGTATGTTTGTGAAACACCCTTTGTTCCAACATAGGATTAGTCTTGAGAGTTTTTGAGAATTAGGGTTATGAGTGAAATTGGTGATTTAATGATGTTTAACCGTTGAACTAATGTAAAAATGGTGTACATACCTTAGATAATCCATAGGATGGTAATTGGGATGAGTTTTAAGGGTAGAACCATGAGATTGGGTGAATTTTTGAGAAAAACTGAATTCTGCCTGTAACGCCCGTTTTGAACTATTTTATTTATTTAATTATTTGATTGAGTTTAGAGTCTTTTTAAATAATTTATTTGATTTATGGTGATGTGTGTTATTTTTGTGTTATATGTTGGTGTTTTAGTAGCATATTATATTATAATATATATGTTATTTGGTGTAGAGATATTATGTTATTTGGTATAAAAATATATGTGTTATTTGGTGTAGAAATATATATGTTATTTTGTGTAAAAATATATAGTGTTATTTGTTATAGAAATATGTTTGTTATGTAGAGATATATTTGTTATAGAAATATATTTGTTATTTGTGTATATATATATATATATATATATATATATATATATATATATATATATATATTATCTAGTGTAAAAATATATTTGTTTTAGAAATAATAAGATATGATGATATAATATAATATATATTTTGATGATGTGTGCTTTTATGTATTTTTAGTATTATCTTATTTGATTTATAATATAATATATTTAATTAAATATGGGTTGTTACATAATTTTAGAGAATTTGAGGGAAGGAGTAGAAATAAGATAAGATGAGTAAGAGAATATAAATAAGAGAATTAGGGTTAGAATTATTTAGTACGTGATATAACTTTTGGAGAAACCTAGAGAAAAAGAGAGGAGGCGCGAAGGAGAGAAGAAAAACCTAAGAAGAACGCAGCTTGATTCAGGAGACCAAATTAAGGTAAGGGTGAGCCTAGCTTTCATTATATTAAACTGTAATTCAATTCAATTATGATTAACAAGAGATGGATGAGTTTTTGAGAGAATTAAGAACTAGGTTAAGGTGAATGAATTAAAAGATGAAGTTGAAAGGTGAGAATTAAGGAAAACTAGTTTAGGTTTCGAATAGAGTGGATAATCTAGTAGGTTAATGAATAATTAATGTTCTAATGATAGGATAACCATAGGGTGATGTTTAAGGTCATGTTTTGAGGGTATTGGATCGAAAACGGAGTAGAAAAGGTTTCCCCAAGGCGAAACCGCAACTGAACTGCGATTTTGTTGTCGCTGTGCAAAACACGTTACTTGTTGTCTCAGTTTGACGAGTTTAAGTTCCGAACTGGGTTTAGGTGTCATCATGAAAGTTGTATATATAGATGTTAGCTTTCACTAGCCTTTGGAGTGACTCAATTTAAGCTTTTAGAACTCTAGATATGATTAAAATACTACAAAGGGGTCAACAGGCTCGTTCTCTTTTCGATTTTCTGTAACCGAAAAACTAAAATAAAAACTGGGACTTTTCTGTTCATAATTAGCTTTTGATGTCTTCACGAAAGTTGTAGATAATTGAGTTAGCTTTTAAATGGCTTCAGAGTGGCTCAAAAATGTTTTGTGAATCTTGAGTTATGATAAAAACACTCCAAGTAGGTCTTGGAAAAAACAGCATTTTCTGTTTCACGTTCTTGTGTCTTTTTCATACATTTCTGTTCCAAAATGGGTCTTGGTGTAAACACGAAAGTTGTAGGTAATTGAGTTATCTTTCTAATGGCTATGGAGTGACTAGAAAATTATTTGTAGATTTTGAGTTATGATGAAAATAGTCCAAGTAGGTCTTGAGAAAACTTTAAGAAAACTTAGCATAACTAATCCCAAGTTAGTCCAAAGACTTAGAGTTGGTTTCCAAACTTCAAACTTAGGTATTAGGGATTTAGTTGAGGTGTTTTATGAGTATTTGGCTTATGTCTTATTTAATCATACTTGATTACTTTTGAAGAATGTTATTGCTTATGAATTATGAATGATGAGTGCATAATGTGCTATACTTATAAAGTTAATGTGATGATTTGATGTTGTTGATAATGATTGTGAATTGCTTGTGCTGTTTCTGTTGCTGTTATGAACTGCTAAGTTGTTTGTAATGTGATTTAATGATTAAATGCATTACTCGAAATATTATTGAATGATCAAGATGTTGTTGAAATGAATTGTTATTAAGCTTGATGTGATTTGATTATGCTGCAATTGTTATTTAACTAAGTTGCATGAGTATGAATAAGTTGATGATGAACTCCAAATTATTGGATGTATAAGTGATAAGTTGATTAAGGTGTCTTGTTGATAGAGTCCATGCATTAGCATTCATTGAGTTTTGTCCTCACCATGATAGGAGCTTTGTCCTCCGCACGATTATTAGGAGCTTTGTCCTCCGCACGATTATTAGGAGTTTTGTCCTCCGCACGATTAAAGTATATTAATACTTATGATGACGATTGGTACCACATGCATATAAGTCTCTAAGTTGCATTGTCGCATTTGTCGAGTCAAAGTCGTTGTTGATGAATTATCATCCATGAGTTGTTAAGTTGTTGATGAATTATCCTCTATGAGTTGTCGAGTTGTTTTCTACCCATGTGTTGTTAAAAAAGTACCTATGAAGATTATACGATGTTTATGATGTGAATTATATGACGTTGACTAAGATGTTGCAATATTGATTATGATATTGTTATGTTGTTTAAGATATTGATTATGATATTGTTATGTTGTTATGATGTTGTATATGATACTAATTATAATGTTATAATGTTGTTTACAATGTTGATTATTATAGTGAGATGATGATTACATTGAGTTGTTTTAAATTTATTAGTGATGATGATTACATGATGATATCTATGAGTTGTTAAGTGTATTTGATGATGTTTAAGATGTTTTGTGATGACGATTCTTTGATGATGTTTAAGATGTTTAGTGATGATATTCTTGATGTTGCTTAAGATGTTATGAGATAAATATTTGAGACGTGCTTATATGTTAATTGTTGTTAAACTTAATTGTTGAATTATCTGTTTATTATATTGATTGTGAGTCTCACCCCTTCTGTTGGAATTGCCGCCTTGTGGGCAAGTGCAGGTAACCAATATTAGGTGCAGTCGTGTGAGGCATTCCTCACTGTGTCTTAGGTGCTCTGATATGTAACGGGATGGGGAATCTTGTCAAATGCTTTTCTGTTCCTTGCATGTCAATTATAATTTTATAAAGACTAATTTTAGATGAACTTTTGAAATGTTATGAAGAGGCCTGCGTGCCAAGACTTTTAAGATTCCGCTGCAATGTTTTGAGAAGTTTAATAACTATTTTTATGATGAATGAATTGTTATTCAATTCCTTTGAGATGTTTTAAGAAAGTGATACTCCGTTTATGTGAAAACTCTGATTTAATTTACGAAATTTTTATGTTGGGAAAACGGGGTGTTACACTGCCTGTGCTGCTGTTCATCGCTCGCCTACGCGAGCTATGATTCTCGCCTCGCGAGTGATGCCTTCAACGCTCGCCACAACGAGCAAATTTTACCTGCCTCGCGAGCGACGCTATGTTGCTCGTCAAGCGAGCAGGCTACTCGCCGTAGCGAGTTGCCTAGTGAGAAAAATCCAATTTTCGTAAATTGATGTCTTGGATTAAGTTTTAGATAGCTTTGAGTGTTTTAATACCTATAAGAATTATTAGATAAGTTTCTGGATTGAAATTGGATGTAGGAAAGTTAAAAATGAGACTTCAGGGGTAAAAAGGTCAAATTACTGCATGTAGGTCACAGTAAATTTTTATGGACTTTCTGCACAACTTTCTCGAATTTGAAACAAAAACTGGACTGATCGGTACAAAATTGGTCTTAGGTGATAACATGAAAGTTGTAGGTATGGATGTTAGCTTTCTAATGTCGTTGGTATGACGTCAAAACGATTTATAAAACTTGAGTTATGTTCATATTACTGCACGTAGGTCACAGTAATTTTTTATGGACTGTCAGCATAACTTTTTCGAATTTGAAACGAAAACTGGTATTGATCGGTACAGAATTGGTCTTAGGTGATAACATGAAAGTTGTTGATGTTTGAATATAATATTAATGATGATCTGTGAAGTTGTTATAAGATGATTTAATGTTGTTATTGATGATATATATAATTGTATATGCATTATGTGAATTATAAGTGATGTTTTGAGACGATGATTACATTTTGGTCTTCAGATGCTTTAAGCTTCCTTTTTGTTGATTTCTTTGCTCTCTTTTGTTAATTCAGAACCTTTGTAATGATGTAAATTTTAATCTATGGTCCTGTACATTTGAACAAATATTAGCAATACCAATTGTCAATTTTTAATACCTTGTTATCATCAAAACTCTTTAAGGTTTATTGTTAAACACATTTTGTTCCAACAATCTCCCCCTTTTTGATGATGACAAACAATAGTATTTAAAACTTGATCAATTGTTGTTAATCTAATTAACAAGTTGACTTATAGGGTATGAGGTTTGTAAGCTCCCCCTGAGTCTGATAGTACTTTAAGGTGAGATTTGTAAGCTCCCCCTGAGTTCTATCTTGTTAATTAAATTCATTTATCACGCAATAATATTTCAAAATAAAATAGAAGTGATAGATGAGAAATTTTGGTTCAATTAAGTTATATTGAAAAATTTTAACACTTCTCCTGAGGTTCAGAGCTTAAAACTTAAGAATAAGAGAAGTTTGTTTTCAACATGTACTTAATGGGGCTCAGAGCCTTTAAATACTATCTTATTATACTCCCCCTTTTGTCATTAACAAAAAGAAAATAAACAAAGAGAGATGAGAAAAACATAAAGATAACGTATATAAAGTTCATAGCAAATAATTACTGTAAAACAATAACCAATATCAGAGTATAAAGAGACAAGATCAAAGCAAAAAAAAAAATGATAAAAACGAAATATTAAAGTTAAACAAAAGATGTTCAGAAGCAAATAATTGTTCAGAAGCAGAGGTAGTATTCAGAAGCAGAAACGATATTCAGAAGCATAAAGAGTTAAAACAAACAAAATAGGATAAAAAATAAACAAGCTAAATTGGTGTGCAACTAAAGGTTTGCAGGCTTGCTAGTATTCTCCAGGATCTTCCTAAGTAGCTCATTTGTTTCCTCTTGCTTCTTTTGCATATCATCCTTGAATTGCTCATTACTTTTGATCAGAAATTCCTCTCTGATCCTCACTTCTTCTAGCTTAGCATCTGTTTCAGCCTTGTACTCCAACAAAAGTATCTTCTGCTCTAACAGCTCTTTCTCCAGCTTCTGATTCTTCTGTTCTAAAACAATGTTCCTTTTAACCAATGCTAGATCAGGTGATGCATTCTTGATGTTGATCTTAGTGAGAAAGGAAAGATCCAAGTCTTTTGGGTGTATATACTGAGGAAGAAAATCAGTAGCTTCTCTTCCCCTGATACTCAATGAATTCTTTGCCCAAGTTCCCTGGACCTTGATTTCCTCAAGACTATTGTCAATTCCATTTAACCAGTCTTGTAGCTTCTGCTTTGCCAAAGCTTGAGCTTCAACACAAGTTGTCTGAAGTGCGGTCATGACACAGTCAACCCCTTCTTTGAGCCTCCTCCACTACTTTTCATAACTTTCTTTGTGACTCAAGTCATTTCAACTTGCAATGAGCTTGATCATCTGCTCAGCTATATCTTCACAAACTCCCTGTAACAACATAGAATCTAGGAATCTGGTGGGTTGTGAAGGTAGCTTTGTAGGTCGAGGTGCATCTATAGGTTCAATTTGTAGGTTATGTGTTGGTTGGATGTTTGAACGAATGGATTGAGAGTAACTGGTTGATGGTTGATTAGAAGAAGACTTCACAATCTCAGTAGCTGAAGATTGATCCATCTCAGTGTCAGACTCTTCTGATGTGACCATCCCATCATATTCCACAGCATTCTCAGAAGGAGGGCGTGAAGAAATATGGTCAGAACCAGTTTGTTCAGGAACAGAGTGTTGAGGAACACTTTGTTCAGGAGAAGTTTGTTCAAGAACAGTTGTAGTAGCCTGTTCAGGGTTAGATGGGGTCTTTTGTGGTTCAGGTGCATGTTGTTGTGGGCTTTCTGAAGCAACTTCAGCAAATGCTACTTCAGAGGCTTTTTCTAGATTTACAATAACACTTGGTAGTTCACCTGAGAGGTGACTACTTAGATTGTTCAAAACTGTGTTGTCTTCTGATTGGTTGGTTGAAGTTGGTTCAACATGATCATCAGGAGTGATCATGTTGAGAGGTTGGAAAGTTTGTGGTTGCAATGGATGGTTAGGGCGTAGTTTACTACTTCTCAGTTCTAGCAACTCACCTATTCTAAATTCAACAGATGGATCCATAGGTTCTTATGGCTTTATAGGCTTTTTTTGAGGTTTGGATTTTGTTGACTGGCCTTTTTGTTTAGATATGTATAGAATGTCTAGTGGTATATCATCTATATCAGTGGATGATGAAGAGGAATTAGATTCAGATTCTATGTTAATTACAGAGTTAGTGTGTTCAGAATCTGAGTTACCTGATATAGCTTCAGCTTCTGAAGTAGTAGCTAGCTCCTTCTTGACTTCTTTTTCAGCAACAGAAGCCATCAACAAATTCTCAGCTTCTGAGGTGACCATTCCTGGAAGCTCTGCAACATTCTTCATAGCTTCTTCAGCCACTGCAGCTACAACAGTCTTGGATAGAAGAGATGCAGGAAGTTCAATCTCTTTTGCTACCTCCAGAGCTTTCTGAAGTGCAGCAGCCTCCTCAGCCTTCTTCTTCTTCACTTCTCTTGTAACCAATTCAGAAGCAGCTTCCGCACCCTCAATCTCTTCAGTCACATAGACTGATTCTACAATCTTTCTTATTGCATGTGTTTTCTTTCTCTTCTTCAGAAGAGTCTGTTCAGGAGCTGTTGTAGATGCAGGAGCAGCAGTTTTGCCACTTCTGGTCTTCTTTTCCATTATAGCTTCTGGATTAAGATCCTGAACTTCTTCTTGAATAGTTGTCGAATCAGAACCATCAGTTTTCAGCTTCTCAGAAGCTTTATCCTTCTTTACGCTCTTCGAAGGTTTCTCAGCTTCTAAGTACTCTTCCTGAGTCATCTCCTTCCTCTTTGCTTTCCTTCCTTTTTCCACAGGCAGCTTTCCTCCATACATCTGCTCAGGAACCTCTTCAAGACCAATGATTTCACCAGTGTTTGCATAATGGTCACTGAGAAGTGCCATTTGTACAGCTAGTGAATCCTTCTTGCAGATTGGTGGGAAGTTTGCCATTAAGTCTGAAACCAGCATAGACTCACTGATGTCTGACTTAAGAGGTGTGAAGTTCTTGACCAACTGCATATTCTTCAAGGTTTTACCATTGATCACCTTGCCAACAATTGTTTCCAACTTATCATCAGTGTAGAAACGTGTTTCATTGAGAGCTTGAATTATACCTGTAACGTCCACTTTCGTTTTATTATTTATTTAAATCGAGTTTAGGTGATTATATTATATTTATATAATATATATATGTTTTGTTATGTTTTGATATGTTTTGATATATTTTGGATGATTTTGTGATAAGTTATAATTTTAAGGATAAGATTAAGGGACTTATTTTATTGTTAAATAAAATAAGATTTGAAAAGAAAATAAAATATTTAGTTGTGGGTTAGTTTTGGATTTAAGAGAATTATGTGGGAGAAAGAGTAAATAAGATAAGATTTGTTGGCAGTATAAATAAGGAAAATTAGGTTAGAAGTTAGTAACGCTTTCAGACCTTTTGAGAAAAGAAAGAAACGCACGCGTGAGAAGAGAAGGAGGGTGTGCTGCGATTTTGCTTCTAAACCAGGTAAGGGTGGGACTAATAACTCTGTAATATTGGTTAGCATAGTTTTGATGATCAATTAACAAGAATTAGGATTGGATTAGGAGAATGAGAAAACTAGGTCAAAACCTTAGAAATTGATGATCTAACGGTTAGTTTAGGTTTAATTCGTGTGGAAAGTGTTCCTAGACCTTAGAATATGTTTAGGATGAATTCTGGAATCAGTAGAAGGCTTAGAACCATGAGAATTGTGAGATTTTGAGAAAATAGCAAGTCTGGCCGCGGTGAGATTCATCGCTCGCCACGGCGAGCAGTGATCCTCGCCTCGCGAGTGATGAGCTTCATCGCTCGCCACGGCGAGTACTTATCCCCGCCTCGCGAGTTGCTTCTGGCAGCTCGCCATAGCGAGTACTTTTCTTCGCCTCGCGAGTTGCTTCTGGCAGCTCGCCACGGCGAGCTAACTCACTCGCCTCGCGAACACTACCAGATTGGGAGTTGTGAGGGTTAGTGTGATCTGTTCCGTGTGATTGATTGGGAGATGATCCCTGAGTGTTATTTAGGCCTAGTGGTAATGTTGAGAGTCATGTGCAGAGCTGTTTAGGGTGTGGATTTGTTGAATGAGCAAGAATTTAAGTATTAAACCTTATGCTAAAATGTTAAAGCTTATGTTGCTTGATTAGTAATCGTTGTGATGATATCATTCTGTTTTGATGTCTATATTATACTGCTGATGTTATTAAACTGATCCGTTATGATATGTGTATATATTATATATGCGATGATAAGTTGTTGTTTAGCTCCAATTTCTTGGATGCATGTTGATAAGGTGATTAAGGATAATGTTGTTTTGAATTGAGTCCATGCATAGCATACATTGAGCTTAGTCCTCACCATGATAGGAGCTTTGTCCTCCGCACGTTTATTAGGAGCTTTGTCCTCCGCACGTTTTAAAAGTATATTAATACTTATGATGAAGTTTGATACCACATGCATATAAGGAGTCTAAGAGCATTGTCGCATGGTCATATTTATGATGTCATGTTGTTGATAAAGATTGAATATATGATTACGTGATAAGTGTTATCTATCTATGCTACTTGCTTAAAGATGATATGAAGTTGATTATGTGATTACGTGCTAATTGTTATTAAATTATGCAAGAATGTTATTGATGTTTTGATGTTAATTGTTATTCTAAATTATGTTGATTAATATTATTTTGTTATGAAATCTCACCCCTTCTGCTGGAATTGCCGCCTTGTGGGCAAGTGCAGGTGATCGTGCTTAGTGTTCAGGTGGTTCGTGAGTGGCCTTACCTCACAGTGTTGTCTAGGTCGCTCTGATACGTAACGGGATGGGGTTGTCTTATGCATGCTTCATTCTTTACGTGTATTTGATGTTCCTTGCTAACATTTGAGATATTTTATGGGGCCTGCGTGCCAAACGTTTATGAATTTTTAGTAATATTTCCGTTGCAAAGTTTTTGAAGTAAATTGGTTAAATTATTATTTAACTGTTTGGATTATGTTTTATGTAATATCTCGTTGTTGTGTTTGCATACTCTGACAATTGTTTAAGAAATTTTTATGTTGGGAAAACGGGGTGTTACAATACCTCCCTAATGAAAAATCTCAGAGATCAATCTTCCATAGGGAACCCAGACTTTATCTTTCCTCTGGCTTTCCCTAAGCACCTTAATCATATGTTTGAAGATGTATTTAGGCATGTTCACTTTTTCACCATTGATGATATGATGTATAAATACCTTATGAGCCAATGAAGGTTGATCACTGCCACCTCCCTTTGGTAGCAGATTCTCATATTGAATCTTCAGGAGCATCTTCTTCTCCATGTCCAAATCAGCATATTTACCAGCTTTTGTTGACTTGAATAAGGTCTTGTTCACAACATCATTCCAGGTGGTGTTTTTGGGATTAGGAATCTCTATTCCAGAATATTGACCTAAAGCTTCCACTCCAAGAACATACGCTATAATTTCTTCAGAAATAACAGCTGGTACTCCCATCACGCTTAATCTGATTTCAGTACCTTTAAAGGGTTCCAAACCCATCTCTTCTCTTGATTTACCTTCCAACTCTGGATAAAGTAGAATCAAATTTCTTTCTTCTTCTTCAGAAGCTTCTTTGTCATAAATAGAAGCTCTTACCCAGAAATGTCTGACCAGGGTCTTGTAAGTAGGACCGTTCAGCATATCAAAGTACCTCATCAGCCCTTGAACAACATAGTACTCCTTGATGTCACATCCATGAAACATCAGAGATTGGAAATCGAAAGGATTTTTCACTTGAATCTTCAATTGATGTTCTTGTAGTTTCATTGTTGACCCAGTGATTACATATGCGGCCCTTTCAGTTTGTTCTTGTTGTTTAGCTTGTTGTTGAATATCTTGAACTTGTGATTCAGTAGCAGAACTTGAGGACGCCATAGATTGATGAAGAAGATGATGATTTTAGGGTTCTAGGTTTGAGAGAGTTTTCTTAACAGATACGAATGCAAAAGGGAAAGTGTAGGTAGTGAAGTGAGAAGTGTGTGTTTTGTATAAGTGTTTGTTTTAGTAAAAACGTTTGAATACACAGGGGACAAACAAACACAGCATTAATGACAGTTGGGGGCGCGAGATAGTACATTCAAAGCATAAACATCATCATTGCCCTTTGAGTTATACACCAATACATTTACGCCACGTTATCAGACTTCAGATGCGCTGTCTAAGTTAGTGGGACAGGTGTCACCAGAAGCAACTCCAGAAATTCCACTAACTCCTACTATTCAGAAGCACAAAGATTCCACTTCTGAAGTTTGAAATTCTGATGACATCATTAGGAGCACATTTTCCTCAGAACCTCAGTTAAGAGCTTCTGATGGACCATGGCTTCTGAACTGACTTCAGAACCTAGGCTCTGATACCAATTGAAGGGGAGAAAAACACAAGAATGGGGGGTTGAATTGTTTTAGTCTTTTTCAAGTTTTCTCAAAAGCACTAGAACACTGTGATCAGAAGCAATGTGGATAGCTTCTGAAGGAGGTGATCAGGAGTGTGTGCAGCGGAATGAAAACAGAGAGAAAAGAGAAGAAGAAAGACACAAGCAATTTATACAGGTTCCTTCCACAAACCGGAAGTAGTCCTGTCCCCCTTGCACTTCCAAGGAGAGTTCACTATAAGTAATATCTAATTACAAATGCTCAAGCACACAAGCAAGAGACTTCAAATGCTCAAGAACACAATCAAGAGACTTCTAATGCTCAAGCACACAAGCAAGAGACTTCTATCAAACAAATTTACAAAGAAAATGTTTGAGGTTGAACACTTGATATACAATCAGTAGTGTTCACAATACAAATCAGATACAGACTCTTAAGACTTTAGAATTTCAAAGATATGAACTTGAAAACTGAAATTCTAAGTGAACTTTTGGATGCTGAACAATTTGACAGAGTTTTGGCGCTTTCAAAAATGTTGTAGAGTCTTATTGTTTTTCAAGTATTCACTCCTTTATATAGAGGTGTGAAATGAACGTTGTAAGTGCTAGCACATCCAATAAAGAGTCGTGTTTGAAGCTTGATCTTTCACTAATGATTCTTTGCCTGATTAAGTTATTGTCCTATGAAGGATCAATTTCAAATCCATTCCAGTTGTGAAGGAACATTGTTACAGGTGTGGTTGTATTTCAGAGCTGTTTTCCTTGTCTTGTAGTAGAGACACAAAACAGGGTAGTGGAGAAGGTGGTTGTACAATTCGTACAAAGTACTTTTGTCAACGCTTCTTGTATCTTTGCAACCAAATGACTTCAAATCCTTTTGAAATGACCTTTGCATAATTCCACTAGTCTTCTGCCAATGTAAGATAAATTTCGATCCAAGAAACAACTCTTGAAGCTTCAAATTCTGTGAATTCAGATGAACTTGAACTTCTGGTGAAATGTATCTTCTAATGAGGCAGCTTCAGATGACGTCATCACTCTAGGAGCACTCTGTCTTCAGGAGCACTTGACTTCAAGAGCACTTCTCTTCACATGCTTTAAGCTTCCTTTTTGTTGATTTCTTTGTTCTCTTTTGTTCATTCAGAACCTTTATAATGATATAAATTTTAATCTATGGTCCTGTACACTTAAACAAATATTAGCAATACCAATTGTCAATTTTTAATACCTTGTTATCATCAAATCTCTTTAAGGTTTATGGTTAAACACATTTTGTTCCAACAATTTATTCCATTTATGATTTTTAAGAAGTGTAGCATTCCGTTTATGTGAAGAAAAAAAACTCTAATTATTTGTTATGAAATTTTATGTTGGGAAAACGGGGTGTTACAATATTCAAAAGAGAAACTATATATGTATACAATGCAGTGTTTGAGGAAGAGGTTAGTGTTGTCTTCATAAGCGAAGATAAATAAGTGCAACCCCCAGTGTACTTTATAAGTAAGGTACTCAAAGGAATTGAGACAAGATAATAGAAGATAAAAAATGGTGGCCATTTATTAGCCTGTATTTTCACACTATAACCCTAATGAACGTGGCGAGGAATAACCATAATGCCGTATGGGCGTACAATACCACACCACATTTCTCAACGAGAGAATCCCCATTCCTTATGACATACAGAGTGGACGCAGTCAAACCCTTGGAGGTGAAAAAAACTCAACAAAAGGACCTCTTACCATCCCCTCAATCAGCAGAAAACATCACCTTTTTAAGGAACAAATTGGATATGGTATAAGAGATTTGAACCCATGCCTCATTTACAAGTAGATCTAGTTATACGACATGTTAAAGCCCACTACAACTATAAGGTGATCCCTTAAGACTTTAAAATGGGAGATTTAGTACTCCAAACTGTGGGTCACATATTGTGTCATTTTCCTTCCTGCCTTTTCTTGGGTTGTCCTTTTCATCTTCCTTGTGTGTTTCTAAGGACGCTTCACTTTCCTTAACCTCCAGAGGTGCCAATTTCTTTTTAATTCTTAGCTCCATTGCCATTCCCGTTTAATTGGTAACCTGATTCCTTTCTTTGAATCTTGTGAAATTCGTGATCATGGTGTTTATCGATTTGTACATTTTGTCCAACCTTTCTCTGTGTTCTTGGACGGCCTCTCGTTGTATTTTTGTGATCATTCTGATGCTTTCTTAAGTAGTTTGGATGTGTAGCATGAACGCATTCTCGAACAAGAAATTTCTAGCTAGAGACATTCCATGTGGACTGAATCGGTTATTTTCTTAACTCATGGAGTAGTATTCAGACCATTCAATAGGGTAGGTATTGTTGTAATTACTGAATTGGTTTTTATCATAGTAATTCATGAAATGTTTCCTAAAACAACCATACACAAAATACCCTAGTAGTACCGTACAATCTAAAAGTTTATGAAAATAATAATAATAATAATAATAATAATAATAATAATAATAATAATAATAATAATAATAATTTATTATTATTATTATTATTATTATTATTATTAATAAAATAATATAATCCTAATGAAAACAAATTAAAAATAATTAAAAAAAATTTGACTTGTTGAAAGCATCAACAGTCTCCGACAACGACGCCAAAAACTTGATGGACAATTTCGGAAAGTGTATCAAATCGTTCACAAGTAATAAAATGATAAGTAAGATCGTCTCAACATGGATTGTCGTTTCAAATCAGCAACTAGTGTTACTTATTTAAAACAGAAAATAAAAACAATAAAATAAACAAAGCAAGCAAATTACGGGGGTTTTGCAAGTTTTATTTGATTATGCAATGCAGTTGTGAGTTAGTAACCTGGTTTGTTTGCATAATGTTTGCAAAATTCAGTTATTTAAGACAAGGGTCCTAATCGTCACTAAAATCTGCAATGAAAACCTTTCATTTTTTACAATAAACTCAACTGTTTTTCGCAATCAAATCAAATTTGCAAACTTCCCCCATTTATTTGTTTTTATTACTATTTTAATAAGTTTAACTAGTTGCCTGGTTGAAACGACAATCCACGTGGAGACGATTTTACTTACTATTCATTACTTGAAAACGGTTTGGTGCACATACCAAATTTAGTCGTCAATGACCTCTGACTTTTGTTCGACTCTCTACTGCTCTTCCATGATCTCCTTATCTAGAGTTGCGCTCATCATTTTCCACCTTGAGTTACTTATCATTTCCAACAGTTCAAGATTGACAATTTTCTCCTTTTCACTAGCCTCCAACATCACGTTGGCCTTTCAGAGGCTCCCCGAGTCCTAGGAGATATGACCTATTTTTTACATGACCGCAAAGGCCAATATCATCATCTTTAAGAGAGCAGGAAAACCCTTGATGAAAGCATGGTCGCAACCATCATGGCCTAAATCCACTAAAAAGGTAGCAACCGTTGGAGAAATTAATCACCAAATTGTTTAGCAAACAGCGGGGCCATCCACACGCTTAGAAGGCAAGACGTTGTCGGAGAGCACGCCACCACCACCTAGTTCAGTTTTGGGTAAATGGGAACCTTATTCACGTTATACTTCACGGAAAAAAAAAACAATTTCAATTAAAGTAAAGGGATAAAAAAAACGTATTTAAGCTTAAAGTGTTTTTATCAATATCCAAATTTGACCATTATCAAAGCTTGTCTTGATATTTCGATTTTCTATTTATTTATTTTTGTGTAAGTTTTGTTTTTGAAAGGATGCAAGTTTTGTTAGAAGGCAAACAAATAGCAACAATATTCACTCTTTGGTTAGAACAACGCTGTTCATATCGAATGAATTCATTGATGTAAAACAAAACAAAAAATTAGTTTTTTTTTTCCATCTCAAATAACTGACAGTGAAAGTAAACAAGTGTAAGCCTTCTTGTGGTTTGGAGAGAGACAGATCCAAATTTTCGCAACAAAAGTCTCTTCTATAACTACCAAAAACATTTCTTAATTAACTGTTCCTTATTTTTTTCCAACTGCACTTTGTCTCAATTATTCCAATTTTGCTTTGTCTCAAACCCAACAACAAGGTATATTTGTTGTGGTACTCCTAAGATGTGAAGATATTCATTAATTTCAACAATGCATGTGAAACTTACGTCAATTTAATAATGATATTTGTAGTATCTCTTATACATTTGTGGATTTTTTTTTTTTAATAATAATTGTTGTATGAGGAGACTGGTTTAATTTGTAACACTGATTAATTAGTGTTTTATAATTTGTATAAGGTTGTACAATGGTGGGAATAACATTGCTTGTAGATCTATGGAGGACAAACCAACAAAGCTTTAACAAGGCACATACCAATCCATCTTCTTGGCTTTTTTCTACATCTGCCATTGCTGCCTCAATTTCTGCTGGGGCCTCTTTTGCATCAAATGATTTCTTTGGGTATGATCTTTTACCATTTTTCCTCTACACATGAATTTTATCTAAATGTAATATCTATATTCAACATTTTATGATAAATTATAATCATGGTTGTTTTATCATGGATTAATGTCATTGAATCTTCTTATATATTAGTGTGACATACTTTGCATGAAAACACACTTATCCTGATTTCTTGATTGTAGGGGATTGAAATCAAACTTTTATGCATTACTTTGCATGAATCAATAACTTTATGATCAAGATTTCTTGCGGTTGGAGTACCATAGGATTCACGCAGTCAACACATTGATGATTGTTGGATCAAGATCAAACGATCCAAATCCAACGATTACTGATGCACTGACTGCGTGAATTAATTAAGTGATATCCCAATTGCAGAGAATATATTTTCATACTTTTCCTTATTTAAGAAAGTCAACTTGTATATGATTTTTGTATAAAAAATATGTATTCTTGATTGAAACATAAGAATAATTGAAGTTTGAATGTTGGCACCATTCCTCATTAGAAACCATGCATTTTACTTTATTTTCCCTAAAAAAAATAAAAATATCGGAGTACTTTTTCCCTCAAAATTTAACTTCTTTAGTTAACATTGTGTATATAGTTTACATTGACATTCTAGAACACAACACTCAGTTTCAGGACACCAGTAGCATATTGTGACGCTGGAGTGGCAACTGCTGGCGAAAACCTTCCCGGCATTCGAACCTCGCCTGGGAAATATTTTTACCATGATACTCTAAAGTATGGTGTAAAGACCTACAATTTTGAACTTAAACCATTGTGGTCTGCTTTTGAAATGAGGTCATTTGGACTGATTTCATTGAGGTCATTCTTGATGTTTTATTTGCCTCTTTTGGAGCCTCATGCAAAGATGGAACAAGATCATCATGACTTATTCCTAGACAATCATGATGAACTTCGTAGCAAGCTCACTGTTCCCTTCAAAAAGTCAATGCTGCAAATTGCCAGGGAGGTGAGCCTTATTATATGTATTCCATAGTTAGTTAAGAAAAAAATTATGGCATATGCAATATTTACTATAAAGAATTACTTTCCATATGATGACTTATATGTATTACATATGATTTGTTTCAAATTCATCACAGGTTACAGTTGTGACAACTAGACGCATTTTAGAAAGAATTACTTTCCATTATTTTTCAAGAAAAATGGCATGGAGACTTCTCAAAGGTATATTTTTTTTCTTCTTATATACATATAAAAATGAAAAAGTTAGGATGTTAGATTTTGTTTGGATAAGATAACCAACAATGAACATAACAAAATCAAATAACTATACGATCCTATTCTATCAAATTTTTCTGCGTTCAACTTATGCGTTCTGGTGAACAGATGTTCCTACATCGGCGGCTCGCAAGGCGGGAAGGAAAATGCCAACTTATATTTACTTCTTTTCTGTGACCAAAGCAACTTATAGAGGTCAAAGAAATGAATGATCAATCATAATTTAATTATAAGGTTGATTGAATTTTTTGACTTATAATTTTTTTTTTTGTGCTAATGTTTGTGTATAGGTAACATGCTTGGTATTGCAGCATCATGGATTGTCCAAGTAGGGGTCAGAATATTTCAATTCTTTGCTACAAAGTCAAGAAATGAGGATGGTAGCATTAACAAAGCTGAAAGAAACAGAATTTTTAAACAGAAGGTTTTCATAGCTACACTTAGGTGTAATGCATCTCTAATTTTTGCATCTATTGGTGGAGGGATTGGAGCTACCCTTATTCGTCCTTCAATTGGCCAATGGATTGGTAAGATTATCAATAAGTCATTCAAACACTTTCACCCTTGTTTAAGGTTTACACATATTAAGAAAGATGATGAATGAATAATTTTTTAAAATTATTTTATTAACTATTGGATGTTAGTTATAGTCATAAATATGTACACTATTTGGTCACTATTATAAGTAAAAATCTATATTTTAGATTCATTTAATTAATGATGTATATGATTTTTATTATAGACCACATACATTATTTAATAAATAAATTTAAATTGTTGATTTTTGCTTATAATAGTGATTAGAGGGTGTAGTCGAGTATAATGACAAGTTGTGTGATCATTATTAAGTACGGAGTAAAATTAATAAAAAATGATAATTTGTGTCTTGAAAATACAAAATAAATGTCAAATTGATTTTTTTTATATCTAAAACAATAGTCATTTAGAAATGGAGAGAGTAATTAATTACTTAATAAATTTCATTAGCAAGATTATTCAGAGTTATTTAAATTGTACGTTTTTCAGGTTGTGCTGTTGGTGATTTGACTGGTCCAGTTATTGTAGCAGTTTTTGCTAACAGAGTTCTTCACTGGGACCTTTAGTGTTGTTTATGTGTTTTTTTTTTACAAATTCATTTCCTATTTCAAATAAGACTGATGTATCAAGTATTCAAGATGTTTTGTAGCACTTAAATGTCATTTCTTATTTAACCATATTCAACAAGTGGAACACATGCATTCATAAGATGAGAGCTTGTTGCTGTTCCAAAATATTTTCAATTATAGATGTGTGGATAAGATTATCTCTTTCTTTGAAATACTCTTGTACTAGAAGTGAGTACAATAATAAAATGTAGGGTTTAGACCGTTTATGTGATGTCTTGAGAATGATCTCAAGTGGGCATTTATAGCCCTTTGTGGGCTTGTTTCAGCGTGACTTAAGCCCCAAACAAGATGGGCATTAGGTCTTTTTACCCGGCTCTAGATGCTACTAGAAGTCGGCTAAGACGACACCTCTGGAAGGATGTGTTTGGGCCTTAGGATCCCTTCTGGAGGGTGCCTAAGCCTTTCCAGAGGATTTTTAGGCCTTTAGGAATATATTGACGGTCTACAGCCCCCCAAACACGAGCTTTAGGGACAAGGTGAAGTGATGATTCTATTGATCTTGTTATTGAGCCACGTGTGCTTTCAGATGCCTGTGTATGGGTGGCCTCCTTTTGAGGGACACGCCCAAACTGTTAGGAGCATGTTGGAGGGCACCGGAGCCCCTTATAGGGGCACTCAAACCCATAGGTCTATATTGACGGTCCAACTCTTGCTTTATCCGAGAGAGATGGAATATCGATAAATTTATTGTTATAAATATTTAAAAATTTGGATAGCATCAACCTCTCACTTGTGTGAAAATGTGGTGTCTAGTCTTACTTGCAAGTTTATGTGATTGTTGTTAGTCCAAATGTGAAGATTTACCTTAGCATTTTAAGGCTCTCCTTGAAGTATCACCACTATGTTGAAAAGTCAATTCATGCTTCGTATCATAAATTTGTTCTAATGAGTTATTGGTGGCAAGAAAATGGACATAAATCATATTTCTATAATCTTCAATTATCAACTCTACTTACTATATATGAAAATAATACTACATGATTTTCCATTTTTGCCCCTAGGAAGGGTAATTTGGTAATCTAATATATATATATATCAAGTAAGAATGTCTTTTATATGTGAGAATGGTAGGAATGGTTATCAGCCGTTAGATCAAAAATCAAGAGCTACAATATAAACAACATTTAAACACACCACCTCACACTATCAATATATATATATATATAATTTTTTTAGGCATCTATACCTTTTTTGAAGAAAAGACATCTACAATTTTACTTTTAATTAAAATCAAAATTTTATAAAAATAATCATATGCATTATACAACGAAAAAAAATTATACGCATTAGCCTAACAAAAAACAGACACACATAAAGTTTTACTCTAAACACTAATGTGTGTGTATATTTGCGAGGTTGAAAAAAGAAAATAACAATATTTGGTATCATTAAATGACATCGTGAATAAGAATATTTGTGAGGTTGTGATGATTACATGATATTGAAATTCAATATATAAGTGATAAAAAGATAATAAAATTCCTTTGAAAAAAAGGTAATAAAATTAAATGGAACCTCCTTAAAAAAATTAAACGGAACGGTTCAAAGAAAAATTGTATGGAAGAAAAAAAACATATTAAAATATAATATTAAAAAAATAAAAGAAAAGGTTCCAACGTGAATTGAAGAGAGATGCTAACAAAGTTTCCCACAACAACGTATTCGATAAAAAAAATCTTCGAAAGAAGAGATGTTAAAACGACGAAACATTGTGATTCATCATAAAATATGTATGGGTTGATTAAGAGAGCATATAATCAGGTTATAAGATTAGGAATTGACATAATATATAGGATGAAAACAATTGGAATCAATAAAGGAACCAACGATGTGTGAATTATGATTACATATTATCCAAAATTATAAAAGAGTGTTGTTGTTATAGAGTTACCAAAAAAGGATTGATACCCATATTTACATCAAATGAAATCAAGCAAAGAAGTAGCATCGGTGAATGAAGATAATCTAGTATAGGATTTGAGTTAAGGTGGTCTGTTGAAAGTGCGAATCATGAACACCAAATCTTTATTTGGGAACGACTTAAACGTGCATATTTTTAGCTGGCTTCTCTAGATCAAAAATTAACTTATCACCTACCTCTAACATATGTTCTCGGCAAAATTTGAACCATTGGCCGCCTAAGTATTTTTTGTAACTTGCTCTCTTTGCCGTTATCAAGCGACACTTATACCTTTTTTGAGCTTGTTTGTCGATGAGTTTGATTGTTTTCCATGTTCCTTTTAGAATTGTCCTTGATATCTCATTTGGGAAGTGCTAGGTACAAAACAAATTGCAGTGTTAATTAGATGTTATATATATATATGTACATTTCTAAAACATTTACCAACGTATTATAAAGATTTGTTGTAGGAAAAGAGCATGTTTTATTTTGTTCAAGAGATTAGGAAAACAACATTATAATTAACATGAAACTAATTGGAACCAATAAAGGAACCAACATTGTGCAAATTAACGATACATAATAGTTAGGTTTATAAAAGAGACTGCAAGTGTCATAGACTAACCAAAAATGGATTTTTGCCAATATTTACATCAGACAAAATGAAAAGAACATATGGCATCCCAAAGTCAAGATAGTTTACATCTAGAGTCCAAAGCGATACGTCAAAATAGTAGAAGTTCAAATAGTTCAAATACAAAGATCAACTTTGGAACAACTCGAACGTGCAAGTTCTTCTGTGAATTTTTGAGATCAAAGATGTGCTTACCACCTTCTTCCATCACTCGTTCTCTGCAGAAATTGAACCACTGACCACCCAAGTATTTGTCATAGCTTGCTCTATCGGCGGTAATGAGGCTCAATTATACTATCTCTGTGTCTAGTCATCAATGAGAGTGATTCTTTTGCGCTTTCCTTTTGGTTCTGGTACAAAGGTGCAGAAGTATGACAAGTTAACTAACGTTCTTACTCATGAATTTCGCTTTAAGTCATTTAAGGAAATTCAAGATGGAAAATTCAAAACTGACGTTTTATATGGTATAGTTATGTGTTTTAATTTATTTATGTGTTTTCTCCGATTATAATGTTCTTATAGATGTAAAAAAAAATTTAAGAAATCATCGGGCTTCTTCATGAGATTGTCAAGACAACGCCAATTGGGACTGGAAAAAACCGTGTACGAACATTGTGTTGAAAGATAAAAGGTATTATTTTCTAATTTGTCAGCATTAGATGATAGGATTTTGTATAAGTTTGATAATGACCTGAAAGATGTTTTTCCTTATGTAGTGGGAATATAGTTGATGTAACACTATGGGAAAAATACTATGTAGCTTTATCATTTACCATCTATTTACCTTGAGCTCTTTGCTTTCATTTTGTAGTCAATGGCTAGATTTGAGATCCTGCAAGGGTTCTATTGTGAAAGAGATGGATTTGGCCAACTGCATATGCAACAAGGTTCTTATTTATCTGCAATTTGTTTTGTACCCAGCACTTCTCAAATGAGATATCAAGGACATTTCTAAAAGGAACATAGAAAACAATCACACTAATCGACAAACAAGCTCAAAAAAGGTACAAGTGTCGCTTGATAATGACAAAGAGAGCAAGTTACGAAAAATACTTAGGCGGCCAATGGTTCAACTTTTGCCGAGAACATATGTTAGAGGTAGGTGATAAGTGTAACACCCCGTTTTCCCAGCATAAAAATTTCGTAAATTAAATCAGAGTTTTCACATAAACGGAGTATCACTTTCTTAAAACATCTCAAAGGAAATGAATAACAATTCATTCATCATAAAAATAGTTATTAAACTTCTCAAAACATTGCAGCGGAATCTTAAAAGTCTTGGCACGCAGGCCTCTTCATAACATTTCAAAAGTTTATCTAAAATTAGTCTTTATAAAATTATAATTGACATGCAAGGAACAGAAAAGCATTTGACAAGATTCCCCATCCCGTTACATATCAGAGCACCTAAGACACAGTGAGGAATGTCTCACACGACTGCACCTAATCTTGGTTACCTGCACTTGCCCACAAGGCGGCAATTCCAACAGAAGGGGTGAGATTCACAAACAATATAATAAACAGATAATTCAACAATTAAGTTTAACAACAATTAACATATAAGCACGTCTCAAATATTTATCTCATAACATCTTAAGCAGCATCAAGAATATCATCACTAAACATCTTAAACATCATCAAAGAATCATCATCACAAAACATCTTAATCATCATCAAAGAACATCATCACAAAACATCTTAAACATCATCACAAAACATCTTAAACAACTCGACTCGACAGTGCAACTCGACTATGCAACTCTAACATCTTAAACATCTTAGACATCTTATATGCATGTGGTACCAATCCAGGGCATAAGCCCTCATCGCTTTGAGCATAAATATACTCCTAGGGCATAAGCCCTCGTCGCTAGTGAGCAAAAGCTCCAGGGCATAAGCCCTCGTCGCTGGTGAGTAAAAACTCCAGGGCATAAGCCCTCATCTCTGAATGAGTATGCATGAGACTCAATCACTTACGTCTTAGACATCACGACACTTCTCATATGACTCCAACAAATTGGACAACATCTCACATCATAGACCGACTCATGCAGCTTTAATTAAATAATAACAGCAACATGACAGCAAATCATCAATCATATAACATCAAAAATTCATCATTTAGGCATCACGTATATTACAATATAGTTCACATAATGCACATATGATTCATAATCATTATCAACAACATCAAATCATCACATTAACTTTATAAGTATAGCACATTATGCACTCATCATTCATAATTCATAAGCAATAACATTTTTCAAAAGTAATCAAGTATGATTAAATAAGACATAAGCCAAATACTCATAAAACACCTCAACTAAATCCCTAATACCTCAGTTTGAAGTTTGGAAACCAACCCTAAGTCTTTGGACTAACTTGGGATTAGTTATGCTAAGTTTTCTTAAAGTTTTCTCAAGAGCTACTTGGACTATTTTCATCATAACTCAAAATATACAAATAATTTTCTAGTCACTCCAGAGCCATTTGAAAGCTAACTCAATTACCTACAACTTTCGTGTTTACACCAAGACCCATTTCGGAACATAAATGTATGAAAAAGACACAAGAACGCGAAACAGAGAATGCTGTTTTTTTCCAAGACCTACTTGGAGTGTTTTTTTATCATAACTCAAGATTCACAAAACATTTTTGAGTCACTCTGAAGCCATTAAAAATCTAACTCAGTTATCTACAACTTTCGTGAAGACATCAAAAGCTAATTATGAACAGAAAAGTCCCAATTTTTATTTTAGTTTTTCGGTTACAGAAAATCAAAAGGAGAACGAGCCTGTTAACCCCTTTATAGTATTTTAATCATATCTAGAGTTCTAAAAGCTTAAATTGAGTCACTCCAAGGGCTAGTGAAAGCTAACATCTATATCTACAACTTTCATGAAGACACCTAAACCCAGTTCGGAACTTAAACTTGTCAAACTGAGACAACAAGTAACGTGTTTTGCACAGCGACAGCAAAATCGCAGTTCAGTTGCGATTTCGCCTTGGGAAAACCTTTTCTACTCCGTTTTCGATCTAATACCCTCAAAACATGACCTTAAACATCACCCTATGATTATCCTATCATTAGAACATTAATTATTCATTAACCTACTAGATTATCCACTCTTTTTAAGACTAGAAACTCAATTCGAAACCTAAACTAGTTTTCCTTAATTCTCACCTTTCAACTTCATCTTTTAATTCATTCACTTTAACCTAGTTCTTAATTCTCTCAAAAACTCATCCACCTCTTGTTAATCATAATTGAATTGAATTACAGTTTAATATAATGAAAGCTAGGCTCACCCTTACCTTAATTTGGTCTCCTGAATCAAGCTGCGTTCCTCTTAGGTTTTTCTTCTCTCTTTCGTGCCTCCTCTCTTTTTCTCTAGGTTTCTTCAAAAGTTATATCACGTACTAAATAATTCTAACCCTAATTCTCTTATTTATATTCTCTTACTCATCTTATCTTATTTCTACTCCTTCCCTCAAATTCTCTAAAATTATGTAACAACCCATATTTAATTAAATATATTATATTATAAATCAAATAAGATAATACTAAAAATACATAAAAGCACACATCATCAAAATATATATTATATTATATCATCATATCTTATTATTTCTAAAACAAATATATTTCTACACTAGATAATATATATATATTTCTACACAAATAACAAATATATTTTCAAACCAAATAACGAATATATTTCTATAACAAATATATCTCTACATAACAAACATATTTCTATAACAAATAACACAATATATTTTTACACAAAATAACATATATATTTCTACACCAAATAACACATATATTTTTATAACAAATAACATAGTATTTCTACACCACACAACAAATATATTTTCACACCAAATAACATAATATTTCTACACCAAATAACATATATATTTTTATAATATAATATGTTACTAAAACACCAACATATAACACAAAAATAACACACATCACCATAAATCAAATAAATTATTTAAAAAGACTCTAAACTCAATCAAATAATTAAATAAATAAAATAGTTCAAAGCGGGCGTTACAATAAGCTAATTTTTGATCTAGAAAAGCCACCTAAAAATATGTACGTTCAGGTCGTTCCCAAATAAAGATTTAGTGTTCGTGATCTGCACTTTGAACAGATCACCTTAACTCTAATCCTAGACTAGATTATCTTCACTCACCGATGCTACTTCTTTGCTTGATTTCATCTGATGTAAATATGAGTATCAATCCTTTTTTGGTAACTCTATAACAACAACACTCTTTTTTATAATTTTGGATAATATGTATTCATAATTCACACATCATTTGGTTCCTTTATTGATTCCAATTGTTTTCATCCTATATATTATGTCAATTCCTAATCTCATAAACTGATTATATGCTCTCTTAATCAGCCCATATATATTTTATGATGAATCACAATGTTCCGTCATTTTAACATCTCTTCTTTGAATTATTTTTTTATCGAATACATTATTGAACCCATTCTAGTTTTCACAATCTTGGATTTTCCCATTCTTTTACAAACCAAATCAATGATGCGTATAGGCTTCTTTGAAAGAAGAAGCAAAGAAGATGCTGCCTCGATGTCACCATGAAGCTCTTTCAGTGAAGCCTTCACTTTTCGAAGTTCTTTTAAGTTAAGATCATCAAATGCAATAGGAGCTTTACCTTTGTTAACTTCCTTCACCTTCTTCCGCTCCTCGGTTAAACCATACAATTCTTTTTTCAACATGTTGATATTTGAATTTTCAGTGCGCGTAACATTTTGCATTGATGATTCAACTTCTAATTCTTGTCCTTCATGAAGATATTGTTTAGTCACAGCTTGAAAATTTGAAGAACCGAAAGCAAATGTTGTGGTACATTTTTCGAAGATGTGAAAAGATCAATATCTTTGAAATTGTAAGGAAATTTCTTGAAAGCTTCATTTAAAATATGTCATATCACCATGTTTTAGACTAAACATTTGGTGGAGGGACTAAAACTGTCAAATTTTAAAATAAGGTGACCAGTTTCACAAAATGGTGAAAATAGGAGGACCAAAACTACAATTAAACCTAAACTTATAGAATTGGTTTTTTCAACCTAAACAACGGAATATAGTATGGAAAAGGTAGTAATTGCTTAGTTGTTTTTTTATGAAAACATACAACATCCATAACCATAAACAACGAAATATAGTATGGAAAATTTAGCAATTGCTTAGTTGTTTTTTATGAAAACATACAACATCCATAATCATAATATCCCTAAACATTGGCTTTTTTCTATTTCATTCAAGATTTTAGAACATGATTTAGAAAGACAGCTAATACTATGTATTTACAAAAAAAAATTGTTTCTACTTTCAAAATTACAATCTATTGCATCATTTTCCATTTATTGATGTCATAAATAATGATGAAGCTGGTTTAGCTTCAATTCACAGAGACATAAAAAACCATGATGTATTGTAATAATATATTTCTTTACCATAACCTTGACATACAAAAGCACCAGAAGTAACACGCAAAAATTCTTCAATCTCTGAATTCAACGATGCACTTTCGGTTATTATTAGTCGAACACGTCCTCCTAACCGAGCTTTGACCTAACTCACCAAAGAAAGAAATTTGAGATGGGTGAAATTTTAGGGAAGGTTAATCCATAAGTAAAAGAAGTCAAGGTTTTTTTTTTTTAACAAAGAGGAATTGCAATAATTGAAAAAAAGATTATTTGTTCAAAAAAAGATTATGTATGATTAAATACCTCCATCAAACGCATATTTCACATCAAACAATGAAATCATTTTATGAGTACACACGATATATTATATATGCATTACCATAAGAGTTTTTGTGTATTTAAACATTTAAAGCCTTGGTGAATTAGAAAAGGTGAAGAACCTGGTGGAGGAGTATAAAGAAAAAGAAGAACGTTAGGGAGAAGAAGAAGATGGAATTTGGATAATTTAATTTTAAATACTTCAGTTTTTATGTAATTTGAAAATCAAAAATCATTTTAATCCAAGTGGCATCTGATACCAATTAAAAATAATGAGAGAGAAAAATTACACAGTCAGCTGTACACGTCAACAGATTTTTTTTATCTTTTATTTTTTAACATTTTTAGCCTTCAGAAAATATTTTAAACATTTTTTTATTTATTATGTTAATTCATAATAAATTCAATGTTTTGTCCTCGTGAACTTAGCTCAATTGATAGGAAGAATGCATAAATATATGCCAAGACTAGGGTTCGAACAAAATAAAAAAATTCTCTCCCATAAATTTCTTGCTTAATTGGTATCGTTAGAGGTGTTTAAAACCGAACCAAACCATCCAGTTGAAAAAAAATGATCTGAATCCATCTGAACCAAATGTGTTTTTTTGCAGTTCCAGTTTGGATTGGTTCGGTTTGCAGTTTTGACTTTACCAACCGAACAAAACTAAATCAAACCGCAATATAAGAAAAATAATAATTAAATACATATTATCTAGACCAATACTCATGAAAATTCAATGGAAACTTTAATAAAATGAAATATTATTTTCTCCTGTTAAGTTTCTTCTTTGCTTTTTTCTATCAAAAATGTATTTATGTGCTACTTGAACTCTTAGAAAATTATTAAAATTTTAGTCTTTTGAATTTCTTACAAAATAAGATTACTTTTTGTCCACGTTTTAATTTGATCTACGTAGTTGGGAACATTGTTAGATAGAAATATGTTGAATGAAATTTAAAACATTTTTAAAAATATGTTGTGTTTTAGCTTTTTAATTTGATTTTAACGTTGAAAAAAAAATTATTGTCTAAAAAAGCCGCAACAATCAATCCAATCCCAACCGGATTGGTTTGGTTTGGTCCAGATTATATTTTAACAGTCAACCGAACAGAACCAAACCGCATACTTATTTATCTTGCGGTTCATATGATTTTTAGTCTCAAAACCGAATCAAACCACACCGTGAAAACTCCTAAGTATCGTAGTGGGAGAGCTATTTGAGCTGAAAAACACTGTTTGAGCTTCTTCTTCATCAGAGGTTTTTTTTTTCATGAATCTAAAACCATTTTATTTACATTGAATGAGTTTTCTGCATTTTGTGTTTTATTTTTTGTTTTGTCATCTGATTGCATGTTAAAGCTTTGTTTATTCCTGTTTATTTTTTTATTCTGAGGGGATTTTTGTTTCATATCTATAGAAATATGCTATTTTAATTTTTAGTTTTGCTTATAAAGACAATGCATGATTATTGAAGTTCAGAGTGGTGATTGAATTTTTTGGGATGCAAAAGATCTAATACAACTACTATTTTAATTTCTGGCATTATAGTTGAAAACTTGCATAAAATCATTGCAGCTATATTTGAAAATTTAACTTCTGGTGTCAGTTTTGTTTGTTTATAAAGGCAGTGTATGATTAATGAGGTTACATATTTAAAAGAGGGAATTATGTTAGAGTGCACTTAATATTTTGTGTAATTTTTCCAATATTAAAATGAACAAAATGAAGAAATTACATCATGAATGGTTGTATTTCTATATAAAGGAATTCGATATAAAACCTATAAAGTTGATTTGCTAGAATACATGTGTTGTGTTCACTTCTCTCCATTCTTATGACTTTTCAGTGGACACTGCAAATCTCTACTCAAAGTATAAGACACTTCAATACCAACATTTTTGGCAAATTTTCAAGAATTAAATTTATATCCAACATCATTATGATACCACATATATTTGGGAAGAATGTAATGTAATGTAGATGAAATCAAAACTAAATAAAATTGTGTATTTTTTAAATTGATTTTGTGTAATTGTGCCACTTTATTCGAATTTATTTATTCAATACGCAACTTTTATTCGAATTCACGCTGGGTTTAATTAGTCTTTATTCGAATTTATCTATTCAACATGCAACTTTTATTTAGATGTCAAAATCATAAAATAAATGCAAATATAACGGATTTTTAACTAGGGTTGTGGTATTTTCAACTTCGGATGGTCTTTGATTCCTCTTATCATTCATTTCTTTACTCTTCCAAGATTTGCAATTTCTTTTGATGTGGCCTTTTTTGGCTTACTGATAACAGTTGAACTTGTTCAAGGTTGAGATTGTGATCTGTCTTTGGATTTCCACCAACTCTTACTTATGCCTCTGTTCTCCGTGATATAGGCATGAGAGCTACTTGATCCTATGTTTTTATTCTTGTCTCTTCACCAAACATGCGGTCTTTAACTTTGGAAAAAGTCAAAGAGCTCTGTCTGGAGCATAGTTGCTTAATGACACTACAAAAGTTTTCCAACTTTCCAGCAAAGAACTCAAAAGTAACAATGATTGTAATTCGTCATCCAACACCAACTTCATGGAACCAATCGGTTTAGCAAGTATTGAAAGTCACTATGTCTTCACACACACCTTGTAATACAACATAATCTAAGAATCTGGTGGGTTGTGAAGGTAGTTTTCTAGGTTTGGGAGCAGCAAAGGGTTCAATTTGTAAGTTATTTGTTGGTTGGTTGATTGAGGATAAGGATTGAGTGATGCTAGATGATGGTTGATTAGAAGAGGATTGCTCAATCTCCATAGATGAAGATTGCTCAATCTAATCATCAGACACTTCTGATGTGATCATACCATCATACTCAACATCCATCTCAGAAGGTGGGGGTGATGAAGTATGATCAGAACCAGTTTGTTCAGGAACACTTTGTTCAAGAAATGGTTTCTCAAGAATAGTTGTGGACAACTGTTCCGGGTTAGGTGGGGTCATTTGTAGTTCAGATTCAGGTTGATGTTGGTTTTCTGAAGCAACTTCAGACGTTGTTACTTCAAAAGCCTTTTGTAAGTTAATTTCGACATTGGGTAGCTCACCTGATAAATGACTGCTAAAGTTATTCAGGACATAATTGTCTTCAGGTTGATTAGGAATGATCATGTTGAGAGGTTGGATAGTTTGTGGTTGCAATGGATGGTTAGGGGGTAGTTTACTACTTCTCAGTTCTAGCAACTCACTAATGCTAACTTCAACAGGTGGTTCCATTGGTTTGAAGGGAGAAGTAGGTTTAGAAGGCTTTTTCTGAAGTTTGGATTATGGTGATGGTGAATGGATTGATTTTAAGAGGGTTCCTATAGGCATGTCATCAATATCAGTAGAGGATGATGAAGGAGAAGGGTTGGAGTCAGATTCTATGCGTATTACAGGTTCTGAGTGTGTAGAAGTATTACCTGACATAACTTTTGATCCAGCAGTGGATACCATCTGAACTCCTTCCACACCAGGAGCCAACAGCAGATTCTCAGCTTCTGCAGTCACATCCATCTGAAGTTCTGCAACACTCTTCAATGCTTGTTCAGCTACTTCAACAGCAGCATCCTTGAATAACATTGATGCAGGAACTTCTATTTCCTTAGCCATCTCTAGGACCTTCTGAAGTGCTTCAGCATTTGCTATCTTCTTCTTCCTTACCTCCCTGGTAACCAGTTCAGTAGCAGCAGCTTCATCTTTAACCTCTTCAGTGACATACACTGATTCTTTCAACTTCCTGGGTTTAGGTGTCCTCTTCTTCTTCTGAAGTGTCTGTTCAGGAGCTATGGTGGATGCAGAAGCAGCAGCTTTGCCACTTCTGGTCTTCTTAGAGATTATAGCTTCTGGATTCAGATCCTGAACTTCTTCCTGAATTGAAGGTACCTCAGAAGCACCAGATTTAAGCTGCTCAGAGGCTTTTTCTTTCTTAGGTCTCTCAGGAGGATTCTCAGCCTCTAAGTACTCCTCCTGAGTTAACTCCTTCCTCTTTGCTTTTCTGCTTTTCTCCACAGGCAGCTTGCTTCCAAGCATGTCTTCAGGGACTTCATCAAGCCCTATAATTTCACCAGTTTGAGTGAAATGATCACTCAAAAGTGTCATTTGTACTGCCAATGTATCCTTCTTGCAAATGGGAGGGAAGTTGGCCATTAAATCAGAGACCACCATGGATTCACTGATATCTGTCTTCAGAGGGGTGAACTCTGTGACCAGTGAATAAAAACCTTATGAGCTAGAGATGGTCGATCACTGCCACCACCCTTTGGTAGCAGGTTTTCATACTGGATCTTCAGAAGCATCTTCTTCTGCATATCCAAATCATAATATTTTCCAGCCTTTGTAGAGTTGAACAATGTCATGTTCACAATATCTTTCCAGGAGCTGGTTTTAGGGTTAGGAATCTCAATCCCTGAGTACATTCCTTCAGCTTCAACACCAAGAACAGAAGCTATGATCTGTTCAGTGATTTGTATAGGGACTCCCATCACACTTAATCTAATCTCAGTACCAGTGAAGGGTTCCAGTTGCATTTCATCCCTTGTTTTCCCAGCCAGTTCTGGATACAGAAGAACCAAATTCCTTTCTTCTTCTTCAGCAACTTTCTTGTCATAAATGGTGGCTCTTACCCAGAAATGCCTTACCAGAACTTTGTATGTTGGACCATTCAATAAATCGAAATAATGCATCCAACCTTGAGCATCATAATATTCTTGGATATTGCAACCATGATGAGTTAAGGATGTGAAGTCAACAGGATTCTCTACCTGTATTCTTAGTTGTCGTTCTTGTAGCTTCATAGTAGATCCACTGATTACATAAGCAGCCCTTTCCGGTTGGTCTTGTTGTTGAACTAATTGCTGATCTTGATTACTGGATTCTAGAACGGAACTTGAAGATGCCATTGATTTTGATTGAAGAAGATGATGATTTTAGGGTTCTAGGTTTGAGAGAGTTTTCTTAACAGATATGAATGCAAAAGAGAAAGTGTAGGTAGTGAAGTGAGAAATGTGTGTTTTGTATAGGTGTTTTTAGTAAAAATGTTTGAATACACAAGGGACAAACAAACACAGCATTAATGACAGTTGGGGGCGCGAGATAGTACATTCAAAGCATAAACATCATCATTGCCCTCTGAGTTATACACCAATACATTTACGTCACGTTATCAGACTTCAGATGTGCTGTCTAAGTTAGTGGGACAGGTGTCACCAGAAGCAACTCCAGTAATTCCACTAACTTCTACTATTCAGAAGCACAAAAATTCCGCTTCTGAAGTTTGAAATTCTGATGACATCATCAGGAGCACATTTTCCTCAGAACCTCAATTAAGAGCTTCTGATGGACCATGGCTTCTGAACTGACTTCAGAACCTAAACTTCTTATTCAGGAGCAAGAAATTTTAATCAGACACATAATGCATGATCAAATTTTTCTTTATAAAATCAAATCTTTCAACCGTTAAAGGTTTAGTAAATATATCAGCCCATTGATTTTCAGTGTCAATGAATTGTATATCTAAAATTCCTTTTTGAACATAGTCTCTGATAAAATGGTGTTTGATCTCAATATGCTTGGCTCTTGAATGTAGAATTGGATTCTTTGACAAACAAATAGCAGCAGTATTATCACAAAAGATGGGAATATTGTTAGCATTAATCTGATAGTCTTCCAACTGATGTTTCATCCAGAGTAGTTGTGTGCAACAACTTGCAGCTGAAATGTATTCTACTTCTGCTGTAGACAGAGCAATGGTTGCTTGTCTTTTGCTAGCCTAGGATATCAGATTATCACCCAAAAATTGACAATTGCCACTGGTGACTTTCTTTCAATCCTATCACCAGCATAGTCAGCATCACAGAATCCAATCAACTTGTAATCTAAGGATTTCCTATAGAGGAGTCCTAGATTAGTTGTTCCTTTCAGATACCTGAAGATTCTTTTAACTGCAGTTAAATGAGATTCTCTAGGATCTGACTGAAACCTTGCTCACACATATTTCTCCATATCCATTCAGTTGCTGCAAAATATAACGACATAAATTATGGCAGAAATAGGATCCGGTTTGTTCAACAAGCGAGAATAACCCTAACATCTACCGCCACCTTCATTCTCTTCCAATGGAGGAAACATATGTCGCCATGAACAAGCAGCTAACCCTAACATCACCGTCGTCACCGTCATTCTCTTCCGATGATCATTCACTTTTGTCATACCCTCATTTTGGACCTAAAAATACTCTTTCAAAATTCTTTTCTATCTCTGACACTTTTCAATTCACTGTGTTTTACTCTGCAGTTTTTTACCGTGCTTCAACTGCATATTTTACTATTTCTGTCTCTAATCTTCTTGCATACTAGGCCATCTAAAGCGCTTTTCTTGCATTACAAGTCATTAAAGAGTTTCTAAAACCATTGCACATTTTCTTGCATTTTATTCCAAATTTTTGCATAAAAATCATACAGAAAGGGTATTTTGGTCATTTCCTGCAGTGGAGCCCATTTTAGTCCCTACATTTGTCTCTGAGTCCTTTCAACTTGTCTGTACAAATCGTTGATCAAATCCTGTTTAAAAAACCATTTCAGCATTGCATCTGAGTCAGTCTGAAGCATGTTTGAACGGATTCTGGGTAGCTCAGGTCGGATTAGGGTTAGGGTTCGTCGGAGAAGACGAGAGAAGAAGAGAGACCGGTGAGAGAAGAAAGAGAAACGAAAGAAAGAAATGACCTGAACCGGGCCAGATTCTTTTATATAAGCGCGCTGGACCGGGTCGGTCCAAACCCAATCCAACCTTCCTGCGTCTTTGGCCGTTAGATCTAGGTATTATAGGATCCGGATTGATCCAACGCCTCTGAGGCATTCTGGAGATCCGGATCCACCAGGTTGCGTGGGTTTGGGCTTCGTAACCGTGGGCCTGGTTTTCTTTTATTTTTTTTCTTGAGTTTTTGCTATGCACAACTTTGTTCTTGCTATCTAAACCCCTGTGCGCTCTAGTTTTCTTGCAAAAAATTCCTAAAAAGTTGCTAGGTGTTTCTTGATGCATTTTTGATTGTTTTGTGATATTTTTACATGTTTAAAATGGATTAAAAATATATGCTAATTTTTTCATTGATTTGTGTACTTTGTGTATTTTTTGTGAAGTTTCTTGCATGACTTTCGATCTAATTTTTGCCATATGATGTTGATACTTGATACATGACTTTGTGATATGTTTACCTCTGAGTTCACGCTAATTCTTCCAATTTTGCAAATTTACTTGTTAGCCCAATTTTGTTAGTTTAATTGATTAGTTTCTTGTTTTGCAAGTTTACTTGTTGGCTTACAATTTTGTTAGTTTAATTGATTAATTTCCAATTTTGCAATGTTAATGGTTAGTTTCCAAGTTTGTAGTTTAATTGTTAAGTTTCCAATGATGCAATGTTAATTGTTAGTTTCTTGTTTTGCGAATTTAATTGTTAGTTTCTTGCTTTGCAAGTAATGTGGATTCTTTGTTGGAAAATAAAGTGTGAAATATGCTTGTGAATATGTGCTAAGATGAAGTTTGGGCATGTCTTATAATTCTCATATTGTGCTTAAAATAAACCTCTTGAAAATTGTTTTGAATGAGAGAATTATGGGTCATGTGCTTGCTTCTATTTTGAGACTAGTTTTTGTGCATTTTTTTCCTTTCTTTCCATTATTGCATCTTGCTATTGTCTTTTGTCAATTTGTTTAAACATTTTTTTTTACTATCATTTTATATCTTGTTTTACTAACCATTTCATTTCATATTTCATACATGTTGAGCATTCCACCATCTCATCTCTATCCTTTAGCTTAGGTTTTATTCGATTTCTATGCCAATTTCTATACCATTCTTAGTTCATTTTTGTTTCTTGCAAGACCATAGAATGTAAACTAGGGCCAATGTAAAGGACAATGAACTCTATAATGATGTACACCGACACAAGCACCGACACGCACACACGTTGTATGATTAACCGTTAGATGTATGTTTAGGAAACGCGAAACCTAGAAAGATCCATTTTCCAAAAAAGTTAGTCATCTCCTCATTTGAAAAACATTTTTTTTCAATAAACTTTGGAGTCAAAACTCCATCGTATTTTCCTCTTATTTTCTTAATCAAAAATTCAAATGCGAACTAATTCCTACTTAGACTACCATTCTCTTTAATAATTGAACCAACCTCACCATTTTCTTTCTCAAGCTTTTACGGCCTCTTTCTTTTCTTCCAAACTATTTTCAAAAATTAAAATCAACTTAAACTCACAAAAAACCTTTTTTAGAGAGAACTACATGGAGTTTGATCCCTTAAAATAGTATGTAGGCAAGAGGTCAAAACCTCTCCAAGTCCAATAAAAATAAAATCCGAACACTTCTTCCTCCATTCTTAAAATAAACAATCTCTTTTCCAATAAATAGCCTTAAAAATAAAGCGTAGACGTAAATCTAGAAAAACGGTTCCTATAGAGTACTATAGTCGTTATGGGTGCCTAACACCTTCCTGTAGCGAAAATTGCCCCCGAACTTAGAATTTCTAAGGGTTTTCTCAATTTCTCCCTTCCCCGAAAAAATAGAGATATCAATGATTGAAAGGTTCAAGCCTAATTAATGACTTGACACCCGAAAATCGCGATAACAACTTTCCATTCTTCCTTTCAACCTCATTGAAGAAATTCTGTGTAAGCTACCGGTGAAGCTCCTCCTTCAACTTCGATGTGCCTCTAAGTCATGGAATTCTCTAATCTCTCGTACTAAATTCTCCAAGAAGCACCTGTTGTAAAATTAGGCATAATATTATCTTTATAAATAATAATCAATATTTAAATAAAGGAATCAATAAAATATAAGCAAAAGAGATCAATAAATTGACCACCACATAACTCATCAATCACCATCTCTATTCAATAATTCAAGAAGAGAACTGCAAGATGAACAAATAGTGGAAATAGTCTGAGACGTACTGATCGCAATGTCCTTAAGGATTTTCCGCGTAATTATACGCTAATATTTCAGAATTTAACAGACCCTTCTCGCTAAAAACCTAGGATACAAAACTGAGAAGAAGAATTATTTTCAGCAAGATGTAACCCAAGAAATCTAATATTTAGGAGGAGAGAAAACT
Organism: Medicago lupulina; assembly: GCA_958299785.1. Classification (NCBI taxonomy): domain Eukaryota; kingdom Viridiplantae; phylum Streptophyta; class Magnoliopsida; order Fabales; family Fabaceae; genus Medicago; species Medicago lupulina. The sequence continues at coordinate 34,380,164 of OY283142.1, forward strand.
ACATTTTTGGGAGGAGAGTGTTTCAATTGTCGTAGTATATTCTTTGTGCTACACAGCTTGGCTTATGTACTGGTTTCTTCCCTTTTTTATATGCATTGAATTGTATACACATATGTTAGTTATTTGGCAATTTAATTGGTAATCAAAGGTATTAACCAAACAATGTAACGTTAATATTTTGAATAGAAACGGGCGCATGTTGATCAAGCTGTAAATAGAAACAACTAAGAATGTGGTCAAAAGACAGTTACAAAATTTTGGAATTAAAACATGAGTATAAGACCAAATCAGACATTATAATTAATAGTAAAATAATAATTTTCTATTAAAATAATTTTTTATATTTCTCAATTAAAAATATGGGACACAAAATATTTGAAACTTTTAAAATATAATCAAAATTTACAACAATCTCCCACATATTTCAAAAGTTTAACAGAAATTAGAAAAATGACTTACTGGGTTAACATCCTGGATGTGATGCATCAAACTGGTGTAGCAAGCTATATGAACCAGTGCTAGAATGATAGTACTTAACACACAGTGAAATTGGTGTAGCAAGCTATATGAACCAAAGACACTTATGTATGTTAGCGGTCTACCACTCGCATCACACCCCCACAATACTTGTCGTTGGCGCTGTGGTGCGTTAATAGGCCGTGCGCGTGCCTGGATTATTTCATGAGTGCTCTAGAGATTTCGCTAAGATCTCATACAAGCGGCCCCACTTAACACTCACATAGGTGATTTCATCAAGTGCATGCTGCAAATCATACACCATCCATAAGGTATATGAAATTCATTAAAAGCTTGGTAGGCTTATCCTCTCAGTAATGCAGTATCTAGCACTTCTCACACACACACACCATAGGAAAGGGACGAGAACAAAAATTAATTAACTAATTTTTTGTGCTAGCAGAACTAATAAGTGACTTGTTCTTACTCATATGAACCTTATTCATGGGATCTCCAATCACAAAGGTTGGGTTCCCATCACTTATTAATTTCAAATGGCTTTAGTCTCAATCCCCTCGATGTACACAAATTTATTTCATCCCAAGGGGCTTTGTTTAGTAGCTACTTTATACACAAATGATGAAGACAAAATTCTTTCATCATATAAGATTGACTAAGATGTCTCTAAGTCAATCAACCTCATATATTTATCAAAGTCTATAACAATAAACTTGATCTCTATAATTATAATTATACAGGTCTACTTGAATAACTTCAAGCGACAACATCTCATAAAATAATTTTACATTTTGAATTATTCTCATTGAAATTCAATTTCAATTAACATCATTGTATTATTTTGATACAATGGTTCATCAACTATAAACAATATTTCATATATTGTTAAACAGACTTTCTTGATATACTTCGTCAGGTTTACTTAGATAAATTCTAAGCAACAAACCCCCACATTCGGAAAATATAACTCTATGTGTGAATTTTTATTTAGGTCTACTCGAATTATTTTTCAATTGATAGACCCCCACATTGTAGTAAATAAATCCACACATAAATAAATCAAACATCATTGTATTACTTTAATACAATGGATAATCCACAGTATAAATACATTAAACATCATTGTATTATTTAAATACAATGTATACTCCATATTATAATATACCACATTATATTTTATGGTATCTCTCAAAATATATCATAAAGTTCAACAAGTGTCACAAAAATATATTAATGTTTGCTTAGATTATTTATAAGTGACAACTTTTTTATTTGTACTTTTCAAAATTTCACAAGTTTAAGAATTGTCTCAAAGGATTTAGACAAAGACCTCACTAAGCACGTTACGGCATCATACTTGTAATTTGAATGCACATAAGAGACATGAATGAGTCTAATATACACAAGTATCTGAATGCACAAAGCTCTAATTCAAAGTTCAAATACATGAATAAGATTAACTTCTTGGTCTAAAAAACACATAATTTACAAGAAAGAAAATTATAGTTTTCCCAATAGAGCAAGACAACTAGAATTTCTATAAAGGTTGTTCTGGAATTATACATTTCAAAGGAAGCTTGCAACTCTAAAGACATTTGAAATTAGCTCAAATATTTTGCAAATTTCCAGAATATATTGTATGCATCTACATATTATGCAGTCAATGCTTTGAATTCTATTTATTCTATATTGACACAATATTTTCAGACTCAACTCTACACATCTAACTCATATAGTATATAATTAAGAATTAAAGAATCAAATTAAACAATGGTTTCTTGAAACAAATTTTTCATCTACAACATATATATTTTTCGAAGCAATAGGAACTCAACAACATGCCTTAATACAAGATTTTGATCACAAAAGTAAACATAATATTTTCACCAGAAAGAAACAAGGGTTGACAATATCAATTACACCATATATTCATAATATTTCTAGACAAATTCAACCATTTTCACATGTTGCATATAAGTAATCTAAACTCATATATCATTTTTCACCAATTCATAAAAAGCATAATTTGCATCCAATATATTAAGTACACATACCGTGATAATAAACACAAAGAAATCTTCTATTAACCACGAAGCTAGTAAGGGCAAATAGATAGAACCTGGATGTAATTTATTTAATATAATTTGTTGAGATTTATTCGCCAATTTCGTGTACAGCAATTAATTCACCACGTAATGTTAAAACTCTGTTTTACAAGCATATTCCGATTCACCAAAATAAAACAAAGTTAGAAATTTAGATAAAATAGTAATAAAACTTCTCTTAAAAGCATATTGGTGGTTCAAAATCAACATATGCTACAGTCAATAATTTCTCATCCATAACCGTATAAATAAATCTAAAATAGAATTGTACTGATTAAACTTTATAATAATAATTCTATGCCAAAAAGAAAATCCGTTGTAAAATTAGGCATAATAGCGGAAAAACGGGCACTATTGTCAAGGCATATAACAAAATTATTTATGAACTCAACATATTTTAGTTTGCCTACATATTATAAAATAAAGATAAAATAATGACATTTATTGTTTATTCTAATAGTAATTAGTAACATCATAACATAAATGTATAAATGTCATGTTATGTAAAAGAAACATTGTTATGATTGTGATAAAAGAATATCTTTAAAAACTACATTTTTGAGAAACTCTTCTTGATAAAGCTACATATAATTGATCATGGCTGAAAATCAAATAATCCTTAAAATTAATGTAAACAATTTTGAATCATAATCACTTAAAAACCAGCAAAGTCAAATAATCCATAAAATTAATCGATTTTGATTAGTTGTAACATGAAAGAAAAGGGAAAAAAATACTTACAGGTTAATTATGAATTCTGATGCAGATGGCTGAGAGAGGTTGAGAAAAACTAAACAACGTGGGAACGAACTATGGACTGTGAGAACCCTACTTATTAATAATTTTTGCTCACGTTTGTTACTACTCTTTTTTTTAGAGGATTTAAAGTCCAATCTTTAACAATATTTTTTGTTCACGTTTGTTACTAATCTTTTTTTTTAGGATTTAAAGTACAATCTTTAACATTATTTTTTGCTCATGTTTGTTAGTAATCTTTTTTTTTAGGATTTAAAGTCCAATCTTTAATATTATTTTTTCTCACGTTTGTTACTAATTTTTTTAAAAGGATTTAAAATCCAATCTTCAACCTTATTTTTTTCTCACGTTTGTCACTAATCTTTTTTTTTAGGATTTAAAGTTCAATCTTTAACATTATTTTTTGCTCACGTTTGTTACTAATCTTTTTTTTTTTAGGATTTAAAGTCTAATCTTTAACATTATTTTTTACTCACGTTTGTTACTAACATTATTAACAGAAGAGATATACAGAATGCAAATATAATGTTTAAACTTTTTGTGAATTTGATTTGTGGTTAACGGTGGTAAAAGAGGGTTAACAGTGACAATTAGTGACATTGATTATTAATCCACGTGTTATTTTATAATTGGCTATTTGTATTTAAAATTAAGGGTATTTTTGGAAAGAAAATTTCAACCCAAAAGTGTGCTGAAAGGGGTAGTTTCCTTTATATATAGTATAGATAATATGGAAATACTATTTTCTTTGGAAGTGATATGAAAATACTTGGCGATCTTTGTCGGTTGTATTGAGAGGAGCAACACAGATGTACAACATAGAAGCGGCTGATAAAAAAGTAACATGAGTTTTTGTTTTGTGCTAGATTTTTGTGAGTTTAATCGGTGGTTAACAAAGGTAAAAGAGGGTTAACGATGAAGATTAGTGACATGGATTAGTAATCCACGTTTTATTTTATAAGGAACTGTGTGTAATTTTTCTCCTTAAATTAAATTAAATTTATTCTTATCTATTTGTTACATGTATTACTTGTATTTAAAATTAAGGGTATTTTTGGAAAGAAAATTTCAACTCAAAAGTGTGTTGAAAGGGGTAGTTTTCTTTATATATAGTATAAATAAATAATAATCAATATATAAATAAAGTAATCAATAAAATATAAGCAAAGGGAGATCAATAAACTTAGCTTTTTTCGTAGATTGTTGTTGAATTGACCACCAACATAACTCATCAATCACCATCTCTATTCAACAATTCAAGAAGAGAACTGCAAGATGAACAAATAGTAGAAATAGTCTGAGACGTGCTGATCGCACTGTCCTTAAGGATTTTCCGCGTAATTATACGCTAATCCCTAGGATTTAACAGACCCTTCTTGATAAAAACCGAGAATACAGAACTGACAAGAAGAATTATTTTCAGGAAGATATCTAACCCAAGAAATCTAATATTTAGAGGAGAGAAAACTATATTTTTGGGAGGAGAGTGTTTCAATTGTCGTAGTATATTCTCTGTGCTACACAGCTTGACTTATATATGTACTGGTTTCTTCCCTTTTTTATATGCATTGAATTCTATACACATATGTTAGTTATTTGGCAATTTAATTGGTAATCAAAGGTATTAACCAAACAATGTAACGTTAATATTTTGAATAGAAACGGATGCACGTTGATTAAGCTGTAAATAGCAACAACTAAGAATGTGGTCAAAAGACAACTACAAAATTTTGGAATTAAAAATATGCGACACAAAATATTTGAAATTTTTGAAATATAATCAAAAATTTACGACAGCACCTTCGCATGTCAACCACAGGCCGCCTACACAGAATAAGATCTATCACTTTCCCATGCAAATACTTTCTCAGGTCTTTCCCTCTCCACTCTGTTTTCACCGGCAAGGTAACCACCGACGTCATGCATCTCAGTGTTCCTTCCACCAGTTTTTATGAACCTTGCATTGTTGCCTCTTGCAACGGTATCCTTTGTATTGCCGACTTTAACCAAACTTTTTCTATTCCTGCTCTATTGTGGAACCCTTCCATTAGAAAATTCAAGGAATTGCCACTTCTTCAGAAGCCAAAAGTGATGGGTGACATTAACCTCACATTCGGCTTTGGCTATGATTCTCTTACTGATAATTACAAGGTGGTTGTTGTTTTGAGATACTTTGTACGTGATAGTAATGTTAGTTATACGAACAAAACAAATGTGAAGGTTCATACCTTGGGTACCTTTTTTTGGAAAAGCATTCAGGCAGTGGTGGATCTCCTTGGAGACCTGCAGGTGCCACCGCATCCCCCAAAATTCCTATAATTATCATATTATGCATGTTAGTTCTCATGATACATTGGTGGTGCTTAATTCTATTTTATTCAAAAAAAAGGCCACATAGAGGCTTGAACCGCGTTCTGCAAGATGGTTCCAAGAAAACAAACCACTACACCAATCCATAATCATGTTAATTTCATAAGACTGCTTAATATATATTTTGAAAATATTTGACACCCCCAATAAAAAACTTCAGGATCAGGAGTATCCTTTTGGTGTTGTATATACTAATCAGGATGGAAAATTTGTGAGCGGCGCAATTAATTGGTTGACCTCTATTGATCCTCATTGGCAAAGTGCGGGCTTTATTGTTTCTTTTGATTTGGAGAAAGAATCTTGTCAAAAGGTTTTGCCTCCTGATGATGAAGGGGTGGACACATCCAACTTGATCTTGGGTGTCTTAAGAGATTTCTTGTGCATAATCTCTGGTAATGATGTTTGGGTCATGAAGGAATATGGAATTCAAGAGTCTTGGACTAAATTGTTCACTCTTTCTAACATGCAAGATTCTAGTAAATCTTATAAGTTGTTCAAGGTTTTATATACTTTTAAGGATGACAAAGTACTGCTGCAGTGTATTGGAAATGGCAAATGGAATTTGGTTGTTTACAATTCCAAGAATGGAACTTTTATAGAATCCCAGAAGTATGTGTTGAGAGTTTGATATCACCTTGTCTTTAATGCGAGGATGCACCACTATGTCACTTCAGCATGAGATTTAACTACAACCAATATTTTAATTTATGTTTATGTTTTTTATTTTGTTCTTGCTTTGATTAGTGGTGACGTCATGGATTATTGTTGATTATCTGTCGTTAATTTGAAGTTTGAGCAATTGGTGTTATTTTCATTTACATTATATGTTTGAAGAGTTGTTTGGTCCCTCGTCTTGTATTTCATTTTTATACTTTGTGTGCCATTTCCTCTTTCAAATGCATATTCCCTAAAATGTACTCGATTTTTTGTTCCATTGTACTTATTTTTTGTAATCTGGTATAGTTATGTTACACCAAATGTATTTACATATATCTTCCGTCAAATAATGATTGAACATTTGGTTTATGTCTCCAATTCTAAATCCTAATGGAAGATGTTTCAGACCTTTTCTTTCTTCCTCATTCTAATCATTCTGGTTTTGTTACACTTGCCGGAATTGAGTTAAGTCGCTGGCAGTGACCATGAACAAATTTGGGTTTGTTGATGGTAGCATTCTATGAGCAGAACCTGGTGACTTTCAATTGTTTTAGCCTTAAGGCAAGGATGTGATTATTGTGTTTCAAATCAACAATGGAAAAATGTATTCAAAACCACATCTCAAATTTGATATCTGCACATTATTATTAGAAATTTTTAAGATCAATACATACAAGGTGAACTATTTTCCATTGGCTGCTACTTTTCCATCTCAAAATGCGTTCAATGTTGTCAAATAGCAGCTACAGCGTAACAAAATTTTAACAAACCATCACTGTTGACATTCCAGTATAGTTAAAGGTGTTGGATTAATTGGGTTAGTTTGAGGAGGATTTGCCAACCATAGAACAAGGGTGGTCTTCTTGTTAAATGGAGATGACAGTTGATCCAAATGGACAATTCTCTTTAGAAACGGGTTCTTGACGACAAGTATGGCATATTGGTGACTTGGTGGAGTCTGGGTTGTGTCATGGCCATGGTATGCATTTATGTGGTGAAAGGACGTGATGACTTTGGAAGAGTGAGGGGAATCGAATTGGTTTAACAATGAAGTGGTGCATGACCAGATTTTGGAGGGACAAGTGGGGTGGGAAATACACCATTTTCTGTCAATTTCCCTCGTCTTTATTCTATTTCAAATCAAAAAGAGGCATCGGTTGGTGATTTATGGGAGGGGGGAGAACGGATAGATTTGGCATTTCACATGGCGAAGGGAACCTTTGTTTGGAAGTTGGATTTAATTTCAAATCTGTTGGAGTTGATTTGAGGATTTAGAGGGTCGGAGGAGGAGGAGATGTGGAAGTGGCGTAGGGAGAGGTTTTCACGGTTAGGACAGCATACGTAGCATTAGAGGAAGCTCTGCCCTTTGATATTGGTTTGAGTGGAATGGAGGAAGATGTGTTTAGAGAGATATGGAAAAGAGTCTGGCACCATCAAAAGTTTTGCCATTTTCTTAGAAAGACCGTGTCCCAACTCGTTTAAATCTCGTGGTGTAGAATGTGTTGGTCCCGAGGGCTTCAAAGAACTGTGTTATATGCGGAGAAGTAGAAGAATCTTAAGCACATCTCTTTCATTGCAGGGTGGTGGATTTGGTATGGGCAAAGGTGGTGAATTGGCTTGAAGTAAGGTTTGTAGCTCCTCCAAATCCGTTCATTCATTGAATCTAGAAAGATTTGCAAAGATTTTTGGTTGATATGGCATTCTTCAATTTGGAGAATTTGGAGGGAGCGAAACGATTGGATTTTGAAAGTGTTGTCTTGGCAATAGAGTTTAACTGTTTAAGCAAAGTAAAGATTGCATCATGTTTATTCTATGAGTGGAGGTGGCACCAAGGGATTCTTATTATTTGCTACCTGTTACTGTAGTGCTTCGGCCTTATAGATTTTATGGCTTGACATAGGTTCTAAACTGGGTGCTCAATTGTGTGTGGGTGTTATTGTTTTTTTGGTTACTTGTGTGCAACTGCTGTGCCTTTGGTATGTCTAGTCATAATATATGCTGATTCAAAAAAGAAAAATATTTACTGTGTCTTTTGTTATAATTGGGTTAGTGGTAGTTTAATTTATTTATATTTCACTTAGTAATATTTATATTCTTAAATTTTGGTCAACTTTGTTGTTTTGTTCTCTTTCTATCTGATTCTCTATATTGTTAACAAAAGTTTCTCTCATACAGAGACCAATGAATTCAGATATGCTTCCACGTAGTAAGTTCTAATCAAACTTCTATTTTATATCTTTATTTTAATTGAACGAATGGGATCTTCAATAACTTTACTACCGTTATTTTTTTTTTTTTTGTTTCAAATGGTGACTGCGAGCTCATTCGTCCATCTGAACTTTCGACTAATCCGTCACTATCTGTGGTTAAGTTGAGTAGAGCATATAAAGATGGTTTTCTTCATCACAATGGAAGTTTATTCCTCGTGCATTGCCATTTTGTGTTAACAAACATAGGATTGGGGGAAGAGAAACTAACCTGCCTCAGCTTCAAATTTCCTTTTCAATGATTTTTAGATATTTGGTTCTTGTGATTGAAAATAAAAGTTACTTATGAAAGTACTTTTTCCATCAAAAAAGAGATCGTGATGGAAGTAATTTATGACCTTTGGCGAAATGCATGTTTGTGAAGTTTTTATTTAATGGTCCAACTCCATGTCTCACTTGAATGGGAAATTGAAGGGCACGATCCTAAAGTTGAACGTAGCCATATCTTACTACTTAAAAATGGAAATATTTAATTTATAACTTGGATACATTTATGTGGTCATGTGTCTTATATAATAAAGTGTATTATGACACAATTTGTGAAGCAATCGTAAGTTTGCAATTAACATTGATATATTATTGGCTTAGTTACAATAAAAAAGTCCCTTAATTCTTTTCCATTTATTTAAAACTCTAATACACTACCCTGAATATGTTAACGTTGATATATTGATTGGGCACAATGCAGTTACCTTGTAATCATTCTTCTGATTTGCATGTCAACAGATTCAAAATGATCTTAATACAATTTGTTGAGTCTTAGTATTCAATGGGTAACACAACAATGAATAAAAAAGAAGAAAAAAAATTGCGCATTTGTGACTTAAATTCTTGGATAGGCATGGTATACACTTCCTATATAGAAACCATGGATTTAGGACAATGAAACAACAAGGTACTCTAACATCCATGAAAACCGCCAATCTCTACAGCTTAATCCCAAGATTGGATCTTCTGGCTATTAAAAAGGTATTAGGATTCTTGTATATGTTTATTTTCTGCCAAAATGCTATCCAGCAATGATTCACAAGCATCTTCAAGCATATCTAACACCTGCAAGTGCAACATGATTATCATAAGCAGATAATCAACAGAGTAAAGAATGATGTGCAACAAGATAGTGTTTTCAAATGATAATATGTGGATTTCATGCGAAATCACGATTTGAGACCTGATGTACATTATGACAAATCAATTATTATTTGCTTGAGACTGATACATACTGTTTATAAACTATTTTTGGACTCCAAAATGTAGTTTTTCGATTCTATGTGAAGTATGTTGTTTGTATGCACCCGAGAAATGCAAAAGCAAAATTTCCAATTTAAAATGTCTTTAGAAGCAGAGATTTCTTTGCAAGACTTTTGCACGTAAGTCCAAGTGCCAAGTATGTGCACCGGAATTGCTAGTGCAAAGAACACTCTTTTCAACACTCACTTTTTTATTGGGTGAAATTCATGTGGATCTACTACTTTATATGGGATCCATTTTTAAAGTGTGGAACCTACATGAATTTCACTCAATATGAGAGGGAGTGTTGAAATGAGTGTTCCTAGTATTCCTTACATTAGAATATATGCAATCCAATGACAAAGAAAATATTATCATCAAAGACACCAACTATGGTTAGTTGATTTCAGTTAGGCAATCTTCTATTACTTGCATGAATATCAATATTCACAATATAATTCCAACACTCAACTATTTCACTAGACATTCAAGCAGTGAAAGACAGACACAGGCCCTAGACACGACAATGACACATCAACGACATTGGTAATAATTTGAAAAAATACAATCATTGAATGTTGATGACTTGCTGTTATTACGTAATTTTTATGTATATATTATCATATTATGGAGTCACAAGGCAACTTAAGCAGCAAGAAAAGCAAGAAAAAGCAAGAAAACTGAAGAAAAGGTTAAGTCACAAAAACGTGTCACGTTGGCTGAAAAACGTGACACGTTGTTACAAGTCAGAACGCATGTTTTTGGAAAAAAGGAGAACGTGTCACGTTGGCCAAAACGTGACACGTTTTGTGAAACCCTAATTTCGTTTCTTGTTACATAAGGAAAAAACGTGGCACGTTTTACTTAAAAACGTGACACGTTTTGGGCGAATTTATGTGCCTATTTAAGCTGAAGTCTTTTCTGAAAACAAGGGTTACGAATCTTGGAGAGCAAAGTGCGATTTTGACATCAAGGCGACTGCAAGGAGGACGATTTCTTCATCCTTTTACCAGTCTCATGTATGTTTTATTGATTCAATTGATTATGCTATTTGTAAACATTGTTATGAGTAGCTAAATCTCTTAGAGATTGGATCCGAGATGATTCTGTGTAAACCCTAGTTGATCTTATGTTGCTGTGATGAAACTCTATTCCATATTAATGATTATTTAAGTCTTTATTCAATTCAATTGTTCATAATGTTTTTTATATCCTGATCAAATATAAAAATGTTTTCGTGAGAATGAATGACTACTGACCCTAGCTTTCAACTTAGACTTAATTGAATTGTTCTAATAAACATGGTTAGTCTAGGAATGGATAATCGTTTATTAGTGATATTAGGTTAACGTGTTTAAACCTTCAAGAATTATTAGACCACCTAAGGAATTAGGGGCTGTAGTTTAAGAAGAGGGTCCTAACTCAAGGGATTGATTAGGGCTATTTTGTTAACTATCGTGGGACTTAAAGAACCATTAACAAGAATAGAGTACAGTAACCAATTAGGGGAAACATAGAGGATTCGACGATCCGATCTCATCTCTCTCAATATTTTCGAAACAAACTTTATCTTTTTGTTATTCGTTCTAAAAACAAACCAAATCTTCCGCCTAGTGGCAAAACAAATATAACCTTTATACATCCTATTGCATAACGAAATTAACTTATTGCGATTAAAAACAATCCTCGTGGGATCGATATTTTTACTACTTCGATAGTATTTGGTGCACTTGCCAAACGTCTATCAAATGTAACTGTGCGTGTCAGTGTCGTGCTGGAGGCTGGACACGCCTTTCATGAGAACTGTCGGTGCTACATATGAATGATTCAATTAAACTCATCAAATGAAAAAACATGATGTTCAAGACTATCTTTGCACTGGTAAATGATATTCAACGTCTCCATACAAAAAATGAAACAAGAGTGAACTCATAACCTATCATGAACAACATACCTTCTCAAAACCTTGAGGTCCACCATAGTAAGGATCCGGGACTTCAGTTTCATCATGCTTCTTGCAATATGAGCACATCAACTTAACCTGCATCATCCCAAACTCTCCATCATGCTTGAAAAACATATTCAAAACAAAAGCAACAAAGGTTCTACTCACAATCAACACAAATATAAGGCGGTTCAAGTCCTTAATTTAAGTTGTCTAACAAAAACTTGCTTTAGGCCTACGAGAAAAAAAATAACTTATTTTTTGCTAGTATTTATAAAACTTTCATTTTTCCTTGGAATTCAATGTTGTCAAATAGCTAGCTGCATTACAGAGTAACAACGATTTAACCAACCATTATTGTTCCACAATACACAATTTAGTACAAAGTATTGTCAAATAGTCGCTACAACATTGTAGCGTAGCGGAATTTGAAGAAACCGATATCTTCCGTGATTCACAACACTGCGTTGGATAAAGTGGTTGAATTCTTGTTTGAACTTACTCACCTTTTTGTGGGCATCTTCGGGTAAGGGATCTCTAAACTTCCATCTACTAAAAGCTTCCAATATGTCCTCTAAAACAAAAACAACAAGGTCCATTACAATTTACTAAAAATAGAAATTGAAATATCCATAAACAAGCAAATTCAGATTATAACATCTCATCCCCTACCTCTATTTTGCTTGTCCATAGCAAGAATAAGATCAAACTCAACAAAATCAGAAGGCTTAATTGGCCTTGAAATTGAAGTTATCTGAATCCCACGTCTTTTTGAAGCTGCCCTCATTCTAGGATCAGCTTCATTACCCTTCACAGAAAAAAACAACTTTTAAAACAATCTTAAAAAACATCATAAAAAACCAAAAAAATATAATATTTTCACATAAAAATCACATTTTTATTTCATATAAAAACGTTTAAAGATATACCCACTTCATGATAATTGATTGTTCCAGTATAATCAATTTAAAAAATCACTATTTTAAACAATCTAAAGAAACCCATCATAAAAAAAATCAACTTTTTCTCTTAAAAAGAAAATGTTTAAAGATATACCCACTTCATGATAACCGATTGTACCAGCAGAATCAATTCTGAACTTAGAATCAAAACCTCTTTTTTTCACCAAGTCTGTGAAAACACCTTCAGCAGCTGGGCTTCTACATATGTTGCCAAGACACACAAAGAGAACGGAGAATGGTTTGTTTGCGTCTTCTGTGACTGTTGATGAAGCCATTGAAGCTTGAATTGGAGAAATGAGAGAGTTTTTGAAGGAAATGGAAGAAAATTTTGGTGTTAATTTTCTGGCGTGTGTGAAAGGAATGAAGAATGGGACATTTGGGTTTGGAGAGAGGAATTGGGAAGAGTGGCAAAATGGTAAATTAATAAGGTTTGTTCCGTCAGTGTACAGTGTCTTCATTTTCTATTCCTCCGCAACCAATGGAGGAGCTCCACTAGATAATATACCACGACTTTACACACTCAATGATAAATAACTTGTGCATTTTTATGTGAGGAGTATGGGTTTAAACTCGAGAAGTATGGGTTTAATAACGGTGGGTTGACATTTCAAAATAATTTTGTACATACGATTAATAAAAAAATTTAAATTATCAAGTCAATTAAATTATTGTCTTGTTTTTTCAAAAATCTTGTATTCGAAGAGATAAATTTATATTGCTTAAAACCTTTTTACAACTGTCCGATCAAATTTAAACTATTAACGTAGTTTTGATTTTATCTATATTTATATATATGGCGATAGATGATATTGTAGTGATTTATTCACTTTCAATTCTATCCGTCATTTAAACTAGTCCCTCTCTTTCACATTGAATGTCGTTTAAGGTTTTGATACATAGATTAAGGAATATAATGAAATAATTAATAGACATAACATTTTTATTAAACTACCCTTCTTTATTAGAGAAAGACAAACTTAAAGTTGCATTGAAAATTGTGAGAGAGAGAGAGAGAGAAAAGTTAGAATATTTATTGAAAGTAAAGTTGGAAAAATAAATTAAAGTTGCTTTGAAAATGTAAAGTGACATTTTTTTGAAACATTTTTCTCTAAAGTGACACTCATTATGAAACGAAAAGACTATTATATTAAGAATTTTGCTAATGAGTGTCATGAGGGCATTCTTTAAGGATACTTACTTAAAAAACTATTCATTAAAAAGGTTGAATATTTCAATTTCTGAAGCATTAAATGCATAGGTTTTCATAAAAACTTATTATCTAAATTCTTTAAAAAGTGTTTTTAGGACACTAATTAACGTTTCCGTTATATTTACAATTTTATCTCTTTTACTTTATTATTTCAATAATAATTAAAAAAAAACATTACACCCGTTTGAAATATGAATAAAGTAAGCGTTAGGAGGTAAAGGGGGTTGTACTCGGAAGGCGGAGCTTGAGAAGGTGAAGAAAGATGCACGTAGTAATGAGCTTGAGACGAATAGACTAAGGTTAGAAGTGTTATTGGCAAGAAATCGGTTGTTGGAGCCGATGTGGAGAGGGTGTGAAAGAGGTTTCGTATGTTGATGTTATTGTGGGTAAGGGGAGGAAGATTGAGGGTGCTTCGATGGAGAGAGAAAAAATTTGAGTTTAGAGTGTACCCGAAAACTCTATTATGATAAAGAAGTTGTTGATTGGGCACGAAGAGGTGTTGTTGCAAGAGTCCTGAATGGCAAGCATGTTGATTTAGTACAACATAAAATCAAAGATGCAGGTTTTGGTAATGTCAGAATCATTCTTATGGGTGGAGATAATGTGTTCTTTACTTGTGCTAGAAAGAAGGACACTAAATCGATTATTAATGAGGTGGCTGAGTTTTTCAATATATTTTTCTCGAATGTTCGTTTTTAGTTAAAGAATAAGGACATTATTTATGAAAGAGGTGTGTGGTTGATACTGATGAGCAAAATCGCAAGTGCACGGTTCTGCCGATGTAGTAATAAAAGATATCGTTCCGACAGGGAGTTATGAATTCAATTAACTTTCATATAATGATTAGAAGATAATGCAAATAATAAAGTTTGGATTAATGGTTAAAAGAAAATAATAATAAAAGAGGTGTCTTGAGATTATTGGTTTGTCATAATAACAAACCCTCCACAAACCGAAGCTTTATCCTTAAAACCTTATGATAGACCTAGTTTCGTATGACCGGTTTCCCTTTAGCCCCTTACTTTTCCTCTCAGTCCAGTAAGAGTTTACTCCTAGCAATCAATCCTATTTCATTGAATTGATTACTAGGAGATGCATTAAGGCTGTGAAACTACTCCGTCCCAAGATTGCATAGACTATTTCACTGCCTTTACAATCTCTGTCTAATATTCACTTGTTCCAACATCTCATCGCAGCTTTCGCTTGTAGATTTGACGTTTGGGATAATGGATTAATAATTATCATAACCTTAGTTTTCGCTTGTTGGTAGTTGATAATGATTAATCCATGTTTAACCGGTGAATTTAGATTAGAAACTAGATTACTTAAGAGTTTAAAGAAAAGGCTTGGTTTGCTTTGGATTACGTCATTAGACTATCCAACAATCCCAAGACAAGAGAAGTCTACTCACTCATGATCATAGTAGACAATGGGAAGAAGAGAGAGGACATAAAGTAAATAAAATAAAGAGAAATTATTATTAGAAAACAACTGTCACTATTGTATTCCAAGAATAAGATAAATATTCGTGATGGAAGGCTCCTCTAAGAAAACAACTCTTTCTGAAAATATTTTCATGACGGCTAAGGGGAAGAACCAAGTCACTTAAATAGTCTACTGAACATCTCGTATTACTCGATGTGAAATTTGAAACCCCGTAATATTTATCTCCCTATCATAAGACTACCCCTGAGAACCGAGACATCTCAGCGATTGAACTTTGTGACTCTTTACTTGGCCTTTCCGGTCAGTCTTTACAAGCCACCGATAACCAAGATTTGATACTAATAGCGAGATTCTATCATAACACTGCCCATACTATTGGATGTGGGACTAGGGCTCTCCCTAATACCCTAGTCCCTATCATAGCACAGTCATACTTAGTCCATATCAAATTGAAATAAAATCCTAGTATAGAAATTCAGCTTAGATTTTGTGTCATACTAAATCATTTTGCAGTGATACGTGGACATCAGTGTTGTACATTGGCTCATTGTTATCAGTACCTTATGATATATGTGAGTCATATCTCGATTCCATACAAAATTGAATCCAGTCGTCAACTTCCCCCAACCGGTAGAGACGCCATCTTGTACTACTTTTTGAGCATCCTTGAAAGAAGAAATGGATGTTTCTTTCTTCTTAGCATCTTGTTCTTCAATAGAAAGTCCTTGGAAAGACGTACCATCCTCAATATCAGCACCAATGAATGAGAATGATGACAAATGGCTTACTAGCATGGCTTGTTCTCCTCCCACGGTCACCAGCTTTCCGTTTTCACAAACTTTAGCTTCTGATGCAGCGTAGAAGTTACTGCCCCTGCTTCATGAATCCAGGGTCGGCCCAGCAGGCAACTGTATGATGCTTGTATATCCATTACTTGAAAGGTAATCTGGAAGACATGCGGCCCAATTGTAATAGGTAGATCCACTTCTCCAAGGACATTCTTCCTTGAACCATCGAAAGCTTTCACCATCACATCACTTTGTCTTAAAGGTGCGCTTTTGTAGGAAAGTTGATCGTAGGTTGTTTTGGCCATTACATTCAAGGACGATCCAATATCCACCAGCACATTTGACAGTGCATCAGTATTACAATTCACAGATATATGCAGCGCCATGTTGTGGTTCCTTCCTTCCTCTGGAAGCTCTTCATCACTAAAACTCAGATTGTTGCACGCAGTGATATTTCCCACTATTCCATCAAATTGCCCAATAGTGATATCATGATTTACAAAGGCTTGGTTCATGATTTTCATCAAGGCATTTCTGTGGGCCTCAGAATTCAGCAATAAAGACATGATGGATATCTTTGAGGGAGTCTGTATCAACTGGTCGATCACCTTGTACTCACTTTTCTTTATCAATTGTAGTAACTTCTCAAAGTCAACATTGGTATTGGTTCTACTGGTCTGGCCTGCATCTTTGGTCGTGTTGGAGTCTCTAGCTTGTATTTGCTCAGTTACTAGAGCACCTGCTTTCTTTTGAAACAAAGTGGGAATAATACGCCCATTCCTTAGCACTCTGCTATCCTCGGTAATGTTAACCATAGAAGGTAAATGTGGTATGGGAACTTCGCGTCCGTTTTCCAACATCGTGGCATTGTAGTTGTAGGGTATGGCCTTCTCAAAAGCATAAGGCATTGGCCTTGGTAAGCAAACTACTAGAGGAGTAACCATTGGTTTCTGATTGACGGAATTCACCTCTACATGCTCCGGGATATTGAATTCGGGAGTTATGACACACACCTCATCATTTGTTCCTGCAACGGTGAATTCTCCCTGACTTAGCAGCCCTTGGATGTCATCTTTCACTTTCTGACAACCCCGTGGATCTATAGGACATATTGCACAGGCTTCAAGATCATGTTCAAAGAGGGAAAACTTGCACAAGTTGGTATGTAGCGGGACTAAAGGAATCCGAACACGCTGAACATCAAGAACGAGGCTGCTCTCTTGGCAATCTTGGACCATGTTGACATGATTTGGCAATGGGTTGGTTTGTACATTTGGGTTCTGGTGTGTGAAGGACGGGATTTTATCTCGGATTAGCCTTTGGACTGCATACTTTAAGCCATAACAATCCTCAGTATCATGCCCTGGGGCCCCTTGATGAAAAGCACAAATCCGGTCAGCTTTATACCCTGTTGGCAATCTTTCTGGCACTGGAGGAGGCATCCTGGTTTGTACCAACTTCTTTTCGAGCAATGCTGTAACACCCCAATTTCCCATCTTAAAAATTTCATTAAATAAATCATATATCAGAGTAATCATCACAAAGGAGTGTCACATTTCTTCTTCAAAAACAACTTAGATAATAATTTATCAAATTACAAAAACATTCAGTTAAGTAGCGGAATTCAAATAGTCTCATCTCATAAATGTCTTGGCTTAAAAGCCAGTAAACGTCTCAAAACATTATTATTTCAACATTACTGAAAGTCAACATTTAATCAAACATGATACATAAAGGAATAGACTCTACATAAGACCCCATTCCGTTACATATCAGAGCAACCATACTTCACACATCCTCGCATCAACGCATCTAAGACTGGGTACCTGCACTTGCCCACAAGGCGGCAATTCCAGCAGAAGGGGTGAGATTCACAACAATAATATTAATATATAAATCATACGTCAAGATTAACAGTCATAAATCCAAATCATCACGTATACAATATAGCACATCATAACATCATCATAAGCATCATCATAACAACATCATAAACATCATCATAGCAACATCTCATCAAGCATCAACGTCTCAAAACATCATCTCGTATATGTCACAATTGACTCGACTAAATGCAACACCTAACGTCTCAACATCATGCATGTAGTACCATATGATTATAGCATTAATATGCTTCACCGTCGCTTTGAGCAAATGCTCCACCGTCGCTTTGAGCATAAAGCTCCACCGTCTCATATATATATGCAAATGCATGGACTCGTCATTTAACAACTTAATACACCGTCTCAAGACCATCATTCATAATACAAGCTGACACATGCAGGTATAATAGTTACATGGCAGAAAAATCACCTCATTAATCATATACATCGCAACACGTATCTTCATCATAATCATCATATTTAATCATCACTTATATTCAACCATTTATCATTTATCAACAGCTCAAGTAAATCATCAGCAATCATCTTTACAGAATACATTTAAGGGTATAAAACCTCACTAACACTACCCAAAGGGCTCCTCTCAAAGTCCCATGCGAAACAGATTGCAAAACAACAAACAGACCTGAACCATCTAACTCGCCACGGCGAGTACATCTGCTCGCCACAGGCGAGTACTCACATCAGCTCACTCGCCAAAGGCGAGTTGGGGGCGAGCTGGAGGCGAGAAATCCTGGGTGCTTCGGCCTTTTTGACATTTTCACCAAAAATCCTCATTTTTAAGCTCTCTAAATCCAATTTGACCAAACCAACTTCACAGGTCATCTCTATAAATATAAGGGCACTCAAAACCATCTAAAGTTTGGCAAAAATCCTAAGTTTAAGGGTCAAGCTCGCCACGGCGAGCTATACTGCTCGCCTCGCGAGCAACCAAGGGTTACTCGCCACGGCGAGTGATCACTCGCCACAGGCGAGCGATCTCAGAACCACTACGGGTTCAGCCTAAATCACACCAATTCATCCCAAAACTCTCATGTTAAGCCTCTAATTCACCAGCAATGTCATCCTAGGGGATAATCTAGGTTCTGTAACAAGTTCCTACAGCAATGCAACACATTCTCACATCAAATCCATCAAATTCATCAAACCCTAATTCTCAAAACTTCCCTCAATTCTTCCCAATCTCTAAGCTAATCAAGAACAAATGATTTAACATTAAGATTACTGAAGTTAGGCTCACCCTTACCTGGAAAAATTGTGCAGAAAGCAGCCTAGCCTCTCTTCCCTCTTCACGTGCCTTTTCTTCTTCTCTAAATGTCTGTACGCGTTCTCAAAAATATTTCCTCTCTTAACCTACTTCTCTTATATACTCCCTCCCAACTTAATTAATTCTCTCTTAACCCACACAACTCTTCTTAATTATAAATATAACCCCATCTCTTAAAATTCTATCTTTTTCCACCAAATCTATTTATTTACCAAATAAATATTCATATAAACATCACTTATATTATTTTATTAAACAATAAAATAATAACACGTCACACGTCACAATTACGTCACAAATACGTCACAAAACCATCAAATCCATATAATATATAAACATATACCATATCATCTAATAAAATAATTAAATAATTAAAGAGGGCGTTACAAATGCTGGGAGCAAAGCTATATATCTCATGGGGATTGGGTCAAGTGGTGGTCTCAGAGCCTGTGGTCGAGGCTGTTGCTGATGTGGACGTTGTTGATATGGTTGTTGTTGATAGGGATGTTATTGATATGGTTGTTGTTGATAGGGTTGTTGGGGATATGGTTGTTGTTGGAATTGTGGTTGTTGGGGATATGGTTGTTGTTGGAATTGTGGTTGATAGCCTGGTTGTTGAATGGCAGTTGTGCTGGGAGTGATAGCGGCGATGTGTTGATAGGTTGGGTAATTCCGTTGAGGTCTTCCACGGGTTACCATACCAACTTCTTGTTCTTTCTTTCTAGAAAAGTTGTTTCCAAACTTCCTTGTACCGCCGACGGGAGCAGTTTCTCTAACTAAACGTCCTTCTCAGACCCCCTCTTCCAACTGTACGCCCATACTGACCATCTCTGTGAAGTTTCTGGGCACACTCCCGACCATTTTCTCATAGTAGAATTGACTGAGAGTTTTTAAGAAGAGTTTGGTCATCTCCTTTTCTTCCACGCGGGGGCTAACTTGGACGGCGACATCTCTCTATAGTTGGGCGTACTCTTTGAGTGTTTCCTTGTCCTTTTGAGTCATAGCCTAGAGATCACCTCGGTCTGGGGCCATATCTTCATTAAATTTGTATCGTTGTAGAAAGGCCTCACGTAGGTCATTGAAAGTCCAGATTTCTGCTCGGTCCAAGTTCATGTACCACTTCAGTGCGGTACCGGTCAAACTGTCTTGAAAGTAATGGATGAGGACCTGATGATCATTGGCATATGTGGACATTTTTCTCACATACATCGTTAGATGGTCTCTAGGGCAGGAGGTCCCTTTGTATTTTTCGAAGTCTGGGAGTTTGAATTTGTGAGGTATCTGGACGTTCGGCACCAAGCACAGATCATAGACGTCCTTCTTGGATACTTCTTTCCCGAGGAGGGCAAGCATTTCCCAATTCATCCTCTCATACTTCTCCTGTAAGTCATCTACCTTATTACAGACCTCGATATTCCCTGAGTGGAAGATGGGTTCTTCATTTTGTGGGACAGTGTGAATCACCGGTGCTGAATAGGTCAAAGTAGCTTGAGAGTGTGTTGCAACAGGCGGCGGAACATGAGTTGTATGCTAAAGAGTAGGCATCGGAGGTTCACAAGCAACAGGGCGGAGTATTTCACCAGCAGTGAGGGGCATGAACCAAGGCGCAGATCGTGGAGGCGCATAGAATGTTGGAGACTCGGAATAGATCGTCCAGTCAGAGATAGCAAAGCCCCTTGCTTAGGCCCGAGTCCTGACAGGAGGAGGAGGTGGTGGTGGTTGATTCTGTGCAGCTTTCAGCGTTTTTACCAATTCAGACAATTCATCCACCTGACTCTGCATGGCTGCCATCTCGTCTATCTTCGCTTGCATGACTGCCATCTCTTCTTTGAGTGCCTGATTCTCTTGCTCAAGAAAATCCATCTTCTTCTTTATATTTGCCCGAGTGTCGTGTACGCGAGTTGGTTGAGCTCGTCGGGCCACTTTTGAAACGGGCGTGACCTTTGTGGAGAAGAAAAAACTCGTGAGACTTGGATTTGAAACTATGATATGCAAGATGATGCATGATGTTATGCAAAAAATTGACACGTTTTTTATTTATCGAAGGACTTATATAAGTGATTTTGTGAAGATTTTGTTCGAGAATTTGGAAGATTACAACCAGCCCCCTTTTTAACAAACGAAACGAAGGGGTAAGCCTTAAACAAATTTTGAAACATCGGGGCTAGAGGCCTAACAGTAAGTCCCTAAAGAGCGGTTTTTTTTTTAACCAGGTCATTCAAAGTCCGGATGTGGGCCATCAAATAACTCCATGAACTTCCTTTTCCTGCTAGCATCCTGTCCGAGCAGGGCATCCTTCCTCTAGAGTAGATCATCTTTCTCTATTAGTCGACGGTTTTGATCAAGGAGTTGGCGCTTTAGTCGTTCTATTTCCCCGCTCAGGGTCTCATTTTTGAGCTCGGCCTCACGGGCTCTTCTTTGCTAGGTGTCTCTTTCAAGCTTCGCCTCGGTCAACTGCTCTTGGAAATCTTCCAGGATTTCAAAGGGTATGGGTGAAGGCGTTGATGCAGTATTTGAGGTTAGGGACCTTAGCAGAGGGTAAGGCATTCCTATCTGAGTAGCTCTATTAATAACCTATTGGAGGTAAGATTCATGGGTTGTACTCGACTTATTTCCCAACTGGTTCCTATCTTTCTTGACAATGGAGTGCCAAGCTCATACGAATTGTGCTTCCTTGTTTCCAGCATCCTTTTCATAGAAGAAGAAATCACGGTCTAGAATGAGGTAAAGGGGACTCATCCTCATGGGGTATCCAAACTGGCACCTGGCGAGAACTGAGTTATGGCTGATTCCCCCATGCGTCCTGAGGAGAGGCACGTTGTTGAATTCTCCACAATGGTCAATAATAACTTTTGGGTATAGAGTCGGGTTGAACCAAACTATGTCGGCAGGGGTGAGGGCCATGATTTTTTCAGACCAAGGGAGTTTCTCTGGTCTAAACTTAGGGCGAGGTAGGTGTGAGGTAATCCAGATGTGGAGTAAAGGTGTGCAGCAAATGATAACTCCACGCTCCTTGTTAGTACAATCATGGATGGAAAAGTAGGTGTAACGCCCTAGTTGATATTCAATTAGTTTTGGTTGATTTTAAGTATGTTATATGCTTTAAATGATTTATGTGATTATTTGGTGTGTTGTATTTTATTATATAGTTATTTTATTATTTAATAGAAATAAGTAAGAAAATAGAATTTATGGAGTTTTGGGGGTTACATATTAATTATAGGAATTAAGGGGAGTTAAGTGAAATGAAAGGAGTTAAGGAATATTGGGAGAATAGGAAAAGAATAGTCAGTAAACATTTTCACGTATAATAGAGAAAACCAGAGTTTTGGGAAAAAGGGTGAGAAGCTAAGAACAAGGGAGAAGAGCCAAGGGAGAGCTTGATTTCTGTAGAGTTTGATTCATCTGTAATTCAGGTAAGGGTGAGGCTATCTCTCAATAATAGTATTGTTATAATTCTGATTTTGATCTTAGCATGATGTTAGTGAGAATTGAGAGAATGAAGGTTAGGTTTTTGAAGAATATGAACAATTGTTGAGAAACAAGATGAATTGTTGTTTGATGTTGTTGTTTTGTGTACTTTGTTGTGCATTGTTGCATATTGAACCCATAAACATCTGTTAGAACACGTTTTGGGTAATCAGGGGTTGAAAATTGGGTTTTGGTTGAGATAGGGTTAGAAAACCCGTAGAGCTTTTTCCTACCCAGATGATCGCACGCTCAAGCGTCCACTTGCACGCTCAAGCGAGCATTCAAACTTGTGCCCAGATTTTGAAACTGATCGCACGCTCAAGCGAGCTTCAAGTGATCCCCAAGCGTGCACTTTCCCAACTTTCGACATTGTCGCACGCTCAAGCGTCCACTTGCACGCTCAAGCGTGCTGGGTCCTGTACAACATCCCCTGTTTTGCGTTCTTGCATCTTTTTCTCACATTTCAGTTTTGAATTGGCTTTTGATGTAAACATGAAAGTTGTAGATAATTGAGTTATCCTTCCAATGGCTTTGGATTGACTTGAAAATGTTTTATGGATTTTGAGTTATGATGAAAATACTCCAAGTGGGTCTTGAGGAAAACTTTAAGAAAACTTAGCATAACTTATTCCAAGTTAGTCCAAAACCTATGGTTAGTTCCCAAACTTCAAACTTAAGTATGAGAGGTTAAATTGAGGTGTTTTATGAGTATTTAACTTATGTCTTGTTTAATCAAATTTGATTTCCTTTTGAGAAATGTTTCTTTGATTTATTTAACCTTGTTTATGTATCAAATATTATAAATGGAAGTGAAGCTAGGTGAATAGTTGTATATATAAATAAATATAATTATATATTCTATATTGTTGATTTCCGTTGTTGTTGTCGTTGTTGTCCAAGTTGAGGAGTGTGTCATAAATGATTTAGGCACAGTTGTCGTTGTCATTGTCGCTGTTGTTGTTGAGTTGTATGCAGATATACACATTGAGTCATTCATACTCATGCATTGTTGAGGGCTCATGCCCTGGAATGTTAATCATTCAACCGTTGAGGGCTTATGCCCTGGAATGCTCGTTCATTCAATTGTTGGGGGCTTATGCCCTGGGATGCTTTAACCATCCAAAATTGTTGAGGGCTCATGCCCTGGAATGCCTTGTCATTCAAACGCGTAAAATGGTACCACATGCATATTGCATTAGTTGTTGTCGTTGGAGCATTGTCGTAGTCGTTGTTGTTGGTTGTCGTCGTTGTGTCATTGCATGGTCAATGTCGTTGGTTAAGTTGTTGTTGTGTTGTTGTTGTTGGATGAATTGAATATGTTGTTATCCATGATATATATTTATATATTGAAGTATTTTGCTGAATATAGGGTGTTAGATTCAATTGATGGATTATAATTCTATTATTATTGTTTGAGAATCTCACCCCTTCTGCTTGAAAATGTTGCTCTTTGTATGGGTAACTTGCAGGTATTGAAGACTAGTAGGACGTCTGGCTCCAGTGTCTTAGGGCTCTCATACGTAACGGGATGGAGGAAATGTTGTTTTGTCTTTCATTCCTTTATGTATCAAATTTTGAAACAATGTTGTTGGAGTATATTTCTATTGAATAATATTTAATTTTGTTGAGGCCTTTGTGCTAAGAATTGTTGGAAGTTGATATTAAATTAAAAGAATTTTCCGCTGCAGTTTACGAGATGATATGTTGTTGAAATTAAATAGTTTTATTTTCTATTTAAGAATTTTTGGAAAACAGTGTAATGCTCCGTTTGTCGACTTACTCTGATTAAATTATTTGAATATTACGTTGCTGGGAGAACGGGGTGTTACAGTAGGCATCAGCGAGCAAGGTAGGAACAGGGTTTTGGGTTAAGAAGATTTGGATGGCATTCATGTCGACGAAGTTATCAACATTTGGGAAGAGTACAACGCCATAGATGAGTAGTGCGAGGATGGTTTCAAAGGCGTCGGCATTGGATCTTTCAGCAAAATCGGTGGCTTTTTGGTAAAGGAAATTGAAGGGTCGGCATTGGAGGCCTCCTTTGGTGGTTAGGTGCTTTTTTATGTCGGACTTATCAATGTGAAGGGCAACTGTAATGGCGGGGATTTTAGGACCGGGTTCAAGACCACAGAAGGGTACTTCGTCAAGCACGGGTAGGCCGACCCAGTGAGCATATTCCTCCAGTGTATGGGCCAGCTGATAGTCTGGGAAGGTAAAGCAGCGGTACAGCGGATCATAGAACTGAACCAAAGTGTTGAGGAGCCCTTCGTCGACATCTGTCTTGAGAATGCTGAGCAGATGTCCATACCATTTTCGAAAGCGATTCGGGCTAATCAATATCTTTGCTAGTTTCCTTAAGCTTTCCAAGTCTGGACTCTTGAATTTATACCCATGAGTTCTCCTTACAACACTCCCCATACCTATGATGTTCACAAAAGTTTATTTAAGTCCTCCGATTTTTTATGAAAAAAGAAAATTTATGAATGAATGCATGTGTGCATGATTATGCTAAAGTACATAGAAAACATGGTGTGGTTAGGTCCATAATGTTGGAGTTGAAGGGTAGCATGCCGTATGGTAGGGACTATGGCTTTATTTGTACCTGTATCACGGGTTCTACAAAGTCCCCAAAGTCCAACCCCCTTTGAATTTTATTGGATGACGGGACAACACCCAGTCCAATAACGTCTGTAGGAAAGTCTCGTTTGAGTGTAGTATCGCGTGTCGACTAATACCAAGACAACACTTGGTTAGCCACCGCACTACATCCTAAGAGGCCAAGATGGGTTAAGGGTAACTAAAGGTCCTTAGCTTTGACGGAAACTTAAAAGTAATAAAGTCAAAACGTGACAACACACGCCGACATATACTACATCAAGATCCTCCGCTAAGTGTGGTTATATCACATGTTCCAAAACACGAGAATACTCTCGGAATGTCACTATGATTCTGCCACTCCTATCTTAACTTTCTCTCGAGCCTGGGTTAGGACTTATCTCACCACTCCCGTTAAGAACGAAAAAATGAAGGAAGAAAACATATACACATATTTCCATCTTTTGTTTTTGTTTTTTTTTTTGTTAAGCAAGTTATAGCACAAAAATTTAAACAAAGTCAAGTTAGGCTTAACCCTCGAATATTGTCCCTAATGAAGTCGCCATTTCTGTCGCGTCATTTTTCGGGAGGTCAAGGCCATTTGACTAGCTTTGACTCACTATTTTTATTCACGACTTAAACTTTTAATTTTTTTAAGGAAAGTGGGAAAAAAGTTCAAATTACCCATTTGAAAGAGATTAGGGTTCGGGGGTTAGTTATATTTAGGGAAGGTATTAGCACCCTAAATATTCGTAGTACTCTACGAGAACTGTAACATCCCGCCCGTCAGTTAATGGACTATCACTAATCAACGTGTCAGATGGCGAAGTGTTCAAGGAAATGAGTATTATGAAGGTGCTTATTACGTTTTGGCAAGCAAGCACAAGTTATGTATCAGGGCCATTGTAACTCGAGTAAGATCGAGGGTATATTTGTACTTTCGCGCGAGGAGTATTTAAGTGAGATAAGCCAAGACTTTTTCATTGTTGTTGGAACTTTCTCTCTCTAAACTCATGTGAGCAAAACTTTTCTCCTCCTTCTCTCTACATTTTTGAACCCTAGCCCTCTCTTTGCATCATCAAACCTTCAGAACTTCAATGCATGGATGAACAAGCTTGGATTATGGTGTCTTTGTAATCATGGAACAACTTGGGAGAATGATGGGAGCTTGGGTTTTGGTTGGCATGAACTTTGG
Organism: Medicago lupulina; assembly: GCA_958299785.1. Classification (NCBI taxonomy): domain Eukaryota; kingdom Viridiplantae; phylum Streptophyta; class Magnoliopsida; order Fabales; family Fabaceae; genus Medicago; species Medicago lupulina. Next base: position 34,406,806 of record OY283142.1, read on the forward strand.
GTACAAGTGGATCAAGATGGAGTTTGAAGCATGAGTTTGAGGCTGTGATTGTTGCAGAATCGTTAAGGTGACTTCTAGATAGAATTTCCTACCTCTGATTTGTGAACCAATGCTAGAATGTGTAGATTAGCTTAGTTATGAATTAGGTTTTTTAAGTTTCCCCTTTGTGCCTTAATATGTTGAATTTGTGTAATTGTTACCATGCATATGTTCCATACTGTTTTTCATGAATTCTGGATGTATAGTGAACATTAGGGACTTAATTTTTGGAGGTTTTTGGACAAAAATACGATTTCTGCACTTCTAGACGGATGAATGCTCGCTTAAGCGTGAACTGCTCGCTTAAGCGTGCACTTGACAGAATCAAACCCAGCAGCACGCTTGTCGCGCGCTTGCCGCACGCTTAAGCGTGCAGCCTGATCACAGCATTTTTAAAAAACTCCTCTTGTGGTCCAGAATGTCATTCTATGCTATGCTTTTCTTTGCAAACTTTTATAACTTTAACAAAGCCTCAATGTCAAGAAACTAATATGCACTATATGTAGAGGTAATATGAATGAAATGCATGCGTAATATTAGCAAGATCAACGATGAAGGGTATACGAGAGAGACATGAACTATGCGGGTAGAAATTAAGCCTAAGAGTGGGTGAAACCCTAGAGCCTCGACTTAGATAGTCGAGAATAAGTATGCAATCTTAAGAATTAAGCTCTTTAAGTATAAGTTGCGTACGATTAAGTTTATGTGAAATTTTCCACCGCTTAAGCGAGTAGCTTACGGACTCGTGGTGAACATTCAAGCAAGATAAGGCTATTCTAGACTATGCTAGGCTATGCTATGTTTATGCTATGTATGCTAAGCTAGATATGAGAAAAACTATGTTTATGCTAGGCCATGTCGTGTCTCTGACTATCCACGCTAGAGTGGACGTCAGAGGTTCACGTCTAGTGAACGATTTAGCCGCAAGGAAGCCGCACGACATGGTGGAGTCCGATGTTCCCTAGCTAGGTTCATAGGTTATGCTAGAGGAATATACTCTGGGTTACTCCACTCGTTTATATTCCGTAAAATCAACTCAGATAATCATTCAGACCTTGTAAAGAGAATTGCATTTGTTTTGATAAATTATGTTTATGCTATGACGTAGATGCGCATAACTTAGACTTTAGAATATGATGTTTATGTTACATTACGAAATTAGCTATGTTTAGCTTAGACATCAGAACAAGTTGAGTATGTTCACTAATGACGATCTTAGGATCCCCAATCGTCCGGTCTAGTTCTGTGTCATGAATATGCTAGGTTATATCTTGATGCGTTTAATGTATCTCGAGTAAGCGGTCCTAGGATCCCTCGACCGCCATGACACGAAGGAAGCAAATAAGATGACCCTATGATGGTTTTAGCCTTGCACGACCATCTATGTAAGCCTCACGCACGACGCACAACAGTCAGGTAGCGTCCTAGACACGTGGTGACCATAGGTTTTCCACGAAGTCACCTATAGCCTAGGATTAGGAGAACTCACTGAGACATTATGTCTCATCCCAAACCTTATTTGTTTCAGATTAGCAGAGTAGATGAGCAAGTTTATCGCCGGATGGATATTCAGCAAGGACCTGTTCGTACCCGCTGTAGGATGTTCGCATGGATTCAAGAATGTACTTTTATATTATTGGACAGTTGTATGATAACTCTGATGTACGAACGTGAATTTGTTGTATACAATATTTATTCGAGCTAATTTAAGTTGTAAATTTTAATGTATCCAGTACTAAGTTAATGCACGTGCTAAACTTTCTAGATACGTTTAGTATGGGTGTTACAAGAACCTTTTGACTTTATTTAATTTTTCATGCTATTACTTGCTTAATTTTATTTAAAAGAAGGAAAGTGAGAATAACGATAAAAATAAAATAAAATGAAGAAAGGCCAATTATCTACATTTTTTATTGATTTGGAAGGACAAGGTCCTTTGCCTACGTACCCGTGAGGGATCAAAACCTCGTAGTTCGGGGTAGAAATTGACGTTTGATTGGTTTTGTGTTTCTTATTGGTTTTGAAAAAAGATTTTTAAATAAAAAGCCAAGTGGCGAAATAAGCTTGTTTGTATTTTTTAATGTTGAAGAAAATAGACTCGAAGTAGAATTAAAGTTGCTTTGAAATTTGATTAAGAAAGAAAATAAACGGGAACGGTCACTTGATTAAAAATCAAGGTTTATTATGAAAATATTTTGTGATTTTTGTTATTTGAATGTTTTTGTCGCTTTTTATATTATTGTGCTTGACAAGAGTTTCACCTTGCTCCTACGTATCTCCAGGTGCGGTGGAGAAATCAAAGCTACGTAGTTCTGGGACAAGAAAATGTTTTTGTGTTGATTGATTTTATTTATGAAAATGATTTGATCGCGCTTGGCGAAAAGTTTGCTTAAAAAAAAAGGGGGGACAGACTCGCATTTGAGCGATGACGATCCGTTTTGAGGAAAAAAAACAAATAAACGCACATGGCGTGAAAAAGAAGATTTGATTTAAAAAAAAGGGGGGGGGGGGACGGACTCGCATTTGAGCGATGGCGATCCGTTTGAGAAAAAATTAAATGTGCATGGCGTGAAAAAAGATTTGCTTAAAAAAAGGGATGGACTCACATTTGAGCGATGGCGATCAGTTTGAGAAAAAAATTAAACGCGCATGGCGTGAAAAGAGGATTTTTGGTTTATTGGTAGTTCAACAATATATATATATATATATATATATATATATATATATATATATATATATATATATATATATATATATATATATATATAGGACCAGAACATTCTGGAGAAGGATTATATAAGCAGAATGAGAAAAATGATATTAAAATGAATTATGAAGTTTTTTAACACGCACCAGAATATTCTGGAGTAATATAAAATAAAAAGTAGAACAATATTACTAATAAATATTGGACCAGAGAACTCTGAATTAATTTTATTATTAATTAGGACCAAATTATTCTGGAGAGTAATTAAATTAAACAAAAATATAATATTAACATCTAGTTTAGGACCAGAACACTCTGGATTAATTTAATTAACAAGGACCAGACTGTTCTGGAGAAATATAAAATAAACAAAAATATAATATAAACAGTTAGTTTAGGACCAGAACACTCTTGATTAATTTAATTAACAAGGACCAGATTGTTCTGGAGAAATATAAAATAAACAAAAATATAATATAAACTGTCATACCCCATTTTTTGACCAATTGTTTTTACTCGTCATTTAAATCCGTTGTATTGAGTTATTTTCTCCAATTTCTACATTTTTTTATTTCGCGATATTTTATCGGTTTTTTCTCAACATTCTACATATATATATCTCAGCATTTTGTCTGTACGCTTCGCAAACATTTTTACTCGTCTTTTCTCAAATTTTCATCCGCTTAAATTTCATTTTTATCTATTCGTTTTACAAACGTTTAACTGCTACTTTCTCTATTTTACTAGCTTTTTAAACACTGAAAAGTCTCGTCGTTTCAGACGAAATTTCGGCAGAGAGGTTACTTTGAAGTACCTCATTTGGTTCCGAAGGGACAATTTTTTTATTTTATCTTTTAGTTATTATTTTATTTTGTCTTGTTTATTTCTTACTTTTTATTTTACTCTTTTTACTTTATTTTTATTTTATATTTTTTTATTTTCGTTTTTTCCTTTTATTTATTTTATTATTTATTTTATTTGTGTGTTATAAAATTTTAGTCCAATTTAGGTCCATTCTAGTCCAGGTCCATGTAACTGTCCAGCCCAAGGGCATCTTTGTCCATAATTTTTCTCAGGCACAACCTAATTGGTCACTATTTATAAGCTGTCCAATCATTGAATGTCTCAGACACACTGCCCAAGAACAACAGTAGCAGCCGCACCAGTCAAATCCATAAACTCTAACCCACAATTTTCCTCCTTTTTACAGAATCAAACACATAAAAAAGAACAAAAAATTAAGAACATCATGAACAACAGCAACAGTTCCAGTTTCTAAAATCACATAACACCAACATAGAACATCTCAAAGGACATATCCAGCAACTGAATCAAAGAAACCACACACACCAAAACAACCAAACTGGCCGAAACAGTGACGAATTCGAACTAAACCGGTAACAACACAACCGGATTCATCTCATAAACAAGCCAACAACACAGAATCCGAAGCGGATAAGTGTTCTTTCAAAAGGGATTCGAACCAGAATTAAGAGGAGAAGAAGGTGAACCAGAATTAAGAGAGGTAAAAGTCGATTTTCTTTTTGTAGATCTAGGGATTTTGGTGCATGTTTTCAAAAAAAATTTGACAGAAAATGAAAGAGGAGAAAGAGGGGAAGAGGTTGGTATAAAAAAAAATTTAAAAAATAAGTTGGAAGCTTCCGGTGCGGTGGCGCCACCGTGGTGGCTCACCGGCCATCGCGCCGGAAACTTCATACCTCACCAGAGAAGATGAATGTTCATCTTCTCCGGCCCCCCCTTTGTTCTTCGTTTCCGGGTTTAGTTTTAGAGAGAAGGGAGAGCTTCTCTCTCTAAGTTGAACTTAGAGAGAGAGAAGGAATGTTAAAAATGCTAAAAAAAACCGTCCTTTCCCCTTTTATAAGCACTAAAACCAGACCGGTTTTCTCCTAAACCGAACCCCTATTCCAAAACCCAACCGGTCTCAGTTGTAGGCCGTTAGATCTTGGATCTAACGGCCACGGTGCTTCCATTGCATTTTTTTTTTGGTTGTTATTTTCAGTGTGTGGTGCGCGCCTCTCTCCATTTTTATCATGCTCCCTCGCTCTCTGTGCCTTTGGATCTAGATCTAGTGGCCATGATGTATTTTCCTGTTATCAGATCTGAGCCTCCTGATCAATCAGACGGCCCAGATCTGTTCTGGACTTGAGCCTAACCCTTTTATGTTCTTTTCTCTATATTTTTGCTATTTGTACCTCTGTTTTACTTCCTGCAGTTCCTTTTCATCAAAAATCTTTTTTCTTTAAATTTACAAAAAAAAATACCTTTGTTTTGTGTCGTTTATTTAATTTTTGTTTTTTTTTAATATTTTAGTATGTTTGCATTTTTCATTATTTTTCTTCATCATCTCATGCATATCTTAATTTTTGTCATTTATCTTGTTATTATCTTCTTAGTGGGCATAATTAGGGAGTTAATGTGATTTATTTTTGTCGCGCCATTTTTCGGAGGTCAAGGCTATTTGATTAGCTTTTGACTCACTAAATTATTTCACGTCTTTGATTGAAAAGATTATTTAGATTAGGTGGGGTCCGGGGGTTGGTTGCATAAAGGGAAGGTATTAGCACCCTTTATGTTCGTAGTACTCTACGAGAACCTTTCGACTTTATTTGCTTTTTGTGCTATAACTTACTTGTTTTGAAAAAAAGGATTTTTAAATGATTTGATGACATGTTGTCATTACGTAATTTTTATGTATATATTATCATATTATGGAGTCACAAGGCAACTTAAGCAGCAAGAAAAGCAAGAAAAAGCAAGAAAACTGAAGAAAAGGTTAAGTCATAAAAACGTGTCACGTTGGCTGAAAAACGTGACACGTTGTTACAAGTCAGAACGCATGTTTTTGGAAAAAAGGAGAACGTGTCACGTTGGCCAAAACGTGACACGTTTTGTGAAACCCTAATTTCGTTTCTTGTTACATAAGGAAAAAAACGTGGCACGTTTTACTTAAAACGTGACACGTTTTGGCGAATTTATGTGCCTATTTAAGCTGAAGTCTATTCCGAAAACAAGGGTTACGAATCTTGGAGAGCAAAGTGCGATTTTGACATCAAGGCGACTGCAAGGAGGACGATTTCTTCATCCTTTTACCAGTTTCATGTATGTTTTATTGATTCAATTGATTATGCTATTTGTAAACATTGTTATGAGTAGCTAAATCTCTTAGAGATTGGATCCGAGATGATTCTGTGTAAACCCTAATTGATCTTATGTTGCTGTGATGAAACTCTATTCCATATTAATTATTATTTAAGTCTTTATTCAATTCAATTGTTCTTAATGCTTTTTATATCCTGATCAAATATAAACATGTTTTCTTGAGAATGAATGACTACTGACCCTAGCTTTCAACTTAGACTTAATTGAATTGTTCTAATAAACATGGTTAGTCTAGGAATGGATAATCGTTTATTAGTGATATTAGGTTAACATGTTTAAACCTTCAAGAATTATTAGACCACCTAAGGAATTAGGGGCTGTAGTTTAAGAAGAGGGTCCTAACTAAAGGGATTGATTAGGGCTATTTTGTTAACTATCGTGGGACTTAAAGAACCATTAATAAGAATAGAGTACAGTAACCAATTAGGGGAAACATAGAGGATTCGACGATCCGATCTCATCTCTCTCCATATTTTCTAAACAAACTTTATCTTTTTGTTATTTGTTTTATAAAAAACAAACCAAATCTTCCGCCTAGTGGCAAAACAAATATAACCTTTATACATCCTATTGCATAACGAAATTAAATTATTGCGATTAAAAATAATCCTCGTGGGATTGATATTTTTACTACTTCGATAGTATTTGGTGCACTTGCCAAACGTCTATCATGATTAAAGAAAGAAAGACCTAATTATCTACATTTTATTGATTCGGAAGGACAAGTGCCCTTTGCCTACGTACCCGTGAGGGATCAGAACCTCGTAGTTCGGGGTAAAAATTACCGTTTGAGTTGTTTTTGTATTTTTTATTCGTTTTGAAAAAGGTTTGAAATAAAAGAAAGCCAAAGTGGCAAAAAAGTATTTGTTTGTGTTTTTTAATATTAAAGAAAGTGAACTCTAAATAAGTTAAATTGGTTGATATTTGATTAAGAAAGAAACTAAAATGAACGATCACCCGATTGAAAGTCGGGGTTTTTTAAGAAAATATTTTTGTGAATTTTGGTTATTTGAATGTTTTTTGTTTTTGTTTTTTTGGTTAATAATTAAATTAAAACTAAAGCTAACGGAGCGAGAAAATAAAGTGTAAGTTACTCATGGTAGCGTTGGACCACCAAGAGAAACTTTTACCTAAACTACGAAAAAATAAAAGGCATGCACCCACTCACACACATATCCTACGCTATTACAAAAAGACCTATTAATACATTCTAAAGTCTATAGGAAAAAATAAATTACATTAAGGCCTATTTACATTCTAAATTATATGCAATGAACTACGAATTGAATGAAAATGAGAAATACTAACACTAAACTAAGAATGCATGAATTATTTACATCAGTCTATATGTACATTCTAAATTCCATATGATAAGAAGTAAGTGATACAAAATAAACACGTATACAATAAATAAATGAATTTTAAATATGCTGCCTAATCTAATAAATATAAGAATGATAAAATGTAAAAGAAATTAAAAATGCGAGAGAAATTTGAAATGCATAAAAACGATAAAAGGTAAGATGTTGGGGGGTGCATGCAGTAAGCAGGGGGGTGTGGTAATTAAAAAAACAGGATTGGGCCTCAAAAATGGACCGACCAGACAGTCTGGGGATGACTCTTGAGAGAATGACAGGTAAACACAGGTAGTCCGTTGTTAGGGACTGACCATTCGAAAAAAATGACAAGAGGATAAACTCAGGACGTCCATTGTTTAGGACTGATCACTTGAAAGAAAGACGACAAATAAACCTCAAGTTGTCCGTTATGTAGGACTTGCCAATTGGAAGACAGAAAATAAACCTCAAGCTATCCGTTATGTAGGACTTACCACTTGGAAGACAAGAAAATAAACCTCAAGATGTACGTTATGTAGGACTTACCACTTGGAAGACAGGAAAATAAACCTCAAGCTGTTCGTTATGTAGGACTAGCCACTTGGAAGACAGAAAAATAAACCTCAAGTTGTTCGTTATGTAGGACTAACCACTTGGAAGACAGAAAAATAAACCTCAAGCTGTTCATTATGTAGGACTAACCACTTGGAAGACAGAAAAATAAACCTCAAGTTGTCCGTTATGTAGGACTAACCACTTGGAAGACAGAAAAATAAACCTCAAGCTATCCGTTATGTAGGACTAACCACTTGGAAGACAAAAAAATAAACCTCAAGCTGTCTGTAACACCCCGTTTCCCAAAATGATATAATAATATCCAAACATCAGAGTTAATCAACAATTAACGGAGTATCACATGCATATCTCAAAAATAATTTATTTAAATAGAAACATAAAACTATTTAAATAATCCTCCAAAACAACATCTTTATAAAATAGTCTGCAGCGGAATAATTGTCATAAAATCATCTCAAAAATTCTTATACATCAACATGTCTGGCACAAAGGCCTCACCATAACAAAAATGTTCTCCGACATATAACAAATATTTATTCAACAAATCTCCAACATAAATGATACATAAAGGAATGAAATTATAAAACATAATATCCCATCCTGTTACGTATCAGAGCCTACGACACAATGAGCCAACTCCTATCTATCCATCGCTACCTGCACTTGCCCACGAGGCGGCAATTCCAGCAGAAGGGGTGAGTTCACAAAACAAAGCAATATATATATATATATATAATTCATAAAGTTGTATTGAAGAATAACAACAACAAGAACATTCATCATCACCATAATCATCAGCAATCTTCATTAACATTTCAACAATATAATTTAGATTCACCTTAAATAACAACACCGACAACAACACCACTTGTGGTGACACCTCACCAACAACAACTCACACCTTAAACTTCTAATGCAAGACTCCATCAACGACCAATGCATTATGCAAATGTGGTACCAACTACGCGCGTTGAGTGCTAAACACTCCGGGGCATAAGCCCCCACCAAATGGATGGTTAAAGCATCCCAGGGCATAAGCCCTCACCAAAGTGAATGACTAGCATTCCAGGGCATAAGCCCTCACCAGTTGAATGTATAAACATTCCGGGGCATGAGCCCCCTCCAATGCAAATGAGTTATGAGACTCAAGGAGTATATCTACATACAACCATACGACAAAATAGTGGTGCATTTTCACCATGCAACCAACAACAACACCAACTAGGACACCTCCCCAACTAGACTCAACCACACCACAACACCATGAACAATGTCAACTTAGCATAGTATAGTTCATTCCATTTCATATAAGATTCATTCGTAAATGCATCATAAACATCTCCATTCCATATTATTATCACTCCAAAAATTCTCTAAAAATCCAATAAACCATTTAGAAAGCTTAGGTTTGGGTTTTGAGCACCTTAGAAAAATCACATTTTGGGTCGCACAGGACCCAGCTCGCTTAAGCGAGCAGCATCTCGCTTGAGCGAGTCAAATGACGAAGGTTAGAGTTTTGCTCGCTTGAGGCTCGCTCCTGGTTCGCTTAAGCGAACAGACTATATTCCAAATTCTGGGCAAAATTCGCGTTGCTCGCTTAAGCGACGGGCAGCTCGCTTAAGCGACCAAAAAGACGTAGCTTCAGGTTTTGCACGCTTGGAGTTCGCTTGGCGCACGCTTGAGCGAACGGGCGCGAAACAGTTCTGGGCAAGGGAAAGTGCCGCTCGCTTAAGCGACGGCTTTCTCGCTTAAGCGAGTAATCATCTGGGCAGAATTTAAACCTACGATTTCTAACTCCATTTCCATCCAAAAATCCCATTTTAATCCCCCAATCACCCAAAATGATTTAGAAACAACGTTTATAGGTCCATGGCACAACACAACAACAGAAACAAATCATACAAGCATCATCATCATCATATAATTCACAAATCATGGCATTTTCATCACTTTAACCCTAATCCAACAAAACCACCATTTTTCAATTCAATTCATGAAAACATACATATATATATCAGCAATCGAATCATAAACCCACCCTTACCTTAATTCAGCAAAATCTACAGCAATTCCTAGCAATTCCCTTGGCTCTTGGCTCTTCTCACTTTCTCCCAAAAAGTCTACTTTTTCTTTTACTGATACGTGCTATTGTTTGTCTGACTCTTTCTTTCCTACTCTTACCAACCAAAAGGTAACTCCTTTTTACTCTTTACTCTCCCCCACTAAACTCTATTAATTTCTCCTTAATCCCTTCTTAATTCTAATAATTTCAATTAAACCCTTTAATTCAATTATATAAATATTATTTCTCCTATTTCCATAAAATACTACAAATAATTATAACAAATAATAACTCACCAAATATTTCATATATCATTTATAAATTCAAGTAAAATACACCAAGCACACCAAAATCAATTTAAAATCACCACAATCATAAAATAGAATTTAGAGCGTTACACTGTCCGTTATGTAGGACTAACCACTTGGAAGAATTGACGGCTGAATTGATGAGATATGACAAAACAAGACTCCGAGCGACTGATGCAATCATGTGTGAATTGATATTGTGTGTGTATGTGCGTGTTGTGCACGCTTGCATGTGCGAGTATATGAAAGTATTGATGTGTGGATGCATGAATGTATGAATGTGACTTGAACGGCCATATAAACTGCATATGACAGGTGACTTGATGGAACAAGACAGGACATGTAAGATTGGAGGCGGACTGACAGCGCAGTACAAACACTCGGCAAACTTCCTTTGATGTTATTGTGAATAAATCGAGCTATTGGTGGTATGGAACCTGGCGCACGGTGGCAGCCGATGCCCCTTGGGAAGCCAGCTCATTGACGATCGAAGGTCTGCGAGAAGTCGCCATTTGTAAATGGGAACAGAGTGTTCTTCCTTTGGCATGCTTTAGCAGTCATTCTCTGTTTTTGTTTGTGAAAATCCCTAACTTTTGTCTGGACCGCCCTTTCGGGTTTTCAGTCCACCAGGAATGTATTCTTTTTTGTGCCCCTAATTTTGCCTGGACCGCCCTTTCGGGTTTTCAGTCCACCGGGACGCTCTCTATTGCCTAAGCCGCCTTTTCAGGTTTTCAGCTTAGCGAGCTTTTTGTTTGTTTTTTTTTATTTTTGGATTGTGACTGCATCTTGCTCAAAGCAGAGGCCTTCTCAATAACACTTAGCCATGTTTCTCTTCCGGAATGTAACCGTTCTCAAGGAGGACGCTAATGTATGTTTCATCTACTCATGAGTTCAAAGAGAGTGTGTTTGTCGTTCACACTTTTCAAAAGATGTAAAAAAGTTTTGTATTTTTTTGAAAAAATTTGTTTCAAGTATTGCCATCAAAAATTGAAGAAATTTTGCAAATAGAATAAGTGAGAGTTCCAAATAAATGGGCACAGGCTCAAATTTGATGAATTGAGTGGTGACCCGCCAATGGCACGGTTCCACAGATTTTGAAAAATTTGGAAAATGGTAAATATATGGGAAAGGTACATTGAACACCGTAACCACTATTCTCCATAACAACTTTGAATTGCCCCTGTTCCGAGTCTTTCATTTGCAGATGCTTCGAATCGGAGGTCTTCTGATGACTGGATGCCCCAAGTGAGTTGTGTCTGACTGATGCAGTTACTTTGTCGTTTGATCCTTAACTTTTGCATAGACCGCCCTTTCGGGTTTTTCAATCTATCAGGATAATTATTTTTGTTCATGTCTCTGATTTTTGCCTGGACCGCCCTTTTGGGTTTTCAGTCCACCGAGATGCTCATTTTTACCTAAGTTGCCTTTTCAGGTTTGCGACTTATCGAGCTTTTTGATTTTTTTTTTTTGACAAAGTATTTCTTGACCGCACCGGCATGCGGGTTGGTCAGCATTTGTAGTCACAGGAGTTATTGCACATGGGTCCTCATAGTTAGGCATTCACTTGCCCCTAGAGTCTGGTTGGAAAGACAATGTCTTTTTCAGCATAAGGTCTCTTGAAATCCACAAGGACGGACCTTCTTGTTGGAAGTTTATTTCAACCTCTTTTGATGTAGTTGTACAAGGTCATCATGCATTTAAATTCGGTCAAGCTTGGATTTCAACAGAACTCCTATCGACAGGGACCTCGACAACCTCCATGTTGTATGTTGAGGGAAGGAGGGGGGTTGCTCCGGTTGAAGTGTGCACTTGAAGTATGATGACAGCAACTTCGACGGCTAAGATGCCCCTGCAGGTGAGGAATTTCATCGGGAACTTGTTCATCCTCCTCTTCTTCATCTTCGGACATAGGGAAACTCAAAGTTGGAAGAGAGTACAGGGTTAATGTGTTCAACGGGTTTATTAATGCATGATTTGATTTTTGATTTTGACAAGTAAGTATAAGTTATGATTATGCAGTTATTTCAGAATAATTAAGAATTTTTTTGGTTCTTTAATGTTACCATTTTTCCGGAATAAGCACAAAAGAGACAGTCGAGATAGAAATGACCTTTTATTAATGATGAAAAATACTTGAAGCAAGAAGCCCTACATAAGTTCACTTTCGTGTCGGGCGGGACAAAAGGATTTTTGAAAAGTATAAAACAAGCAAACGAAAATTATTCGAACAACCGAGTAGTAGAAGGAACATCAAAAGCAACCCAATTGCGGCTACACGCTCAGATTCAAATTCCGAAAGGCAGGACCCTGGCGTCGATTAACTTTTGGACCTCGATCTTCAAGGAGAAACAATTCTCAACGTCATGACCTTGTGCCCCTTGATGGAAGGCACAAGTGAGGTCAGGTTTCCAATGAGTCGGCAATTTCTTAGGTATCGGCGGAGGTGGCCTAGTCTGGACAAGGTTTTCCCTAAGCAAGGTGGGCAGCAGCTCTGCATATTTCATTGGGATCGGGTCAAACTGCAATGCCCTATGAGCCTGATTCTGAGGGATATGCTGTTGAAGCGCCTATTGTCGAGGTTGTTGTTGATACTGTTTGGGCACAGAGACAATTTGCATACCTAGATTCAAATCTTCGAAAGGTAAGAGGCCGGCTTCGGTCATCTTTTGAACCATTTTCTTCACCGCAAAGCAATGCTCAATATCATGACCAGGTGCCCCTTGATGGAAAGCACAAGTGAGGTCAGCCCTATACCCTGCTGGCAATCTTCCTAGCACTAGAGGAGGCGCCCTGGTTTGTACCAACTTCTTTTCGAGTAGTTTCGGGAGCAGATCCATATATCTCATGGGGATTGGATCAACCGGCATTCCCGGAGCATGATTCTGTATGTCGAGCTGTTGAGGAGCCTGTTGTCAAGGCAGTTGTATGCGCAGTGGCTAATGTTGTTGCTGAGGTGGTCGTACGCGTAGAGGTTGGGGTTTCTGTTGTACTATCAGCGAAGATACCAGTTTAGTTAACCTTTCCACCTCGACCCGGAGGGTTGTCACCTCTTCACGGAGCTCGTGGACTTCTTGTTCGAGTTGATCCATTTTCTGCGTTTGCGCAAGTGTTTGCATGTGCGAACCCAAGTTGAAGGAAGACATCGGACCAATTTATTGATGGATTGACCCCTGTATGGAAGAGACACAGTGTGAGACACGGACCACAGACTAGAAACTATGGATGCAAAATGATGCATAATATGTTTATGCGAAAATAGACACATTTTTATTTATCGAAGGACTTGTAAAAGTAGTGTTGTAAACATCATATTTGAAAATTTTATTGAAGTACTGCAAGATAATTCCCTTTTTAACAAACTAAGCCAAGGGATAGACCCCAAAGTATAAAGGAAAGCTAGAAAGCAAACAACAATTCCAGAAATCTCTCAAGCTTTTTCGGCCGGTGGATCATCAGAGTCGGAATGTGCGCCGGAAAAGAAGTTCATACTCTTCTTTTTGTTAGCATATCGGTCGAGTAACCTGTCCTTCACCAAGAGAAGTTCATCCCTCTCGATCATTTGACGTCTTTGCTTGAGGATTTCACAATCCTTTTGTTCCAACTGTCCACTCATTGTTTCCATCTCGAGCATAGCTTCGTTGTACTTCCTTTTCCAAGCAGCACTTTCATGTTCTGACTCAGCCAACCGTGCTCGGTACTCTTCCATAGATTCGGGGGGTAAGGGAGAAGGCATTGTTGGATTAGTTGAGGCTAAGGACCTTAGCAGAGGGTAAGGCATCCCTATCTGAGTAGCCCTATTAATAACCCATTGGAGGTAGGATTCATGGGTTGCACTTGACTTATTCCCTAGCTGGTTTTTATCTTTCTTGACGATGGAGTGCCAAGCTCGTACAAATTGTGCTTTCTTGCTCTCAGCATCTTTTTCATAGAAGAAGAAGTCACGGTCTAGAATGAGGTAAAGGGGGCTCATCCTCATGGGGTATCCAAACTGGCGTCGGGCGAGAACTGGGTTATAGCTAATTCCCCCACGTGTCCCGAGAAGAGGTACGTTGTTGAACTCTCCACAGTGGTCAATGATAACTTCTAGGTCAAGAGTTGAGTTGAACCAAACTATGTCAGCAGGGGTGAGGGCCAAAAAAATTTCAGACCATGGAAGTCTCTCTGGTCTAAACTTAGGGCGGGGTAGGTGTGAAGTAATCCAGATATGGAGTAGAGGCGTGCAACAGATGATAACTCCGCGCCCTTTGTTGGTACGATCATGGATGGAAAAGTAGGTATCAGCGAGCAAGGTAGGAACAGGGTTTTGGCTTAGGAAGATTTGGATAGCATTTATGTCGACAAAGTTATCAACATTCGGGAAGAGCACTATACCGTAAATAAGTACTGCGAGAATGGTTTCAAAGGCATTGGCATCGGATCTTTCAGCAAAATCAGTGGCTTTTTGGTAAAGGAAGTTGAAGGGTAGGCATTGGAGACCTCCTTTGGTAGTTAGGTACTTTTTTATGTCAGACTTCTCAATGTGAAGGGCGATTGCAATGTCTGGGATTTTAGGACCGAGTTCAAGACCATGGAAGGGTACCTTGTCGAGCACGGGTAGACCGACCCAGTGAGAATATTCCTCCAGTGTAGGGGCCAGCTGATAGTCCGGGAAAGTAAAGCAGCGGTAAAGCGGATCGTAGAACTGGACCCAAGTGTTAAGGAGCCCTTCGTCCACCTCCATCTTGAGAATACTGAGCAGATGTCCATACCGTTTTCGAAAATGGTCCGGGCTAGTAAGCATCTTTGCTAGTTTCCTTAAGCTCTCCAAGTCTGGCTTTTTGAATTTATATCCATGAGTCCTTCTTACAATACTTCCCATGCCTCTGATGTTTACAAAAAAGTTTATATAAGTCCTTCGATCTTTGATGAGAAAAAGGAAGTTTATGAATGAATGCATGCATGATTATGCAAAGGTACATAGAAAATATGGTGTAATTGAGTTTTGTTGGAGTTGAGGGATAGTATGCTGTAGGGTGGGGACTTTGGCTTTATTTGTACCTGTATCACGGGTTCTACCAAGTTCCCAAAGTCCAACCCCTTTGAATTTTATTGGATATCGGGACAACACCCGGTCCAACAATATCCGTAGGAAGGTCTCGTTTGAGTGTAGTATCGCGTATCGACTAGTACCAAGACAACACCTGGTTAGCCACCGCACTACGTCCTAAAAGGCCAAGATGGGTTAAGGGTAACTAAGGTCCTTAGCTTTGATGGAAACTTAAAAGTAATAAAGTCTAAACGTGACAACACACGCCGACATATACTACTTCAAGATCCTCAGCTAAGTGTGGTCATATCACATGTTCCAAAGCACGAGAATACTCTCGGAATGTCACTATGATTCTACCACTCCTATCTTAAATTTCTCTCAAGCCCGGGTTAGGACTTATCTCACCACTCACGTTTAAGAACGGAGAAAGAAAGAAGAGAACATATATACAAGTATTTCCATCTTTTATTTTTGTTTTTGTTTAAGCAAGTTTTAGCACGAAAAAATCAAATAAAGTTGAGTTAGGCTTAACCCTCGAATTTGTCCCCAGTGAAGTCGCCATTTCTGCCGCGCCATTTTTCGGAGGTCAAGGCTATTTGATTAGCTTTTGACTCACTAAATTATTTCACGACTTTGATTGAAAAGATTATTTAGATTAGGTGGGTTCCGGGGGTTGGTTACATAAAGGGAAGGTATTAGCACCCTTTATGTTCATAGTACTCTACGAGAACCTTTCGACTTTATTTGCTTTTTGTGCTATAACTTACTTGTTTTGAAAAAAAGGATTTTTAAATGATTAAAGAAAGAAAGACCTAATTATCTACATTTTATTGATTCGGAAGGACAAGTGCCCTTTGCCTACGTACCCGTGAGGGATCAGAACCTCGTAGTTCGGGGTAAAAATTACCGTTTGATTTGTTTTTGTATTTTTTATTAGTTTTGAAAAAGGTTTGAAATAAAAGAAAGCCAAAGTGGCAAAAAAAGTATTTGTTTGTGTTTTTTAATATTAAAGAAAGTGAACTCTAAATAAGTTAAATTGGTTAATATTTGATTAAGAAAGAAACTAAAATGAACGATCACCCGATTGAAAGTCGAGGTTTTTTAAGAAAATGTTTTGTGAATTTTGGTTATTTGAATGTTTTTTGTTTTTGTTTTTTTGGTTAATAATTAAATTAAAACTAAAGCTAACGGAGCGAGAAAATAAAGCGTAAGTTACTCATGGTAGCGTTGGACCACCACGAGAAACTTTTACCTAAACTACGAAAAAATAAAAGGCATGCACCCACTCACACACAAATATCCTACGCTATTACAAAAAGACCTATTAATACATTCTAAAGTCTGCAGGAAAAAATAAATTACATTAAGGCCTATTTACATTCTAAATTATATGCAATGAACTACGAATTGAATGAAAATGAGAAATACTAACACTAAACTAAGAATGCATGAATTATTTACATCAGTCTATATGTACATTCTAAATTCCATATGATAAGAAGTAAGTGATACAAAATAAACACGTATACAATAAATAAATGAATTTTAAATATGCTGCCTAATCTAATAAATATAAGAATGATAAAATGTAAAAGAAATTAAAAATGGGAGAGAAATTTGAAATGCATGAAAACGATAAAAGGTAAGATGTTGGGGGGTGCATGCAGTAAGCAGGGGGGTGTGGTAATTAAAAAAACAGGATTGGGCCTCAAAAATGGACCGAACCGGGTCGATTCATGGGTAACTGGAGCGGGTCAGTTCAACTGGTCGGAACAGTGGGCAAGTATATAAAGGTTGTACCCCTATTTTCTCTCATTTTTTCACTCCCATTCTCTCTCTAACCTTCACTCTAGAGAGAGAAAGCTCTCTCTTCTCTCCTATGGAGTCCGATCAGACTCTTCTTCTCCGGCGAGCAATCATTAGCCGGCGCGGTGGTCGCCGGCTAGAGGCGGCAGCGCCGCCGCGCCGGAAGCTCAAAACCCCTCCTTTTTTTGTTTTTTTTTTTTGCTCTTTCTTTTTCTTTCTTTCTCCTCTACTCGTTTTTCTACCTAGAACCCTAAGAATCAACGCTTTTAACCCTAGATCTACAAAGTAAAAAAAATGAAAGACGGTAACGGAAACCTTACCTTTCTTCTGGTTTGTCTCGGATCTGTCAACTATGGTGTTGCTGGTGTCGGTTTGGTTCTGGTGTGTGTGTTGTGTTCGGTCGGGTGTGTGTGATGCGTGTGTGTGCGGTTCAGATGCGCGTTGCTGGGTTCGTGTGCGTGTGTGGGTTGTGTGATGCAAGGACTGTTTGTGTACTGAACTTGTGTTGGGTTGTGTGCGGTATGAGTTCGGCTGTGATGTTTGGTTTTTGCGTGTGATGTGACTAGTTCTGGTTTTCAATCGCGGTTGTTCCTTCCCTTCTGTGTGTTGTTGTACAGGTATTTATATTGAAGGATTCTGGGCTAGGGTTCTGTTAAGAGCTACCGAAAACCTTGTGGCTTGGGGAGCAAAACGAGTAACGTTGTGGCTGGATAGATAAGACTGTGAGACGCGCTTGTGCGTTTTCCAGATCAGGACTGGCACGTGATAGGCTTGAACTTGGATTGGATCAGGATCAATCTTGGACCTTTGGATTTTTTTATTGAATAAAGAAATAATAATAATAACAGAAAAAAGGAATAAAATAACAAAATATAAAAAGGAAAGAAAATATCGGACTTATCTATAAAACAAAAATAATGACTAAAATAAAATCAAAAACTAAAAGTTATAATTAATTAAAATAAAAGATGGAAATAGAAAATAATAATAATAATAATAATAATAATAATAATAATAATAATAATAAAAGAAGAGGGTCCGACTCGGAACAAAAATATGAGGTATTTTAAAATACCTCTCTGCCGAAATTTCGTTTGAAAAGTCAGAGATTATTCACAGTCCGACGACACGTGTCAGTGGTGCTTTAGGTCAAAAATTGGGGTATGACAATTTTTATGCATTTTTATTTATTTATATTTCTCTTGAGACCATGGAATGTATCTAGGGATCATGTAAATTATGTAAATAAAATATGCACCGACACATACACCGACACTATCACACACTTTATTTTTACCGCATTTACGCCATAATCGCAATCGAGGACTAAATGAATTAGGGACAAATTAGGACTAAAAACTTGACTAATATAATTACGTTAAAATTGAACAACTAGTAATTTAGGCTTGAGACTTTACTATGGGATCCAAAGTCCCCGGTTTTATTTTTTATGCATTTCCGTTACGTATCGCGTATAGTTTTTTTACCGTTAGTTGAAAAATCATTTTCTTTAAAACAAATCAAATAACCAAAACACAAAAATATTTTCTTAAGAAATCTTGGCTCTCAATCCAAGTGGACTTTTTCCTTTATTTTCTTAATCAAACTTCTAATCAATGTTTAATTATTTAGACTTCCTTTTCTCTAATTAAAATCAAACAACCTCACATATTTTATTCTTCTACGCCTTTCGGCTTCTTGTCTTCTCCAAAACATTTTTCAAACTTTTAAAATCAATCCAACTCACCAAATTAATTTTGGAGGTGAACTACATGATTTTGATCCCACTTTCGGGTATGTAGGCAAAAGGCTTATGTCTTTCCAAATCAATAAAAACAACAAAAAACATACATCTTCTCCCTCCATTCTTTCACTTAGACTTTAGGCAATATTTTTTGTAAATAAGTAAGTAAATAATTAGCACAAGATAATTTAGGTAAGAGGCTCCTTCGGAGTACCGAAGTCGTTTAGGGTGCTTAACACCTTCCCTAATCGAAACCAACCCCCGGACCTTGATCTCTTAAAGGGTTTTAACTCATTTTTCCCTTCCCACGAATAAAATTGAGAGTTCAATGATTGAAGGTTCAAAACCGTTTAATGGATTGACACCCGAAAATCACGAGCACAGAAATGGCGACTTCACTGGGGACTTTAATTTCCTAAGTGGGTTAAGCCCACCTTACCTTTCTTTATTTGTGCTTTATTTTTACTTATACACCTTGTACATGCATACTTGTTTATTTTCAAACGTGAGTGGTGAGATAAGTCCTACTCCCGGACTTGAGAGAAATATAAGATAGGACGGGGTATAATTAAAGTTCCATTCCAAGAGTAATCTTGAGTCTTGGTTCATGTGATAACCCCACTCAATGGAGGGATCTTGGAAGTAATATTTGTTGACACGAGTAATCATGTTAGCTTTATTATTTCTAAGTGACCGTCGAAGTTGAGGACCTTAGTTACTTTTAACCCATCCTAGACTTTTAGGACGTAGTGCGGTGGCTAATCAAGAGTAATCTTGAATTGGTTGATACGCGATACTACACCCAAACGAGACTCTCTTACGAGTGTTATTGGGCCAAGAGTAATCTTGCAAACCAATGACGTTTGGAAGGGGTTGACAACGTTGGGAACTTTTTGTTAGAACCTTGTTACATATACATGTGAAATGTAACGCCCTAAGTTGTTATTTATTTATTTTAGTGATTTTTGTGTGTTTTAGATGCCTTATAATTATTTATGAGAATTATTAGTGTTTACTATTTTATTATAATTTATTATAAAGAAGTAGTAATGATTTTTATTATTTAAGTGGAGTAGAAGAAATAATATTATTTTTGAAATAGTAAGAATAATAGTTATTTAGAATTAGTAGAGTTTAAGGGAGTTGATGGAGATTAAAAGGAAAATTAAGTGAGGGAGTTAAGATAGAAAGAGGGAGTTACTTTTGTTAAGGATAGAATAGCAAAAACCAGTAAGGAAAGAAAGAAAAAGGCACGTACAATAGAAACAGAGTTTTGGGAGAAAAGAGAAGAACCAAGAGGGAAGAGCTAGGAAGAGAGAATCTGATCAATTGCTGTAGATTTTCGCTGAATTAAGGTAAGGGTGGGCTAGCATTTCAATTGTTGATATATACATGTATGATTTCATGAAAATGGATTGAAATTGGTAGTTTTGGAATTAGGTTTATGAACATGATGAATTGCTCATTTTTCTGATGAATTGCGTTGTAATGTTGTTGTTATGAGATGTTTATGTTGTTTTGTCGCATAATGAACCCATAACATTGTTCAAAAATCATTTTGGGTGATTGAGGGATCAAAGTTGGGATTTTTGGGTTAGAACTATGCTGTTATCGCAACTGTTTTGCTGAACCTGAGACCTGCTCGCTTAAGCGTGCTGCAAGCGTGCAGCTAGCGAGCAAAAACCAAACTTACGTCTTTTTGGACGCTTAAGCGTGCAGCTGCTCGCTTAAGCGTGCTGAATCTTTTCCCAGACCATAGTGCGCACGCTCAAGCGTACCGTAAGCGTGCAGTAAGCGAACAAGAACCCAACCTTCGTGTTTTGGCTCGCTTAAGCGTGCAGCTGCTCGCTTAAGCGTGCTGGGTCCTGTGCGACCCATAACGTGATTTTCCTAAGATGTCCTAAACTCAAACCTAAGCTTTCTAGGATGTTTATTGGATTTATTAAGAATTGTTTAGATGATAAAACTATATTATGAAGATGATTAAGATTGAATTATGTATGCTTATGTGCAAATATTTATACCTTGCTAAGCTGAGTTGTCTTGATTGATGTTGAGTGGTCTTGTCCAGTTGGGGAGGGTATCCTAAGTTGTTGTTGTTGTTGGTTGCATGCTGATATGCTCCATTAAGATGTTGGGTTGTATGCTGATATACACCATAGAGTCATTTCATACTCATTTGCATTTGATGGGGGCTTATTGCCCTGGAATGTTTATCATTCACTGTTGGGGGCTTATTGCCCTGGAACGCTCTATCGTTCACCTGTTGGGGGCTTATTGCCCTGGGATGCTTTAACCATCCAAACTGTTGGGGGCTTATTGCCCTGGAATGCTTAGCATTCAACGCGCGTAGTTGGTACCACATGCATAATGCATTAGATGTTGTTGGAGTCTTGCATTAGTAGTAGGAGTGAGTTGTCCTTTGGGATTGTTGTTGGTGAGATGTCGCCACAAGTGTTGTTGATGTTGTTGATATGAATCAAAGATGAATTTAAATTATAAGATGAGATGATGTTGATTATGTTGCTGTTTGTTGTTGTTGTTTTCAAATTACTTTGATGATTCATATATTTGTATATTACTTTTGATTTGTGAACTCACCCCTTCTGCTGGAATTGCCGCCTTGTGGGCAAGTGCAGGTAGCGAAGATTAGAGATGTGGCTCTTGCGTCTAGGGCTCTGATACATAGTAGGGATGGGGAAACGTTATTTTCTTGTATTCCTATATGTATCGTTTATTTGAAGAAGATATTGTTGGAATTAATCTGTTGGATATTTTAATATGTTGATGGCCTTTAGTGCCAAGATTATGATGTAGTTGTTGACTATGAGTTTTATATAAAGACATTCCGCTGCAGAATTTTTAATATGATGATATTGTATGTTGGTTTTAAATAGTTTTTATATTCTATTTAAATGATTTTGAAAAAGAAGTGTGATACTCCGTTGTTCAGTTGAATTACTCTGATTATGATTATTAGTAATATTATTATTACGTTATTTCGGGAACGGGGTGTTACAATTGGTATCAGAGCAAGTCGGTCCGTCAGACCATTAGAAGAGTCGTGTCGAGCCATGTAGAGTAGTGTGACAGGTTTAAACTGTCTTTGTTGTTCTAATTCTTGTTGTTATGTAGAACTATCGAGATGGCCGGAAGGAATGATGCTGCTCTTGCTGCTGCTTTGCAAGCAATGGCTCAGGTTGTTGGACAACAACAAGGTGCTGGTGGTGCTGGTGAAGGTGTAAGGATGCTTGAAACCTTCTTGAGGAATCATCCACCAACCTTTAAGGGAAGGTACGACCCCGATGGAGCGCAGACTTGGCTGAAGGAGGTCGAGAGGATCTTCCGAGTGATGCAGTGTACGGATGTTCAGATGGTGCGGTTTGGCACGCACATGTTGGCTGAAGAGGCTGACGACTGGTGGGTGAGTGTGCAGCCAGTGTTAGAGGCTGAAGGTGCTGTGATTACATGGGCTGTGTTCCGAAGAGAGTTCCTGAGGAGGTATTTTCCGGAGGATGTCCGAGGTAAGAAAGAGATAGAATTCCTTGAGCTGAAGCAAGGAGACATGTCCATTACGGAATATGCTGCCAAGTTCGTGGAGCTTGCCAAGTTCTATCCACACTATGCTGCGGAGACTGCTGAGTTCTCTAAGTGTATCAAATTTGAGAATGGTCTGCGAGCTGATATCAAGCGGGCCATTGGGTATCAGAAGATCAGAGACTTCTCTGAGTTGGTGAGCAGCTGTCGTATCTATGAAGAGGATACCAAAGCTCATTACAAGATAATGAATGACCGTAGAGGAAAGGGGCAGCAGAGTCGCCCAAAGCCTTATAGTGCCCCAGCTGATAAAGGTAAGCAAAGAATGCATGATGAGAGGAGGCCTGCACGTAGAGATGCTCCTGCTGAAGTGGTTTGTTATAAGTGTGGTGTGAAAGGCCACAAGAGTAATGCTTGCACCCGTGATGAGAAGAAATGTTTCCGTTGTGGTAAGAAGGGTCATACTGTCACCGAATGCAAGCGTGGAGACATTGTTTGTTTCAACTGTAATGAAGAAGGTCACATTGGTTCTCAGTGTACTAAGCCTAAGAAGGCGCAGACCAGTGGTAGAGTGTTTGCATTGACCGGTACTCAGACTGATCAGGAGGATCGACTTATCAGAGGTACTTGTTTCTTTAATAGTACTCCTTTAATTGCTATTATAGATACTGGTGCAACGCATTGTTTCATTGCTATTGACTGTGCACAAAGATTGGGTTTGATTATGTCTGATATGAATGGGGAGATGGTTGTTGAAACTCCAGCTAAGGGTTCAGTAACTACTTCCCTTGTTTGTTTAAGTTGTCCGTTGTCTGTGTTCGGTAGAGATTTTGAGGTGGACCTTGTTTGTTTGCCGTTAGTGGGAATGGATGTAATATTGGGGATGAATTGGTTAGAGTACAATCATGTCCTGATCAATTGTTTTACGAAGACTGTGCGGTTTTCTTCGGCTGAAGAGGAGAGTGGAGCAGAATTCTTATCCACTAAAGAGATGAAGCGGTTAGAACAAGATGGTGTGTTGATGTTTTCGTTGTTGGCATTCTTGTCGGTGGAGAACCAAGCTGTGATTGATGGGCTGCCTGTTGTGAAGGAATTTCCTGAAGTTTTCCCTGATGAGATTCCAGATGTGCCACCAGAGAGGGAGGTTGAATTTTCGATAGACCTTGTGCCGGGTACGAAGCCTGTGTCGATGGCTCCTTACCGTATGTCAGCTTCGGAGTTAGCTGAGTTAAAGAAGCAGTTAGAAGACTTGCTTGACAAGAAGTTTGTGAGACCGAGTGTTTCGCCGTGGGGAGCGCCGGTGTTGTTAGTAAAGAAGAAGGATGGTAGCATGCGGTTGTGCATCGATTACCGTCAGTTGAATAAAGTGACGATTAAGAATAGGTATCCACTACCGAGGATAGATGACTTGATGGATCAACTAGTGGGTGCCCGTGTGTTTAGCAAAATTGACTTGAGGTCAGGTTACCATCAGATAAAGGTGAAGGATGAGGATATGCAAAAGACAGCATTTCGGACGCGTTATGGTCATTATGAGTATAAGGTGATGCCTTTTGGTGTGACGAATGCACCTGGTGTGTTTATGGAATACATGAACAGAATTTTTCATGAGTACCTGGATCAGTTTGTAGTAGTCTTTATTGATGACATCTTGATTTATTCTAAGACTGAAGCTGAGCATGCAGAGCATTTGAAGATTGTATTGCAAGTGCTGAAAGAGAAGAAATTGTATGCCAAGCTGTCCAAGTGTGAGTTCTGGCTGAATGAAGTAAGTTTTCTTGGCCACATTATTTCTGGTAAAGGTATTGCTGTGGATCCTTCGAAGGTTGATGCCGTGTCGCAGTGGGAGACACCAAAGTCAGTTACTGAGGTGAGAAGTTTTCTTGGTTTGGCTGGTTATTACCGCAGATTTATTGAAGGATTTTCGAAGTTGGCACTTCCTTTGACGCAGCTGACTTGTAAAGGTAAAGCATTTGTGTGGGATGCTAGTTGTGAGAGTAGTTTCAATAAGTTGAAGCAAAGGTTGACGACTGCTCCTATTTTGATTTTGCCAAAGCCAGAAGAGCCTTTTGTTGTGTATTGTGATGCATCTAAGCTGGGATTAGGTGGAGTTTTGATGCAAGATGGCAAGGTGGTAGCGTATGCTTCTAGGCAGCTGAGAGTGCATGAGAAGAATTATCCTACGCATGATCTAGAATTGGCAGCCGTGGTGTTTGTGTTGAAAATTTGGAGGCATTATTTGTATGGTTCCAGATTCGAGGTGTTTAGTGACCACAAGAGTTTAAAGTATTTGTTTGATCAGAAGGAGTTGAACATGAGGCAGAGAAGGTGGCTTGAGTTACTTAAGGACTATGACTTTGGCTTGAATTACCATCCGGGTAAAGCCAATGTAGTTGCGGATGCGTTGAGCAGAAAGACATTGCATATGTCGGCTATGATGGTGAAGGAGTTCGAGTTGCTTGAACAGTTTAGAGACTTGAGTCTTGTTTGTGAAAGATCGCATCAGAGTGTGAAGTTGGGTATGTTGAAGATTAATAGTGATTTCTTGAGTAGTATCAAAGAGGCACAGAAGCTTGATGTTAAGTTTGTGGATTTGATGGCTGCTAGTGATCCGAATGTAGATGGTGACTTCAAGGTCGATGACCAAGGTGTGTTGAGGTTTAGGGGAAGGATTTGTATTCCGGATGATGAGGATTTGAAAAAGTTGATCTTAGAAGAAAGTCATAAGAGTAGTTTGAGTATTCATCCTGGAGCTACTAAAATGTATCATGACCTGAAGAAATTATTTTGGTGGTCCGGTTTGAAGAGGGATGTTGCGCAATTTGTTTATGCATGTTTGACTTGCCAGAAGTCTAAAGTTGAACATCAGAAGCCTGCAGGGCTGTTGACTCCGTTAGATGTACCCGAGTGGAAATGGGATAGCATTTCGATGGATTTTGTAACGAGTTTACCGAATACTTCAAGAGGGCATGATGCCATTTGGGTCGTGGTCGACAGGTTGACTAAGTCGGCGCACTTTGTTCCGATCAACGTTACTTATTCGGTAGCTCAGTTGGCGGAGATCTATATTCGTGATATTGTGAAGTTGCATGGTGTTCCATCTAGTATTGTGTCGGATAGAGATCCGAGGTTTACTTCGAGGTTTTGGAAGAGTTTACAAGATGCCTTGGGTTCGAAGTTAAGATTGAGCTCGGCTTATCATCCGCAGACAGATGGTCAGTCGGAGAGGACTATCCAATCCTTAGAAGATTTGTTGAGGGTGTGTGTACTCGAGCAAGGTGGAGCTTGGGACAGCCACTTGTCTTTGATAGAGTTTACTTACAACAATAGTTACCATTCTAGTATTGGTATGGCACCGTTCGAAGCTTTGTATGGTCGAAGGTGTAGAACTCCTCTATGTTGGTTTGAGTCGGGTGAAAGTTTTGTGTTAGGACCTGAGTTAGTGCAGCAGACTACGGAAAAGGTCAAGATGATAAGAGAAAAGATGAAAGCATCTCAAGATCGTCAGAAGAGTTATCATGATAAAAGGAGAAAAGCCCTTGAGTTTCAGGAGGGTGAGCATGTGTTTTTGAGGGTTACTCCGATGACGGGTGTAGGACGTGCATTGAAGTCGAAGAAGTTGACTCCAAAGTTCATTGGTCCTTATCAGATTTCCGAGAGAATTGGAACCGTGGCATATCGGATTGGGTTGCCACCACATCTATCGAACTTGCATGATGTGTTTCATGTGTCGCAGTTGAGGAAGTATGTAGCAGATCCTTCGCATGTTATTCCTAGGGATGATGTACAAGTTAGAGATAATCTTACTGTGGAGACTTTGCCTTTGAGGATTGATGATCGCAAGGTGAAGCAGTTGAGAGGCAAGGAAATACCTCTGGTTAGAGTTGTTTGGGGCGGTGTAACCGGTGAGAGTTTGACTTGGGAATTGGAAAGCAAGATGCAAGAGTCCTATCCTGAGTTGTTTGTTGCTTAAGGTATTATTTCGAGGACGAAATTCTCTAAGTTGGGGAGAGTTGTAACGCCCTAAGTTGTTATTTATTTATTTTAGTGATTTTTGTGTGTTTTAGATGCCTTATAATTATTTATGAGAATTATTAGTGTTTACTATTTTATTATAATTTATTATAAAGAAGTAGTAATGATTTTTATTATTTAAGTGGAGTAGAAGAAATAATATTATTTTTGAAATAGTAAGAATAATAGTTATTTAGAATTAGTAGAGTTTAAGGGAGTTGATGGAGATTAAAAGGAAAATTAAGTGAGGGAGTTAAGATAGAAAGAGGGAGTTACTTTTGTTAAGGATAGAATAGCAAAAACCAGTAAGGAAAGAAAGAAAAAGGCACGTACAATAGAAACAGAGTTTTGGGAGAAAAGAGAAGAACCAAGAGGGAAGAGCTAGGAAGAGAGAATCTGATCAATTGCTGTAGATTTTCGCTGAATTAAGGTAAGGGTGGGCTAGCATTTCAATTGTTGATATATACATGTATGATTTCATGAAAATGGATTGAAATTGGTAGTTTTGGAATTAGGTTTATGAACATGATGAATTGCTCATTTTTCTGATGAATTGCGTTGTAATGTTGTTGTTATGAGATGTTTATGTTGTTTTGTCGCATAATGAACCCATAACATTGTTCAAAAATCATTTTGGGTGATTGAGGGATCAAAGTTGGGATTTTTGGGTTAGAACTATGCTGTTATCGCAACTGTTTTGCTGAACCTGAGACCTGCTCGCTTAAGCGTGCTGCAAGCGTGCAGCTAGCGAGCAAAAACCAAACTTACGTCTTTTTGGACGCTTAAGCGTGCAGCTGCTCGCTTAAGCGTGCTGAATCTTTTCCCAGACCATAGTGCGCACGCTCAAGCGTACCGTAAGCGTGCAGTAAGCGAACAAGAACCCAACCTTCGTGTTTTGGCTCGCTTAAGCGTGCAGCTGCTCGCTTAAGCGTGCTGGGTCCTGTGCGACCCATAACGTGATTTTCCTAAGATGTCCTAAACTCAAACCTAAGCTTTCTAGGATGTTTATTGGATTTATTAAGAATTGTTTAGATGATAAAACTATATTATGAAGATGATTAAGATTGAATTATGTATGCTTATGTGCAAATATTTATACCTTGCTAAGCTGAGTTGTCTTGATTGATGTTGAGTGGTCTTGTCCAGTTGGGGAGGGTATCCTAAGTTGTTGTTGTTGTTGGTTGCATGCTGATATGCTCCATTAAGATGTTGGGTTGTATGCTGATATACACCATAGAGTCATTTCATACTCATTTGCATTTGATGGGGGCTTATTGCCCTGGAATGTTTATCATTCACTGTTGGGGGCTTATTGCCCTGGAACGCTCTATCGTTCACCTGTTGGGGGCTTATTGCCCTGGGATGCTTTAACCATCCAAACTGTTGGGGGCTTATTGCCCTGGAATGCTTAGCATTCAACGCGCGTAGTTGGTACCACATGCATAATGCATTAGATGTTGTTGGAGTCTTGCATTAGTAGTAGGAGTGAGTTGTCCTTTGGGATTGTTGTTGGTGAGATGTCGCCACAAGTGTTGTTGATGTTGTTGATATGAATCAAAGATGAATTTAAATTATAAGATGAGATGATGTTGATTATGTTGCTGTTTGTTGTTGTTGTTTTCAAATTACTTTGATGATTCATATATTTGTATATTACTTTTGATTTGTGAACTCACCCCTTCTGCTGGAATTGCCGCCTTGTGGGCAAGTGCAGGTAGCGAAGATTAGAGATGTGGCTCTTGCGTCTAGGGCTCTGATACATAGTAGGGATGGGGAAACGTTATTTTCTTGTATTCCTATATGTATCGTTTATTTGAAGAAGATATTGTTGGAATTAATCTGTTGGATATTTTAATATGTTGATGGCCTTTAGTGCCAAGATTATGATGTAGTTGTTGACTATGAGTTTTATATAAAGACATTCCGCTGCAGAATTTTTAATATGATGATATTGTATGTTGGTTTTAAATAGTTTTTATATTCTATTTAAATGATTTTGAAAAAGAAGTGTGATACTCCGTTGTTCAGTTGAATTACTCTGATTATGATTATTAGTAATATTATTATTACGTTATTTCGGGAACGGGGTGTTACATGAAACCATAGTCCTTACCAAATGGCATTGTTACCCTTGAGCTCCAACATTGTGGAACTTAACCTCACCATGTTTCCTATATTCTTTAGCATAATCATGCATACATGCCTCCATTCATGAAAAGCTTTTTTCTCATCGATGGACTTAGACAAGTTTTTGTAAACATCACGGATGAACAGACCTTGTAAGAAAGAACACCAAGAATTCCAACTTCAAAAATCTTAACTAAGCTTTAGCTTGTGTTATGAACCTTTTCCTTGGTTTCGTTCTTACCTTTTGAAAAAGGACCTTATTTCAATATCTATACAATTTTCAAATGAAACCACGTTCCTCTACAATGTTTACAATTCACTTTGCTAAGTCCTTCAAAAAAAAAAATCAAAATCACATTTTTGCATTCATAGTTTCTAGTTCGTGTCTCACATTGTGTCTTCTCAATAAAAGGTCAATCCGTCAGTCGACTCGCATCTATAACACTCGAGCAAGTCAGGAAAAAGAAAATGGAACGTCTTGAGCAAGAGAACAAGGAACTCCGTGAAAAATTAACATCCATGCAAGTTGAGATGGAGAAGCTAACTACCATGGTGGCTATTCTAATGGCCGCTCAGAGTCAGACATCGGTCTCTCAGCCCATTAGCACCACTTTGGAGCCAGTTGTGTCTGTTATTCCCTTCTCGACTGTGTCTACCCGTGCTCATCAACGCACCATGCCGGAAGCTTATCCATGGGGCATGCTGTATATGTTCGGTAAAGGTCCCCACCACGTTGTCACTGAAATTCCAACTCCTTTTGTGTTGCATCCTCAGCCAGGTGCACCTACTCCTCAAGCTGTTATGACTTATTCAGCAACGTTTGTTCATACAGTTCAGCAAGGCTATGAGCCCATTTTCCATTCTGATAGTGTTAAAGCATCTGACAGAGTAGAGGCTTTGCAGGACACAATTAATGAAATGAAGCAAGAGATGAAAGCTCTTCGTGGAAATGACGCATTTGGACAGAATGTGTATGAACTCTGTTTGGTTCCTAATGTGGTGGTGCCACCCAAATTTAAGGGAAGATTTCGATAAGTACAAGGGGAATACTTGTCCCAATGCCCACTTAACAATGTATGCAACGAAGATGTCCACCCAGGCGTACAATGACAAAATGCTTGTTCACTTCTTCCAGGACAGTTTGACTGGTGCTGCTCAAAAATGGTACATGAGCTTGAATAGCTCCAGAATCCGTACTTTCCATGACTTGGCAAATGCTTTTATTCACCAGTACAACTACAATTCAGATATGGTTCCAGATAGAGAGCAGCTTAGGGCAATGACTCAAGGGGATAAGGAAACTTTCATGGAATATGCCCAAAGATGGAGAGGGTTTGCCGCTCAGATCATTCCACCACTACAGGACAAGGAATTGACGAGGATCTTTCTCAAAACCCTTAGTCCATTCTACTATAAGAAGATGATCGCTAGTGCACCAGGTAACTTCGCCGAAATGGTAGGTATGGGTACGCGTCTTGAAGAAGGGGTCCGAGAAGGACGGCTAGTCAAAGAAAGCATTTCCACTGACGATTTCGAAGACGAAGATCAGGAGGTGAGTATGGTGAAAGGTTGGCCTCAACAACAGTATCCGACTTATCACCATGTTGTCGTTGTTATGCCCGACACCAATGTTGTTCCAAATTTGGGTTATCAATGTAACGTCCACCTTAGATTATTTTAATTATTTAATTATTTGAATTATTTGAGGAGTCTAGATACATTTTTATATATATTTTAAGAGATGTTGAGATTAAGATTTATGTGATTTATGTGATGTGGTGACTTATTTTATGTGCTAGTATATCCATGGATTTTGTGACAAGTTTGCCGAATACTCCTAAAGGGAATGACGCCATTTGGGTGATTGTTGATAGATTGACGAAGTCGGCTCATTTTATTCCGATTAATATCACCTTTCCTGTGGCTCAGTTGGCAGAGATTTATATTCGTGATATAGTGAAGCTGCATGGTGTTCCTTTGAGTATTGTGTCAGATAGAGATTCAAGGTTTACTTCTAGATTTTGGAAGAGTTTGCAAGAGGCTTTAGGTTCTAAGTTGAGATTGAGTTCGGCTTATTATCCGCAGACAGATGGTCAGTCGGAGAGGACGATTCAGTCCCTGGAAGATTTATTGAGAGTTTGTGTACTTGAACAAGGAGGAACTTGGGATAGTCATCTTCCGTTGATAGAGTTCACGTACAACAACAGTTACCATTCGAGTATTGGGATGGCACCTTTCGAGGCTTTGTATGGTCGGAGATGCAGAACTCTGTTATGTTGGTTTGAGTCAAGTGAGAATGTGGTTTTAGGACCATAGATTGTTCAACAGACTACTGAGAAGGTAAAGATGATTCAAGAAAAGATGAAAGCGTCGCAGAGTCGACAAAAGAGTTACCATGATAAGCGAAGGAAAGACCTTGAATTTCAAGAGGGAGACCATGTGTTCCTAAGAGTTACTCCCATGACCGGTGTTGGTCGTGCATTGAAGTCAAAGAAGTTGACTCCGAAGTTTATTTGTCCGTATCAGATATCTAAAAGAGTTGGAACGGTGGCGTACCGAGTGGGTTTACCACCGCATCTTTCGAATTTGCATGATGTGTTTCATGTGTCGCAACTTCGGAAGTATGTTACGGATCCATCTCATGTGATCCAAAGGGATGATGTGCAAGTAAGGGATAACCTTACGGTTGAGACCCTACCAGTGACGATTGAAGGTCGAGAAGTGAAGCGTTTGAGGGGAAAGGAGATACCTCTTGTGAAAGTCGTTTGGGACGGAGCGACTGGTGAAAGCTTGACGTGGGAGCTGGAGAGTAAGATGCAGGAATCTTATCCAGAGTTGTTTGCTGAAGGTAAATTTTCGAGGACGAAAATCTTATAAGTTGGGGAGAGTTGTAACGTCCACCTTAGATTATTTTAATTATTTAATTATTTGAATTATCTGAGGAGTCTAGATACATTTTTATATATATTTTAAGAGATTTTGAGATTAAGATTTATGTGATTTTTATGTGATTTATGTGATGTGGTGACTTATTTTATTGTTTAATAAAATAAGATTTGAAAATAAAATAAATATAGAGATGTGGGGTAGTTTCGAGATTTTAGAGAGTTATGTGGGAGAAAGAGTAAATAAGATAAGAATTTTTGGGAGTATAAAAAGGGAAAATTAGGTCAATTTGTCAGTACGTACGTTTTAGTGTTAAAGGGAGAAAAACCAGAGAAAGGGAGAAGAGGCAAGAGGGCTGCGATTTCTGCAATTTTAAGGTAAGGGTGAGCCTAGCATTACAATTCTATTAAGCCTGTAATTCATGTATTATAATTAACAAGAGTATATGTGATTTTTAAGGAATTGGGAAAATTAGGTTAGAAGTGGAGAATTAATGATCTGATGATGTAAAGTTGTAGAACTGGTGTAGAAATTGTGTACAGAACCTAGAATAATCATAGGGTTAATGTTCCTGATCGTTTTGAGGTTTAATATGGTGAGATTGGTGACTTTTGGTGAGAATTTTGCTGAAACCGTAGCCTGTCTGTTCATCGCTCGCCTAGGCGAGCTAAGCAACTCGCTGCGGCGAGTAGACCTTCATCGCTCGCGAGGCGAGCAACCCAACTCGCCATAGCGAGTAACCCTTGATCACTCACGAGGCGAGCAATCCCATTCGCCATAGCGAGTTGACCTGAGAGAAGCTTGATTTTTTAGAATGTTGTTTTGAGACGTGTTGTAAATGGTTTTGAGTACCTTGATGTATATAAGAATGATTAGGTAAGTTTTTAGGATCAAATTGGACCTAGGGAACTTATAACTGACGTTTTTGGATGAAAAATGTGATAAAGGCCGAGAGCACCCAGTATTGCTCGCCTTCAGTTCGCCCCCAACTCGCCCAAGGCGAGTAACCCCTAGTTAAGCTCGCGAGGCGAGCAGATCAACTCGCCATGGCGAGTAGTGCGGTTTCAGACTGCCATAACTTTGTATTTTGGGACCTGTTTCGTGTAGAACTTTAAGAGTTGATCCTTGGGTAGTATTGGAGAGTAACTATGATATAATTGATGATCTGTAAAGATGTTATGTGAGGTTTTAATGTAGCTATTGAATTGTGATTCATATGTGCATTACGTGAGATATACGTGAATTCGTGTGATGTTTGAGATAATGTTTGCAATGATATCGTTATATCCTGTGATTTGCTTGCTGCCATGTTGCTGTTTCATTTAATAGAGCTGCATGTGTCGGTCCAAGATGTTTATGATGTTGAGACGTTTAAGATGTTTAACTTGTTTAAGTTATAAGATGTTGAGTCCATGCATACTCATTCAGAGATGAGGGCTTATGCCCTGGAGTTTTTACTCACCAGCGACGAGGGCTCATGCCCTGGAGCTTTTGCTCACTAGCGACGAGGGCTTATGCCCTGGGAGTATATTTATGCTTAAAGCGACAAGGGCTTATGCCCTGGATTGGTACCACATGCATTTAAGATGTTAGAGTTGCATAGTCAAGTGAAGTTGCATTGTCGAGTCAAGTTGTTTAAGATGTTTATGATGATGCTTTATGATGATGCTTGTGATGCTAGATGATGTTTGTTGCGACGTGTTTATGTGATGATTTGTTGTTAACTATAATTATTGAATTACATGTTTAATATTAATGTTTTGTGAATCTCACCCCTTCTGCTTGAAAATGTTGCTCTTCGTATGGGTAACTTGCAGGTAACCAAGATTAGGTGCAGGCGTGCGAGGACTTTCCTCGGTTGAGTCTTAGGTGCTCTGATATGTAACGGGATGGGGAAACTTGTTAAATGTTTTTCTAGTCGTTGCATGTCATTTATGATTTCATAAGACTATTTTTAGATGAACCTTCTGAGATGTTTGATGAGGCCTGCGTGCCAAGACTTTTTATGATTCTGCTGCTATGTTTAAGACGTTTTGATTAAGAATAAATTGTTATTTATTCATATATGAGATTTACGTGAAATGTGACGCTCCGTTATGTGATTTAACTCTGATTTATTTAAGAAATTTTTATGTCGGGAAAACGGGGTGTTACAATTGGTATCAGAGCAGTTCGGTCCGTCCGGCCAAGTAGAAGAGTCTTGTAGTGTCGAGTATCAGTTGATGTATTGTTATATGTCATACTGATTGTTTTGTGTTGTGTAGAGAACTAAGATGGTTGGAAGAAACGACGCTGCGATTGCTGGTGCACTGGAAGATGTTGCTCAAGCTGTAGGACAACAGCCAAATGCGAATGCTGGTGCGAATGCTGAGGTCCGTATGTTAGAGACCTTCCTAAGAAATCATCCTCCTACCTTCAAAGGGAGATATGATCCTGATGGAGCCCAGACGTGGCTCAAGGAGATCGAGAGAGTGTTCAGAGTTATGCAGTGCACGGAGGTGCAGAAGGTGCGTTTTGGTACGCACATGCTAGCTGAGGAAGCTGATGATTGGTGGGTTAGTCTTCTACCTATTCTAGAGCAAGATGGTGTTGAGGTTACTTGGGCTGTGTTCAAGAGAGAATTCCTTGATAGATACTTTTCGGAAGATGTTCGCGGGAAGAATGAGATTGAGTTCCTTGAGCTAAAGCAAGGGAACATGTCGGTGACTGAATATGCTGCGAAGTTTGTGGAGTTGGCTAAGTTCTATCCATATTATACTCCTGAGACTGCTGAATTTTCTAAATGTATCAAATTCGAGAATGGGTTACGTGCTGATATCAAGAGGGCAATTGGTTACCAGAAGATCAGAAATTTTTCCGAGCTGGTGAGCAGTTGCAGGATTTACGAAGAGGATACAAAAGCTCATTACAAGGTTGTTAATTAGAGAAAAGGTAAAGGTCAGCAAAGTCGTCCTAAGCCTTACAGTGCCCCTGCTGATAAGGGCAAACAAAGAGTTAATGATGAGAGGAGGCCTATTAAGAAAAATGATCCTGCTGAGATTGTCTGCTATACTTGTGGTGTGAAGGGCCATAAGAGTAATGCTTGTCCTGGAGAGGTGAAACGGTGTTTTCGTTGCGGCAAGAAAGGGCATACTACTGCTGAGTGCAAACATGATGACATTGTGTGGTTTAACTGCGAGGAGGAGGGTCACATTGGTTCACAATGCAAGAAGCCTAAGAAGGCTCAGACTACTGGGAGAGTTTTTGCCTCCACTGGTACTCAGACAGAGAATGAGGATCGTTTGATCAGAGGTACTTGTTATTTTGATAATATACCTTTAGTTGCTATTATTGATACTGGTGCTACGCATTGTTTTATTGCTCTTGATTGTGCTGCTAAGTTGAATCTTGCTGTATCTGATATGAATGGGGAGATGGTTGTCGAAACTCCAACTAAGGGTTCGGTGACTACTTCTCTTGTGTGTTTGAGATGTCCCGTGTCTATGTTTGGTCGTGACTTTGAGATTGATTTGGTTTGTCTACCGTTGATCGGAATGGATGTAATCCTGGGGATGAATTGGTTGGAATACAATCACGTTCTTATTAATTGTTTTAGCAAGACGGTGCACTTTTCTTCTGCCGAGGAAGAGAGTGGAGCAGAGTTCTTATCTACTAAGAAGCTGAAGCAGTTGGAACGCGATGGAATTATGATGTTTTCTTTAATGGCGTCGTTATCTATTGAGAATCAGGCAGTGATCGATAGGCTACAAGTGGTATGCGATTTTCCAGAAGTTTTTCCTGATGAAATTTCTGATGTGCCTCCAGAAAGAGAAGTTGAATTTTCGATTGATCTTATTCCTGGGACGAAGCCTGTGTCCATGACACCTTATCGTATGTCAGCTTCTGAGTTGGCGGAGCTGAAGAAACAATTAGAGGATTTGCTTGAGAATAAGTTTGTAAGACCGAGTGTTTCACCTTGGGGAGCGCCGGTATTGCTAGTAAAGAAGAAAGATGGCAGTATGAGGTTGTGCATTGACTATCGACAGTTGAATAAAGTGACTATAAAGAATAGGTATCCACTTCCGAGAATTGACGACTTGATGGATCAGTTAGTGGGTGCACGTGTGTTTAGCAAGATAGATTTGAGATCAGGTTATCACCAGATTAAAGTGAAGGATGAAGATATGCAGAAGACGGCATTTAGGACGCGTTATGGGCATTATGAGTATACGGTGATGCCTTTCGGTGTTACTAATGCACCTGGTGTATTTATGGAGTACATGAATAGAATCTTTCATGCTTACTTGGATCGTTTTGTTGTGGTTTTCATTGATGATATTTTGATATACTCTAAGACTGAAGAAGAACATGCTGAGCATTTGAAGACTGTTTTGCAAGTGTTGAAAGAGAAGAAGCTGTTTGCCAAATTGTCAAAGTGTGAATTTTGGTTGAAAGAGGTAAGTTTTCTTGGCCATGTTATTTCTGGTAACGGTGTTGCAGTAAATCCGTCTAAAGTTGAAGCGGTATCACAATGGGAGACTCCTAAGTCGGTTACAGAGATTAGAAGCTTTTTAGGTTTAGCTGGTTATTACCAAAGATTCATAGAAGGATTTTCTAAGTTGGCTCTTCCGTTAATGCAGTTGACGTCTAAGGGTAAATCTTTTGTGTGGGATGTCCATTGTGAGAACAGTTTTAATGAGTTGAAGAAACGGTTGACAACCGCTCCAGTTTTGATTTTGCCGAAGTCCGACGAACCTTTTGTGGTGTATTGTGATGCGTCCAAGTTGGACTTAGGTGGTGTGCTTATGCAAGAGGGTAAAGTGGTTGCCTATGCATCAAGACAGTTGGGAATTCATGAACGAAACTATCCTACTCATGATCTTGAATTAGCTGCAGTTGTATTTGTGCTTAAGATTTGGAGACATTACTTGTATGGTTCGAGATTTGAAGTGTTCAGTGATCACAAGAGCTTGAAGTATTTGTTTGATCAGAAGGAACTGAATATGAGACAACGAAGGTGGCTTGAATTGTTGAAAGATTACGACTTTGGTTTGAATTATCATCCGGGTAAGGCTAATGTTGTTGCAGATGCCTTAAGTAGGAAGACTTTGCATATGTCTGCTATGATGGTGAAAGAGTTTGAGTTACTGGAACAGTTTAGAGATTTGAGTTTAGTTTGTGAAAGGACACCTCAGAGTGTAAAGCTGGGAATGCTGAAGATTGATTATGATTTCCTGAAAAGTATTAAAGAAGCACAGAAAGAAGATGTAAAGTTTGTGGACGTATTGATTGCTAGTAATCAGACTGAGGACAGTGACTTTAAGGTCGATGACCAAGGAGTGTTGAGATTCCGAGGTAGGATTTGCATTCCTGACAATGATGATATTAAGAAAATGATTCTTGAAGAGAGTCACAGAAGTAGCTTGAGTATTCATCCGGGAGCTACCAAGATGTATCATGATTTGAAGAAGTTGTTTTTGTGGTCTGGATTGAAACGTGACGTGGCACAGTTTGTATATTCTTGTTTGATTTGTCAGAAGTCGAAGGTGGAGCATCAGAAACCTGCAGGGTTGATGAAACCACTAGATGTGCCAGAGTGGAAATGGGATAGTATATCCATGGATTTCGTGACAAGTTTGCTGAATACTCCTAAAGGGAATGACGCCATTTGGGTGATTGTTGATAGATTGACGAAGTCAGCTCATTTTATTCTGATTAATATCACCTTTCCTGTGGCTCAGTTGGCAGAGATTTATATTCGTGATATAGTGAAGCTGCATGGTGTTCCTTCGAGTATTGTGTCAGATAGAGATCCAAGGTTTACTTCTAGATTTTGGAAGAGTTTGCAAGAGGCTTTAGGTTCTAAGTTGAGATTGAGTTCGGCTTATCATCCGCAGACAGATGGTCAGTCGGAGAGGACGATTCAGTCCCTGGAAGATTTATTGAGAGTTTGTGTACTTGAGCAAGGAGGAACTTGGGATAGTCATCTTCCGTTGATAGAGTTCACGTACAACAACAGTTACCATTCGAGTATTGGGATGGCACCTTTCGAGGCTTTGTATGGTCGGAGATGCAGAACTCTGTTATGTTGGTTTGAGTCAAGTGAGAATGTGGTTTTAGGACCAGAGATTGTTCAACAGACTATTGAGAAGGTAAAGATGATTCAAGAAAAGATGAAAGCGTCGCAGAGTCGACAAAAGAGTTACCATGATAAGCGAAGGAAAGACCTTGAATTTCAAGAGGGAGATCATGTGTTCCTAAGAGTTACTCCCATGACCGGTGTTGGTCGTGCATTGAAGTCAAAGAAGTTGACTCCGAAGTTTATTTGTCCGTATCAGATATTGAAAAGAGTTGGAACGGTGGCGTACTGAGTGGGTTTACCACCGCATCTTTCGAATTTGCATAATGTGTTTCATGTGTCGCAACTTCGAAAGTATGTTACGGATCCATCTCATGTGATCCAAAGCGATGATGTGCAAGTTAGGGATAACCTTACGGTTGAGACCCTACCAGTGAGGATTGAAGGTCGAGAAGTGAAGTGTTTGAGGGGAAAGGAGATACCTCTTGTGAAAGTCGTTTGGGACGGAGCGACTGGTGAAAGCTTGACGTGGGAGCTGGAGAGTAAGATCCAAGAATCTTATCCAGAGTTGTTTGCTGAAGGTAAATTTTCGAGGACGAAAATCTTATAAGTTGGGGAGAGTTGTAACGTCCACCTTAGATTATTTTAATTATTTAATTATTTGAATTATCTGAGGAGTCTAGATACATTTTTATATATATTTTAAGAGATGTCGAGATTAAGATTTATGTGATTTTTATGTGATTTATGTGATGTGGTGACTTATTTTATTGTTTAATAAAATAAGATTTGAAAATAAAATAAATATAGAGATGTGGGGTAGTTTCGAGATTTTAGAGAGTTATGTGGGAGAAAGAGTAAATAAGATAAGAATTGTTGGGAGTATAAAAAGGGAAAATTAGGTCAATTTGTCAGTACGTACGTTTTAGTGTTAAAGGGAGAAAAACCAGAGAAAGGGAGAAGAGGCAAGAGGGCTGCGATTTCTGCAATTTTAAGGTAAGGGTGAGCCTAGCATTACAATTCTATTAAGCCTGTAATTCATGTATTATAATTAACAAGAGTAGATGTGATTTTTAAGGAATTGGGAAAATTAGGTTAGAAGTGGAGAATTAATGATCTAATGATGTAAAGTTGTAGAACTGGTGTAGAAATTGTGTACAGAACCTAGAATAATCATAGGGTTAATGTTCCTGATCGTTTTGAGGTTTAATATGGTGAGATTGGTGACTTTTGGTGAGAATTTTGCTGAAACCGTAGCCTGTCTGTTCATCGCTCGCCTAGGCGAGCTAAGCAACTCGCTGCGGCGAGTAGACCTTCATCGCTCGCGAGGCGAGCAACCCAACTCGCCATAGCGAGTAGCCCTTGATCACTCACGAGGCGAGCAATCCCATTCGCCATAGCGAGTTGACCTGAGAGAAGCTTGATTTTTTAGAATGTTGTTTTGAGACGTGTTGTAAATGGTTTTGAGTACCTTGATGTATATAAGAATGATTAGGTAAGTTTTTAGGATCAAATTGGACCTAGGGAACTTATAACTGACGTTTTTGGATGAAAAATGTGATAAAGGCCGAGAGCACCCAGTATTGCTCGCCTTCAGTTCGCCCCCAACTCGCCCAAGGCGAGTAACCCCTAGTTAAGCTCGCGAGGCGAGCAGATCAACTCGCCACGGCGAGTAGTGCGGTTTCAGACTGCCATAACTTTGTATTTTGGGACCTGTTTCGTGTAGAACTTTAAGAGTTGATCCTTGGGTAGTATTGGAGAGTAACTATGATATAATTGATGATCTGTAAAGATGTTATGTGAGGTTTTAATGTAGCTATTGAATTGTGATTCATATGTGCATTACGTGAGATATACGTGAATTCGTGTGATGTTTGAGATAATGTTTGCAATGATATCGTTATATCCTGTGATTTGCTTGCTGCCATGTTGCTGTTTCATTTAATAGAGCTGCATGTGTCGGTCCAAGATGTTTATGATGTTGAGACGTTTAAGATGTTTAACTTGTTTAAGTTATAAGATGTTGAGTCCATGCATACTCATTCAGAGATGAGGGCTTATGCCCTGGAGTTTTTACTCACCAGCGACGAGGGCTCATGCCCTGGAGCTTTTGCTCACTAGCGACGAGGGCTTATGCCCTGGGAGTATATTTATGCTCAAAGCGACAAGGGCTTATGCCCTGGATTGGTACCACATGCATTTAAGATGTTAGAGTTGCATAGTCAAGTGAAGTTGCATTGTCGAGTCAAGTTGTTTAAGATGTTTATGATGATGCTTTATGATGATGCTTGTGATGCTGGATGATGTTTGTTGCGACGTGTTTATGTGATGATTTGTTGTTAACTATAATTATTGAATTACATGTTTAATATTATTGTTTTGTGAATCTCACCCCTTCTGCTTGAAAATGTTGCTCTTCGTATGGGTAACTTGCAGGTAACCAAGATTAGGTGCAGGCGTGCGAGGACTTTCCTCGGTTGAGTC
Source organism: Medicago lupulina (assembly GCA_958299785.1). Lineage (NCBI taxonomy): Eukaryota > Viridiplantae > Streptophyta > Magnoliopsida > Fabales > Fabaceae > Medicago > Medicago lupulina. Next base: position 34,446,700 of record OY283142.1, read on the forward strand.
TTAGGTGCTCTGATATGTAACAGGATGGGGAAACTAGTTAAATGTTTTTCTAGTCGTTGCATGTCATTTATGATTTCATAAGACTGTTTTTAGATGAACCTTCTGAGATGTTTGATGAGGCCTGCGTGCCAAGACTTTTTATGATTCCGCTGCTATGTTTAAGACGTTTTGATAAAGAATAAATTGTTATTTATTCATATATGAGATTTACGTGAAATGTGACGCTCCGTTATGTGATTTAACTCTGATTTATTTAAGAAATTTTTATGTCGGGAAAACGGGGTGTTACAATCAACCCCAGCTTCTACAATATCAACAACAGTATCAACAACTTACCGATTGGGTATTAATCTGATCTCTTTTGTGCCTTCCATCAAGGGGCAGCCGACCATGACATCGGGCATTGTTGTGCTTTGAAAGCCGAAGTCCAGAACCTGATTGAAGCCAGTATCTTGCTTTTCTAAGATTAAATTCGGACGTACAAGTTAATCCGCTACCGGATCATGGTACCTAATGTCAACACATGGAATGTGTTAGCTGCACTTGGGTCGCTGTTGACGTTTCTTTCTACTACTCTTTTGTTCGAATAATATGTCTGTTTGTTATTTTCTGTTTTTCAAAAAAAAATACTTTCGTCCCACCCGAGACGGAAGTGAACTTGTTTAGGGCTTTTTGCTTTACGTATTTTCATCATTAATAAAAAGGTTGTCTCGATCCCGACTTTGTTATATTTTATTTTGCGCTTCTTCTGGAAAAATGGTAATACAAAAAACCAAAAAATTTAATTTTCTTTTTTTCAATGTCTGCATAATCATAATATTTATTTACTTGCCAAAATCAACAAAATCATGCATTAGTAAGCCCGTTGATCACTTTAATCCTATGCTCTCTCCCAACTTTGAGTTCCCTGTGATCGAGACTGAAGAGGAGAAGGATGAATATGGGTCCCCGATGAGAGTTCTTGTCTACTGGGGCACCTCAGCCGTTAAAGCTACAAACAAAGACATCAAGAAGATTGTCCAAAAGAGGGCATTCACTTACAAAGACTGGCATGAGATGTTGACATCTCCTTTGCACGAAGTATCATACTTCAAATGCACACATCAACAGGGGCAACCCCCCTCCATCCCTCAGTATAGAACAGACCGTGTCCACCACAGAGGTCAAGGTCCCATCAATGAAAGGTTCTCCCGGACAGTCATATCAAAAGAATGAAGCAAGCTTCCAACAAGAAGGTTCGTCCTCGCAAATTTCAAGGAGACCTTATGCTCAAAAAGTCACTATCTTTTAATCAGAATCCAGGGGCAAAGAAATGCCTAATCACAAAGGATTGTGACAAACTCACACGTCATATTGAACACTGATGCAGTCAAGAAATACATTGTCAAAAAAAAACAGCTCGCTAAGTCGAAAACCTGAAAAGGCGGCTTAGGCAAAAATGAGCGTCTCGGTGGACTAAAAACCCGAAAGGGCAGTCCAGGCAAAAGTTAGAGACATACAAAAATGATGAAAATGATTACCCTAATAGATTGAAAACCCACAAGGGCGATCTATGCAAAAGTTAAGGGTTGTGACAAGGTAACTGCATCAGACTGGACGTGACTCACTTGGGGCACTTCAGTTGTCAAAAGGACCTACATTAAGTCAGACGTGACTCACTTGGGGCACTTCAGTTGTCAAAAGAACCTACATTAAGTCAGATATGACTCACTTGGGGCATTTCAGCAGTCAGAAGACATCCATTTTGAAGTTGCTGCAAATCAAAGACTCGAAACAGTGGAATTCAAAGTTGTCAGGGAGAATAGCGATTATTGTGCTCAATGTACCTTTCCCATATAATTACCATTTTCCAAACTTTTTAAAGATCCGTGGAGCCACGCCCATGGCGGGTCACCACTCTTTCAAATTAATTTGAGCCTGTGCCCTTTATATTGAATCCTCATTTATTTATACTTGCATAATTTTTTCTATTTTATTGATGTTGATACTTAAAGCAAAATTATTTCAAAAAAAAAATTTCTAACTTCTTCATGTCTTTTGAAAAGACTTTAAACAACAAACACACCTTCTTTGAACTATTGAGTAGGTGAAACATGCATCAACATTCGCCTCGAGAACAGTTAACCTCTACAGGATGAACATAGTCATTGCTTGAAAAAAAGAGCTCGCTAAGTCGAAAACCTGAAAAGGTGGCTTAGGCAAAAATTCGCGTCCCGGTGGATTGAAAATCGAAAGGGCGGTCCAGGCAAAAATTAGGGGCATGCAAAAAAAATACATTCCCGATGGATTGAAAACCCAAAAGGGCGGTCCAGGCAAAAGTTAGGAAAGCAAAAAAAAAAAAACAATGCAAAAGAAAAGCATGACTAGTGAAATGTACCCACGAGAATGTTTACTTCATCATCAACTATTACTTCATACCGGGCTTCACCCCGGCGGTGACTTGATTTCTCTCTAGCATTACTATCTTTAAGGAGGTTTGATCTCTCTCCAGTGTTACTATCTTCAAGGAAGTTTGCCGAGTGTTTGTGTTTGCGACATGAGTCCGACTCTCACCTCAGCCGTCCAGTTTTGTCCCATCAAGTTATCTAGAGTCACATACATACATTTATACACACACACTCACACATTCATACAAATCACATACATATGCACATACATACATACACTTATGCACATACGTAAACATATTCTAGCATATACACTTTCATGCACATACATACATACAGAGGTCATCTATACGCAATTGCATCAACCACCTTGAGTCTTGATTCGACAAAATCCAAAAAAAAGAAACGAAACAAAACAACAAAACGTCATCCCCGGTGTGTCTAACCCAAAGATATCACCAAGTATACACTTCAAGTGGAAGGTTCCACAAACCGTCAGTTTACAAAATACATTTCTTTTTCCCCAGTATCTTATCAAGTTTTACCTCTCCAACACTACATTTATCGCTTTTCTTGTGTCTTGCTCTCCAACAATGACAGCAAACACCAACACTAAATTTGAGCGATCCGTTTGAGAAAAAATTAAACGTGCATGGCGTGAAAAAAGATTTGCTTAAAAAAAGGGATGGACTCACATTTGAGCGATGGCGATCAGTTTGAGAAAAAAAATTAAACGCGCATGGCGTGAAAAGAGGATTTTTGGTTTATTGGTAGTTCAACAAAATAAATAGTATTATATATATATATATATATATATATATATATATATATATATATATAGGACCAGAACATTCTGGAGAAGGATTATATAAGCAGAATGAGAAAAATGATATTAAAATGAATTATGAAGTTTTTTAACACGGACCAGAATATTCTGGAGAAATATAAAATAAAAAGTAGAACAATATTACTAATAAATATTGGACCAGAGAACTCTGAATTAATTTGATTATTAATTACGACCAGATTATTCTGGAGATTAATTAAATTAAACAAAAATATAATATTAACAGTTAGTTTATGACCAGAACACTCTGGATTAATTTAATTAACAAGGATCAGATTGAATGTCCAATCATTGAATGTCCAATCATTGAATGTCTCAGACACACTGCCCAAGAACAACAGTAGCAGCCGCACCAGTCAAATCCATAAATCCTAACCCACAATTTTCCTCCTTTTTACAGAATCAAACACATAAAAAAGAACAAAAAATTAAGAACATCATGAACAACAGCAACAGTTCCAGTTTCTAAAATCACATAACACCAAGATAGAACATCTCAACGGACATATCCAGCAACTGAATCAAAGAAACCACACACACCAAAACAACCAAACTGGCCGAAACAGTGACGAATTCGAACTAAACCGGTAACAACACAACCGGATTCATCTCATAAACAAGCCAACAACACAGAATCCAAAGCGGATAGTGTTCTTTCAAAAGGGATTCGAACCAGAATTAAGAGGAGAAGAAGGTGAAACGAACACGGTACACACAGAATCCGAACCAGAACGGAAAAGAGAGGTAAAAGTCGATTTTCTTTTTGTAGATCTAGGGATTTTGGTGCATGTTTTCAAAAAAAATTGACAGAAAATGAAAGAGGATAAAGAGGGGAAGAGGTTGGTATAAAAAAAAATTTAAAAAAATAAGTTGGAAGCTTACGGTGCGGTGGCGCCACCGTGGTGGCTCACCGGCCACCGCGCCGGAAACTTCATACCTCACCGGAGAAGATGAATGTTCGTCTTCTTCGGCCCCCCCTTTGTTCTTCGTTTCCGGGTTTAGTTTTAGAGAGAAGGGAGAGCTTCTCTCTCTAAGTTGAACTTAGAGAGAGAAGGAATGTTAAAAATGCTAAAAAAAATCGTCCTTTCCCCTTTTATAAGCACTAAAACCGGACCGGTTTTCTCCTAAACCGAACCCCTATTCCAAAACCCAACCGGTCTCAGTTGTAGGCCGTTAGATCTTGGATCTAACGGCCATGGTGCTTCCATTGCATTATTATTTTTTTTGGTTGTTATTTTCGGTGTGTGGTGCGCTACTCTCTCCATTTTTATCATGCTCCCTCGCTCTATGTGCCTTTGGATCTAGATCTAGTGGCCATGATGTCTTTTCCTGTTATCAGATCTGAGCCTCCTGATCAATCAGACGGCCCAGATCTGATCTGGACTTGAGCCTAACCCTTTTATGTTCTTTTCTCTATATTTTTGCTATTTGTACCTCTGTTTTACTTTCTACATTTCCTTTTCATCAAAAATCTTTTTTCTTTAAATTTACAAAAAAAAAAAATACCTTTGTTTTGTGTCTTTTATTTAATTTTTGTTTTTTTTTTAATATTTTAGTATGTTTGCATTTTTCATTATTTTTCTTCATCATCTCATGTATATCTTAATTTTTGTCATTTATCTTGTTATTATCTTCTTAGTGGGCATAATTAGGGAGTTAATGTGATTTATTTTTATGCATTTTTATTTATTTATATTTCTCTTGAGACCATAGAATGTATCTAGGGATCATGTAAATTATGTAAATAAAATATGCACCGACACTATCACACACTTTATTTTTACCGCATTTACACCATAATCGCCATCGAGGACTAAATGAATTAGGGACAAATTAGGACTAAAAACTCGACTAATATAATTACGTTAAAATTGAACAACAAGTAATTTAGGCTTGAGACTTTACTATGGGATCCAAAGTCCCCGGTTTTATTTTTTATGCATTTCTGTTACGTATCGCGTATAGTTTTTTTACCGTTAGTTGAAAAATCATTTTCTTTAAAACAATCAAATAACCAAAACACAAAAATATTTTCTTAAGAAATCTTGGCTCTCAATCCAAGTGGACTTTTTCCTTTATTTTCTTAATCAAACTTCTAATCAATGTTTAATTATTTAGACTTCCTTTTCTCTAATTAAAATCAAACAACCTCACATTTTTTATTCTTCTACGCCTTTCGGCTTCTTGTCTTCTCCAAAACATTTTTCAAACTTTTAAAATCAATCCAACTCACCAAATTAATTTTTGAGGTGAACTACATGATTTTGATCCCACTTTCGGGTATGTAGGCAAAAGGCTTATGTCTTTCCAAATCAATAAAAACAACAAAAAACATACATCTTCTCCCTCCATTCTTTCACTTAGACTTTAGGCAATATTTTTTGTAAATAAGTAAGTAAATAATTAGCACAAGATAATTTAGGTAAGAGGCTCCTTCGGAGTACCGAAGTCGTTTAGGGTGCTTAACACCTTCCCTAATCGAAACCAACCCCCGGACCTTGATCTCTTAAAGGGTTTTAACTCATTTTTCCCTTCCCACGAATAAAATTGAGAGTTCAATGATTGAAGGTTCAAAACCGTTTAATGGATTGACACCCGAAAATCACGAGCACATAAACAGTTAGTTTAGGACCAGAACACTCTGGATTAATTTAATTAACAAGGACCAGATCGTTCTGGAGAATAATTAAATTAAACAAAAATATAATATTAACAGTTAATTTTAGGACCATAGTACTCTGGATTAATTTGTGTGTATTTAGGGTAAAATAAATGAAGAAGAGAGAGAGAGAGAGAGAGAGAGAGAGAGAGAGAGAGAGAGATAGAGAAGCACGAGAGAGAGAGAGAAGGAGAGAGAGAGAGAAAGAAGCATGAAGAGAAGAAGAGAAAAGGAAAAGAAGAAGGAGAAAAAAAGAAAAAAGGGGAGGTGATATACCTTTGTGGAGAGAGTAGAAAAAAGAAAGAAAAAAAAAAGGAGGGTTTTTTTGTTTGTTTTGGTGAAGATGGTGTGTTGTTTTTTTGTTTGATTTTTGTTTGTTTGTTGATGATGATGAGAAAGGAAAGAGTTTTGTTGAGAAGTTTGTTTGTGTGTTTGGAAGTTTTTTTGGATTTTTGTTTGTGTGTTTGGATAGTTTTTTTGGATTTTTGTTTGTGTGTGTGGGCTCCTTTTTTTATTGAGGCATGCTTGTATTTATAGAGGTTGAAGCCTTCAAGTTTTACAGACAAAAACCAGCTGTGTTTTCCTTTCAAAACAGCCCATGTGCTTATGATTTTGTGGCTTGGTGTGCAAGAATGAGAAAATGAGACCTTTGTGAGTTGTAGAACATTCTTGAAAACATTCTCTTGAGTTACAGCTGTTTCATAGTAAGCATCAAGGACAGCTGTTTCCTCCTTTCATGAAACATCCCATGTGCGTGTGTTTTCATTGCAAAGATGCTAAAAATGAAACCTTTGTGAGTTGCAGAACGTTCTTGAGAACATTCTCTGAGTTAGCCTTTGATCTTCAAGCTTCAAGGACAAAGCCAGTTGTCTCCTCCTTTCACAAAACATCCCATGTGCGTGTGTTTTTGTTGCTTGATGCACAAGAATGAGAAAAAGGTGGATTTTGTTCATGCAGAACGTTCTGGAACTTCCAGCTTGCAAAAATAAATGTTCATACGTGATTGCAAGCTGTATAAGCTTGGAGGCCACTTGTTTTTACAGCTGTTTGGCACTTCTAAGTGTTGTCCTTTGTTGTACCTTCACCAGAACGTTCTGGAGAATGTTCTAGAGAAAGTTCTGGTGTATGCTCTAGATCTTTCTTGATAAAGCAAAACTCATTTTATGTCTCTTTTCTTTTAAGAATTTTTTGGAGGAAATTATTAATCGATGGCAAACAATAAAATTAAATAAAATGAAACATATTTTTGATGATTTTTGAAATTTGTCCTTAAAAAAAAAATGGGGTTGTAGGTCAAAAATTGAGGTATGATAGCACCACCACACAATGCTGAAGCTCTTCCAACAACCCCTCATCCGGTAGAAACTCAAGTGAAGGTGTTTCCACCAGGCTCCTCCCCTCCACCACATTCTTAAAAGAAACTCCAGCCTCCACATGCTTCCCTACCACCCCTGCCCTCTGTTTAACTGGGCGCTCCACCCCTCCTTTGGCCTCCTCTCTATCAAACCTTGAAAGGTTAACCTTGAGTCTGAGATTACCCCACCACACCTCCTTTAAGCTTGCCTCTAGCTCCACCACGTCCACAACATCTCTAAACTTAATGAAGGCAAATCTTCTACCCCATTTATCAAGTTTTTTAGGGATGAAGACCTCCCACACTCTACCAAACTTAAGAAAAAGCTAATAAAGGTCCGCCATGGAAACCTCCTCTGAAAAGTTAGACACAAAGAAGGAGACAGTAGGCACTTTGTCCTTGTGTAAACCACCTTACCTAGAAGCAGCAGGTGGAGGACCACTCACCTCACCTTTGTTTCCCTGAGATGCCCCATGTATCCCTTTTCCCCTTTCTTGGAATCGCCTCTCTCCTACTCTCTCTACTTTCTCTCTCCTCATATTTTCCTAACTTTTTGACTTTTTTTTTCTTGATTGATGACAAGTTATGTAAAATTAAATTTGTGGAGGAGCTAAAGCAAAGGTGTGTGTTTTGATGATGAAAAGTCAAATTTTGTTTTGGAGTTCTCATACCTGAATGGTGCACCAGACCATGAACCAATTATAAATACTCTTGTCCAAGAATTAAAGGAAGACTGAGATAATTTTATTGTGCAAAGGCATGTTTAATCGGAATATCATGTTCGTAACATCAGTTTGGATACGCAAGCCACATCTAATGCTCACCTTCTTCCTCGTCCGAAAAGTGCTAAAATAAAAGCACCTCTAGTCGACAATATTGAGCAACCTGTTGTTGTTGCTATTAAATCGATTTCAGTTGTGATTGGCACTGCAAATTTACAAACAAATTCTACCAAAGAGAGCAATTTTAATACTTCGAGATCCCTGTAAGTTGGCAATTCATCTAATCTAAATCAAAATGTTTGCATGGTTCCGCATTCATCTTTTACAGACCCTTATAGCTTTAAATGGATCAAAAATCATGATGACTGTTTAATACATTCTTCAAAGAGGAAACCACAACAAGTTGGATGCAAACAAACAAAAACCAGAAAATGTTGTCTAAATCAAAATCAAAATCTCATTTTCTTTATTTAAAAAAAAATTGTAATTTATACGCTTCTCTCATCAATCTTTTTTATTGAACCCTCACTTCGTAATTTACGACGGTTGCTAGAATGTCAGCTAAGGATCTCCAGGCCTTGCTTCGTTTGCTAAAGCACCATAAAAAGGAAAAGAGTTGCAACTCTAAATATATTCATACGGCTATTGAGAGAAATATTGAATCTTTGGTAGCTAAAAACTATTCTTCGGCCTCAGAGTGGGACGGGAAGAACTGGTTACTTCTTCAATATAAAACATAAGAAGTAGTTCATGGTGTTGTGGACATTGGTAAATCAATTGAAATTCAGTCGGCAAATATGTTTAGTGTTCTTTCTTGTGTTGGCAGTAAGTTGAATAAGGTAGATGGTGGGTGTGAGGTTGGCGCAAAGGGGGTTGAGGGGAAGTGTGATTTTTTTGTTGCAAATATCTACGCCCTGTGCGATCTCATTGTTAGACAAAATTCATGGTTACACTTGGGAGTTGTTACTAACAATCACAGAGAAGTTGGTCCAATTTCATCGACCTTGGGTATTATGCATTTAGGAGACTAAATTAGAAAACATTGATGAGTTTGTTTGTGCCTCTCTTTAGGAATCTATGGTTTCTCTTACATGGCATATGTGAGCTTCATGAGGTGCAATATGGGATACTTGGGCTGTGGAGATATGGGATACTAGGGATAACACTTGTTTGGCATTGTGGTGTCAATGTCACGTAACATTGGTCAACCACAATGTCACAAGTGGTTTTCTTTTATCTCTTTCATAAGATTTTTTTTTAGCAAAAGGTGACATGTGTCACACTGTGGTTGGCCAATGTCACATGACATTGACAGCACAATGTCACATAAGTATTGTCCGGGATACTAGGAGTTTGGTCAATGTTCTCATCATTCATGGTCGGTTTATTAAAAGCGGTTGATTGGTGTGTTTGCGGGGATTTTAATGCCATTAGGTGCCCTCAAAAGCGCATGAGTATAGTTATTGGCTCTAGTCATGAAGATTTATCTTCTTTTAATCAACTCGTCGATTGTAATATTTTGTTCGATCTTTCTGCTTTGTGGCAAACACTTTACTTGGTACCAAGGTAATGGTTTGTCAATGAGACATCTCGGCAGATTCTTATTATCTAAAGATTGGTGTGCTCAATGGCCTAACATGAAACAAAGATTTTGAGGGGTTGAAGGAACAAGACAAAATTCTTGAAGATGAACAAAATGACGAGATACCACAAAATGAGCAGAGAAATGTTGAAGAGAGTAGTGATAAAGAATTAAGCTTAAATGGTTTTGAATTTGTTGATGCAACTTAGATAAATGACGAATCTAGTGCAGGCAAGAAGTCAATTGAAAAAGAAACAATGAACACAGACAGTTGAGAAGAATGATGATACAAGCAAAGGGAAATAAGTTTCACACATGAAAGAAATATAATAAAGAAGTAAGGCTTTGTGAGTAATTCATTTGAGAAAGAACCACCAATTTTACAGCAGCATATGGATCCTGATGGCTTTTAAGTTCAAATTCCAAAATTCATAGAAAGGCTAAAAAACAAGTGAACATGGAAAATTACATAACCAAGTCTAAAAGTTTGAATCCCAAACCTTTCGGTAGAGATTCTCTAGAATTCATAGTGTATGGTTAATGATTCAACAACATTGGCCCTTAAAAGATTGTTTGTTTTACACAAACCTGATTTTTGTCACATAGTTGAACCATGGATGATTTACAATGATTTACCTAAAGGCTGGAAAGATAGATTATGATTTAAATTATTTGCAATGAATGGTAGAAATAATTTAATTTATAATTTATGGCGTTTTTGCCTAAAACAATTGGATCCCAACATAGTAGCATATGATGATCAAATGGTTTCTTTTACCTTACCACTAAATAATAGTACTTTTGGAATCATTGTTGTGTATGTTCAACCTGTCATGTCAAAAGAAGAATGTTATGGAGCAGTTTGCGGTAAATTCAACACCAGCAAACAACCCCCTAATGTTTTATTGGGGATTTCAATTGTTCTTTAGGAGAAACGAGATTAGAGGAAATTTTGCACGTGCAAGGATCCTATGGAGGATTTTCAAAATTGGACTAATGCAAATGATCTTATCCATCTAACAACAAGGGGATCTGCCTTTACTTGGAACAATGGAAAAAGTGGTTGCAGATAAATTGAGAAAAGATTAGACAAAATGCATATTTAATCAGAGTTGGATTGACATGTGCTCTTGTTTAACTCTATCAAAAAAAAACATATCCGATCATTATCCAGTACTCTTAGATTTTAGGCTAAAGTACATGTTTGGCCCCCTATCTTTCAAAAGGTTATGATTTTGGTCTCTTATTTAAAAAAATTACAATTTTGGCCCCTTTCGTTCCAAAATTGCTGAGAAGACGCCACGTGTCCCAAAAAAGGGGTCATAATCGCAACTTTTTGAGAAGATAAGGGGTCAAAAGATCATATTTCCCTTATGTTAGGGGTCAAAAGAGCATATTTCCCTAAACATAAGGGGTCACTTTTGTCATTTTTTTTTATTAGGGACCAAACATACACTTTAGCCTAAATTATAATTTGAATGAGCATGTATATGTATCCCAATTTAAATTTACGAGGATGCGGAACCTGCATGATGACTGTAAAAACATAATATCTTCCTATTTGAACACTCCAATAGTTGGATGTCCTATGTTTTTTTTCTCATAAAGAGGTTGCAAATTTTGAAAGGAAAACTCAAAACCGGAATAAAGAAATATTTGGCAATGTGCATGTCTTAGTGAAATAGGCTGAGTCAAATTTAAATGTCATTCAAAACCAAATTCAGATTATTGGTTACAATGATTCTTTAATGCAACAAGAAAAAATAGCTCAACGTGAATTGGATATGGCTTTAGATGGAGAAGAAATGTATTTGTTAGAAAAATCAAAAGTGAGATGTCACTTGGAAGGTGACGGGAACACTGCATATTTTCATAGGATTTTCAAAATAAAAAACACTACAAAACTCATAACCTTGATAAAAGATGGAGATCAAATTCTCACTAAACCAAACTAGATAGCAAATCATATGGTGAACTATTTTAAAGATGTCTTTTGTATTGACGTTGTTTTGCAAGATCACCCACTGGTGAAGGATTTTATACCTACTCACATTAATACTAGTAGGTTTTAAGTTCTTATCCTCAGATGCATTGTTAGTCTGAAATGCATCGTTTCATTTATTTGGAAAGAAAATAAAATAAAATAAATAAGTAATAATAATAATAATAATAATAATAATAATAATAATAATAATAATAATAATACTTAGAACATACCAGAACACACAAAAAACATCACGTTTCCCTTTTCTTTCTCTTCTCACTCCCGAACTCTATGTCCCTCATTTCTCTTCTTCCATTTTTTTTCCTTCCTTTCTCAAATCAACCAATTTCATGAAGTTAATCATCCTTAAGAATAATTGTTCTTCTAAGTAAAGCAACTTCATATTCAAGCTCTATTGGTAGAATTTTGGGGTTAGGGTTTATGCTTTGAAGTAGAAGGATAATACCTATATTGTCAAGTAGATCCGAAGTTCAGCACAATCACTTTTTGGTAGGTCTCCTTAATGGATGGCTCTTTTGCTTATGTACATATTCTAGTTGGTGTATTTGCAACTATATGGAGTATAGAAATGTCTCATTTTGAGTTGTACAAATATGTAAAAAATGTCTTCTTTTTTTTTAGTTTCTGGTTGATGGAACAGGATTATGGACATGATTCATGGTGCCGTTTAGCCTGGGAAAAGAAACTTTTTTCCATCATGGGAAAGTTCTTTTACCCAGGACAGCTGTCAGTTGCAAGAGGTTAATAAAAAATCTGTGTTTTGTTTTTTAATGTTTGTAACATTACTACTGCACCCCCTCCCATTTTCTCACAACAGCACGATCAATATTTTGAGCCTTTTCTTTTATTAGTAGTTTCTATCTCTCCTCTCTCTCATTAATTCTGGTTTTTTTCCTTCATCGGCAAACATAATCCAAGAACACGATCCGGAAAAAATGTGGATATAATAATGTTTTCAAATAATTACAAAATCAAAGATGAAAACAAAAAATGAAAGTAAAATAACTATATTTAAATTACCATCAACACCTAACTCCTTTCTCTGATTCCAAATCCTTCTCTTTCCTTTGTCTCTCACTTTCCCAAATTGAGTAAAGTTGTTGAAGAATAAGTGCTTCTTGAATTTGAGAGTTACCCAAAAAAAAATAATTCAACAAGAACTCGTTAATTAAGGTTTTCTACATCTATTGTCTCTACCTAAGTTCCATATTTTTGTTCACTGCGGGATGATGCCATGCTGTTGTAAATGAAGGAGTTTGGTGAAGAAGAAGTGCACATGGCGGTGTTAGTATTGGGGTGCTAGCGTTGCTTTAATGAAGAAGAAGATGGATCAGCCACAGATCTATCCCTATTTACAAAGGATTTTTATTATTCTTTTGGTCAAGATTTACAAAGGATTTTTATTTAATGAAATTGATTAATAAAAACTGTTTTAATCCTCTCGAGGTCTCAAATTCGATTCTCTCCGATGCCAATTTAGATAGGTTAGTTTAGCTTCTTAAAAAAAAAAAAAAACCTGCTTTAATCTATGGTTGTTCTCAGCAAACAAAGCTACGTCCATGCAAACAAAGCTACTGACATTCTACTTCTTTAATTCCAACTAGTAATTAAATAATTTCAATGTTAATCAATTGATCAAATATCGTTATTTAAACTCACCCATTATTCTTTTCAAAACAAAAAATACTCCAATTATTATTCTTTACATCAAAATTTTCTAATAATAAATACTCTCTTATCCTATAATATAAGCAAAAAGTATAAACTTTTATAACTTTTATGCTATTTTTTCTTTCTTTCACATATTTTTTTAAAATAAAATTAAATGCTAATTACATTCATTTTGTTCTACTTTTTTTCTCCATAATCATTTATAAATTAGGGCGTAGGGATTAATATTTATTAGAGAAAATATACTTAGTTACCAATTTCTCCTAAAAAATTAACTATAATGCAGTATGTTAATTTATTTCATGTTCTTTTACTCTATTATTCAACGTCAATTTTTTTTTTGAAGGATATTCAACGTCAACTTTTATTTTCTTATGTTAATTTATTTTCATATTTTATCTAATTATTAACTAAAACATACAAAGGAATAACAATGCAATCCATGTGTAAATGCCAAAAAGCCCATAAACTTTTCAAAAAAGCCCAACACTTCAAACAAATTAGATAATATTATTTAATCATGAGGTGGGGTCACTGTTTTTGTTTAATATAGGCTATCAAAAAGTTAAAGCAGGTAATAGGTGAGAGATCTAGGCCGTCGGAATATAAAATCAATATATCAATGGTCCTGCTTCAACTTTCCCATCATGGGAAACAACTTTGCTTTCCCATTCTAAACTCCACCCATGATTCATATCTTGGAAACGTTAAACTTACAGGGGATACAGGTTATATGCAAATTTCTGTAAATATTATTTTGATGAAAAATGGTTATGTGCAAATTATTTATTTGTCATTTGTCGAGTTTGGTCGTTGGGTTTATCGGGATAAAATGTATAAGTATGTGCGTCGGTCACGATTGTGGTTCTTGGGTCGTGACAAAGTTGGTAACAAAGCTCGGTTTTAGGTCCAAATAGCTGCAAACATAGTGATAATAGATTTTCGCTAGTAAATTGTGAACTGCAGCACCATTTACTCGTAAAAAGCTATTAGAACTCTATGATAGTCTCATTGGTTGTCTGAATTTGTGTCTTTGATTCATGTGGTCTTTGATTGGTGTCACTTTCTTCGTTGTCTGCTTCTCTTTCTAATCAATGTTACTTTAATAGGTGAGGATGCCACCCAAGACTAGAAACCGTATTAGAAGGGAAGTTGTTGATGAGTCAAATGCACCACCTCAAGGCACTCGTCAAAGAGGTCGAGATCGTGTTCGAGGTGGACGTGGGATTAACGTTAGAGGGCGTGGAGTTTGTAACACCCTATTTTTATATCTATTTATTTTGTCGAGTTTAGTGTCTTTTTGGTATATTTTATTTGAATAATTGTGGTGTGTGGGTTTTTGTGTTATGTGTTGGTATATGTTAGTAGTTTATTAAAAATATTACTAGTGAAAGAATAAAATTAAAATAGAAAAATGAGGTCGTAAGGGCAGTTTTGGAATAGGGAGAATTTATTTAGGTTAAGAATATAAGAAGTGAGGAATAGAAAGTCAGTATACGTGAAAACCAGTTTTTGGGAGAAAAAGAGAAAAGTGAGAAGTCAGAGAAGAGAAGTTTGTAGATTTCAGAATTCAACAAACCTTAGGTAAGGGTGGGACTAACTTTCTATAATCTTAAGCATGTGATTCTATAAATGGTCTAATCATGTTGTTGTTGTTGTTGTTGTTGTTGAGTTTTGAGGTTATAGGAATTAGGTCTAAATTCAATAAAATTTGTTGAAAGTGTAGGTAATTCCATGAATAAATGTAAGAAAGTGATGTCTAGGTTGTAGAATATTAGTAGGTAATGTTTCCTATCAATTTTGGGGTTTGGGTTTTCAAAATTAGGGTTTTAGAGTGAGAACAGAGGTCTGTTCGCAGACCTGTCTGTCGTCGCTCGCCACGACGAGTGCTCAATCTCGCCTAGCGTGCAGATGTCATCGCTCGCCCAGCGAGTGTACTTTGTCGCCTGGCGAGTAGTTCCCAACTCGCCACAGCGAGTGTTTTTGGTCGTCCGGCGAGTAGATCCCAACTCGTCACATCGAATGTTTTCCCCGCCTAGCGAGTAGACGCCGTCTCTCGCCACATCGAGTAGTTGTGTTCGCCTAGCGAACTATTCAGTGGCAGATTGCCCGTTTCACGTTCTTGTGTCTTTTTCTCTCGTTTCTGTTTTGAGTTGGATTTTGTCATAAACATGAAAATTGTTAATATCTGATTTATCTTTCCAGTGGCTTGAGTTGATGTGCAAATCTTTTGTGATTGATTTAATATGAATTTATGATGATGATGTCGTTGCATTTAAGTTGCGTCATTGCATAAGCATTGTCAAGCGAAGGGGGCTGTAGTCTAACAAGTCGAATATGACTTTAGCGAAGGGTGTTGTAGCCTGACAAGTCGAATATGACTTTAGCGAAGGGGGTTGTAGCCTAACAAGTCGAATTATGACTTTAGCGAAGGGAGTTGTAGCTCTGTTGGTACCACATGCATAATTATGTTGCATTTGTTGAGTAGTCGTTGTTGTATTGTTGAGTCGTTGTTGTTGCATTGTTGATGTTGCTGCTGCATTATTTGAATGAAGTTAAATGATAATTGTTGTTGGCATTATGTGAAGTATTCTTAAAGATGAATTGTTGTTGTTTTGTTTTGATTAATTTTTTACATGAATTGTTGCTTATTATTATTGAATGTGAAATCTCACCCCTTCTGTTTGAATGTTGTCTCTACGTGGGTAACGGCAGATAACCAGGAGTAACCGCTGATGTGAGTTGATTCCTCGTGTCGTCTTAGGAGTCATGCTCTGATACGTAACGGGATGGGGATATTTATATGTTTTCTTTTCCTTGTTACGTATTTCCTTTTAAGTTGATGTTGAACCACTTTTGGATTTGAAACTTTATTATGTTGCTGATGTTGAGGCCTTAGTGCCGAGTTTCTTTTTAAAACGTTGAATCTTTTCCGCTGCGACATTATTTTGAATTATTGAAGGAAGTTGTTTAAAATAAATAATGAATTTAACTCTATTTATATTTGATGATATTTTGAAGAACGAAATGTGACATCCTGTTTGTGATGAACTCTGATTTATTATATGTTATTTATATGTTAGGAAAACGGGATGTTACAGAGTTAATGCAGACATACATGCCTTTGTGGAAGAGTTATTCAATGTTGAGGTTCCTAGAAGAAGACGTGGAAATCCAGTTGTGGAAAATGCTAACCTACAGGGTTTACAACAGGTTGTGCAACAACCTGTTGGAATTGTTGTTGGGTAGCAACAAGAAATCTAAACACATGAAAATTTAAAAGGTCAGCAAAAAGTTAGACAGGTTGATTAGGTGGTTGCAGCTCCAACAAGGGGGGTTGAGGTTACTTTAGCAAAAAAATTGAAACTTAAACCACCTACTTGTTCCGGGCCTAGTGTGAGTGAAGATCCACAACGATTCATTGATAGACTAGAGAGGTTTTGGAGAGCATTGGGATGTTCAGATGTAAGGGCAGTGGAGTTGACCTCTTATCAGTTGGAAGGTGTGGCACATGACTGGTTTGACACAGTGACACATGGAAGACAAATGGGATCACCTCCAATGACATGAAAATAATTCTCTGTATTTTTTATGGCTCGTTTTCTTCCTTAAAGTGTTAGAGATAAATTAGCTCATGAATTTGAGCGGTTGGAGCAAACAGAGGAAATGTTGGTTTTTGAGTATAGTGCCCGTTTTACACAGCTTTCTACGTATGATCCCTACCAAATCACAAAAAATATGTGTATCAAGAGGTTATCAGAGGGTTAAGGGAATACATATTTAGATCAGTAGTCGGTTCTAATTGTCATACTTTTGCAGATGTTTTAAGTTCGGCACTTCAGATTGAGCAGCGACAGAAGGATAAAGGAGGTATAAGACAAGATTCTCGCAATAAACAACTAGTGGAAGGGTCTTACAGTAATTATTCCAATCGTGGGGGTGGATTTGTGTTTGATTATCAGAGGCAACAAAAATCAGTATCACAGAAGGGTGGTTTTAGTGGACAATCATTTGGTACACTGCAAAGTCATAGGTCGAGTCATAGGGGATCTACGTGATCTACCTTTCCTCATAGGCATTCTAGTGGTACAATTACAACTTGTTCTATTTTTAGTAGATTTCATTATGGGACTTGTTTTAATGATTATAGAGAGTGATTTCAATGTGGTCAAAGAGGTCACATTAAGAAGAATTGTCCCGTACCTACAACACAACCATCATCTAGTCATGCATCAACACCTACAGCTTTAGCATCTTCTCATATTCCTTCTGCACCTGTGAGACAAGGGGGAAATTCTTTTGTTCGGGGTTCATGAGCATCTCAACATGGAGGTAGAGGTCAGTCACAAGCAGGAAGAGGTCATGCTTGAGTTTTTGCTTTGACCCGTCAAAATGCTCAGGCATCTAATGTTGTGGTTACAAGTACACTTTTTGTTTGTTCCCAAGATGCCCATGTTTTGTTTGACACTAGCGTTACACATTCTTTTGTATCATCTTGCTTTGCTCCTCGACTTGCTAAAATTTCATCTTTTCTAGATGAGACCTTAGTTGTGACTACACCTGTTGGTGATAATTTGCTAGCAAAGTCTGTATATTGTTCTCGTGATGTATCTATTAAGGGCAAAGTGTTACCTACGGATCTAGTTGTTCTTGATATGATAGGTTTTGATGTGATTCTGGGTATGAATTGGTTGTCTTTTAATTATGCCATTGTAGACTGTCATAACAAAGTAGTGAAATTTGAAAAACCTGGGGAAGCAACCTTCTCATTTCAAGGAGAACGCATTTGGGTACCAAACAATTTAATCTCATCATTGAGAGCTAACAAACTGCTGAGAAGAGGTTATCAAGCGGGTGAAGAAAAATTAGAAAATGTTCCCATAGTGTGTGAGTTTTCAGATGTTTTCCCAGAAGAACTTCCTGGATTACCACCTGATAGGGAAATTGAGTTCTCTATAGACTTAATTTCTGGAACTCAGCCCATATTTATACCTCATTACCGAATGACCCCGGCAGAACTAAAGGAGTTAAGGAAGCAGCTACAAGATCTTCTTGACAAGGGTTTTATTTGTGCTAGTACTTTTCCATGGGGTGCACCGGTATTGTTTGTAAAAAAGAAAGATGGATCCATGCGATTATGTGTAGATTATAGACAATTGAACTAGGTCACGATAAAGAATAAATATCCTTTACCCCGGATTGATGAGTTGTTTGATCAACTTCAAGGAGCCCAATGTTTTTCTAAGATTGACTTACGGTCTGGGTATCACCAATTGAAGATTAAGAGTGAGGATATATCAAAGACAACTTTTCGCACTCGTTATAGACATTATGAATTTCTTGTTATGCTTTTGGGCTTACAAATGCTCCAGCAGCTTTTATGGATTTGATGAATCATGTTTTTAAACCATTCTTGGATCGGTTCGTGATTGTTTTTATTGATGACATCCTTATTTATTCTTAGAGCAAGGATGAGCACGAGCAACATTTGAGGTTGGTTTTGCAAACTTTAATGGAGAAGCAGTTGTACGCCAAATTCTCTAAATGTGAATTTTGGCTGGAGAGTGTGGTGTTTCTAGGACATATAGTGTCAAAGAATGGAATAAGTGTTGACCCGAGCAAGGTCGAAGCAGTGCAAAATTGGCCCAGGCCCACTTCAGTGAAGGAGATTCGAAGTTTTCTTGGTTTAGCTGGCTATTATCGTCGTTTTGTGAAGGATTGTTCCAAACTCGCGTCCCCATTAACTAGATTGACCCAGAAGAGAGTAGAGTTTAAATGGACGGATGCATGTGAAGAAAGCTTTCAAAAAATAAAGGAATGTTTGATTTCAGCACCTATTTTGGAATTACCAACGAGTGGTGGAGGTTATGTTGTTTATTGTGATGCTTCAAAGAGTTGGTCTTGGTTGTGTTCTTATGCAGCATGGTAAAGTCATCGCCTATGCATCTAGACAACTTAAGAGGCATGAGCAGAACTATCCTACACATGATTTACAGATGGCAACAGTGATTTTTGCTCTTAAAATTTGGAGACATTACCTATATGGAGAGACTTGTGAGATTTACACCGATCACAAGAGTCTTAACTATATTTTTGAGCAACGAAATTTGAATTTAAGACAAAGAAGATGGATGGAGCTCTTGAAAGATTATGATTGCACAATCTTATATCACCCTGGTAAAGCTAATGTTGTTGCAGATGCTTTAAGTAGGAAGTCCATGAGTAGTCTTTCTCATTTGACAGCAATTAATAGGCGTATTGTTAAAGAGTTTTAAGAAATTGTTGAAACTGGAAATGAATTTGAGATTGATCACTCAAGAACATTGTTAGCCCACATGCAAATTCGTTATACCTTAATTGATGATATCAAACAAGCTCAAAGTCAAGATTCAGAGTTGATGAAGATGATGGATAATGTGCGAAATTGTAAAGTTTCAAACTGCTCAGTTGACTCTGATGGTGTTTTGTGGTTAAAGTCTTGAATTTGTGTCCCAAATGTTGGTGATTTATGGAGGAAAATCTTAGAGGAGACTCATTATTTTTCTTATATTACTCATCCAGGTTCTAATAAGATGTATCGCGATTTGCGAGAACTTTATTGGTAGGAAGGAATGAAGAAAGATGTCGCAGATTTTGTCTCTAAATGTTTAGTGTGCCAGCAAGTGAAAGTTGAACACCAGAAACCTGCAGGTTTACTTCAACCTATTGAAATACCAAAATGAAAGTGGGAAGGTATTGTTATGGATTTTGTTACGGGTTTACCACGGACTCAAAAGGGTTATGACTCTATGTGGGTGACTATAGACCGTTTAACCAAGTCTGCACATTTCTTACCTGTGAAGACTACATATACTGCTTCTCAGTACGCTAAGATTTATTTAGAGGAGATTGTTTCTTTGCATGGTGTACCAATGTCTATTATCTCTGACCGTGGGGCTCAGTTTACTGCTCAGTTTTGGCAGTTTTTCAAGCTACAATAGGAACTCGTTTGAATCTTAGTACAACTTTTCATCCTCAAATTGATGGTTAATCCGAGGGAACTATACAAATTCTAGAGGATATGCTATGTGCTTGTGTTCTTGATCTTGGAGGAAGTTGGGATCGATATTTGCCTATGATGGAATTTGCATACAACAACAGTTGCTAATCAAGTATCCAAATGGCACCTTTTGTGGCATTGTATGGTAGACGATGTAGGTCTCCTATATGATGGTTTGAAGTTGGAGAAGCTAAGCTAGTGGCTCCCGATTTGATTCAAGATGCCATAGATAAGGTTAAGTTGATTCGAGATCGTTTAGTAAACACTCAGAGTATGCAAAAATATTATTCTGACAAGAGGTGTCGTCCCTTAGAGTTCGCAGTGGGGGAGCATGTATTTTTACGTGTTTCACCAATGAAGGATGTTTTGCGGTTTGGAAAAAGGGGCAAGCTAAGTCCAAGATTCATTGGGTCGTGTGAGATTTTGGAGAGAGTCGGACTTGTGGCTTATTGGTTAGCACTTCCACCGGATCTCTCGGGAGTTCATCTGGTCTTTCATATTTCTATGCTTCGGAAATATCTTTATGATCCTTCTCATGTGATTAGTGATGAAGATGTGTGATTTGATGAGAATTTGTCACACACCGAACATTCGATAGGTATAGTAGATAAGAAAGTGAGACGTTTACGTTCAAAAGATATTATTTCAGTGAAGGTTCTTTGGAAAGGTCTGTTCGGTGAAGAAACCACTTGGGAAACCGAAGAAGTCATGAGTGAAAAATACCCACACTTATTTGAAAATCAAGGTTAGTAATATTCATCTGATAAACAAAATTCGAGGACGAATTTTCTTAAAGGAGAGATTGAAATGCACCATTTCATTTATTTGGAAATAAAATAAAATAAATGAGTAATAATAATAATAATATAATAATATATACTTAGAACATACCAGAACACACAAAAAAACATCACTTTTCCCTTTTCTTTCTCTTCTCACTCCCGAACTCTTTGTCCCTCAAATCAACCAATTTCATCACCAAATCAATCATCCTTAAGAATAATTGTTCATCTAAGTAAAGGAACTTCATATTCAAGCTCTATTGGTAGAATTTTGGGGGTTAGGGTTTGTGCTTTGAAGTAGAAGGATAATACACATATTGTCAAAGTTGCTCGTTGAGACTTTTTGAGGTATATTTATCAACTTACATTTCAATTTGTGCATATTTAGGAATGGTTAGTGGGTTAGAAATTAATTTTTGAGAGCAGAGTATATAAGATTTCAACATATGAATATGATAAGGACTTTCATTTGTTTTGAATTGTTATATTTAATTCCAGCAATGTAGGCATAAAGTATGTTGCTTTTGCTATTTGTTCTTGTAGAATATGCATTCGGTCTAAAACAAAGGTTGGGAATAAATTAACAAGTTCTGACAGCCTATATATATATATATATATATATATATATATATATATATATATATATATATATATATATATATTCAACTTGCATTTTATGGTCATCTAGTGCTACTAAAGTTTTGCAATGAGTTTCTAATTAATTTATGGGAAATATTATTGATGCTCAGATACGATGTTGGACGCTTCACATGCTTATGCCGGAGTGATTGGAGAGCACACTTAGTTGATTCGTCATAACTGTGAGTTGATGACGATCATTATCGCTTATTTTCAATATCGTTGTTATTGATATTTTTATGACTTTATATTTTAAAGTATTTACAAAAATGGGGAACACACCCTTCAAATATTTTTCTCGTCTTTGATACATGTTTAAAGTCGTTGATATTATTATGGACTCTATTTGGATTTTATCTATGACTTACAAGTAAAGAATTGCAAATTGGGATTTGATTGTGTGTGTGTTTGATACAAGTTTGATATTTTACGAATCGTGGTTTTAAAGCGATATATTTTGAGAAAAATGATTAGAATTGCGACGACCGAGGTGCACCTAGCATGTGATTTCAATTAGGTAGAGTTACTCCGTTAGATGGAGCCGCCCCTATGGAAAGGCTGTCATTAGGAGGAGAGGCTATCAATGAGAGATAAACTCCCTAACTGAAAATGTTTTACACTTTGTTTTGAGTCGAGAGAAAAGAGCTATCCGTTAGATGGAGCCGCCCCAATGGAAAGACCACCATTAGGAAAAGAGGGCTATCAACGAGATGAGGCTAGTTCTTTATTCACCCATTTTGATTATTTTCACTAAATGGAGTTTTCTATATTTTCTTTAAAGACTATTATCAATAGTTCCGACAATATATTTTTAAAAGCTTTTACTATGATTTTTGAAAATATATTTTTAAAGGCTCATGATTTTATTTTCACCTCTCTTGGATTTTCGTTTAAGTATACTTATTTGATTGGAAATATTTAACATGTGTGAATTTTCAAGCGCATAACGGTTGCAGATTACTAGAATTTTACACGGTTACTAGTTTTGGAAATGAACCTTAGATTTGAGAAACTATGTACTCGTGCCTATGTGTGTTTCCCTTCAAATCGGTGGTGGTTGTTGTCTCCTCACTAAGTCTTTGTGGCTTACTCTTTCTTTTTTCTATTTTTTTTAGATTCCCGAGCAGCTGAGTAGAAAGCTGCAAGTAGATCTGAAGTTCAGCACAATCACTTTTTGGTAGGTCTCCTTGATGGATGGCTCTTTTGCTTATGTATATATTCTAGTTGGTGTATCTGCAGCTATATGGAGTCTAGAAATGTCTCATTTTGAGTTGTACAAATATGTAAAAAATGTATTTTTTTTAGTCTCTGGTTGATGGAACAGGTTTATGGACATGATTCATATCTTGGAAACATTAAACTTACAGGGGATACTCTATCCAAATTTCTGTAGATATTATTTTGATGAAAAATGGTTATGTGTAAGTTATTTATTTGTCATTTGTCGAGTTTGGTCGTTAGGCTTGCCGGGCTAAGATGTATAAGTGTGTGCGTCGGTCACGATTATGGTTCTTGGGTCGTGACATAGTCATCCTTTAACGTTTTCACTAAAATTGCAAAATCATGGATGTTACACATATATAAATGGTTTGTGTAGAAAATCACAAACAAAAAGACGACTAATCAATACAATTAAAGAATATTATGGATACAAGTTAAAAAATGTGGGAGATCAAAATAACATAAAAGGTAATATTGAAAATTTCAAATAAATAACTATATATATATATATATATATATATATATATATATATATATATATAAGTGTATGTTTGGGCGCGCACGTGCGTGCGAGAGTGTGTGCGTTTTTAAAAAATCTCTAAGACTATGTACAATTTTCATATTCAACACTCTCCTTTTTCACTTTCACACTTCACATCGTCTTCTCTCTTCTATCTAATAATTTAACACAAATTCAACCTTTACCCACTCCAATGGTATTGTTTAGTAAATTTCAACACTCTGTCCCACCACTTTTATTTCATGTTCTTAATTTCTTTTTATGTTTTTGTTTTTGTGATTATACATTAATAACAATTACCGATTGAAATAAAATTAAAATAATTTAGAGTAATTAGTAGAATTTTGGGTGTTAAAAGGGTTATTGTTGGGATCCATTTCACTAAAAAGATGTTTATAGCTACAAGCAAGAGTTTATTAGAGGCTAAATAGAAAAATTAGATAAAAAAAAGTCGATTTTTTTCTGTGTCCAAATGAAATGAACCAAGTCTCTATTTATAGGAAAAAAATGATGAATTTTGGTGAACATAATTAAAAAAAAATTGATTTACTATGAAATAATCAGGATGATATAAAAATGTGAAAAATCACAGCAATCATTAAAATTTTGCCAAGTGTTTTACGCAACTCCCACTCCCTCACCAATCAACATCTTGAATTTTTCCAACCTCAAACAATCCACCTCACTTTCAACACTCATTTGAAATCATTCAACTACTTAATAATTTTTTTAACTACCCAATTGTAACTAGTTTAACGATGCTAAATTAAATAAATTAAGTTGTGTATGTTAATGGAATATGAGAAAGAAGTATAATACACGAACCTTTTAGAGGGAAAAGTTGTAATTTTTTCTTAAAAGAATAAAGTTAGACTTGAGAGAGAAAATAACATGTTATACGATATAGACTTAAACACTTTCTTAAGTAATATTTTGAAAAATATTATAAGTCGGTAAAAAAATATCATAAACTCATAAAAGTACAAAAGTTACCCAACAACACTATATTGGACATATGAATTTAAACATATAAACTATGCATTATAAACCAATGACTTGAATTTACTAAAGCAAGTTATTGCACGTTGCATTCTCAATTTTGAAATTGCAATCCAATAAACTCATTCAAACTGGTATATTACATAAAAAAAACGCAAATTCTACATTACTAAAACCGTGAAAGATTAATATACTATCCAAGTTAATAACACAAGAAGAAAACAATTATATAAAGTGGTGATTATGGACAAAAAGTGTTTAAGTTTCGAACATAAAAATATTTCATGTTATTGTAATGCCGACCTTAAATCTAAGACAATATGTTAGTGTGATAAAACATAACAATTTTCTAACAATATGTTTATTAGAATTTTAGAAACTAATTTGACAAATTTACAATCTTTACGGACTACTTATTTTTACACGTTTTGGGGATTATTCATTAAATATTACGTATACAATCATCATATGTCATTCTTTTTCAACCATCCACCTTTTTTATTCTCAATTTTATTATCACCCCCACCCTTGTAATTCACTATTATTTTCAACTTTTATGTCTAAAAACCACCAAACAAACCAAATGAATCCAAAGCTAATGATAATAATTGTCTTTAAATGATGAACAATCAAACAAATTATGTTATCATCTTCAATGTATTCAAAAAGATTTAAAACAAAAAGAAATAGGAATTTGAGTTTTTTTTGTTCTTGAACATAAAAAATTATAAAACTTTTTTTTTTATTTCCTCAAACTAACGTAAATTTCAATTCTATTGATACTTGGCAAATGCCTACTATAGTTCATTCTATTGATGCAATACACAATGATTGATCATTATTGACCTAATTAACAAGTTACTTCCATAAAATAAAGTTTTAAATTGAGTTCGTGACCAAAATTTTATCTTACCTTTGTTGGCTTGGATACTTGGCAAATGCTTACTATGGTTCACTCTATTATGTATTACCTTTTTTTTTTGCTTGAATACTTCTCAAATGCCTACTATACTTGGCAAATTTCAATTCTTAAATTCACTATTTTATAAACCATAAATCATAAGTCAATCCAAAACCCAAATCCAAATGGAGTGTATAATAGTATCAAAATAATTTTCAAAACAAAAACATATTTCTCAAAAACCATTTTTGTCAACATCTCAAAACTTATGTCAGTAGTTATGCAACCAAATCTCAATTGCAAAACTTTTGCTCAATAAATCATAGACAAGTTCAAATAGAGACAATATTAATATTCATGACCTTAAACATAAATTTCAACAACAAGAAAAATGTTCAAAGGATGTGCTTCCCGTTTTGATAAATACTTTAACTTATAAAATCACCAAAATATCAATAATAACGATAATTAAAATAAGTGATAATGATCGTCATCAACTCACAGTGATGACGAACCAACTAAGTGTACTCTCAAACCACCGTTGAAAAAGCATTTGAAGCATCCGACATCATATATTTGGACTCCATACAACACAATTCTGATGCACCAAAAAAATATTTCATTTCATTTAATATATATAATATTAGTTACATATTGGCCACAAATATCCAAATTACATAACCGGCCACCAAAAAATACGTCGGGGTGTAATACCACCAAAAAATAGGACGAACACCGACCAACCTATAAATGTCCTAACCTATAATAACCTATCTAAGAGGTCTAGTGACATTCCTAAATTGTCGTCTTCTTCCATGTCTTCCGTCCATTCAACTTCTTGTTCCTTTTTTTGCAGGGTGGGAGTATCATCACAAACAATTGGATTGTGCTCATTTGTTGGTTTCTTTGGCGGCTTCGGCTCCTTGGACATGAGTTCATTGTAAGCGTTTTGTCTATCCAAAAACGCAAAATGCCAATTCTCCGCCTCATCAATCTTGTTGTTCATCCACTCCGTGCAACTCGGTGGTAACAAACAACCTTCCTTCAAAATCACATGAAGATAGTGGTCGGGAATTAAGCAAAGACAAATGATGTTGGAATGTGGATTAAGTGGAGGAGCACTTCGGATTGGGAAATATGTCTCACATACACCACCCGTTTTGGGCAAAGTCAATAGAACAACGGGTCTTTTGTATCAAGAAGCAACAATGTGACCCATATCCGGAGTGGTCATCCACTTATCTACCGGCGCAACACCAATTGTATGTTTTGGAGGGTATAAACCATTCAAGATTTTGTTATAACGCTCCTCCGTGTCATATATCGGCATGTAGTCACTCTTGTGATTTTTCAACTCATTAATAAGTGCATACCGAACCAAAACATGATCTTCCTCATCCTTCCCCAAGTGCATAGATATCACCTAGAATCCACAATGACCATCCCCTTTAACATTCACAATGTCTTCAACAAAAGGTCTCATGAAGTTTGGAATTTGTGAAATGTATGGGATATTCCGAAGCGGTTTTGAAGTAGACGATGAAGCTTGTGAGCGGGAGTAAGTGCCAAGGCGTGCATCTTTCCTCTTTGGAAGTGACCTCTTTGGTTGTGAACGTTGACTATCCGGATTTTGAGAATCAATGGTCTCCCACCTAGAGGGGATTCGTCCCGATGATGACACTTTAAGTGTAGTCCTCTTCCTTTTAGGTGCTCCCTTGGTTACCGCCTTTGTCGAAGGCGGAGACAAAATTGTGGTTTCCGGAAATGCTATTTGACGCATTATCTCTTTGATGTGGACTTTCATATTGTAAGGGCTTTTCTTGAGAAGTTCTTGAATGTCATTCCACTCCTCCACCACGGAAAAATCATCATCAATCTTTTCTCCTTGTACACACAACCTTTTCCAATGAGGGTATATATCATCGAAGACAAGAGAAAATTTTTGCTTGCTCTTCATGGCAATAATACATGCACAAGGTAACCTGTACGATGTCTTTTGCACACAACCACAATCTTCCTCACGAAAGCCGAATGTCTTGGAGCGTTTCATTTCATCATAGATAAATATCAATGCTTTTCTAGAAACATAACCCTCCAACTCTTTCATCATCTTGATTTTTCTGTATTTGTGTTCAAAGACCGTTTTGTTCCTCACAAAACTCCCTTGTATCTCACCAAATTGCACGGCCAACATCTTGTGAATTTCATCCCAACATGATGTCAAATCACCCACGCTACTCCTCAAATATTTTTTCAAAACTCCATGAGCCGATTCAACAATGTTGGTGGTTCTACACCCTAGATGCAAGACTTTATTCGTCCATGTCCTCACAAATTTTTCTTTAAGGTTCAAAACCGTTTATAAGGTTTATCTCTACATGTTCTATCATTTTAACAACAATAATTTATAAGGTAATAAACCTTATAATTTTGTTATTGAAGCTTTACATGACTAACTCATGTCACTATATAACTTAAGTGGTCTTTCAATACCTTTAACTATATGCAACCAAGTGACATAAATATTTACAGTCATTTCCTGAGTTAGGATGTCTTATTATATATAGACATTCAAAAGCCAGAGACTAACACACTAATGATCTCCAAATTGTTAGATCTCTGATGTGAGCATAAGTTCTCTTATCTTTAACAATTCTTAAGGTTGCCTTTTCAACAATTCAAACTTTGAATTGCTCAAGTTTCTGCCAAACAGTCTGATCATATATGTTATTTCCAAATGCGTATAATAAGATCAGACATAAAAATTCTATAAGCAAAGCATAGGAATATACTTAAATTTATGAAATCTAATGGGCAATATTTGGGACTGAAAATTTGGGACTGAAAAGTCTCTCTCGGAGACTAAGGTCACCCATAACTTATTATGTCAATTTATTTTCAACTTTATTGATATAACTATTTTGCAATATCCCGAATAATACCTTGAGAAGAATCTCTAATATTGAAATGCCTAATACAAAAGAGGTGTCCCCAGGATCTTTCATCACTAACTTTTGTTAGAGATTTCACTGGTTTCACATAACAGACATATATCATTGTTGACTAAATAAAATAAATTTGACATATTAAACTAGGAATATAAATTTACTCCCACTTAGCTTATTAAATCCACAATTCTCCGTAATATTATCTCAAAACCAAATGAGACAATTACTTTATGAGAATTTGTGATAATAATAAAGAGACAAATTTCTTAACTCATAGATGAGTTTCATGATTTTGCAAACTATTTACTTTGTATCAATTGACATAAAAACTTTATTAAGTTGCATCGTATTGTATCATTAATGTCATAATTAAGAAACAATATATTGAAATCCTTCTTATGCAGCTCCAAAATTATAATAAGCAAACTAGTATCATGATTGTCCTAATAGAGTCTTTCAGTTAAACTAAATAGAATTTCTCTTTCAGTAAATTCTTAATGACATTAGAAGCTCTAGATCTTAAGGGTGTTGAGTTTGATCTATATGAATTAATTTCTTAACTTGATAGAGAGGAAGAACGATAATATTTTCACGAGGATCCAAATATACTATAATAATAATAACTATATGAATTAGTTTATAACTAATTCTTCCTCATTCAATTTTGTTCTATTACCATATCTCTCCCCCAAACTCAATATCCTCAAGAAGACTTAACAATTTATGTCTCAAAATTTTCTTAACTTGTGGGACGAAAAACTTATAGTATTCAAAACCTTAAACAATATAGAATGTCACAAGTTATAACTGAATTGACTCCAATAATTGAACTTAAAAGACACGTTGAATCATCATTTGAAAATAAAACTCAAAATATTTTGATTTATTCAAAGAGAAATTAAAACAAAAATTAATTCAAATAATGATTCACCAAATTGTCTTTTAAATACAAAAATAACCTAGTAATGACAATCTAAAAAATAGTTTAAAAAATGAATAAAACCATCTTTATCGACTTTGTCCATTCTAAATTGATATATCTTTCAACATCACGGGACATAAGTCAGTCAAGACTACTTTTCTTTATTTGCCCTTACCTTTTGAGGTATTTTCCGAATGATCACTATTTTATTTTCTCTTGCTTCAACTATTCCTTATTTCCACACTTTATGAATTGATCATTTAAATGACCATTTCTAACCATAACAGTTAAAAACTTAATTGTGCAAAGAGAATAATAAATACTGAATTTTCGAACAAGTCATATGATAGTCGAAATCACTGAATTTTGAACAAGTCATATGATAGTCGAAATTATAGTGTCTTAGCAAGATTAAATGTTTACATAATGTGCTCCTAACATTTTCTTTGCCTAATAATCTTAATGAAATACCCACTCTCAAATGAGAGCTTGTCTTTCTCTATATTGCTTTAAAAACACTTTAATTTAAGCAAAGAAAATATGACAAAAATTTTGTCATCTTAAATACCTCTAATACATATGATATTTTAGCTTTATGATCACACATGACCTAAGAGATTTGGTGTATACTCACTTGTCAAACTTGATTCTCACATTAGATGCTGAATTTGTGAGAGGAATGTGAGTTTCACCACCCTTATCTAAGGTCTAGATCCAAAAACAATATCAATATTATTCTCTAATTTCTAAAAGTTAAAAAATTTAAATCAAGTTAACAGATACATAAAACTATATTAGTTTAAAGAGAACAAGAGTAGCAAAAGTACACATCAAAATACATAGTGCACCATCAATATCAAGTCTTTAAACAATAATATCAATTGTTAGCGGTATTTTAGATAATTGATTAAACAATGACAATTTACTTTGACAAAGAATAAATTCTTATAATTGTCATATGTTTACCATCATATGTGTGGATGCAAACTCTTACATACTTGAATGAGTTTACACTCACACAACATTAGTAGACATGTCAAAATTAATTAATTGTAAGACATGTACAATTTATCTTTATTTGTAATTTAAAAGACAAAAAAAAGATACCAAATGCACCATTAAAACACAATCTTTTGACTGCTAAGAATTAATTGCAAGCGGTATTCTCAATGCGATGTTCAAATATTGGTAATAACTCCTGTCAAATAATGGGTGTCTTTTGACATCCTCATTACCCACATGGAAAATTAAAGAATTACCACACGTATTTAACATCACAAGTTGTAAATTAAAAGACCAAAAACAAGATACCAAACGCACCGTTAAAACACAATCTTTTGATTGCTAAGAATTAACTGCAAACGGTAATCTCAATGCAATGATCAAATATGGTAATAAGTCTTGTCAGACAATGGGTGCCTTTTGACATCCTCATTATCCACATGGAAAACTTAATAATTACCGCATATTTACCATCGCATGTATGTAATTATTCGGCCAAGTTATGTCTTCCTTTTGGCCGACTAAAACAACTCGCATGAACAATTACATACTACATCTTTTGTAATTCCAACTGAATCAAATCTACGCAACAGAGGCTACTTTTGCAACTTGTTGTTTCAACCAACTCAATCAAAATTACTAGACAATTCAATAAATGAATTTCAATAGGAATGGTCTTAATTTTACAAGGTAAATGGGAAATGTCTTAAATTTACAAGGCACTGCTGACATAATGTAGGCCGAATTAATCCATTATGTCGCTAAGTAACCATAAGGTCACTCGGCAACCCTTAAGTGTGAAGACAAATTCACAAATTTTAAAGAAGATGCAAGTCACAAATTACACCAATGTGTGTATGACAATACATTTACATATATTGCATAAAAGCAACAACAACAAACATAACATGAAATATATCCAAAATGCATGATTAAGAAAATATTATTGTAGAAAACTTAATAACAATAAACTCTAACATCATACTCATGCTATAAGAAAAATATTCAATTTCAAACCAAAAGAAAATTGAATCTTATATACACCAAAATATTCATGCCATGCCACAATTGATTCACATATATGAACTGAATGATTCTTTAAACAAAATAATTATAGACTCAATTATTTCTTAAATAAGGATACAAACTTAATGTGTTTATAAATAAACAATCTAGAATTATTATTTCTCAAACTTTAAAAACTAAATTCTTAATTTTTGTAAAAAATTGTTCATAATATTTTGAGATTCATATTTAAAAGGCAACAAATATATCACAAATATATTTTAATCTTGAGTTGCCTACTTCTCAAAACAAACAAACTTTATGTACAAAAATCTTTGTGAATCAAAACTAATTTCAAAAAGAAATTAAACCGTAAGATATGATAATGATATTTGAAAATTGTATTAACCAAAAAAATTTGATTTAAATCAAATTTACAATAATCAAAATAAAATTCAAATCATTATAAAATCCAATTATATATCTTGAATGGATTTTCAACAAAGAAACAAAAAAAAACTTATCTGGCAACAATGATACAATGAATACGCAATTACTTTATTTGCACAGTATTCAATTATATATCTTGAATGGATTTTTAACAAAAATAAATAATAAATCCATGACCAAATAAAATAAAACGAAATGCTTGAAATCAAGTCATACTCGATTCACTGAAGATGGAGATAATAATAATAATATTTAACTCCATTATATATAATAAAATTAACCTAAGACTTTGTTTTTCAAAATCTCCATTATTCTTTTCTTAAGAAGGAAAAAAAAAAGAAAAAAGAATAAGGTTATAACGAATAATCGTCAAGCTAGAGTGCTGCACATATAACAGTTAACAAAAAAAAACTTAATTGTACACATATGGAAATGATTTTTCAAAAGAACAAAATCAAGAACTATGACTATTACTTTCACGTGCAGGAGAGATATGGAACATGCAAAAAATTTAAACGAAATACAATTTCAAGTTTATGTAGCTTAAATCGTTTCTGTTATTCTCATGATGAAGTAAATTTCATGATACATCATCACATATGTGCAGCGAACAAATAAATAAAATCCCAAATTATATAATTTAGGGTTCATAACGATAGAAACAAATTGGAGAACACAAATACGGTAGAAACAACCGAGAACTCAAGAAATCCCAACAAATCAAACATGAAGACCGCTCTGATGCCCCTTGTTAGAAATTTAGGTCTTAATAAAACAGATTTCATATTAAACATGTTCAATAAT
Organism: Medicago lupulina; assembly: GCA_958299785.1. Taxonomy (NCBI): domain Eukaryota; kingdom Viridiplantae; phylum Streptophyta; class Magnoliopsida; order Fabales; family Fabaceae; genus Medicago; species Medicago lupulina. The sequence goes on from OY283142.1 coordinate 34,479,159, forward strand.
TATGAATCAATAGCGGAAGCAAACAAAACATTGAACATGAATATGAACGGATCTACGACATGTTTGATTTATCAAGAATATTAAAAATTAGGGTACTAGGAATACCTGGATAAAGCTTTCATGGCCAATGATAACTAAAGAGAGGAGATGATCTGAAACACACAATAGAGTTAACGGCGGCTGATTTGGTTCTTTCTCAACCGGTACCTTTATGCCTCAAGTTCTCTTCAGATGGGGAAAAGAGATAGTTTGCCGTGTACGGTATATTGAGAACCATAGCCTCTTTTATATTGGATAGCCATTAGGGTTTCCCATTATTCCGTTAATGGGCTATCCAGACATCCACTCATTGAGTCCATATCAACTAATTAAATATTTAATTAATTATCTAATTAGAAATCTAATAGCCTTATTACTTAATTTAATCACTAATCAATTAAGGCGCACAATTGATAAATAGCTAATATAATTATTATTACGATATTTGCCCACATAATGATATTGAAATATAATTAAATAATAAAATATTCCAACAATACACATGTTAGATGGTTTATAATATTGGTCGAAAAATTCAGATAATAAATTACAAGTCTAGAATATAGTAGAAAGTATATTGTAAATTAAAGAGAAATATGCCAGTTCTAAATTCACTTAATGTAAATGACATATCTAATATACAATTTACTATACTCATTTTTCACCACAAAATTGAAGTAAAAGTAATATGTTTGTTGTGTTTGATCACTCATACATATATTTTTTTTACACAAAACCATTTTTTGATTTTATCATGTTTGATCACAAACATCTGTTACGATGACTCAAAAGTAAAAGCACCATAATGAACATATTGATCCATGCATGCGGTATGACACATGTCATATCTCAATTTTTGACTTACGACATCACTGACACATGTCGTCGGACCTTGAATAATCTCTGACTTTTCAAATGAAATTTCGACAGAGAGGTATTTTAAAATACCTCATTTTTGGTTCCGAGTCGGGCCCTCTTCTCTCTAGGGATTGGGGAGGAACACCACCGGTGTTCTTCATGTTTTATAGAGAGAGAAGAGAGAGTTTTGAGAGAAGAGAGAAGAAGAGAGAGAAAGGGGAAGTGGAAATGAAAAAACCGACCCTCACCCTATTTTATACTCTCTCATGAACCGGTCCGGTTCACTTAAACCTGACCAACCCAGCAGGCCCAACACGCCCTGTTCACCTTAAAGCCCAACTTCCTGCTTTTATTACTGCACCACCCCAATTACTGCTTGCACCCCCCAGTCCCTTTATTTTGTTTTTTTTTCTTTTCTTTTACATGCATTTTCATTTTCTTTATTTTAATTCCACATTTTTATTTTTATTATCATAACTATCACATGCATATTTAATTTTTGTCATTTTTTTATCGTACTGATGTTAGAATGTAAATTAGGTCTTTATGTAAATTATTTATTTTTCTGTTATTTATTTTCCCGCATACCGTAAAATGTATAGTTAGGCTTAATGTAATTTCATGCATGTGTGCGTGTGTATTTTATTTTTTCTGTAGTTTAGGTTAAAGGTTTTTGTGGTGATCCAACGTCACCACGAAATACCTACGTTTTATTTTCTTGCTCCGTTAGTTTTAATTTAATCAAAAAACAACAAAAACATTCAAATAACAAGAATCACAAAAACATTTTTCACAATAAACCTCGATCCACAAATCGAGTGATTCCTTTTTTATTTGAGAAAATTACACTCCCCTCCCCTCAAAGATACTTGAATTACACTCCCCTCCCCTTTTATGTTAATATATACACTTCTATCCCCGCTTATTCAAAATATATTAGAAAACATTTCAATCCCCTCTCTTAAGAGAAGCATAAATTACATTCCCCTTCCCTCCTATGTTAAAATATACACTTTACTCCCTCAATATTTTTTTTTATTTCTAATAATCTAGCAAAAAATAATAATCTAACATACTTAAAAAACAAATAGTATTGCAAGTCTATTTTAATATAACCAAAATTTGAATACATATTTTTTCGCTATTTTTTCGCAATTTCATTATGATATAGTTTTAAACCTTATTATAAAATACGAAAAAACTCAAAATAAAATTTAAATATGTGAAAAATTACCAAAGACACAAAAATATGGTTGTTTAAAAGTTAATTTTATACTCTAAATTATAAAATTAATATCAAAATATTTAAATTTAATTATCATTGACATTTAAACTATAAAGAAATAAATTTATTCTTTTTAAAATGGTGGTTCAAAATTAGTATATATCATAAAAAAATTATTTATGTTAAAATAGATTAAAGTGTAGTGCATATTTAATTATTAAGGGAAGGGGTTGTAATTCAAGCATCTTATAGGGGAGTGGAGTATAAATTTATTTTTCAAGGGATGAGAGTGTATATTTTAACATAAGAGGGGAGGGGAGTGTAATTCAAACATCTTTGAGGGGAGGGGAGTGTAATTTACTATTTTTATTTTCTTTCTTAATCAAATTTCAAATAAACTTTAATTCTACTTTGAGTCATCTTTCTTTTAATATAAAAAATACAAACCAATTCACTTTGCCACTTGGCTTTTTTATTTTTAAAACCTTTTTTTCAAAACTAATAAAAAACACCAAACAAATCAAACAATAATTTTTACCCCGAACTACGAGGTTCTGATCCCTCACAGGTACGTAGGTAAAAGACCTAGTCCTTTTGAATCAATAAAAATGTAGATAACTAGGCTTTTTGTTTTCTTTATTCACCATTCATCCCATTTTTAAAAACAAGCAACTTATAGCACAAAAAGTAAAATAAAGTCGAAAGATTCTCGTAGAGTACTACGAATATTTAGGGTGCTAATATCTTCCCTAAATATAACCAACTCCCGGACCCCTTCTAAATTAAATAATTTTTTTCAAAAGTCGTGGAATAATTTAGTGAGTCAAAAGCTAATCAAATAACACTGATCTCCGAAAAATGACGCGACTAAACACAATATAGCCGTCAAACTATTTTCAACAATAAAAAATTACACACGTGATTGTATATATAAAAATTAAACATTGATGATTAGTTTAAATCCAAGGAAATAAAAATAAGGGAACCATTTACAAAAATAAAATAACAAAATTAAAATAAGGGGACCACCTAAATATTTTTTTCATTTGTAAATGGATATATAATCTCCACTGGCCGGTTTAATTTTACACTCTCCATTCAACGCCAATTCAAATCCTATTTCATTTGTTGCTCGCATCAATCAGAACATCACGAAAAAGAAAATATATTTTTCTTCACCTTATCACAATCACTCTTTTCATCATAGAGAAAAAATCAATGATATTGATCATTGATCTATTCAAAATGTCAAACACCCTTCTATCTATTTTTTTTTTCAATTCGTCGACAAACATTGTTGTTGGAAAACACAACACTAAGAAAAAGATTGTACGATTTTTTTCTTATTCAGTTCCTCGTAATAACAATGATGTTGGAAATTAGAACAAACACTCATGTGATGTTTGCAACAAGGTTTTTACGTCTAACATGTGACTGTGCTTTTCGACCCACTATACTAAAAGGTTTTCATGCATATGACATATCTCGTAATCACATATTCAAGATCCTCAAAGAGAGTCTTGGATCATAAATACGTGGCTAAAGATTTTTGTGTGGAACGCTCTACTAACATTTAAGATTTGAATTTTGATCATATTTTATTGTGAATTCAAATACGGACATTGCATAACATATTTAGGGGCTAATATTTATAACCTTAGACATCCACATTTATAAATATTAGATTACTTGACAAAAAAATAACAAGTTTTTTTTTATATACTTAAAAACTTGTTTTTATTGAAATGTCCGTATATTTATAACCTTAGATATCTTAATATTTTTTTATAAAAATTATTAATGATGCATTGATACTGTATTTTTTGTTTTTGTTTTAGACAAATGATGCATTAATATCCTTATCCTTATCAGTTTTGTAACAACTCTATCCTAAAATTTTGGCTCTAAATTTGCATCATATATGTTTTTCATTTCTTTCTCTAATGACCATGAATATTTTTCAAAATTTAATAAATATCTTAATCTTTATCCTTATTATTTATTAATTTTATTAGGTCTGCATCAACTTAACCTATTGTTTGTGTAGATTTTTTTTTTGACAAATTGTTCTACGTTTATTTAATACGTTTACAAACATAATACCCTAATTTTCATGCAAACTCGGCTACCCTAAATAATTTGTTAGGAACCATGAACTGCATTAATTTTTGATGTTTAACTATAAAAGTAATAAATAAAATTGACCCGTGCAACAATATAATTTGGTTTTCTTTTTATCTTTTTCTTTATAATTTTTTTTTATTATCATTTGAGTGCAATATTTGTATCTTCAATAATCTAATTTGTGTTTATTGATCGACCCACGATCTTACGGGTTAAAGATTATTTATTGATCTCTATTATAGTCGAGAATACCCGTGCGTCGCACATGTCAAAAGTTTAGTTGTAAATTAATTTATAATAAAACACAAATAATATTTTTGCAAAATAATTTATAATAATACAGATAAGGAGTATCTTACAAGTTTGAAATAAAAAAAGCAACTGAAAATCGCAAATCGTACGTCAGAATCTTTATGAGAATTGAAACAGAAAAATGGAGGGTGAAATTTGGCGGGGCATAAACGTAATTGGCAAAACCAACTCTATTCCACTTTCGCCAAAAAACGAGAGAAAGCGCGGGAAAATCCAGTACCATTTAAGCCCTTCTCGATTGGGGTTTCTATTAGAGACTATTAGCAAACAAATCAGTCACAACTCTTTCATTTCCAAAAAAAAACCGAATCGGAGATTTTCCGATCTCCTCCGCAACGATGAACCGGAAATGGGACCGGAGAGATAACAAGGTTTCCAAGAAGCAGAAACTACTCAACAGCGCCGAAGAAGAACTTGAAGCTAAATTAGGGTTTGATCTCTTCTCTGAAGGTGAAAAACGACTCGGATGGTTACTCACTTTTTCATCTGTAAGTTCAATTTCTCGTGCGCTTTCTTGATCTTGAATTCACTTTTTTCAATTGTTACAGTACTGAATTGATGAATGAAGTTGCTTATTGCAATAATCGATTAAATATGAATGAAATTGATGAATGAAGTTGCTTATTGCAAAAATCGGTTAAGTATGAATGAAATTGATGAAATAAGTTGCTTACTGCAATATTCGGTTAGTATTAATTAAGTTGATGAATGAAGTAGTTGCTTATTGCAAGAATTGATTATGTATGAATAAAATTGCTTCTTACATGTTATGTTAAGTATCGGTAAATTATTGAATTGAATTATTGTAACTACTTGTTACTTATTGCTTTTGTTACTTGGATTTAATTTATGTACACTGACAGCGTAATAATATCTTACACTGTCAGTTAATCATATCAATCATATCAATAGAAACATTTGAATTTTATTTAACCACTGCTGAAGTCACACACATACTGGTTGTGATGGGCTGACAGTGTAGAACTCTTTACACTGACAGTGCATAGAAATTAAACTCATGTTATTTATTAGTTATATTTGTGTTTCTGCTTCTAAGTAACTTATCTCACTACTCTACTGTTGAATGGATTTAATTGATATGCACGTTTTACACTCTCAATCAATCATAACCGTTAGGCAGTTAAAATATTTGACTTTAATTTTATCTACCTTAAAAATCATATAAATGATAGTTTATGATTGATTGATAGTGTAATTTTTATTTTGCCCCGACTGTGTATCAAAGTTGATATTATATTGAAATATAACATGATGGGAAAATCGATACACACCATCGTTGTAAACTAGTTTTACACTGACGTCCAATAAAAATAGAGTATATGGTAGTTATTTTAAAAGTCAGTTACAAAATAAGCCTACGTGACAAGATGGTGGGGTCCTACTGGATGGCAGTGTAAAAAATATTTTATATCATCAAAGCATAACCATATATCTTTAACATTATATGGTTATTCATTTATCTTTGATTTTCCTTGGGTCAGAGATTTTTTTCTTCCAGTTCTTAATTGTGAAGTCATAAGAAGTTGGTTTGATGTCATTTTTTTTGGAAGGGACTTATACATGCTTTACTATGCTTTGCAGTCATCTTATGAGGATGAGGATACCGGCAAAGTCTACAGTTGCGTTGATCTTTACTTTGTCAAACAGGTATAATTTGGCTAAAATGCTTTGTCGATAGTTTTTCCACCGTAAGAGGGACCTGTTCTGGTAAATAGCTTACTGATTGGAGTGTGCTTGCAGGATGGGTCATCATTCAAGACAAAATACAGATTTCGCCCTTATTTCTATGTAGCTACAAAGGTGAGTGAGCACATCTGCATGCATGCATGCATATACGATTCTACGGGTTTAACCTTGTTCGTGTATGACTATCCAATCATCTCTGTTGATTGCTTTTAAAAATTTATTCTGATTCGGTGTTTATTCTGTGACAACCATCACGTTTACGGTGCTAATTGTCTTTGTGTGAATTTAATAGAACAAAATGGAGATGGATGTTGATGCATACCTGAGACGACGTTATGAAAGCCAGATTGCAGATATTAAAATTGTAGAAAAGGAAGATCTGGATCTTGTAAGAATTTTATGCTTCTCTTATACAACTTTAGCATTGATAATCTGTTTTCTTGGGTTTTATCGTGTAATTCCTTCAAGAGTTTAAGAAGGTTAAGTCAAAATGATTCATGACATAGTCTGCATTGAAGTTTTCATTTTGCTTCAATCAATTAGGCCATGCATATTTGCTTACTTTGTATCTCTTCACAAATGGGCCCTAAATCATTTTCATGGTTCTGAACAGAAAAACCATTTGTCTGGATTGAGAAAATCTTATTTACAGCTTTCTTTTGATACCGTGCAACAACTGATGAATGTGAAGAGTGACCTGATGCATGTTGTTGAAAGAAATAAGGCAAAGTCTGATGCTGCAGAAGCCTATGAGTCCATATTATCGGGGAGAAGGTAAATCACGTTTAATGGGACAATACATGTTTAGATGGAAGTTTACTTCCTTTAACAATGCAATTTCAATTTTTGGTGTATATTATCTAAGTAGATTTTAACTTTACTGTGCAACCTGATCTGATCCTAGACTGCTTGTTGCTTAGCAGAGAACAAAAACTTCAAGATTTTCTAGATTGCATAATTGATCTTCGTGAATATGATGTTCCTTACCATGTTCGCTTTGCTATTGACAATGGTAAGTTTTTATGTTTATCCTCTTGTTTTTAATATTTATTCAATTATCACATCTCCCATTTCCATATTATATTTATATTTATCATCACACTATTAATCGCATATGACTCAGATATACGGTGTGGCCAGTGGTATGATGTTGGTGTGTCCAATGATGGGGTTACACTTGAGAGGAGGGCAGATCTTCTGCAGCGTGCTGAAGTTCGTGTTTGTGCATTTGATATCGAGACCACGAAACTTCCGTTGAAGTTTCCTGATGCTGACTATGACTCAATTATGATGATTTCATATATGGTAGATAGGCAAGGGTATTTAATCACAAATAGAGAGGTAGGCATTAATGGAAGGTGTTAATGTTTGATGAATCTCTCTCTTGCTGTTACTCTTCTATTATTACAAAAGAAACTGGAAAATACATGTTTCATCAGAAGTCTCTTATCTTTAGTTATATGATTACACATATTTGGATCGTCTTTCGTTTTATAAGAGTTTAATGTTATTCAGATCTGGAAAATACCCCTACTTTGAGACATACAAGTAGAGATTGGTAATCCATTTGACTGCCAAATTATGCTGAGTGTAGCCAAAGGATAAGTGTAATAATAATAAATTATTTAACTCTAATTCATCAAAAGTAGTTGTTAACTGATCCTGCAGTTGTATGTTCATCAAATGTATTTTAAAACATCAGTCATTATCATAGGCTGATGACATTAAATAATAGTGTTTTTTTCCCCTTTTTTTCAGTGTGTTGGGGATGATATAGAGGATTTAGAGTTCACTCCAAAACCAGAGTTTGAAGGGTTTTTTAAGGTGACAAATGTTCAAAACGAGGTAATGGTTGTCTGCTCAAAATCTGTTCCCCCAAGTTGTTTTATAGTGGTGGTTTACTTCTGTTCAGGTTTATTAATTTTTTATTTGTTTGTGGTAAAATATTTATTTGGCAGATTGAGCTCCTTAGATTGTGGTTTTCTCATATGCAAGAGGTGAAACCTGGTATCTATGTGACATATAACGGGGATTTCTTTGATTGGCCATTCCTGGAACGTCGGGCAGCCCATCATGGGTTAAAAATGAGTGATGTATGGTGCTAACCTTTTGCATTTTTTTTGGTAGTATGGTTTCAATTACGTGGTTAAATAAGTAAAGTGCATGTGCTACCATGTATACAGAATTCTATGTTTCCTTAAATTTTCATTAATAGCTTGTCAACTTAAAGGAAGATATTGATTCCAATTGTATTGAGCTTGATTTAAAGACACTTTCTTTGCATGTACATTTTGGGACAAACCAAACATGTATGTTTTGAAATGGTTATACTAAAATTTATGTTTGAAATTTCATTTTTATATTCACTCCTTATTCTGAAGCATAATAGTTTTTCTATTTCCCTTTTAGTTTACTAATTTGATCACTTTCTTCTATTTTTCTGTTATTATTCGATCTTGCAGGAGCTGGGGTTTCAATGTGACATGAATCAAGGGGAATGTCGTGCTAAATTTGCCCCCCATTTAGATTGTTTTGCATGGGTTAAACGTGACAGTTATCTTCCTCAGGGGAGCCAAGGCCTCAAGGTACAATTTCATACTCTCATGTTCTCATTGTTTGTTGTAATTTATTTTAATAATTATCAGTGTCATTCTATTAACCGTTTCTAATAAGTTTCTTTATGACACTAGTTTTCTTTCTTTCAGTTCTCATCCAAAAGAAAACTAGTTTTTTGTTGATATTCATGTAGGACTCGGTTTGTACTAAAAATGGTGGACAAGAACTCATGTATAGTGATTGTATATAGGAACAAACTTTGTGTTTTCATGTCAAATTAATAGAAACAAGAATGTAACAAAGTTAATAAACTCTATTTAAAAGTAAAACTGACAGCTTTGATAACTCCGAAAAATCATATATGTAGAATGATGAAATATGTTTTGGGTCTCTATGAAATGAACATACTTTGGTTTTGGTTCCCGTAAAATATTTTCTTTGGTTTTCATTCCTCTAAAATTTGAATGTATCGTTTTTTGTCTCTACTGTCATGTGACATTTGTTAGTAGTTTATGCGTCTCGCAATAGGTCACAATAATTTAGGTGACACCTTTAATGCATGTGATGTCATGATAGCATGCGACTGCACACAATTATTTTCTTGAACCTTAAATGAATGATAAGGACCAAAAATAGCAATTTGAAGTTTTAAGAGGGATGAAAACCATTTTTTTTTACAGGGATCAAAATCAAAATTCGTTCATTTTGTGAAAAGTATCCAAGCACTTGGGACCCTCCCTTAAGAGTTAGATATCTAGGGAGAAAAATCAAGCCACTTAAATGCTCCACTAAGCTAAGCATCCCATTTTTTTAATTCCCCTTCTCATGCTTTGATAATCATGAATAATGCTAGCAGTAACCTTATGGCTCCCTTTGTTGCTCTGCGCACGAATTATTTAAAGGAAACACCATGTCAGATATTCACATTATTGGAGAGCTTGCCTGCATTTATGATTTATTGAGCATGCGTCCCTCTTCCTTTCATTGTATTTGACTTTGCGAAAGACTTTACCCTCCATTTTTTAATGCATTTTACTTGGTTTAAGTCTTTTGTCTTTCTTTCTGTTCTCTACCTTAGCAAGGCTATATATACTGCTTTCACAATATGCACAATAACATATAATCATATCTGGTTAACTAACTACCTACTTCTACATATTCACTAAATTTTGAAGTTATTTACAAAATTTATATTTACCATGTTTGGAAAAAATTTGTTTTATGTTAATTTGAATGCTCTCCTTGCATGTTATGTCAAATAAATTATAAGTCATGTGCTCACTAATTTCTGTTTAACCAAGATTGCTCTTTCTCAATGTGATATTTTCTCTGTTTTTATTTAGGCTGTAACAAAAGCAAAGTTGGGTTATGATCCAAAAGAGGTGAACCCCGAGGATATGGTACGCTTTGCAAAGGAAAAACCGCAGGTATGAGTGACCAAAGTGATGCCTCCATTATTTGTTAAATTGGTTTGATATGGTGTACTAGGGGTAGAGCATTGTAAACAATAACTGTTTTTGGTTTTAAAGTGTTGGTAAAAGATTAGTATGAACAATTGTCATTTATCAATATATCTGAACGTCTTTTTATCTTCATGTTTGCACGGCTTTTATTATTATGCTTTATTAGAGTGAAAGAAAAGGAAAGAAAATGGGCCCATTTGTTTAAGATTATTAAAACATAATTTTTGATGTTTTAGTTATGTTTATGTGTAGGTTTTTTTAAAATAGTTTTGTTAAAAAATGATTTTTATGTTGAAAATTTAGAAGTATTTTGATTAGCTTTTGAAGAAAATCATTTTAATAAAAGAGGGAGGATTGCAAAATCTCTCTTTATAATGTTAAATAAATACAAAATAACATAACTTTCTTAAAAACTTTGAAAATAATTTTTTAATTACTTATATTAAAATAATTTTAAAAGAAGCTTACACATAAACATAACTTAAACATCAAAAATGAATTTTTAAAAATCTTAAACAAATGGGTCCAATAAAAGAAATGTTTCTATATTTTTTTTTGAAGAAATCAGAAATGTTTCTATATTGATGGATATGTATTTCTTGATCTCAATGATCAGGTTACAAGATGTTTATATACTTGCTTACTGTTCACCACAGTGAGGCTAATCCTACACCACTAATAACTACTTTGAGACAGTTACAATAAATTTTGCTGATGTGGTGTTTCTCTGTTTTAGCAAGTGTTTTTTTACAAAACACTCTAACTAACTAAGCTTGCAGAGCACACTTTTACTACTAAGCTAGAAATATATCTAGTAGTAGAATTAGTTTAGTCATACACCCCCACAAGATCAAGGGGGGATGAACTGGAGGTATCAGAGCAGTCACATCAAGCTTGTCCCGGAGCTCAAGAAACTTGGTAGAGGATAGAGACTTGGTGAGAATATCAACCTTTTGATCACAACCAGGAATGTGAATGACCTGCAAGTGCTTGCCAAGAACTTTCTCACGAACAAAGAAAAGATCAATCTCCATATATTTTGTTTGAGCATGTCGAACCATATTGTGAGCCATAGCCATAATACTCTGATTATCACAGTAAACGGTAGCAGTGGAGAATGGAGCATCTAATTTTGGGAGGAAAGTTTGAACCCGTTAAGTTTCAGTAGTTGGCTGAGCTAAGCTGTGATACTCTGCTTTAGCACTAGAAAGAGGAACCACTATTTGTTTTGTAGACCACCAAGAGATAAGATAGGACCCTATGGCCTCCAACACCAAACTCTCAAGATATGGCTCCAATCATGTTGTGATCCCACCTTCTTTTTCTCTGTAGTTGGTGCATCACAATACGCCACCATAACAAGACCAAAAATGTTTTATTTAGTAAATAAGGTCCGCCAGTTCCTAGTAGAACCCCTAGAAGATCATTGAAAAGCTGTCAAGCGGATTCTCAGGCATCTTCAAGGGCACAATCCATCATGGCTTACTCCATCAACTCACAAACCTACAGTATCCCTTCTCCATCACTGGATTTTGTGGCACTAGCTGGGCATCAAAACCGGAAATAGAAGACCACCTCTGAAGCTTGCATTTATTTAGATCCAAATATGGTGTCTTGGTGAGCAAAGAAACAGACCCTTGGTAGCAAGGTCCAGTGCTGAAGCAAAATAGAGAAGTCTAGCACAAGCCTTTGCTGAGATCCTCTGGCTACACTCACTCCTCTAATAACTGAAAATCAAGTTCCAAACCCCCCAAATTTATTGTGATAATCTCAGTGCAGTGTCTCTATCACATAATCCTGTGCCCCACTCACGCACCAAACACATGGAGATTGGCATCTTCTTTGTAAGGGATAGGGTCATCAACAAGAGTCTTCTTGTCTCTCATTCCAGATCAAGACCAATGGGCTGACATCCTGACCAAGCCTCTGTCCTCAGCAAGATTCACATCTCGTAGAGACAAACTAAGAGTGTTTGACAAGTTCTCACTTGGTCAACCACCCTAGAATTGAAGGGGATCTATAAGGAATATACAACATAAGTGCTGTCTTGTATCAAGAGTTGGACTTTGGTGCAATGCTCTAAATTCCCCTAGTGAGAAGTCTGTTATAGTCAGTTAACAACAGTTTGCATACATGTGGCAGTTCAATTAGAAGTTAGTTACATTTTGCTATACGTACGATAAATAACATTGTAATCTCACATTCAGGCTAATTATATAAGAATAATTTAGACCAAAATCAGTTAGATTCTCTCTCACTTTCTCTCATTTTCTCTCTTTCTAACAAAGCATATGGAGGTAGCCGAGAAAAGGTGATCAGTGAAAGTCTATTTTTATCCATCTTCTCACCAAGCCGCTATCCTCCATGTTTCTCAGGCTCAGGGATAAACTTAAAAGTTGCAGCCAAGAGTACACACTCAGTAAACCGTCCTGACTCCGAGGGAGAAGTAATAGAGTTACTCAATAACATAAATCTAATTTTGTTATAATGCTGACTGTACAGAGTAGTTAAACGAGTCCAAATCAATTAGGATAAATTATCCCTATAAATAAGCATTCCTTTGTGATCATTAATGTGGTTTTCCAGTTCCTACTCAGAATATAGATTCTTGTCTATTCTTCCAGTTTCTCTTTCTTTTCTTTGTCTTATTTCCATATAAGATCTGATGCAGTTTTTTTTTTGGTTGAGCTTGTTGTGTTGGATTTAAAGAGGGGCTTTTACTTAATATGTTTTAATATTGCCGTCTGCTAATTTCTAAGGTTGTTGTGGGTTCTGACAAATATCGTGCTCAACTTTGGGGTTATGTTTTGTATCCTTATATTAATTTAATGAAAGTGCTGTAGTTTAATGGTTGTTTTAATTTTAAAAATTATGAGATCCATTTTGATGCCAAAAACGAAAAGTAAAACAAGAATACCATCTGTATTTGTCTATCAAAAGCCAAGGATATGTTTAGACCTTAATTTGTTTATTGTTGGAAGTTGTTGAAATTCGGGCCTAACTCAACCCCACAAAACCGGGTTGTAAGGTAAGGAGTGCCTCACTTTATAAACTCTAATCAAGAGCCCGATCTATTCAATGTGGGACTTGGGTTGCTCCCCACAATACAGAAGTGAGCATTGTTTTTTCCTTAGGGTATGCCATACTTATTGTTGGAGTTTTCAAACTATAAAGTTATGCATTTGGTTGGTCATTGGTCATGACTCTCAGGACATATCTTGTTCATTTTACTAATTTTTTTCTCGTTGATTTGAATTGCTATTGCAGATGATGGCCTCCTATTCTGTTTCTGATGCAGTGTCGACATATTACTTATATACAACTTATGTTCATCCCTTTATTTTCTCTCTTGCCACTATTATACCCATGTCACCAGATGAGGTTTTGCGCAAAGGCAGTGGGACCCTCTGTGAAATGTTGCTTATGGTCCAGGTATGCTCTTATGCATGTTTTTATTGAAGTAGAACCTCTCTGTTTTGTTTTTCCCATTTTAAGGCTTCTAGTTTCCCATTTATTTATTCCCACATCTGTTACAGTCATACAAGGCTAATGTTATCTGCCCTAACAAGCACCAATCTGATCCGGAGAAGTTTTATAAGAATCATCTTCTTGAGAGTGAGACGTACATAGGTGGCCATGTTGAATGCCTAGAAAGTGGTGTATTTAGATCTGATATTCCATGCAGTTTCACACTTGAGCCATCTGCCTTTGAGGTTTGTTGTTTCCATCTTTAATTACTTTACTCGTGATTACGCACTCCCTTCATTATAGAACATACTGTTCAATTTTCGAATTTTATATATTTAGCTGTTATTACTTCCAATTCTAGATATTTACTCGGCAAAATAGCTAAAAACCCTGTTTGTGGCAAGGAGGGTGGAGCAGACACACCAATTTCTACCCTTACTCCTCCCACTCCAAAAAATAACCAAGTTCTGAAATCATGCTTCTTTATTATATTTTCTGTAAATATGCTTCACTAACTGTGGAGTGATGTGGTTTCAGCAATTGATCAGCAACCTTGATCGAGATCTACAATATGCTATAAGAGTGGAGGGAAAGATGGATTTGGAATCTGTCTCAAATTATGATGAAGTGAAGAATGCTATCATGGAAAAGGTACTGGTTATGATATTTGGATGGCTAATTTTTCATGTATAGTTACTTCCCTATAATCATATCTAAATTTTTAATTCTATTGCTTGATCATATATTTCCGGAATAGTACATTTGTTTTATGTGGTAAACTTGAAAATTCCAATATGTCATTGCTTAGGATTTATCAATATCATCACATATTTCTCTATATGCATGCAGCTTGTAAACTTACGAGATGCGCCGATACGTGATGAGTGCCCCCTCATTTATCATTTGGATGTAGCTGCAATGTATCCAAACATAATTTTAACAAATCGGCTTCAGGTACCTTGATATTTGTATTTATAATATTGGTGTTTAGCAGAATATGCATGCTTAGTATGTTTTTCCAATTAGAATTTGTTAAGAGTACATGTATTAGGAGTCACACTTTAATGTGAGCTTCAAGATCTGCTCCTTCTCACTTGGTTGTGATCCTTTTGATCTTTAATTCTGCCTTGTGTTATTCTGCATCATGTTATTGGATGCTCGCATGCATTCCAACTATGTGATAAATAGTCACACACCAGGGCCAAGGCAATACAACTTAAAGATGAACTGAGAAATTCAAAGAAAGGTGATTGCTCAGTCTCTTGCGCTGTGTTTGGTAAAAAGAAGAAAATGTGAAGAGAGAAAGAGGTGAGAGAGAAGAGAGTAAGATGCGGAAATATAGTGAATTTTTGGTATGGTTTGTTTGGTCCGAGAAACTAAAATTAAATTATATATTTTTAATCTTGAGAAAAAGATCTTCTAGCTTGAATGCATCAAAAGTCATAACAGTAACACTAGGCCTAGAATTATAACTGATACTGAACCATATGAAAAATCTTGTTGGATCCCCTCACTGAGTTTATATAACTTTTTTCCATGAAAAATAAGAAGAAAATAAATTGATGAGAAGTAGCAAAACTATGTAACAACGATTAAAGCGTTTCCTTATTACTTAGCTATTATCATGATTTATTTCCCTATTCAATTTGGAGTCTTGTATCCCTATAGATTTGAGTTAGTGCTTTGTCTTTTATATCAAATTAATTATCAATCATATTACACTATTATCATATTCAAAGTCCTTATGATTTCTCTTTATTATTCTTTTTTCTGTTAATAAATAACAACTACAGCGGAATTTGGAAAAACACTATTGTTCCATGATACGTTATTTACTACCAAATATTGTGAAATAACAGCTATATCTGCACTATAGCAGTGCTGCGTAGCAGAATTTGAACTAACAACTATTTTCCGTGACCCACAATTGGCTAAAATACGTAACACCAACATTTTTCATCATGTACAAGGGTGTGATAAGCATTTCAAGTAAAAACTTTAGTTATTATCATTTTAGCATTTCATAGCCAAAAATCAATGTGGATAAGTATTTCATATATAATGTTAGGGTATAATCGAAAGATATATATGTTTTCTGGTTGCTCCGTTCCTCTTTGACTAGTTTGGATCCTGGATTTTGAATTTTCAATGAATATAAATCTCCCATACCCTAATGCCTTAGGAATTTTTTTAATGATTGCAGCCTCCATCAATTGTTACGGATGAGATTTGTACTGCATGTGACTTCAACCGTCCCGGAAAGACTTGTCTACGCAAGCTTGAGTGGGTTTGGCGTGGAGCAACATTTGCGGCAAAGAAAAGGTGCATTTTTTTTTTTTTTTTTTTATAATTTTGCTGCACTGCAGATTGTTTTACTAAAATATGTGAAAAATTCAATAAATTACTGACAAGGGTATTTCTTTAAATCGTGTCAGTGACTATTATCATATAAAGAAGCAAATTGAGTCGGAGTTTGTAGATGGGGTAAATGAAAGGTCATCAAAATCTTTTCTTGACCTGCCCAAGGCCGAACAACAATTAAGACTAAAAGAGCGTTTAAAGAAATACTGCCAAAAGGTAATGGCTGATTTATTGAACGTTCTTTTTAAATAATGTATGACATACTAAACCATGGTGGCTTCCTCAGGCATATAAACGGGTACTTGACAAACCCGTTACCGAACTCCGAGAAGCTGGAATCTGCATGCGCGAAAATCCATTTTATGTTGACACTGTTCGCAGGTGAGTTAAGATCATTGAAGATTAAATTTGAATAAAAAACTTACCCTTTGAATATCCAGTTTGAAGCAGATGTCCATAGATGTTTATACTCTGTGGAACATATTTAATATACAGCTCATAAATTTAACTTGGGTTGGTTAACCCTTAAGAGTCCCTTGAGTTTCTCTTGCATTATTTTTTGGTTGCCTGTAGTACTAAACCCAGGTTTTGTGCTGTCTGGTTCAAGTTTCCGGGATAGGAGATATGAATATAAAGGTCTTAACAAGGTTTGGAAGGGAAAGCTATCAGAAGCAAAGGCCAGTGGAAATTCTATAAAAATCCAGGAAGCACAAGTATGAATTATATTAATAGGCTTGTTGATTCCAGCTCAATTTACTCAATTGTTGCTAACAACTTATGTAACAATATGTTACTGTGTTGGGATTTCATATTTGATTATTTTGTGCATCAGGACATGGTAGTGCTTTATGATTCATTGCAACTTGCTCACAAGTGTATTCTTAATTCCTTTTATGGATACGTAATGCGCAAGTGAGTACATTGACCTCCATATGTTCTTGATCTTTCACCATTGGGATTCATTCAATAACATTTGCTATTTTTTCATAATCATCTTTTGCATGAATGTTTTTGTTTTACAGGGGTGCTCGATGGTACTCCATGGAAATGGCAGGTGTTGTCACATATACCGGTGCAAAAATAATACAGAATGCTCGCTTGCTGGTAGAGAAAATAGGAAAACCACTTGAACTAGACACAGATGGTATCTGGTGTGCACTTCCTGGATCTTTTCCAGAAAATTTCACTTTTAAAACAGTGTATGTTCCAAGTTATTACTTTATGTGGCTATTTATGCACACCTATGCACACAAACAAGTCGGTATTTGTTCTCATATCAGTTGCTAAATTGAAAATTATCATTTAGCAGATCAAGGTTCACATAATTTCATACATTTTGTTGAAGTTACGAGTTTTAGATAAAATAAGGAGAAGAAATATTATGATTGTGGTGTAATATGGTATGAAACACTTGGTAGTTGTTGGAATTATAGAATTAATACCTTAGTAATATGTACAGTTATTGATGTAGCTAGAAGATCAATAGTTAATTATCTGCCTAGTAAATCACATTCATGTACTTAGGAACTAGAAAGCTGATTAATATTCTTGTAACTCCCATATTGTATTTACTCTCTAGAGTGTATATAAACAGATCAGCTGAGTGGAATTTCACTCAAGCATTCCATAACTATTAGTCCTTTAACATGGTATCTAGAGCAGGTTCTCTTTGAAGGGTCACTGCCTCTGGTCCTGCAGTACCACAAGTCCAAAAGTCACTCTCATTCTTAGTCTCCTCCATTTGTGGTCCTCTGTTTCTGGTTTCCAGGATCTATTTTTTTTTTTCTTTTGGGGTCCTTTGTTTCTAATTCTTTCTTGCTATTCTCACAATGGCCTCAGGCTCTCAAAAAAATAATGGACCTACTTTCTCTTTCTCTGGAACACCAACAATCACTTCAGAAAAATTGAATGGAAGAAATTATTTAGCTTGGTCTTCCTCTGTAGAACTTTGGTTTCTTGGCCAAGGCAATGGGCCACACACAAGACTCTTGTTATTCTATTTATGGATTTCCAAGTCTGAAACATCAGAGATGAAATTTTCAGAAGCTGACTATCAAGAATACCTTCAGCTAAAAGCTTGTATTTCTCAATTTGGTCATGATCAAAGTCCTTGGATAATTGATTCAGGTGCCTCTGATCACATTGCTGGTAATGGTTCATTATTTTCATCTATCTCTTCTAACAAAAATCCTCATTTTATTACTCTAGCCGATGGTTCTAGAGTTGCAGCAAAGGGTATCGGTCATGTGTCACCCACTACTTCTCTGTCCTTAAGTTCTGTCTTGTTTATACCTGGTTGCCCTTTCAATTTGATTTCTCTCAGTCAACTTACTCGCTCTCATAATTGTTCAGTAACCTTTGATGCTAACTCATTTGTTATACAGCCTACACCTTTAACAGTAGTAATTGATTGTGATTTGATTGATATAAAAGACTAAACACTAGCACTAATTACTATAGCTTGATATTCTAGTTAATTCCTCCAATGTTACTATATTTAAAGGTGTAGGCTGTAGGCAATTAGGCTTCATCTTACTTTTCACTGCACCTATCTTTCAAAAAGTATTTTACTTTCTCTCTAGTTTTCTACAATTTCAAATGCTTACTCATTTGATGCATTTCAGAGACTCCAAACGGAAGCTGACAATCTCATACCCCTGTGTTATGCTTAATGTTGATGTGGCAATAAATAATACAAATGATCAGTACCAGGTGAGCTTGTAGTGTTTTCGTAAAGCATTCAATTCACAATATGACTCAAATGCTTCTGCTTCTTTTTACACTAAGTTGTCTTCAGTTACCTTGCTTATACTTGTGATTACATCATTCTTTCTATTTCAAAATTTCTGACAGACACTCACGGATCCAATTAGGAAAACTTATACAACTCATAGTGAATGCTCTATTGAATTTGAGGTGGATGGACCTTACAAGGTAAATTGGAGAAGCAATTTGAGTTTAAATATAATCCCGTGTTTCACTATACTTATTTATGTTATGGCTTGTACGGTTTGCTTTCGTGTAGGCAATGATAATTCCTGCTTCCAAGGAGGAAGGAATTTTAATTAAGAAGAGATATGCTGTTTTTAATGATGATGGATCCCTCGCAGAACTGAAAGGTTTTGAGATTAAGCGCAGAGGTGAACTGAAGCTAATCAAAGTGTTCCAGGTATTGTAATAAAAAGATTATTAGTTTCAAGTGCGATGCATACAATAAGATTTGGTAATGACAAGGATATGTATCCATACTTTTTTCCTGGTGCATCTGATTTGATGGAATGATAATATTTCCCTTTCACTACAAGGGTGATAGTAAGTAAGGTTGTACGCATCTGTGGAATTAAAACTAGTTAAAACAGAAGGGGTTATATTTATTAACTACATGCAGTCTTTATTTTTTCAGGGAGGATACAGATAGATATTTGTAGTTATTAACTATACTTTTTATGATTTTTAGAGTGAACAGTTTGAAACTCGTTAGGTGCCTATTCAAAGGATTGGCTTGTGTGATAGCTTGAAGAAAATTCTTTATTTTAATAGATTGCTTAAAATTTTAAAAAATTCTGAAATGTAACATCAAAGTTATAGTTCAATGCTCAGGGTCTTTTTTAATGTTTACTATGTTCTAAATGCAAAGTTAGAGTGATCTGTTGAAGTTGCTGTTTTTCAACAGGCTGATCTTTTTGAAAAGTTTTTGCATGGATCAACCTTAAAGGAATGCTATTCAGAAGTTGCTAAAGAGGCAAACCGCTGGCTTGATCTTCTTGATGTATGTGCTAAAGATCGCAGGCTTAATGTTTATTGTAATTGAATTACTAGGGGCTTTAATATATTTTTTTTCTTCTCAAATTAGTTAGTTGAAGATACCGATGGTCTCACCCAAATACATTTTTCTGTGTCCTTAATATTTAAATTCTTTCTGTCGTACAGAACCAAGGAAAGGATATTGCAGATAGTGAGTTGCTTGATTATATATCAGAATCAAGTACCATGAGCAAGTCTTTAGCTGATTATGGTCAGCAGAAGTCTTGTGCTGTTACCACTGCCAAACGTCTTGCTGACTTTCTTGGTGATACAATGGTCAAAGATAAAGGTCTTCGATGTCAGTACATAGTAGCAAGTGAGCCTAAGGTGTGATCTATGAATAATTTGGAAATTTGATGAATTATATTGCTTTCATTCATCCAAATAATCTGCTTGTTTACTGCTTAGTGACAATCATCTAAAGACTATTGTCATTGCAGGGAACACCTGTAAGTGAGCGTGCTGTTCCTGTGGCAATATTTGAAACTGATGCTGGTAAGTTTCTTGTTTTTTAAGGAACAAATAACTATTTACTCATGTTTACATTTTAAATAAGAAATCTATGCATCATTTTTGCAGAAATTATGAAGTTCTATGTCCGAAAATGGTGCAAGGTCTCATCAGATGTTGGCATTCGCTCTATAATTGACTGGTCCTATTACAAGCAGCGGCTTAGTTCTTCAATTCAAAAAATTATCACTATTCCTGCTGCAATGCAAAAGGTTTGTTAACTTTTTCTTTCTGAATTTCAAAATAATCCATTCCCGTGTTCTAATGTTTTACGAAGAAGAGTTTAATGCTTGCAGGTTGCAAATCCTGTCCCCAGGGTTGTTCATCCTGATTGGTTGCATAAAAAGGTCCGCGAGAAGGAGGACAAGTTTCGCCAAAGAAAAATAGATGATACCTTTAAGTCAATGAATAAGAATGAGCACTTGAAAAAGCATAATGATTCTAGTGGTGTCAACCTTGTTATGGTTGATGAGACTGTTAATGACATGGAGGACTTTGGAAACAAGGGAAGGAGTTCTACATTAGGACCTAGACCAATTATACGCCATTATGAACAGCATTCAGAGAAGTTCAATGGTCAAGAAGATTCAGAGCAACAACATATTGACAGTAGCAATACAGATCAACAAAATGAAACATCATGTGAAAATGTTGATAGAACTGTAGATTATCAAGGATGGCTTCAATTAAAAAAGAGAAAGTGGAAAAATATGCTGGGAAAGAGAAAGAAGCAAAGGTAAGGTTCTCTTTGTTACGTAAATATTTAAGTTTATGCATCACTGTTTAGGTAGTTCTTTGGAATGGATCTCATTCAAAGTGGAAGTCCCAAAAGATAACCAGAGGTTGTTTGAAAGAAAGATATAAAATGATGTTTTAAATTAACGTCTGCTGGATGTTTTACTGAAGATGAATTTGTTTGCTGCCTTATACTTTTATTTTTCCTTTATAAACCAAAAATTGATAATCAATAATGGCTACAGATACAAATTGCAGCTCAAGAAGGGCCTTTTGGCCAAATTAATAAGTTTGTGTTCCCATATATATTAGCATTTACTTTGTTTCAAAGTGTGGTCAAAGATTCTTGTATGCATCTTGAGATTCAGTACATACTATTTCAAAATTCGGATAAATCAAAATGGGATAATCATGAATGGGCTACACAATTTTCTTTCAACGAGGCACATAGACAAGCAAAAGGGCATATCTGATTGTTTGTGTTACTGACTGTACTAGTGACCTGCCCACCATTCTTTTCCCTCTTTGTTTAACAGTTTTTACCGGATGAAAATCTGACTGTCATGATAGATATATGTGAGCTCCCTAATATATTATAGGCTTATATTGGTATTAAGGATGAGCTTTGATTTTCTCAGATTGGAGAACTCAAAGAAATCTGACCATTTAAATGGCAGTCTTGAACAAACCAACGGTAAGATGAATCATGGCAGAAGTAATGTCAGTTCATATTTTAGAAGGCATGAGGTAGTCCTAACACGGGGTCACTGGCAGGTAATGGTTAATTTTGCAATAGTCAGTTTTAAATTGCGACTGTTCTGATTTTGTAATTTTCTTATTCTAATATTCGTGTGATTCAGATAATACAGTTGGTCCACAGTCCACAAGCTGGTCAATTTTTTGCTTGGGTTGTTGTTGATGGGATTATGCTCAAGATTCCTATTTCTATTCCTAGAGTCTTTTACCTTAACTCTAGATCACCAACTGAAGAGTTTTCAGGCAAACGTGTCAACAAGACTCTTCCTCATGGAAGACATTGTTATAACCTGTACGAGGTACTGGTGGTGTTTTTGCTTCACTCCCCTTTTTTTAAAAGTTTTTCTGATGATTCCTTTATTATTTTTTCTCAGTTGAAGGTATTAATATTGATTCGAAAATCTGTAGGTCACAATTCATGAAGTACAATATAAAGAAGAAAGCAAAAAACTTGCCGCTCTTCTCGCAGATCCTGATATTGAGGTCCACACACTTACTGATCATCAATATATGTATATGTGTGTGTACTTCTTTTCTGTGGAAAATTTGTTGCGTCACCTATAATTTTGTGATATGACATGCCATCAACTCTTGCTCTAACTAATAGTTAGACATCATAAAATAGCAGGGCTGCCTTAATTTTTTATTGTTTTTCATGGGCGAGGGTTAAAAGTAGTCTCTTGTAGATGCCATTTATTTTGGCCTCAGCTAAATGATTCTGCTGAATGGGAGAAAAATGGTGAAATCGTGTGTTTGAACTATACAGCGGAGTCGATTTTATATAGGCGCAAAACAATAATTACAAAAAAAAATTAGACACTATCCCTATTTGCATGATATAATATGCCTCTACAATAAATACAAAGATCATGATATATTTTCAACAAATTTCACTAGGCGGTGAATATGTCCTCTTCATCTGCATCTGAGTTTCCTTCCCAACCTTTATCTTTTATTTGCAGAGAAATGCATTATTTTCTTGTAATACAAGCTAAAGCTTATTAAGCTTTAGCTAGAAGCGTAGAATTAGAATATAAGATGTATCTACCTTATTCCCTGGCATACATTTCTTTGTTTATTGCCAGGGAATCTTAGATTAGCTCCTAGGATTAGTTTCCACATTTCTTTGTTATTTTCATGATCTGTTTCCTCATTTTCCTATTTGTTTAGGATTATGAATCTTATACCCCTATTAATAAGGGTGGTGTTTATTCTTGGTATCAAGTTTGTATCAATTACTATCAATCATATCACGCCATTATCACATTTCAATTATCACATTTCTTCTTTCTCTCTCTTTTTTTTGTCTAAAACCCATAACTAAAAACAAATATTTTTTGTTGAAAACAATAAAACTGAAACAATTTATATGGTACTATTAAACATAGCTACTTATTTACATCATTTGTAACAAAATGCATCCTTCACATCTTACTATTATTTTTATGTCTGCTATCAATTAGGTTATTTTGGTACATCAAAGAGCTAATATTTTCAGTTTACTTTCATTTTGTCAAATATATATGATTGGTGTAGTTATATTGAATTTAACTTGGAGGATGCAATTTTTATGCCAGGGAGTATATGAAACCAAGGTGCCACTGGAGTTCAACGCTATAGTCCAGCTTGGTTGTGTTTGTAAGGTGGATAAAATTGCTAAAAAGCGTAGCCTACAAGAGCCATGGAATTTGAACGAATTGCACATGAAGACCACAACAGAATGCGCTTATCTTGAACAATCAATATCTTTGTTTTACTTATACCATAGGTAAGTGAGCCCTAATGTTTACAGAGTTATTCTCAATTATTTCTGTCACTCGTTTTTTGGTTAAATTAAGAACCACATTTGCTTTGAAGATAAATTTCATGCCTTTCTTGTGCTTTGCATAATATCTTTTAAGGAAATTGTTTTATCTTAACATTCTGTTATTCTGTTATTAATTTCAGCATCTCAGAGGGACGGGCTATATATGTTGGATATTTTCCTGGGTCACAAGCAATAACTTTTGTTGTAGTTAATCCCTACCAAAACCAGGACTTGTCGCCAGCTTTTCTTGACAGACAATTTCGCGATGCCTGCAGAGCCTTGTCTATTGAGGCACCTCCGAGGAATGGCATAAATTTTAAAGTAATTCTGCAACATTTATCTTATCATAATTTTCTTTCATTGTAGTTGATCTTAGTATCTAATCTTTATATATTCTTTTTCCTTAAATGATTTTTCTTCTTTTTATTATTTATTTTCATGTTTGTGTGTATAATTACATCCTACATTCAGGTGGAATATGTTGCACTCGTCAAGGATGCTGAAACAATAATGCAAAGCGCAATAAATGATCACAGGTTTAATTTTCATTTTTTATGTCTTACTTTGCTATAGCTAGCACAACATAGGTTTTCTTTCAAACATATTGGCCATGCTTTTCCATTTTGTGTAGATCCTTTTAGTTTGCTGCTTAGCACAAATAAGGTTAACAGTAAGCACCCCAATCATTTTATAGAGTTTATTATAATCTTTACACGTGTAGGAAAATTTATTGCCATATTAAGGCGACGTCTATGTGGAAAGTTATGTCTCGGCCATTCTCCGTTTATCTGGGGTTTTTTAAGCAAAGTTGGAGTGCAGAGGCATCACACAAGTCAAATATACCACCAGGCTTCCTTTGTCTGTTTGGTTTTTACAAATCCTGTCACTTTAAAATCATAAAGTAGCAGCTGAATTCTGTACCTGGGGTCCTTAATGTACTGTAGTGTCTTTCTAGTTCTAATGGGAAATTTGCTCTCACTTCCTCTGTTTTATGCTTACTGACACACATCTCTTGTATATTTAAACAAACACTCACCACCCATATTTGTTGGAGATATTACATGTCCCTCTCCTCTCTAAAGGGAAGGTGAGTATAAATGAAGGGGGGACTAATGTATTCAGTTAGATGGTAATAAAATGCTGCATGATGATTACTAAGTAGAGGTCATTCCTCATTATAACATCTCTTCACTGGTTGTTCGGGATAGCCTATATGTATACTTTAAAATTGAAGCCTTGCCGCAAGAACATGAATCCAAAGTCTGAAATCCTCTAATTAAATGTCAAACCTTAAATGCTCAAATGTTCTCTGTGAATTTAAATGAAAGAGAGCGATTCTGAACTTGTTTACGTAACCTAGTAGTATTTTTGTTTTCAACTTAATTTTGACCATTACATTCCATATCTGATACCATCTAGTATCGACGAAGTTCATCATATCTACATGTATAAGTGTATAAGATAGGTTAGCCTTGAATAGCTTTGTATCTAGGGTGAACCTTGTAATAGCCAGCTGTTCACAGCTGGCATCAGCACTGACAGGTGTCAGTTAGGTTCAGGTTAACCTGCTATAGCAGGTAACCTCTCAGGCTCATATATAAAGCCTCTTGTAACTGATTCTATTCATTCAATGAAATACACAAATTCAGATTGAAAAGTTAGTTAGAAAATGCTCTCAGTTTCTCTGTAGTTTAACATGGTATCAGATTGACCTCTGATCCATGGCTTCTTCTCCGCCACCTACTCCACCGCCTTCGCCACCGCCTTCCGCCGGTACGACGACTCCTCCGTTCCATCCGACGGCGATTCCGCTACAATCCTTTATAGAGGATAACTCTTCGTTCCGTTCCTATTTCGTCTTCTCACTGAAGATCTCTGAGAAGCTCAACGAGAAGAATTTCCTCGTCTGGCGCCAACAGGTTGAACCGTATGTCAACGCGCACAATCTGGATGAGTTTCTTGTTTCGCCGATCATTCCGCCACGATTTCTCACTGCACAAGACTGTGCCACCGGAAAACTGAATCCTGAGTTCCGTCAATGGCGTCTCAAGGATCAGATGCTTCTTTCTTGGCTTCAGTCCACGCTTTCTGGTGAGATTCTTGCGCGTGTCGTTGGTTCGTCGCATGCGTATGAGCTTTGGAACAAACTTGTGACCTATTTCCACAAGCAGATGCGTGCTAAGGCCAGGCAGTTACGCGTTGAATTGCGTTCCACTTCTCTTGATAATCGTACGGTACAGGAGTATCTTCTTCGCATACGCAATTTAGTTGACAATCTCGCTTCTATTGGTGATCCTATTCCTGTAAATCAGCATTTGGATGTTATCTTGGAAGGTTTACCACAAGAGTATAGTCCTGTGATTTCTGTTGTTGAAAGTAAATTTGAAATAATTGATATTGATGAGGTAGAGTCTCTGCTAATTGCTCATGAGACTCGTCTTGACAAGTTCAAGAAAAAGACCATTGATGATGTTGCCTCATTGAACCTGACACATGCCTCAGTATCTGATTCCCAGCCCTCTGCTGATACTTCTTTGCCTCCTGCCTCTGTTAACAACACTGTGGGTTCTGATTCCTCCAATTTCACTCACAACTATGGTTCTTTTCGTGGTAGAGGAGGTCGCAATGGCAGAGGACGTGGTAGAGGAGGTCGTTATTCCAATGTCCAGTGCCAAGTCTGCTTCAAATTTGGGCATTTGGCTTCATCCTGCTGGCATAGGTTCAATCAGCAATTTCAAGCACCTATTCCACCCAACTTTCAAGGTTTTATGCCTAATTTTAGTGCTCTTCCACAACCTTTTCAATCTGGAATGTCTGGTTATGGTTCAAATTTTTCTGGTTTTGGCACTCAACCTTCCAATTATGGCGTTCATCTTGCTGGTTTTAACCCCTCTCATCAGTGGAATAATCCTCCTCAACAGAGGCAGTCTGGGTTTCACTTGTCTCAACCTAGTGCCATGCTCACTAATGCTCCATCCACAAGTAGTTCCTCTTCAGCATCTACTGCTTGGTTTCCAGACTCTGGTGCCTCTTTTCATGTGACTGGAGATGCTAGGAATATTCAGGACACTCTTTCATTTGATGGACCTGAGCAAATTTTCATTGGGAATGGTCAAGGTTTGGACATACATTCCTCTGGTTCTAGTGTGTTTTCTTCCCCTGTTAAACCACAAATTACTCTCACCCTAAACAAATTGTTACATGTTCCTTCCATCACCAAAAACTTAATTAGTGTTAGCCAATTTGCCAAAGACAATTCTGTGTTCTTTGAATTTCATGCTGATCATTGCTTTGTTAAATCCCAGGCCACTAAAGAGGTGCTCCTGCATGGTCAAGTTGGTCCAGATGGTCTCTATACTTTTCCTAGTGTTTCTCTTCAGCCTGCTAAGTTTCCCTTGTCTTTACCTTCTAATAATGCATCTGTTTGCAATATAGCATCTAGTCCAAATAATTGTAATTCTGTTTCTTCTTTTAGTTCACAATATTTGTGGCACTTAAGGTTAGGACATCCTAATAGTCACACACTTAAGCTTGCATTACAAAAATGTAATATTTCACTTCTTAATAAAGAAAAAGATGTTTCCACATTTTGTGCTGCTTGCTGTATGGGCAAGGCTCATAGATTACATTCCCCTTCCTCTGAAAATGTGTATACTCATCCTCTTCAACTTGTTTTTAGTGACCTTTGGGGTCCCTCACCTAATGTTTCCTCTCTGGGCTATCATTACTATATTACCTTTGTTGATGCTTACTCCAGGTTTACTTGGATTTACCTATTAAAAGCCAAGTCTGATGCCTTTGTCATTTTTAAGCAGTTCAAAGCTATGGCTGAACTGCAGTTAGGTCACTCTCTTAAGTCCCTACAAACTGACTGGGGGGGGGGGGGGGGGGGAATACAGGTCCTTTACCAAATATCTCACTGATCTAGGCATTACTCATAGGCTCATTTGTCCTCATACACATCACCAAAATGGTGTTGTTGAAAGAAAGCACCGCCACATAGTTGATCTTGGTCTCACCTTACTCACTCAAGCTTCTCTTCCCCTAACATATTGGGACCATGCCTTTCTTACTTCTGTCTATCTCATTAATAGATTACCTACAGCTTCCCTAAAGTTTCAAATTCCCTATCAAGTCCTATATCAACAACAACCTGATTACAATTTTCTAAAAGTGTTTGGGTGTGCTTGTTTTCCACTTTTTAGACCTTACAACTCTCACAAGTTTGACTTTAGATCACATGAGTGTATCTTTCTTGGTTATTCTTCTTCTCATAAGGGATATAAATGTCTATCTCCTAGTGGTCGTATTTTTGTCTCTAAAGATGTTCTTTTCAATGAAAATCGTTTTCCCTATCCCATTTTATTCACTACTGCCCCTGACCCTCTACATCCTGTG
Source organism: Medicago lupulina (assembly GCA_958299785.1). Taxonomy (NCBI): domain Eukaryota; kingdom Viridiplantae; phylum Streptophyta; class Magnoliopsida; order Fabales; family Fabaceae; genus Medicago; species Medicago lupulina. Next base: position 34,507,282 of record OY283142.1, read on the forward strand.
AAGGATGTCTCTCTGTCATCTCTTCCTCTAAATACACTCCCTCCCACACCTTCCCAATCTGACCCTACACCTGTTCCATTACCTTCCTCCCCAATGTCTATTCCTTCTCCCTCTGTTATTGTTCCCACATCAGCTACACAAAACTCTACCTCTTCCCAATCAGTCTCTATATCCTCTCCTTCCCCACCTATTAACACTTATCCTATGAAAACCAGATCCAAATCTGGCATTACTTTACCTCGTGTCCACCCCACCCTTCTGTTAACACACTCTGAACCAAGGAATGTTAAACAAGCTTTAGCTGATCCCCAATGGAAAGCTGCTATGCAAGAGGAGTTCACTGCTCTTCAGAAAAACCACACTTGGTCTCTTGTCCCTCTGCCCCCTAACAGGAAAGCCATTGGTTGTAAATGGGTGTTTAGGGTAAAAGAAAATTCTGATGGTACTGTTAACAGATACAAGGCACGCCTGGTTGCCAAGGGCTTTCATCAGATTCATGGTTTTGATTTTACTGAGACGTTCTCCCCTGTTGTTAAGCCTATCACTATCAGATTAATACTCACTCTTGCTGTCTCCTACAAGTGGCCTATTCAGCAGTTGGATATCAATAATGCGTTTCTAAATGGTGTCCTTGAGGAAGAAGTGTATATGGACCAACCTCAGGGTTTTGAAAGTGGTGGTTCTCAATTAGTTTGCAAACTTCATAAAGCTTTGTATGGCCTCAAGCAAGCCCCCAGGCAGTGGTTTGATTGTTTAAATGCCACTCTCACTCAATTTGGTTTTCAAGCAAGCAAGTGTGATCCCTCCCTCTTCACATATACCAAACAAAAACAAGTTGTTTGTCTTCTTGTTTATGTTGATGATATCATCATCACAGGAAGTTCCTCATCCCTTATTACTTCCCTGATATCTCAGTTGCATGCTGTCTTTAGTTTAAAGCAACTTGGCCGGCTACACTATTTTCTTGGTATAGAGGTTCAGCACCTCTCTGATCACACACTTCTGCTCACTCAGACTAAGTATATTAAGGATCTCTTAGCAAAAACTAATATGCTTGCTTGCAATTCTATTAACACTCCCATGATGTCCAGCTGCAAACTTTCTAAGCATGGTTCAGATACCTTTCATGATGTTTCACTCTATAGGTCTGTTGTTGGGTCCCTGCAATACGCTACTATTACAAGGCCAGAAATTGCTTATTCTGTTAACAAAGTATGTCAATTTATGTCTCAACCTCTTGAATCTCATTGGGTCGCTGTCAAGAGGATCCTCAGGTATCTCAAAGGTACTCTTCACTATGGTCTGAAGCTGTTTCCTGCCCCTACTCACAAGCCTCTTTCCCTACAAGTGTTTTGTGATGCTGACTGGGCAGCAGATCCTGATGATAGAAGGTCTACTTCTGGTGCTGCTATCTTTTTTGGTCCCAATGTTATCTCTTGGTGGTCTAGGAAACAGCCTGTTGTTGCAAGGTCCAGCACAGAGGCAGAATACAGGGCATTGGCTCAGGCTACTGCTGATGCCCTTTGGGTTCAGACTTTGTTGAAAGAGCTTACTGTCCCCTTCTCTTCTCCTGTTATTTTCTGTGACAATCAATCAGCAGTGCTCCTAGCTCATAACCCAATTTTACACTCCAGAACAAAGCACATGGAGATTGACTTGTTCTTTGTTAGAGAAAAGGTTTTGGCTAAGCAACTGTCTGTTCTTCACATCCCTGGTACTGATCAGTGGGCTGATATTCTTACAAAACCGGTTTCTACAGCAAAGTTTCTTCTTATGCGCTCCAAACTCAATGTTGCTGAAGCCCCACCTTGAGTTTGAGGGGGGTGTATAAGTGTATAAGATAGGTTAGCCTTGAATAGCTTTGTATCTAGGGTGAACCTTGTAATAGCCAGCTGTTCACAGCTGGCATCAGCACTGACAGGTGTCAGTTAGGTTCAGGTTAACCTGCTATAGCAGGTAACCTCTCAGGCTCATATATAAAGCCTCTTGTAACTGATTCTATTCATTCAATGAAATACACAAATTCAGATTGAAAAGTTAGTTAGAAAATGCTCTCAGTTTCTCTGTAGTTTAACAACATGTTACATAATACATCAACTAATGTTCAAAAGAAGATTAAGAGAGACAATTACTTGAATTTTTAACTAAGCTCAGTCTCTTGATCTTTATAAGATTTTGAGGTTTTCTTTATATTTTCCTCCAGGTCTTAAAGGTTTTAAATATAAAATCATTTTGCCATTTTCATCCTTGGAACTGAATTATTTTGCTCTTCTTTGATAATCATGATCATAGGAGTGAACATGGGCCTATGGTTGCTGTCATTGAATGCCCAGATGTTCAACTATTAAAACTGGGCATTCGAGCTCTAGATGATTTTCCATGCCTGAGTATTCCTTCTAATGCACGTGATAGTCAGTATCCGGTACAATTTTCTGAAACTGCTGGTCCATATCAAGTTTGTTTGTATGTAAATACCATATGTTTTCTAATATACTTAATTTTGGCTTTTTAGATTCTTGGATGGCAACAAGTGGCTGCTAAACTTGGAATGCAACGTTGTGCAGCTTCAGTCCAGTGGCTAAATGAGAGAATTGCTCTATCAAGATATGCCCACGTAAGAACTTCAAATCTCTACCAGCATACTTTTGCAAAAACTACAAAATAGAACAATTAATTAATTATTAAAAGAAATTTGAGTATAGGAATACTTCACAGGTTAGAAGAATTTCATTATGCCCAAGTGGTTATTTTAGGCTAATTTTTCAACTTGTTTTTTGAAAAGGAGTGTTGGTTGTTTTCTATTAATTTTGTCATACAATTTAGTCCCAGTAGTCTTTCTAATTTCTGACTTTTGGAGACTCCTCTTCATGTTCAGCTTGTGTATATATGTTTGTATCCAATCATTAAATAATTACATATTATATTTTCATCAGTTTCAACTATGTGGATTTGAATTTCTTTTGTAGGTACCACTGGGGAACTTTGAATTTGACTGGCTTATGTTTACAGTGGATACCTTCTTTTGTAGAGCGTTGCGTGATAATCAACAGGTTCTTGTTTTGATATTAATCGTTGATCTTGAATCTGAATATTATCAACAGAAACTTACTTCCCCCTCTTTGTTTGTAATCTTTTACACCCTTACCTGAACCATATGATTTGTCTTTTGCAAGTATGGGTGTATATTTGTCCTATAGGATAACATCAAACCCAAACAAAACAAATGTTCGTTACAATCCCATTTGTATCTTAATTAGATTTTCATCATCCAGGTGCTTTGGATATCTGATGATGGTTTTCCAGATTTGGGTGGCAACATTGGTGAAGAGAACTGTTTTTTAGATGAGGTCTGTTTTATGACCCAACTTTTTGCTGGCCTTTAATGTTTTCAATTTCATGCAGAGCTTGACTATTCTGCATTATTAAGATCATCATCACTCTTATTGTTATTGTTGTGGTTGTTGTGACCAGTTGTTATTGTGATTAGTATTATTCTGGAAGAAAATTATTTCAAGATACTCGACAGATGCTGTACTTTTTTCTACCCATAACTATCTTTTGAGTAATGACACATAAGAACATCTCCAAAGGTGCAACCCACTTTGGGTTCCACTTGTGCCAAATAACTTTTAAGCAATCTACTAATTTTTACTCCAAAGTTTAAGCAATATCCGTGGCTTAAGAACTCAATAAGTAACTCTCGTTGGAGTTGCTTTCATTGAATAACCACTCTAGATTTATTTTTTATGACGCAGATTGCAGAAACTGTTTTTCACAATATGACCACAGTTAAATTATATTTATTTTATTGAAAGCTACTATTCCACGAGGTGACATCCACTAATTCTAGTTACAATTTGATAATAAATCAATCATCCACTCTGTGTGACACAGTGATCAGATTTTAAACTGGTTATTCAAAAGGTGCAGATTTATAGCAGAGGGGGTTAAACCTTGCTACAATATCAACTGAGAATAATTTTCCCTTATTTTTTGTTAGTATGTGATTATTTAGTATCCACATGTCTGGTACTATGAAATTGACTGCGATGCTGTTTGGAAATAGGTGCGCCAACCTGTCTGTACGTTTCCTGGAGCTTATAGAAAAATTAGCGTGGAGCTAAAGGTTCAGTAGTTTGAAAATACTTTCACCAATTTAGTCATGCTTTTATAACTCACTGGGGAGTTTTATTTTATTTATTATTTTGATTTATTTATTTGCAGATACACCACCTGGCTGTAGATGCACTTTTAAAATGCAACCAAGTTAATGAAATGGAAGGAGGTGCTTTGTTAGGATTTAGTCATGAATTTGATTCTGAAGCATTCCAAGTGAATGGTCAGAATGGCTTTGATGAGTCTACTTCATGCGCACATGCCTTTCGAGCCCTAAAACATTTGATCCAGCGGTGCCTTGCAGATGCTGTCACATCTGGAAATGTTTTTGCTGATGCAATATTGCAACATCTGTATAGATGGCTTTGCAGGTTTTTACTATTCTCATTTGTTTGCCAGCATCTTCTTTTTTTAATTGTATAATTATAATTACTGCATTTCTTCCACATCGCAGCCCTCAATCAAAATTTCATGATCCTGCTCTTCACCAGCTACTCCACAAGGTAAATAATTATACATTGAAGTATACGGTATGATGCTCTGAGATGGTACAACATTTTCTTACATCTTCCTGTTGGCCCTGATTAGTTAACTTAATTGTGATTTATATATTTAATTTGATGTTAAACATCCTTATTAACTGCATCGCATGTCTTTTGATTGCATTGATATTTTTAGGTCATGCAAAAGGTCTTCGCGTTGTTGTTGGCAGAGTTCCGCAAGTTGGGTGCAACAATTGTATTTGCAAACTTCTCAAAGATAATTATAGACACAGGAAAATATGATTTGTCTACGGCCAAAGCATACTGTGATAGTTTGTTAAGAACTATACAATCTAGGTTGGTCTTTCAGAAGCCATACAAAATTATAACAATTATCTGTTATTCTTTAAAAATTCTTGTAATCTTTGGGATCTTTAACCCATGCATAACAAAAGTTGGAATCTTGTCAACAACTTCATTTAAGTATGCGAAATATGCATTTTTTTAATTGTTGGTCTTTCAGAAGCCATACAAAATTATAACATTTATCTGTTATTCTTTAAAAATTCGTGTAATCTTTGGGATCTTTAACCCATGCATAACAAAAGTTGGAATCTTGTCAACAACTTCATTTAAGTATGCGAAATATGCATTTTTTTAATTGATTAACATAAGTTGCGGTGAAAGAATTGCGACCTTTTTTTTCTTTCTTTTCTTTCTTATAAAGTCATATTTAATTGACTTTAAAAGTGATCCATCTTTTTCTATTAACTCCTTGTATTGCATATTTTGTAGTGACCTATTTGAGTGGATTGAGCTTGAACCACTGCAGTTCTGGTGCTCATTGCTGTTCATGGACCAGGTTTGGTCTTGCTTTGTTTTTCCCTCTGTTGGTTTTTGGTTGCAAGATATATTTAGGTTCTTCATATTATTTCTAAAGCTTTTGCAAATGGCCTTTGGACTTATCTGGGGGCTTGTTTGTCAGACAAATAATTATAAATAAGAACAAGTTTGTTGGGCACATTTTATAATGATAATTATGGATGGTAGGGGATAGAATGGCAAAAATAGAATTGAACTAGGAAATCCAATAATGTGAGGTGAACAAGTAATTTTTCTTAGAATATAAATTTTTAGGAAGTCATTGATTTAATATATATATATAATGTTGACATTTTGCGAAAAATCTTCTTCATGGCAAGGATTAATATCTGATTCCCAAATTTGTAATTGAATTTCTTGACTGATCTTTTATGAAGAAAGGGAAAGGAAATCTCCTGACTGATGACATTAATATATACAATTTTATAATGGTGTGGTATATAATATAAACTATGACTTCTGCTAGTAGTGGTCTTAAATATTTTATTTTCTTTCTGTAAATGTTAAGTTTGGATCTCATGTTGGTGACCGAATTGATGAATGCATCTAATTCTTTGTGAGCATCAATATTTTACCATAACGCCTATGCAAGTTTAATGTTGTTTCTTCATGCTATATGAAATGGATTTAATTATGTAATCTTGGGACCATTTCAGTTTTCCATTATATACCCAATATGCATGCAATTATGCAAGAATATATTGCTTAAACTATTGTGTTTTTTCTCTTGTAGTATAACTACGGTGGAATACCAGCAAAATCTGATGAAGCCATGAATGATGAATCTCAAGTTGACATAATATCAAGTTGGAATATTGCGGAATATTTGCCGAAAAAAATCCAAGTGAGTTACCTTGTATGAATTTTAGCTTGAATAAAGAACTAAATGCAATGGGAAGATCAACTCAATGAATTTCAAAGGTTTTTCATTTAATACAAGGCACTGCATGCTTGAAGTCTGATTTTTTTTTTTTGGGTTATATTTTGGTTTTCTACAGGACCATTATGTTTTCATAGTTTCTCAATTCATGTATATTCCTTGGAACTATACACGAAAACAAGCAGCAGTCAGGGCTTCAGTGCAGAATGGAGACTCCTGCACCCCATCAATTAATATTGGAGCTGCAGAGGCTTTCGAATCAGAAATAACTGAATATATTAAAGAGCAGGTATGACAATGGCAGAATAAGGAATTGAAGTGGCATGGTTTCTTGATTTGAATTATTAATGAATTCTTACATTTTGTGTTCTACTCAACAGATTAGCTCTTACTTCACTGACAAACTCCTTGGAGTTGTTCGTGATATTGTTCTTCATATGAAGGGGATGGGCAGATCAGAAACCGACCAGAGTACATCATCTGGCCTTCATCAACTTACGGATGATCTCCATAGAGGGGATGCAGCCTTGGAGTTTATCAAGCATGTCTGTGCTGTCCTTGCCCTCGACCAAAGTGTGCAGCATGATGTTCATGTAATACTTGTTTCCCAATTTTTGATAGCATTGCTTAACAACTACTATTTGATGTAGAACATGAAATAGAAGAGTGCTCCTCTTGGCAGGACTCATCTAAAGAACTTCTTTAGGTGTGGAATACTCCTATAGCGCTAACTTAGATATTTGATGTAGAACATGCAATCCCAGAGTGCTCCTCTTGGCAGGATTCATCTAAAGAACTCCTTTAGGCATGGAATACTCCTCTAGTGCAAACTTAGATATTCTCTTAGGAAATGTTATATTGGTTTAAATATGAGTTTAGTCCTTGCAAATATACCATTTTTTTATTTTAATCCTTGCAATTTTTTATTATTATTATTGAAACTCTTGCAAATATACAACTTTTTGCGTTTGGTATTTAGTATTTTGTATTAGTCCTTGCAAAATCTGTTCACAAATAAGCTGGTCCCTGTAATATTCATTTGTCCTTATTTTGACACTAAAATAAAAAACTCTAGCAGAACCCTCCCAAAAAAAAAATTCTACAAATTATAGAGACCAATTCCAGTATGAATAAATTTTGCAGGGACTAAAACAAATCAATAATGACCAAAAGCAAAAGTGGTATATTTGCAAGGGCTAAACAAATATTTTTACAGGGAATTTAACCAAACTATTGTTGTTTGTAGGGACCATTTGCATATTTAAGCATGTTATATATCATATAATCTTCAAAAGCGTCTAAAAGTTCACACTGAAGGCATATTTACAGACCCCTCAAGTCAAACACAACCTAATGACTATTCCTACTCTAAGCTAGAATAAGATAATCCAAAATTTGGATAAAATCCTAAATACTTAATAATGATAATTCTCTCAAATTAAAATCCCTATTTACTGATATAAAACCCAAAATAATAAAGTAAATATTGCAGTCTACATCATTATTATTAATGTATCATATACTTTTGGCTTTTTCGCATTATGGTCTTGTGTTGGAATATTGTATGTCTAGAAAACTGTATTAAAGAGATTATTCTATTTGAGTTATTGATAGTTGTGCGATTGTTGTTTTGGCATTTGACAAGCTTTCATAACCAAGTTTGTAAATTTTCATATTTTCTAGAATTCTGCATATTTTTTGGTGAAGTTTTCACGTACTGCCTGTGTCCTTATGACACCTTTTTGGGGTTACTTAGAAGTTAGACCAACAACTCTAAGATACTAGCTTTTGGGGTTACTTAGAAGTTAGACCAACAACTCTAAGATACTGGCTAGATGCATTAGTAATGATCCAGCCCTGATTGGAAAAGCAACTGAGTTATTTTGGCTTTGCAGTGCCTCGTTTCTATAGTACTTATTTGTTTCATTGTGATAAGACAATACTAGCGGTACTACAAAGAAGTACTGCACACTGCTGATTGCATACTTAACTTTTGCACATAAAATAGATTTTACCCCAGATAAAAAAAAATTATTAGAAATTAAGACATGTTGATTAGGATATCAAGAAGAAAGCTGACTTTGAGAAGTGTCTGGTTCTTAATCCCCAGAATAATGAAGAAACAAGATAAGTAGGTGTCGAGTGATATAACTAGCTTGTTGATCTTCTATATATCTTCTTGGTGAACCAAGTGATAGTTCTGATTGTGTCTTTCACTTGGCAGGTTATGAGAAAAAATTTGTTAAAATATGTTCGTGTCAGGGAGTTTGCTCCAGAAGCAGAGTTTCATGATCCCTGTCATTCCTTCATATTACCCAATGTCATCTGCAGGTAAACAATTATAGGTTTTGATTATGCAATGAATTATAAAGAATACAACAGCTTTGTTTATATTTTTTGGAATATCAATAGCATCAGGAGTTAATGTTTTTCATTCATTAAATGAAAATGGTTTCCTGGTCGAGTTTGACTAAAACCACCTCTCACATGTCATAGGTTCTATTGCCCCATCTTATCAATTGATTACCAAACATTATTTTTTATTTAGTGGAAACCATTAACTGTTTCTTTTAACGTCAGTCAATGTTTTGAACTATTTGGGGCCTAGGCTTGTAATTTATATGTATTTTTTTATCTTAAGAAAGGTTACAGGTAAAATAATCTTTTTGGAATTAACTGAATTTCTCACAACTCAATGCAATTACATATAGTCTCATTGGGCAGTTGTAACTTTCTATGTGCGTTGGAATTTATAATCTTGTTTAGTAATGGCCGGTTGTTAACTTCGATAATTTTATCATTAGTCTGACTTAGTGATGACATTTCTGTCGTCTTTGTATATGTTGGATGCAACAATTTTATTCATGATCCATAAAACAACCATAATCACTTTTTTTTCCTCTTTCGGGTCAGCTATTGTAATGACTGCCGAGATTTGGACTTGTGCCGTGATCCAACTTTATTGAACGAAGAGTGGCATTGTGCCGTACCTCAGTGTGGCCAGCCTTATGACCGTGAGGTGATGGAGAATGCTCTTCTTCAGATTGCACGACAAAGGGAGCGGCAATACCACTTGCAAGATCTGGTGTGTGTCAGGTGCAACCAGGTGAAAGCTGCACATTTGGCTGAGCAATGTGCATGTGCAGGCTCATTTAAGTGCAAGGAAGATGCAACAGAATTTCGCAAAAAGATGCGGGTTATCTACAACATAGCTTTTCGTCAGAAGTTCCAACTTCTTCAAGAATGTACCGCCTGGATGTTAGAACTCAAAATTGAATGAACCGTCTAGGGTTGAAACTAAACACAACTTAGGATGTGCAGAGTAATACTATCAGTGTAGACAGCAGATCCCTGCAACTTGCTTGCGGTGACGTGTTTAGGAAAAGAGTTGAAACCAACACAATCACATTATTCAACCATGTACAGTGTGCCAGACTACTGCAAGCAATTCATTTATTCTATATGTATATATGAAATATTATTTTGATCGATGCATGTTTTTTGTATTCTTTTTGATTTCGTGGATAATATTTGTATGTGTTACAATTGATTGATAGAGGTAGTGATGTTAACCTAATTGAGATTGCCAGTTCGATGTTGGTATTTTTGCGTGTCACTCGTCTTTAGACGTAGCATGGATACTATTCTTAAGTTAGAAATCGTCCAGGTATGAAAACATGGTGTTGACATAAGAAAAACGTGTTTTGGACTGTCACGTGTTTCATGTTTTATTTAACTAACATGCTACCTCTGGACCTGTATTTTTTGCATTAGGACGAAATCAATGTTTTATAAATCGAAATGGTTAATTAATATTTCATGCTACTGGTTAGGAGAAAACCTGTTTTTTTTCTTCTTATATTAGTAGGTATTTTTAATAAAATTTGTCAGTTCTTTTGAAATCCAAAATTGTCAGTTTAAGTTAGAAATGCTTATTTTAATATTACTGGCTAAGTTAAAAGAAAATGTCTCACTTAGGTATTAACCATTATTTACAGAAATTATGTCACAATTTTACCTATTTTTTATACATCACAATTTCACTTGTTAAGGTAAATTTAGTATACATCACAATTTTACCATTTTTTTGCCAAGTATCTTAGTTGTCAAAATTTCACTTGTTAAGGTAAATTTAGTGAATTTTTTTGGATTTAAACTTCGGTCTTTGTGTATTGTACTATCCCTACTAATTGAGTTATTCTTATAGGGACCATTTTACCATTTTTTTTTCAAGGAATAAAAGAAACTTATGCATACCAATGACGATAAATTGGGGAAAAAAAGAATCAAATATGCTTTTTATGACGGGGCATTATCGAGAAATTATAAATGATTAAATGGTAATTTGTAAGCAATGCTACGCCATAAAAAAATATATCTATTCTATTTGGTATTTTGTATAAATAAAATATTCAGTTAGGCTAAGAGGTAATTTTCTATTCTGTAGTAGGGCATTTGTATAATATTCATTTATGCTAAAATTTTAATTTCCTAGAATGTTAGGCATTTGTATAACTTGTGAAAAACTGGTTTAACCTACACTAACATGTATTTTTTTAATTTCCTCTTGGTGGTCTAATCTAGCAACTGGATCATGCTAACCGTTTGAAATTTTTGTTTATTTTTTGAGATAAATTTGTTTTGTTTTAGAACCATATTAGGGTGGCTTTTAACATGGGACTAATACTAAACTTGTTCATCAAAGATCACACCAGATAAACGGTTGGATTTTACAATTTTATGGAAAATTATCTATTTTTTTTATTACTTGAATTAGACAATTAGTTGGAGTTCATCTAACTTTGTAATAAGTACTTAGTTTAGTTAGATAGTATCTTGATGAAGGGACGGAATTGATTTTCGTACTTCAATTTAAGAGAATAAATAAATAAATAAATACTATCTACAAATTTAAGAGATCAAATTGTTTGGGGGTTGGGTAACTCATGCATGTAATTTGCTGGATGCTCCAACCTTGTTGCATGATGATTTTGTTGAGAGACGAGGAACATCAAACAGTATTCAATGTCAAAAAAAGAACCTAGCATTCTCAATTTTTTTTCCTTCTTCAGGCCATTATGAAAATTATTACAAATCAACAATCCTAAAAGTTTAACTCAGCACTTCCTACTGTATTATTTCATTTGTACAATACTATTGCAATTGCAACATGAAAACTTATCCAAAGTGAATAAAGTGCAACAATATCAACTTCCTTCCAAATAATGTATCACAGAATATCATCCTCCTAATCATGTGTTTATTTTTTCTAATACAAAACTCTCGACTTTTTCTCTGTTATGAAGGATTAGTCTTTCTTCTTCGAACATTCTTTCGCGCACTTGCAACGACTTCTTTGGTTTCGGCTTCATTTTTCTGTACTTGCTGCTCATTGTTAACAACTTTTGATTTTGAAGAATTGGTTTGAGCTTCATTTTTTTGTACTTGCTGCTCATTGTTAACGGCTTTTAATTTTGAAGAATTGGTTTCAGCTTCATATTTCTGTACTTGCTGCTCATTTTTAACAACTTTTGATTTTGAAGAATTGATCTGACTTCTCAACCGCAATATTTCACCCTTGGCAGAAGCCAATTCCTCTTCCAATTTCTTCCCTCTGCTCTCTAAACTCTCTCTCTCTCTGCCAAGTCTAGTAATGAGGTTATGAGCATCTTCAATGTTTTCTTGGGCCTCTTTGCTTGCATTTCTTTGTTCTGTAAGGTACTTGGCAAGAACCTCTTTCTCATTTTCCAGGCTAGAAATAAGTGATTTAGCCTCTTCTAGTTCACTAGAAAGGATCACCGAATTTCGGTTCATTTCATCTAGTGACTTGGTAGCCTCCTCGAGATCCATTTCAACAGTTCTTCGTGACTCCTTGTCCTTCAATACTTGCTCCTTCAAAGCCTGTAAATCATTGTTCAAAGAAGTAGCTAGCTTCTTTTCTTCCTTCAAATCCTCTGCTGTGACTTCAGCCTTTTTGTAGATCTCAATTAATTCTCTTTGTAGGCTATCACGGTTTTCAAGGGTAGCTGTTAGCTCATTGGAGGTACTTTGCAGCTCTTCTTCGGCTTTCTTCAAATGTTCCTTTACTGTAATAAGCTCCTTACTTAATTTTTCCGCCTCGAGTTTTGTATCATCAAGTCTACGCTGTAGTGACTCCTTAACTTCGGCGAGCTCAGATGAAAGCTTAGAGACTTGAAGCTCAAGATCTTTGCACAGGTTGTTTGACTTATTTAGCTGTTTTTCCAGATCAGCAGAGTCATTTCTTGAATTTTCAAGATTCTCTTGAGTAACTTGGAGTTCATACTTCAAATTACTCACTCTCTTTGATTCATTCTCTAGCAACTCTTTCAAACCTTCTCGTTCTTTGGTTAAATCAGCGATGACAACCTGGTTTTCGCTTGATTCATTTAAGGCGAGTTCAAATTTATCTGTTAGCTGATGAAGCTCGTCTTCTTTTTCTTTCAAAACCTTAGCATCCAAAGCGGCCTTCTTTTCAGACGTCAACTTTTGGTCATTGAATTCCTTCTCCAATACACCATATTCACTCCTTAAGTTATTATTCTCAAGAGTTAAGGAACTCACACTTGAATTTAGTTCCATCACCAAGGAATCTTTTCCATCTAGTTCCTCTTGGCTTTTCAGTATTTCATCTTTTAACCCTTGAATATGCAAATGAGCATTGGATAATTCATCTTTGGTTTGGTCATAGGTAGAGTTCAAATTCCTCAATTCCAACTCCTTTTCTGCAAGGGATGAATTCAGACTCTGAACAACATGTTCTTTGTCCTTGAGGTCTTCACTAAGCAGATTAATTCTTTTTTCTAAAATTTCAATAGAATCTACCTTTTCTTTCAATTTGTTTTCAAGATCTTTCTTATCCGTATCAGCCTTTGAAAGATCGATTTCAAGTCTGTCAATTTGAAGTTTTAGCTCTGCAATCAAACTTTTCTCGCTTTTTAGTTCCTTTCCCAAACTGGTGACAGTACTCTTTGCAGAATTTAGTTGTTCAATCAGAGCTTTCTGCTCTTCCTTTGCCTTTCCAAGTAGTTTGGCTTGTTCCTCCTGATCGTTAGATAACTTCAACTCGTAGTTCTTCCTCAACGAAACGACCTGCTCTTCTTTTTCCTTCAGTTTGTTGCTCATCTGTGCACATTAGCCAGTAAAATATGACTAACACATACTAAAAAGAAAATACTCCTTCAAAAATTAACCATTTAAAAAAACTAGATAGAAAGAGATCAATCATTGTCGTTCCTCTAGAAACATAAAAAAAGAGTAATCCCTCACTTTTCTCTTTAAACTATGACTTTACCCAGAAGTTATGAAGCACTGAAACAGACACATACACCGAACACAACACCAACACCGAGACCAAGATTGGAGAAATTGAAAAGATTGAATGTAATAACATGGGTTAGTGTCAGTGTCATACAAGTCTTGGGCACCAATACATGCCGGACACTTAGACACACCGTCGATCTGAAATGCCAGTGCTACATAACTTAGACGAGAGACATTCCTCAAAGGCCATACATGTCTTGCCGGTTTTCTAGAATCATAGTTAAAGTGCATAGAACCTTACTGTTTCTATTGTTGCAACAGCAGCCAACTTTTCTTTCTGAGCGAGTGCATAGAGAGCCCCCAACAGACCAGATGATATGATTCCAATTCCATTCAGAAGAGACACAAAGGAAGTTGATTGTTTCTCCATTTCAGGTGCTGCCTGTCCATAGAAGCAATAAGTTTAGAATCCGTAAACATCCAAAGGACAAAAACCATAGGCAGAAATTAATATTCAACATTTGTATCTGAATTTAACAGAAAACAAACCTCGCCTAGCTTTTTATCCTCCGGTATCTTCACCTCACTTTCTTCTGTAAGGAGAATGGATAATTACACAAGTTACTAAATTAAAGAACCAAGTGATACTTCACTAAACAGTTGAAAATAATAACAAATCATAGTCCACATCACAAAATTAAGTACATGGACACACAAACAAAGCAAGGGCCAAAACAATGCATGCATATACACACACGGTCATGATTCAAGAAAGGATAATATGCAGATCTCCACTTGACATATTAATGGAGCACTAAAAGTATATTGCAAAATAGCACAAATTACAATAACAAAGTAGCAAAACAGCAAGGGAAAGGTTGATGCTTTGAAAGTTAATTGATTAAAGGAAGTTAAGTATCCATATATTTACATCCTTGAAGAAAATAATGAAAGTTCTAGACTCATAATATTCTAGATATGAAAAGAAGGAAGAAAAGAATTATACTCAGAAGCTGAAACCTATTTTGCATTGGTAGGGAAACTAGTTATAAACTTTGATACCACCTTCAAATTTGGGTTGTGCCTAACTCAACCATACAAAACAGGCTTACAAGGTAAGGGAAGCTTCCCACTTATAAACAATTTTTCATGTTATATCTCATCCAATGTGAAACTCTGAGAAAAATTCTGATTAGCATTAGTTTTTTTTTGCAAAATAGGAAGAAACTCATCAAGAATAGCAAAAGAAGACCTTTCTGCCCAAACTGTCCATGAAACACAATTATTGGATTAGGTGTATTTTTGTTTTTATAAATAATTGTATGAGAATTTAAAAATGGTCATCAAAATCAATTTAATAAGTTAAAAATACTTTCAATTCGTCTCAAATTTTGAAACAGTGCATTGCATTCAATCAAACAAATATTTGATATTTGGGTAAGGTATGCATAGAGTACATATTGTACACTTTTATTTTTTAAATTTTCTACTGAGCACCACAGTGACGGAGTATCTCTCAAATAAGCCAGTCCGCTATAAAGACTAATACTAATTAGTTTGGTTTGCTACAAATAGCAATTTCACCTGCCCATTTGAGACTGATAAAGCAACAAGAGTAAGACCCCTCTCCAAAGGATTTATGTTCACAAAGGATCGAACCAAGTAACTCCTAGTAAGGAGTAACCATGTACAATCTCCTCACTTGCGGACTTAGCATGCTTCCACTAGGAAAAATCCATTGGGTACACATGACATAGTTTGCGTTAAACTATGTAGCACAAACACAAACACAAAGATCCGACACGAGACAGACGCGGAGGCACTACTAATGTCCAATATATAGGACACTGACACATCTATATATATGTTTATTATAATTAGATCAAATCAAATATGAACATCATTTATAAGTATCTAAATTGAGAATCAAGATTACCACAAAATATTTTAAAAACACCACACAAATGCTAATTTTTACATTTTATAATGTTGACAAATATACAGTAAGCACAAAATCTACTGCAGAGTAAGTTTCAAACTAAGACATCATGAAACTACTACTGAAATCACCATGTAACCAATCAAAGAGGTACCTGAATTTGTGGATGCTGATGAAGATACAGACGACGAGACAACGTCTGAGAGAGAGACATCGGGACTAAAGAGAGGCATCGAGACATTGTCAGAAAGCATACGTCGTCTGCGAATAGAGCGGAGACGTCGACTGCGAACAGAGTCCCGAGAGGAAGGGAAACGTTGTCTACGAACATGGGATGAAATGAAGATGAAGACTGAAAAAGAGGCGAATTATGAGACCAGAAATGGAGAATCGAAATTGGGAAATTGGGAAAGAAAGATGAAAAGCAAAGAAGACCAGGACTTCTATACGCGGGATATTTTGAAAGCCTAACTAAAATACTATTTTGTAACACTTATAAAGGATATTTTGAATGCCCAAGTAAAGTATCAGAGGAGTGTTGAAGCCAAGAAAGAGTTTTTGAAGTGTCTGACACATGTTGTAAGATTGTCAATGTTAGGGGTCCCACATCAAGTAAATAAAAAGTGCTTGATGTGGTACTTAAGCCATGAGGCTCTCCCACCTATTGGACTAGTCTTTTGGGTTGGGCTCTCTTCATGGGCTTAAGTCCTAACAATTGGTGCTTTCGTTGAGAGTTGGACCACGAAAAGGGCTACTATAGGCTGGATTCAGGTGTTCCACCGAATACTAATAGGTGAGTGAAGCCACCAAAAGGGAAAGGGCTACCATTGAGTCAGTGCCGATAGAGTGAAAGCCGCCGTGGACGTCAGCTCTTAAAGGGCGTGACAATGTTAGGAGTCCCATATCGGGTAAATAAAGGTTACTTAAGCCATAAGGCTCTCCCACCAATTGGACTAGTCTTTTGGGTTGGGCTCTCCTCATTGGCTTAAGTCCTAACAGTCAATGTCCAACCCACACCAACGTAGTCCAGACATGCAGGCACCCCTGAACTTATGAGTGTCATGCTTCTTAGGAGAAAAATTATAATAATAAAAATCACGGAGACCAAGGAGCTTATTTAACGTGTAAAACTGAAATCTTACCCCAAATGTACCCTTAACATTTACTATTGGGAAAAGGGGATATTCACAGTCGGTGTAAACTAACTCTACATTAACAACACATAAAAATCAAGCATTTGACAATTATCTTTAAAATACAGTTTTAAAACGAATTTATGTGACAATACGTTGAATTGTCATTGCGTGACGGTGCAAAATAGTTTTACACCAACAATGCACCTTCTTGGCCACCACATCTTTTCACCCAAAACCCACTTATACACACAATTGGAACACCAACAAAAAATGTGTCACTTTTCTTATAATTGCGACCAAAACACACCACATATTTTTTATAACGAACATTTCATATGTACTAATGTCATAATAATAAACTATCATCGTGGAAATAGGTACTTTATCCTAGCCCTAAAACAAGATAGACTCTCCCTATGTTAAAGAGTCTGACGTTGGATGAGAGATGACCTGAGCAAGTGCTTATACGAGCAGGCAGTCATCACTTGTGAGATTGTATTAAGCCCAACCACATATTCCAAGACCGTCATGTATCCCCTCACCCAAAACAAGATAATGTCATAATAATAATAATGAAAACGATTTAATTGGTCCATAAATAAGAAATAAAACAATAAGAGTAATGTAATTTGAAGAACATTGAAATGAAAGAAACAAACAAACGTACTAGGTGATGAAAGAATTCCTTCAACAGCGGCCACGGCAGTGTTGAATTTCAGAAAGGGAAGAACAGCAACACCCATTAACAGAAATGTTCTCTTGTTGCATATTGGATCTTGCTGGTGACGAGAGCAACATACCACAACGGGAGAACGGAGCTGCTTGGTGGTTCTATGGGGACGACAAGATGAAGAAGAAGAAGAAGGGAAGAGAAATGGGTATAGAAGCGGAGAGTGGAGCAATGAAGATGTGCTACTCGCTGCTCCAACAAAACCCATGTTTATGTTTTTTTTTTAGTTAGCGATTATGTCGCTCCTCACTGCGCCACCTATTCATACACTTCCAACCAACATATGTTTGCCGAAACACTTTTTAACCCATTCATTTGTGGCTATCGTTTCTTGGGTATCATAATCTTATATATAGGTGGACAAATAAAATTACATTAACTGTCAACAAAGAAAATTAATTTTTCATGGTCCATGTTAAAAGGTGTTTCATGCTAACACACCTTTTATATGTGTATGGTTACGTTCACAAATATAATTGCTTTAGGCACACATACCAGCGAATATGTTAAAAGAGAAAAAATATTAATTTATTATTATTATTATTATTATTATTGAAAACATTGGTTATGTGTGTATGTATGTAGGGAAAAGACTATATGTAAGATGAGATATATCATGTTTTTATGTGACTAGAATCTAACTCCAACATTACTCACATTACATTTTTGGGTAGCATTTGGGTGACATAGAATTTAGTTACATTGGTGACATTGGTTAACCACAATGTCACAATCTTGTGAAATAGAGAAGAAAGACACTTGTCATATTATGGTTGACCGATGTCACCAAATTTATGTTACCCAAGTGCTACCCTACATTTTTAGATCTTGATCGACTATAAACCCGATGAAATACAAGATACAAGTTCTATAAAGACAGTACAATACTCATATAAGATCGGGTTAATACCAAGACAAGTCACATCAGTATCCAAAAAAAATAAATTGACAAATTATTTTTGAATCTTAGGATAGCGATAACATGATTTGAAGAATCACAAATTTTCATGGCCATTTGGGAGATAATAAGACAAATGTGCAAACATGAAATTGTGAGATAAAATAAGATTGAAAACATTATTAAGTTCTCGATTGATTTATATCATGTGTAATTGGTGTTGTTGTGAATTAATTGCTATGCTACCATTGGATTGTTATGATTACTTGACTCGTTTGATTTTGTTGATTGAAATTGTGTGTGTCACTATGTATTTCATAATGTTTAAATATTTGAATATGAGATGCTTGATATACCTGGTGTAATGGAATATAAATTCATATATTGATATAGCTTGTCAAATTTTTTGTGTAAAATATTGATGTTACTATATTGATGTGCCTATGTGTAGATCGACAATTACCCCATTAGACGATTAAACAATGATAGTGCCAACTTATGTTGTAGATGGTACTTCTAAGGAGTATCCTATGCCAATGAAGGGAGGGATTAAATGTTAGGAGTCTTGAGATGAGATTATTATGTCATCATCTAAATAGAGTTTGACAAGTCTAAATGATGTTAGAGAATTATTCGACTCTTAGGGTTCATACGGTACAATATCAGTAGAGAGAAACACACCCACAGCTGCGAAATATTTGATCCATATGCTTGGTATGCTGCAATATCACTAGAAAGAATAAGCATACCAGAAGTGACACAATATCACTAGAGAGAAACAACCATAGGATTCAATATCACTAGAGAAAAGCTCAGTGAAACTGTGTTATAGGGTGTAGTACATTATCACTTGAGAGAAGTATTACACAATTCATTATCACTTGAGAGAAGTACACCCATACTTGATCATAGAATATATAGGGAAATATCACTTGAGAGAAGCACAACCCTTTGCAGAGTGACGTTAGATTCTAGAGTCGTTGAGACTATCGTAGTATTATAAAATACTAATTTAATACTTTAGAGTAGAATAGTATGTTGGAACAAAGGGTGTTTCACATAATCACCGTTTAAGTTTTGATGATAACAAAGTATTAAAATTGTCAATTGGATATGCTAAACATTTGTTCAAGTGTACATGACCATTATCAAAGTCTTATTCATAGAGGTTATGGTTGAACGAATCAAAGAGCAAAGGAATTTATTTTGAAGCCTAAGAGCATCTGAATGAAAGTGCTCTTGAAGATGATGTCATCAGAAGTTTAGTGCGTCTGAAGAAAACAGCTCATGTATCCACGTCATCAGAAGCAAGATCATCAGAAGCAAGTTCATCAGAAGCTACTTCACCAGAAGCTTAAGAGCGTTGACAAAGTACAGTGTACGAAGTGTACAACCACTATCTATGCGTATGCCTCTGCAACCACCATCTCTGCATCTTGTCTCCTCTATAAGACAAGAATAACAGTAATGTTTGCAGACAGTGTTCCTTCTCTATTGGAATGGATTTGAAATTGTTTCTTCATAGGACAATTATCAAATCGGGCAAAAGATCAATGGTGAAGAATCAAAGCTTCAGTCAAGACAAGTTGATGTACCAGCTAGTTCTCAACGTCTCTCAAATCCTCTATAAATAGGGATAAAGACTTGAAGAATAAAAAGAGCTAGAGTTGAAGAATAAGTCTAACACATATTATCTGAGCAAAAACGCTGCAAAATACACATCAACAACTTAGAGAATTCTTACCAAAGTTCATATCTTAAAATTTCTAAGTGTCTAGAAAAACATAGTCTGTTCTGTTTGCATTGTTTTGTGAATACCTCTGATTGTATATCAAGTATTCAAAACCATTTTCAATTCTTTGTAATTGTTTAGAAAAGTCTCTTTCTTTTGTGATTGAGCAAAGGAAGTCTCTTGGAGTTGTCCTTGAGCATAGAAGTCTCTTTCAGGTGTGATTGAGCAAAGGAAGTCTCTTGGAGTTGTCCTTGAGCATTGAGAAGTCTCTTACTGTGTGTTTGAACAACTTGTAATTTGATATTACATTTTAGTGGAACTCTCCTTGGAAGTGCAAGGGAGACATGACTACTTCCGGTTTGTGGAAGGAACCTGTATAATTGCTTGTGTTCTTCTTTCTTTTCTGCACACTTACTCTCTATCCGCTGCATTAAGACTCTGAACTCAAATCAGACTCTGAACTCTATCAGACTCTGATCTTGAAAACAGTTTTATATCGTAAGAAGGAAAAGTTTTTGAAAACATAATTCAACCCCCCCTTCTTGTGTTTTTTCTCACCTTCATAGTAACAAGGAGCAAAGAGAAGTTTAGAGTCTAGGAGCATGTATATAATCCTTGAAATGTAACTTGACTTGGTGGGCCTTGTGAGTTCTTAGCAATGTTAGTTATGCTTACTTATTTATGGTAAATGTAATTTGAACGATAAAATGGTTGATAACGGGCAAAATGATTGGTTATCACGTTGCACTTATCCCCCATAATGAATGAGAAATTGAGTGAATGCATGACCTAAAACATCTAATGCCTATTTAGGATTTTAGAGTTTTGATTAGTTTTTACTGTTATTTAATCATTTTGAACTAGTCATGCTTGTTTTGGATGTTTGACGAAACAAGGTGAGGATTAGCACTGGAGATCTGGGAAGTTGCAACATGGATTATGATGCTTCACTGAGGATATGGAAAGATGCAGCGTCCTGGATCGCTAGCCGGGTCATACAATAGTACGAACCCATGTGACCCTTTCTTTCCATTACTTAATGGTTAAGTTCAATGAGATGGCGCCAATGATTGGAGTGCGAGGAATAAAAAGAATACACTTGAAGTAGGTAGGATAAAATAAGGACAGCTCATAGAGGAAATGACCAAAGGGTACAAGTTGTAGTGGTTGAACTTGTGCTATAAAAGGTCAACCATATGTTAGTGCATATGGCCTAAAAATTTGCATAGTGAATTGAGAGGTCAAGTTCCAGCTAGGGTTAGCAGCACTAGAGTTCTCACTCCATCTCATATTCTCCATAGGTTTGCATGAGTGCTTTTAGCTCACCTCTTTCCTTCAACGATTGTAATTTTATGCTGGCTCTATTTTATCTATCAATTTAACTTTTCATGTTTTCATTTATTTTTCATTTCACCCTCATCTCCAAGGTTTAACTCATCATGAGCTAAACCCCATCTTGTGGATTAGACATGATGGAGTTATGATATTCTTTGCTTAAAATTTATAAAGCTATAGCTTCACGCTTCTTTAAAATAAACCGTTTTAACTCAGATTTTTTGAAAGTAAAACTTGATCTCTTTTACTTTTGATGTTATAGTTCCTTGATATCGATTGGATAAGGGAACAAAACATGTTTGTTTGATATGAGTTAGTCCTATGCACTGAAAGGTGAAGGGAACGAGAGAGGCTAGTTTGCACAAGTACTAGATCTCGGTGGATCCTTTTAAGCGTTGAGATCTAACTAGGACTTTTGTCTTAGGCGAAAAGCTTAACATAATAACACTTCAGTGGAAAATGTTGATGACCTAACCTAGCAACCTAGCATGTTAAGATTATGTGACTACACTCCGATTGGATGTATTCATGTGCTTAACATGAATGTTGAGTTGTGATATACTCCCAGTGGCCATCAGGTTGCCAGAAAGTCATAAAAAGTTATAGCTCTGTAGATCGTAGTAAAACTCTATCATAACTGAATATTTGTTTAAAGGGAAATGTCAACTAGTGCCCTCGGGGCACTGGTTAAGGACATTAAATAGTAACTTTTTATAAAAGTTTGTGTAATCAGTGCATTGGAAATTGAAAACTTTTAAATTTTAAAAGAATAATTACTTTATTTAGCATGCTTAAGGAGTGCCCCGGGGCACTCGTTAACAAGACCCTTGTTTAAACCATGCTTTTAACTTTGAGAATAAGTCTTTTTAGTTGTTTTCCCAAAACATTCACTTTATTTTATTTTTGTGACAAATGATTTATTTTATTTTTTGTAAACAAGTTTTCTACTAAAAAAACTATAGGAAGCTATAGCTCCCTAGTCCTTGTGAGATTAGTATCTTTTTATACTATAACTTGGACAATATATACTTGCACTCAGTCTTTCCATCTTAAAATACTTGGTGTTTTGGGAGAAACCAATAGTTTTAAGTTTAAGTTTGGGAAAAACTCTACTCAAATAGTGATTCCGGAAAAGAGATAAACTTATTTATTTAGTTTTTATATAAGAAATTCATAATCTATGATGTAAAAGAAATTATTTTTCAAAAACATAGGATTTGACATCATTGCTATTATAATTATAAATTTTAATGAAGTAAAATGTGTATTATGCTTTATTATGGGACAATGTGTATCCCGAAGCTTGTGAAAGGTTTTTTTTTTTTTTAATAAAATTGATTTTATTTTATTGCTTAAGAACTGACTAATTCGAGTGTTCCAATTTCACCGTCTACTTGCAAGGACGCTCTTTTTAAATCTTAAAAAAGTTTTTATTTGAAATTCCCTGTTACGGATCAATCTCCATTTTCGAACTAATAGTTGTAATATTTATTTTTGGGTTTTGGATGTCATATCATGCACCTCGTGAATGGTGATGAAAAATTCTCCTTTCTGCTATTAATTCTTTAGCATTCCAAGCAGTTTCTCCTTTGATATATCTTGTGACTTCAAACAAAATTCCCTCAAGTAAAATTTGATCTTAAATTCTTTAATGTGATAAGTCTAATACCTTCGCAACCTCTACCAATCATCTTCTAATCATATCAACCTAACAGATAACACCAAAAAGACACTGACACATATAGTTGTATCGATAGGGATGAAATGACCGACAAAAACTATTTTCGTTACAAGATCGAACTTTACCAAAACTATGAGTAACTCTCTAAAATCGTCTAAAAACTTAAAATAAAGTAGCAAAAAGACACCATAAAACACTAAAATACATGATATGATGAGAAGTCATCAAGCTCTCAAGCATATGACAAATATTGTCTTCAATAGTTCACCTAATTTGGTATGTATGGATTATAAGGAACAATATAAGGTTTCAAAATAGTTTCAATCCCATAGTTATATATGATGTGCAGCAAAGTAATAGGTTAGATTCTGGTCACATGATTTCTTTAAAGCAGGATTTCAAGATTATGCAGTTCTTTAAAGTAGCTGGAAAACCTAAATATGTCAAGAAGATAGTCGAAGTTCTTTGGAAACCACCTCAAGCTGGTTGGATCAAAGCATACACTGGTGGTTCAACATTAGCGAGCCCTTCGATTGCCGCAATTGGTGTTGTATTTAGAGATCATAAAGCTAGATTTGTTGGAGGTTTAACTGAAACATAGGCTATTGTAATACTCTATAAGCTGGGTTTCAGGCAATATTGTTTGTAATTGAAGTTCATAGCATGGGATGGACAAACATGTGCATTGAGAGTGACTCTTAGGCAGCGGTCATAACTTTTAATAACAAAGGAGCAATGCCTTGGTTCATAAGTAACATATGGGAATTTATTGTATGGAATTAACTAAAGTGATGAATTGTTAGATTTCTCTCATTCCTGCCATGTTTTATAACAGTACACATACTCAGAAAAGGCAATCATGTTCTTGATTCTTTAGCTAGACATGGTCATAGCATTTTGAATGCTCAATGGTGGAATGAGCCTCATAGGTTCATTCACTATAGGTATGTTAGAGACTTTTCTGTTTTTTTTTTTTTTTCTTTCTAACTTTAGGTTTATATTCTAATTGGGTATGACCTAGACCCTCAATTTTTTATGTTTTCTTTGTGATAAAATGTTTGATTTCATCTGAAAAAACACATTGAGTTAGTGATTGCTAAAATTTAGAGTGTGACTTAGTTGACATTTTTTTTTAATGAATATATCTAACTATTATAATTTTCTTATTTAATATTTAATTTACTATTATATTTCTCGACCTCCCATTTCATAAATTTCTGGATCCGTCCATAAAACTCTCCTCTCTTCTCAATTTCTTTTCTTTCCTACCAATCCAGCTTCTCTTATCTTTCTCTTTTCTCTATGCTGTCTCTCTCATCTATTTCTCTCAAACCAAATAAAAAAGTTTAGAGTTTCTAGTGTTTGGTAACTCAGGATGTGAGTGTCCCTCGTTTTGTGTTGTAGGGGGCTGTTCGGTGGTGTCACATAATTGAAACTTATCTCTTCTCATCTTATCTTGCGTTTCATTAGTTAATGTTGTGGCATTTCATTGTGTATCATATTAAATGTATTCCGATTTAGGAGCAGCTTTACACATCTTGTGCTAGTTTGTTGCTTTTCAATAAAAATTTGCTTATTAAAGAAGTCTATTGTATATGTAAAATATGCATGTAAATCTGATAAATAATATAAAAATAATTGCTGTCGACAGCGCTGGTATATATGAAAACTTTAATCATGACATGATAACTTTTTAAATATGAAAAGAGAAAACAATGCAAATGAACATGCAAAGGATTTGCATGCTACCTTGTCAAGATTGGGCAAACATTAGAAGATAATCTAATTAGGAGCACGTTTTATTATGCTTTTCAAACTTCAAAGTTGGTAATTCAACAAAAAAAACAATACAAAACTTCAAAGCTGGTTTTTCTCCCTTCTACAAACTTTGCAAGCACACTGAACCAAACCGATTTCGTCATGTCAAACGTGATTTTTTTTTTACTTTATTACATCTTAATTAATGGTTAACTTTATTTTTGGTCATGAAGTTATGGGTGCGAATAATTGGTACAAAGTTTCTCTCTAATTCCTCCAATCCGAACATCAAACCATTACTTATCATTAAAATTAGAGAGTATTAGAAACACACTCTTGGGATATAGTAGTATTTGATATATAGTTTTTATAAGATGCAAAATTTATTTGTTTTAAATGATAAATATGTAGTAGTATGTTAGGGATAAAACCCTATACCTGTTGTTCATATCATGATCACTCAACTTCTTAACTCTATCACTCCAATTGGTAAGCCAACTTCCTATCTTTATATATAATTATTAGTACGATACTTGAATGACTCTTAGGCCTTATTTGAGAGTTTTGAATGGGAAAGAATAAGAGGGTTTTTGGGAGAGGTGAAGAAAGGGAAAAAGAGAGAAATCACATGCTTTAATTGATAGAGTAGTAGAGAATGTGAATGAAATACTTATAATTAATAAATTTCTAATTTTTGAAAATATTTTAAAAATATGAAAATGATTTAAATAATTTGTTTAAATTCTCCAATTCTTCTACAATATATTTTTGAATTCCTAGATATTTTATATTATGAGGAAATTATACTTCTTATTCAAATTGGAGGAACCATCATTTAAACTAAAGTTAGGTCTTGTTTTTATTACACTTTGCATGCATATATTATCGATTTAAATAAAAACAGCTCTCCCCCTCTCTAGTTATAGCCACACATACAAACAAACATCAAAATTTTAAATATTATTCATTTATTTATATAGGAGGTGCAATTAAATATAGATAGGAACGAGGAAAATGATGGCCATATGTAGAATGAGCATACAACATCAACAACACCACGCCTACATGTTAAACAAATACTCATTAGGACCATTTAAGCTTGAAGCTTAATACGACATATCTTAAATATATTTAAAATTTGATGCTTTTAGTTAAAAATACAGTACCAACTAGTTAAGCAATTTAAAATGAATACTGTAAAAAAAAAATATAAAAACTACTCCGTGTCTTCCCCGTGTATTTTGCAGCCTGCCATTTGCTATCTCAATCGAGGATCATATTTATAACGCGCACTATACTTTTCTGTGTATATAGTACTTCTTTTCTCTTTTTTGTTTTGTTTCATATAATAATATTGATAATTATAATAAGATATTTTTCTTAACTCTTTAGTTTTTATGAAAAAAAGACTTTAGTAAAAACACCATGAGTGCTACAAGACCCGACAAGCAAAGGCCAATTACCACTTGGTTGAGTGTTAGCAAAAACACTACCACTTGATTTAATTACAATAAGATTTAAAACTATGTTTATAAATTTGCAAAAAATAAATAAATAGAGAAACGATATGTATAGGAAAAAAAAATGAATATTGTTGAAAAAAATAAAGCAAAAAGTTGTGCAAAAACATTACCATGGGGAAGGCATCCAAATATATATATATATATATATATATATATATATATATATATATATATATATATATATATATATATATATAGGCTTAAATATGTAAATCATCCCTGTAAGTTCGCGTGTTTTTGCTTTTCGTCCCTGTATCTTTTTTTGTTATAAAACAAACCCTGTAAGTTACAAACGTTTTGATTTTCGTCCCTCTCGTCAGCATCTGTTACAAAAACGCTGATGTGTCTAACGGTGGCTGACGTGGCGTTGTTTGATGTGGCAAAACAAGCTTATGTGTCCTTCCATGCAAGATTACAGGGACCAAAATCAAAAACCAAAAATTACATAGGGACGAAATTAAAAATAACTAAGTTACAAATTTGAAATTAAAAATCCTTGATGTTTCCATCTTCTTCCTCTATCATCCGTATTATTATTCTTCTTCTGCTCAGACTCTCTTCACTGTGAAATTATAAAGAAACCATTTGTAACTTCTCCTGACTTTGTATCGTGATTTCTCCATTCACCAAATATATACTTTATCATTTTGAGGCCAAAACTTGTCCCATTTTTTGTCCTACGTCACATGAATGAATACATGTTTATGGGAGAAAATTTAGAAAAAGGTGATAAGTTAGCTTTGAAAACCTAACTAGTTTTCAATGCACAAATTTTGGTTTTGTTATTCAAGTTATTTTTTTTGTGAAAGTATCACTGCTGGAAGTGTCACTTTAGTTCCAATGTTGTCTTGTTGTTGTCCGCAAATGAAATATAATGGGTTACCACAATGGAATGCAAGGAAATAATGTTACAGGTTCATGTAAGAAGAATATGAAAGAGAGAGGAAGAAGACACACAGAGAGATGAAGAAGATGGAAAGGTTTTTAATTTCAAATTTTGTAACTTAGTGATTTTTAATTTCGTCCTTCTGTAATTTTTCGTTTTTGATTTTGGTCCCTGTAATCTTGCATGGAAGGACACATAAGCTTGTTTTACCACGTCAAACAACGCCACGTCAGCCACCGTTAGACACATCAGCGTTTTTGTAACAGATGCTGACGGGAGGGACGAAAATCAAAACGTTTGTAACTTACAGGGTTTGTTTTAGAACAAAAAAAGATACAGGGACGAAAAGCAAAAACACGCGAACTTACAGGGACGATTTACATATTTAAGCCATATATATATATATATATATATATATATATATATATATATATATATATATATATATATATAGGGGATGTATTAAATAAGAAGTGATTTTAAAATGAGAAGTAAGAAGGTTAAATAGCAGCTGTTAGATTAAAATACACAGTTTAGATTAAAAGTTGGTTTTAGTGGAAATCATGGGGTGGTTGTTCATATTCTTAGTTTTTGTGGATCTAGCACCCCATGATTTTCACTAAAACCTAAATTGTATGTAACCACCCCATGATTTCCACTAAAACCAACTTTTAATCTAAACTGTGTATTTTAATCTAACGGCTGCTATTTAACCTTCTTACTTCTCATTTTAAAATCACTTCTTATTTGATACATCCCCTTTAAATATATATATATATATATATATATATATATATATGTGTGTGTGTGTGTGTGTGTGTGTGTGTGTGTGTTGATACCCAAACCATTACCAATTACCAATAATCTGTAGCAAATGTGTCTAAATGTTTTTCAATGTCAATTTTTATAGACACTAACATTCAAATGTGCCTCTGTTATGATCACTCTCTTTTTAACATTCGCTCGGACATACACGCTTCTATTAGGTGAAGCCACATATTGTTGCAAAGTATTTACATAACTATATGTATGAGTGTGTATGTAGTAAAAGAGGATTTTATTTTTTTATTTTGTGAAAGGAAAAAGAGGACTATAATCAGCTGTCAATTATTTTACGTGATTGGATTTCTCTCCACTTCATTGATTCATTCCTCTCCCCATACCTGCCACTCTTGTGGGGTCCAGCCATTGCCACATGTCCAACATACATTTGATAAAATGGAAGGTTGCATGTGATGACAAGTAGCAAGGTGCATGGTGTACACATGGTGTAGTGTATGAGTAACACATGTTGTAGTATATGAGTGACACATGTTGTGGTGCATGCAAGGGACACTTGGTGTGGTGCATGCATTGCAAGGGACACTTGGTGTTTTGCATGAAAGGCAAATGATAAGTGTCTTCATGCATGTAAGCAAACTTTGGCTTGCTTCTCCTATAAATAAGACCATGAACAAGCATTCACAACACACCACGAGAGAAGAACAACAAGAAGCAAGAAAGAAAGAAAGCCTTGCTCAAGAGATAGTAATCCTCATAGAGAGTTTTCTTGTGAGAGAAATAGTGAGCCAATTTGTGAGAGAGTTTCTTACAAATTGAGAGATACATTGTAGTGAGATCCACCTAAGGGTGAAGTTGTTGTATTCCTATTATCATTATAGTGGAGTTTTTAAGAGGCCCAAGGGTCCCGTGGTTTTTCCCTTTCTCACATTGAGAATGTTTTCCACGCTAAAATTCTCTTTGTGTCATTACGCTTATTTTTCACGTTTCCGCTAGTGCCTATTTTGAGTTCACAGAGGAGGGAAATTATGCAGGCATTTCCCAACAGTGGTATCAGAGCACGCATTTCTCTAGGACTCTGAGGTGTTGTATCTGCAAGATAATTCTTAGTATGCTCTATGGCTGCAACATTGTTTGATCTTCCACATTAGAAAAGAAATTTCTTGTCGCTAGAAATAAAGTGAGGTAGTGATATATTGCATGTCTAGGAGTTCTGGCAAGGAAAGACTTGGTATTTAAGCGTGTCTATTGACCCACCTCTCTTACCTGGTGCACTATTCACGAGCTCATATTTATTCTAGTATACGATACTAGTCACACTGGTTAAAGAAATTATTTCCTCTGTAACTCAAGATGGAGGGTTCAATCAGCCATGGTGGTGATATGTTCAAGCTAACGGCTGACAACTACACATATTGGAAGCCAATGATGGAATATCACTTGTATTGCAAAGACTTCCATGAGCCAATCACCCAGAAGGATAAACCCGAGAAGAAGACTGCTACGAAATGGGAGACGGAGAATCGGAAAACAGTGGCTATGATCCGAAAATACATTGATCAAAGCTTGTTCGAGCATGTATCAACTTATACCAATGCGTATGAGTTATGGACGAAGCTTGAATCATTGATTCAAAAGAAGACGCCCAAAAATAAAGCACACCTTGTTAGAAGACTGGTGAAGTTAGAGTACTCAGACTGTCAAAACATGATCAAGCATCTAAATACCTTCAAAGGTATTGTAAATCAGTTGACAAAAACATAAATGAAGATAGATGACGAGTTGCAAACACTTCTACTTCTCAGTTCCTTACCTGAGAGTTGGGATACTCTAGTTGTCACTCAGCAATTCTGCTCCTGATGGAAAACTTAGCATGGATTCAGTTAATGATTGCTTGTTAAATGAAGAGTCAAGGCGAAGGGAAAGAGGCTTGAACAATCAGTTCGAAGCCAACGTCGTTGACAATAGAGGAAGGAGCAAGAACCGTGAAAAAGGTGGCCGTGAAAAATCACGAGGCAGATCAAAGACTCACACTAAACTAAGTTGTTGTTATTGTGGCAAACCGGGCCATAGAAAGTTTGAGTGCAGATTCTTCAAGAGAGATAAGCAGGCTGGAACAATCCATCCTAATATAATCGATCCAAAGAAGAAAGAAGATGAAACCACGACAACATTCATAGCAACTAATGAGAATTTTTTCTCGTTGAAGATGAAAATGATCTAAATGTAGCGTCTGATGACTGCATTTGGATAATTGACTCAGGAGCATCCTTTCATGTAACCTCTCACGAAGAATTGTTCCCATCATATCAAAAAGGAGACTTTGGCATGGTGAAGATGGGCAATCATGTCACAAGCAATATTGTTGGCATTGGCGAGGTGACTCTGGTTACAGAGAATGGCTCTAAGCTCGTGTTGAAGGAGGTTAGACATGTTCCAGACATGCGTCTAAATCTTATCTCGACAAGAAAGTTAGATGATGTTGGTATGATAAACCAATTTGGAGCTGGTAAATGGAAGCTCAGTAAGGGAAGCATGATCATTGCGCGTGGTAAAAAAGAAGGCTCTCTATATGTTATGCAGGGAAAGATAAACAAGGGAGATATCAATGTATCTCAAGACATGAGTAAAGAATTGTGGCACAAACGAGTTGGCCACATGAGTGAGAAAGGTTTGGAGATTCTTGCTAAAAATCATCTTCCAAACATCAAGGGTCAACCACTTGAATCCTGTGAAGATTGTCTAGCAAGCAAACAACACAGAGTATCTTTTCAAAGATCGGATGATGCAAGAAGAAGAAAACATATCCTAGATCTTGTTCATTCAGATGTTTGCTCTACATATGAAAGGTCCCTTGGTGGTTCACAATATTTTGTTACCTTCATTGACGATCACTCTAAAAAAGCGTGGGTGTATCCACTGAAGGCGAAAGATCAAGTTCTTCAGGTTTTCAAAGAATTCCATGCCTCTGTAGAACGGGCATTTGGAAGAAAACTGAAATGTTTAAGGACAGATAATGGTGGAGAGTATATAGGCCCATTTGCAGCCTACTGTAAATCTCATGGAACAAGACATGAGAAGGTACCTCCCAAGACTCCCCAAATGAATGGAGTAGCTGAAAGGATGAACAGAACGATTGCAGAGAAAGTCAGAAGCATGCTTTCTCAAGCAAAACTTCCCAAATCATTTTGGGGTGAAGCAGCGAGAACTGCAGTTGATTTGATAAATTTGTCTTCTTCGAGACCTTTAAATGGAGAGATACCAGATAAAGTTTGGTATGGGAAGAAAGCCTCCTATGGTCATTTGAGAGTCTTTGGATGCAGGGCATTTGTGCATGTCCCAAAAGATGAAAGAGCAAAGCTAAATGCTAAGACGAAGGAGTGCATATACCTTGGTTCAACAAGAGATGGACTTGGATTTAGATTATGGGATCCTGCTACCAAGAAGATGGTTCAAAGCAGAGACGTGGTATTCAATAAAGATAAGATGATCCACGACATTCAATCTAAAAAGCCAAAGACCATTGTGGTACACAATTCAGGGGGAGAGATTCCTCAAATGAATTATGATCGTGATCAGCTAACAGAACCCAATCAGATGGAGGAGCCTGATCAGATAGACCAAAATCAAGCAATGCATGAAGAGCATATGGCAGATGATGAAAATGATGTTGAGATGGAACAAGAACCTCAATTGAGAAGATCAACGAGATCTAGACAACCATAAAGAAGATGCTTCTCAGGTGAATATGTAAATTTCACTAATGAAGGGGAACCTCAAAGCTTCATGGAAGCCATAGAGACAACCAATAAGGAAAAATGGTTGCGGTCCATGGAAGAAAAGATGCAATCCTCAAAGGAGAATCAAACGTATGACCTGGTAAAATTACCAAATGGAAAGAGGGCATTGAAAAATAAATGGGTGTTCAAACTCAAGTCTGAAGAGAACAACCCTAACCCCAGGTACAAAGCACGAATTGTCGTGAAGGGGTGCCATCAAAAGAAAGTCATTGATTTTGAAGAAATAATCTCACCGGTGGTGAAGATGACATGCATTAGAGCAATCCTTGGTCTAGCTGCAAAACTAGACTTAGAGATCAACCTGAAGGTTTCGTTGAACCAGGCAAAAAACATCTTGTGTGTCGCTTGAAGAAAAGTCTATACGGCTTAAAGCAGGCTCCAAGACAATGGTACAAGAAGTTTGATCTCTTCATGACCCAACACAACTTCACAAAGACGTCAGCAGACCATTGCGTGTTTGTGAAGAACTATGCAAATGGAGAATCCATCATACTTTTGTTGTATGTTGATGATATGCTTATTGTTGGAAAAGATAAGACAAAGATAGTTGCTCTAAAGAAAGCATTGAGCAAATCTTTTGCTATGAAGGATTTAGGTGCAGTGAAGAGGATTCTTGGAATGAAGATCGTTCTAAAAGAATGTTGTGGATGTCACAAGAAGATTATCTCAAGAAAGTACTTGAAAGGTTTAACATGCATAATGCAAAACCTGTGCATGTTCCGCTACCTGGTCATTTGAAACTCAGTAAGACACAATGTCCAAAGAATGACCAAGAAAAAGAAGAAATGAGCAAGGTGCCTTATTCTTCAGCCGTGGGTAGCCTTATGTACGCCATGGTCTGCACGAGGCCAGACATCGGTTATGCTGTAGGAGTTGTAAGTAGATTCCTATCAAACATAGGAAAGGAACACTGGAGTGCTGTGAAATGGATACTGAGGTATCTAAAAGGAACTGCCAAACAATGCTTATGTTTTGGCAATGGAAATCAAATTCTCGTTGGATATGTAGATGCTGATATGGCCGGAGATGTAGATTCAAGAAAATCCACATCCGGATATTTGATTACTTTTGTAGGGGGAGCTGTCTCATGGCAATCGTGACTACAAAAGTGTGTTGCTTTAAGTACCACAGAAACAGAGTACATCGCAATCACTGAAGGTTGTAAAGAGGTCATGTGGATGAAGAAGTTCATGCAAGAGTTAGGCCAGAATCAAGAAAGTTATGTTCTCTATTGTGACAGTCAAAGTGCAATTCACCTCAGCAAGAATTCGACATACCATTCAAGGTCAAAACACATCGCTGTGAGGTATCATTGGATACATGATATGTTGGAGAATAACCTGCTACAAATAGAGAAAATTCACACCAATGACAATGGAGCAGATATGATGACAAAAGCTCTACCAAAAGAGAAGATATAGTTTCGCAAACAAGCTGTTGGATTGGTAGCAACCCCAAACTAATCAAGGCATTCCCCTATGGCTGGAGGGGGAGAAATGTGGGGTCCAGCCATTGCCACTTGTCCAACATACATTTGACAAAATGGAAGGTTGCATGTAATGACAAGTAGCAAGGTGCATGATGTACACATGGTGTAATGTATGAGTAACACATGTTGTAGCATATGAGTGACACATGTTGTGGTGCATGCAAGGGACACTTGGTGTGGTGCATGCATTGCAAGGGACACTTGGTGTTTTGCATGAAAGGAAAATAACAAGTGTCTTCATGCATGTAAGCAAACTTTGGCTTGCTTCTCCTATAAATAGGACCATGGATAAGCATTCACAACACACCACAAGAGAAGAACAACAAGAAGCAAGAGAGAAAGAGAGCCTTGCTCAAGAGATAGTAATCCTGATAGAGAGTTTTCTTGTGAGAGAAATAGTGAGCCAATTTGTGAGAGTTCCTTACAAATTGAGAGATACATTGTAGTGAGATCCACCTAAGGGTGAAGTTGTTGTATTCCCATTATCATTATAGTGGAGTTTTTAAGAGGCCCAAGGGTCCCGTGGTTTTTCCCTTTCTCACATTGAGAAGGTTTTCCACACTAAAATTCTCTTTGTGTCATTACGCTTATTTTTCACGTTTCCGCTAGTGCCTATTTTGAGTTCACGGAGGAGGGAAATTATGCAGGCATTTCCCAACAACTCTCACATACTCTGTGACCTTTGCGTTGTGAACTGATCTATTCTATCTTCTTCTTCTTTTTTTGACAAATGATCTATTCTATTATAAATGTACGAGAATCCATCAATTGCAAATTACGCATCATGAGTTATTTACATATGGTCACAAAATCAAATCTATAATGATTAAACACATAATGAGAAACTTCTTTTACTTTTAAGAAATTTTAAAAAATTGATTTAACATTTTGGAAGAAAATGTCTTATTGTGTTTGTGTGCTTAAATACAAAGATTTAATACAGTGACCCTACAAAATTATATATCTACTATTTCTCCCACCAAATTGTCAATTGGTACAATGTCTTGCATTAACTGCAGCAAGCAACGACTATTAGCTGCCCCAATGTTAAGTCAATAAGAAGAAAATCTTATCAAAAAAAGGAAGAAAATCTTATCCAAAAAAAGAAAGAAAATCTCATCAGATGGGGACATTGAATGAATACCCTTTCAACAATTAAATAAAATGCATTTTTTGTAAAGTGTATTCAGTGTCTTACGAGATTATAAATAATTTTTAACACAATAAAAAAAATCAGTAAATTTTTAAGAAAAAACTATATCTAAGAAAATTCTAATAAGGGTCCTTAACACAATCTTTAAGAAATTATAGAAAAATTATATCGATAATGGTGTACTATCTAATTTCAAAAGATTTTCTTCTTAAAATCTTTAATTGTGTCATATAAAGATATGGAACACACATTAATGGAGGAAGTTAAATTTTGAACTTCAGACTTTATATATATATTATACATTGTTGATATCAATTAAGTTAAGCTTAAAGACAAAACTTTATTTTATATATATATATATATATATATATATATATATATATATATATATATATATATATATATACACACACACACTAATATTGATCATAACATATATTTTATTAGGTAGTGTACTCTCTCCGACACTAAATATCAGTAAAAATATTCTTAATTCTTTTTTAATTAGTTCCTTTGAATAAAAAAATTGTTCATATTTAGGGTTCAATACAACAATAATTACCATTTTGTCCATAATACCTTCCGATATTTATGTAAAGATAGAAATAAATGAAATGAGATAATAGGATACAAATTTTAAAAGTAACAATTTTATTTTCATTTGTTAGTGTGTATGTAAGTTTAAAGCAACAACTAAAAAAAGAATGAAGTCTATTGTTGATATGATATTGATAAAACGAAAACAGTTTGAAATAAATAAATGTTTAAACGTGAGATTAGACAAAAGTAGTATATGTATATAGTATTCACACTGAAATCTAAACAAAGTTATTACAAACCTAACATTTTAGCCTAATCTAAGAAATTATGTTCTTTCATAAATCTTAACCGGCAAACCACCTCTAAACGAGGCAGTTAAACCGGGTGCAAACTGCGGCTCCTGGTTCGATCCAACAACCCGAACATCAAACCGTTTTACTAAAGAAGCAATGACCGACTTCATCTCTACAATAGCCAACTCTTTTCCCAAACAAACCCTCGACCCCGCTTGAAAAACCGGATATTCAAAAGGACATTTTGGAACAAACACACCTTCCTTCAACCATCTCTCGGGTTTAAATTCCAAACAATCAGATCCCCAAATGTTCTCCATCCGACCCATAGCATACGGGTGATAAGTGACCCGACTCCCCTTTTTTATAAAAGTTCCATCAGGTAACACATCATCTTCAAGGGCAAACTTTGAATCAAACTGAACCGGTGGAAAAAGCCTCATACTCTCATGAATGGCTCCATTAAGATAATGCATTTCACGTGTTTGTTTAAAAGTAGCACACTCTTGAACCGGGTTCATTACTCGGTCTAACTCAACCCGGATTTTTTCCTCCACTTTCGGGTTCTTCGACAATAATATAAAAAAACCCGTTAACGCAGAAGCAACGGTATCACGACCCGCTAAAAGAAAACTAACAACAATATCTCTTAAATATTCGTCGTCATTTGAATTCAAAGCACCCATAAAACGAGATAAAAGATCTTTTCGTGAGTCAACTCCATTTTCAATTTCTCGTCGTTGTTTTATCATCTCATTTGCCAAATCATTTACTATTTTAATCGCTTCTTTCAACTTCTTCTCTGATCCAATGTTGAAGAAACGTTTCATCTTCCATATTAACGGTGATGCGGTTAATGCTCGTTGAGCTGAAAGTGTTGAAGAGAGATCAAAAGCATTTGCAAGATTTGAAACTGGAAGTGATGGAACAAGACAACATGGGTCTAAACCAAACGAGAATTTACAAATGTTGTCGAACGAGAATCTTCTTAGAATATCTTGCATGTCCAAAAGAACATCCTCGTTATCAGTTCTTGAATCTTCTGAGGTATTGTCTTTGGACTTTGTGTGAGCACTCGCGGTTTTTTTCTTTGCAAGAGAAGCTATAAGAGGAAGCAATCTTGTTTTGATTTCTTCGATGACAAGCTCCATAGCATAGGAACGAATCACTACGCTACCGAGCTCAAGAGACGCCATTTTGCGTTGAAACTTCCACGAATGGCCGTCAACGTTGAAGATACCACGGCCAAGAAGATCACCAAGGATTGTAGAAAATTGTTTACCTTTTGGGTAGTTGTTGAAATTTGTTTTGAGTATATACTCCACGTTTTCTGGGTTTGAGGTTATTGTGTTACCTAAGACATGAACATGGATTGTTCCTGTTGGTGATTCTTGAAGAAGATGTGTGTAATAATCCACTAAGTTTACGAATTTATTAGACCAACTCATGGTTAAGAAAGTTTTGCAAGTGTTGCAATTACACCATGGCTTAATTCTTGAGATGAAGAGAAGAAGAGAGAAGAAAGAAAACAATAAGGTGAAAGAGAAGAACAAGAAAGTGAAAGTTGTAGACATGGTAGACTGAAGAGAAAGAGAATCTTGATAAAAATAAAAACTCATTTCAATTTGTTTTATGTTTTCTTTGCAGTTTGGGAATATGATTTTGAGAGGAGGTAGAACTATGTGGATGTAGATGTGGAAGGGAGGGAATGGCATGTGATATATATAATGGGTTTGGTTCACTATTATTACTTTATTGAACAATACAATGGGCAAATTAAAATAAGTATAATATTGAGTGTAGTGGTATTGATTTATTCTTAGAGAGTCCAATGGAAAAATAGTATATATTATTGTAAAGAATTTTTAGATTTTAGTGGAGAGTTGAGAGTTGACATATGGACACGTAAAAGACATAGTTGAGAGAGAGAATTATACAAAGAAACGAGTTACGCGTGCAAATAATATTGAGACACCACCGCTAGCTTGTTGAGAAACTTAGGTTTGGTTTAGTTGGGACCTTTTCTTTTCTATAATTTCACCCACGTGATGATATTGTTTGTGGGTCTAAGCATTTTTATTGTTTTTTTCTGCTTCTCTGTCTATAGGGTGTCCTAAATGGATGTCATAACTGTGCCTTTGTGTTGCTGATTTTGATGTTTGATTCTTTTAAAATTGATGGCAATAGATGATTTAATAATTACTCCATTCGTTTTAAAATAAATGTCGCTTTAGTCGATTGCACACAAATTAAAAAATAAAATGAAATAATCATTAAACATAACATTTTTACTAAACTGCCCATGAAAAAGACAAACTTAAATTGAATTGAAAATTGTGCGAGAGAAAAGTTGGAGTATTTATTGAGGGTAAAATTCG
Source organism: Medicago lupulina (assembly GCA_958299785.1). NCBI lineage: Eukaryota > Viridiplantae > Streptophyta > Magnoliopsida > Fabales > Fabaceae > Medicago > Medicago lupulina. The sequence continues at coordinate 34,544,974 of OY283142.1, forward strand.
GAGAAAAAATTTAAGTTGTATTCGAAATGTAAAGTGACATTCATTTTGAAACAAATTTTTTTGACAAAAATGACACTCATCATAAAACGGATGGAATAATATCCTATTCGTATCAAGTTATAAGTCGTTTTAATAATTTTATCTCTATTAAAACTTGTAATTAGTTTTGTAAATTTGATGGTAAAAAATGATCTAATAGTATTTTTTTTTAATAAATTATAAGTTGTTTTAATCATTTTATTTGTATTAAAAAATATGATTAGTTTTGTATGAAAAATAATAATTTATGAATTGTTTTATAAAATTATTCTGAATAAATAGTATGTGAATGATAAATTAAAGAGTTGAAAAAAAAAAGCCTTAAATAATTAAGGATATAATAGAAAAGCTTTTTTAAAATTGTAAAAAGACTTATAGTTTGTAACAGTTTTTTTTTCTAAAAGAACTTATAATTTGAAAGGGAAGAAGTATAGTCTAAATATTGTTGGGAGTAGTATAGATCTATTATAAATGTGATTTGTATATTTTATATGTATCAAAATGGATTCCATGTGCAAAATGAATTTTGTCATGTTTTCGAGCATAATTGATTTTACATAGAGGAATGGATTATACTTCATGATAAAAATAGAAACTTTTAAATTGAGGATTAATTTTAACATTAAATTTTTCTCTGGAACTCATTTTATATAAGAAAAATGTTAACTAATGCCCCTGATAAACTAATTAAGAAAGCTATATATAGTATGAGTATCTTAGAACTTATGTAATTAAAGTTTAAAAAATGTAAAAGATAATGTCTTCAATGTATAATTTTTTTTTCCTTAACTAATGCTTCAAAGACATTAGTTAACAAGACCATTTAACAAACACTTAATGTATTTGATTTTAAACTACCAGATCAACTAATGCGTGTCTAAGTGTATTATCTCTATTGGATTGGATGTTGATTTGTCCCTAATACACTCCAAAAAATGTCGATCAAAGAACCTTTTAAATTCTACTTGCAGTAGCATGCTAACATATATTTTGTTGGTCTATATTGTGATTAAGAAAGTGTATTAGAAGGTGGTGGATAACGTTTTTCAAATTTCAAAAGAGTTTGTGAAAGCGTGAATAAAAAACATGTGACTTTTCGAATTCGTGCAAACAACGACAACAAAAATTAAGATAATGATTAAAATACTTAAGATTCAATATTTAATTGATAGGTTCAAATGGTGAATCTTATTAAGCACATCAAATATCAATAATCAAGTATACAATTCACAAAATTATACAAGCTCAAACCAAACCTAATTGCAATAAACCAAACTAACACTAAGGAACACAAAATATATGAATTAATGATTTGAAACTTAATTGAAGTTTGATTGTAATAAAACTGAATTTCAAAAAATATCTTAATTCAATGATTTAAGATTAGGTTAAGTATGAAAACTAATCACAATCAAATTAAATAGCTACAAACATTAAAATTCATATACAATTAATAAAGCAAAAATGTAAAAGGATAGGGAAGAGACGAACACTTGCATTTTTATAATAGTTTCCTCTTTCGTCCTCGTTTTGGGGCATGTCTACTCTTTTTGATAGAGTACGTCTCTATCAAGGACTTCCACTATTGTTGGAAAATGTTTACAAATTGTTATGATTACAAATAATTCCCTCGATATCCCTAATCTTTAATCCCAAGCAGCCATAACACCACCAATCTTCAAGTAACTCTTAAAATTGGAACTCAAACTCCCTTGCAATCCTTGAAGTTCTTCACCTCGAACTCTTCTTTGTTATGTCTGGAGCTTGGATCCCCTTGTACTTGAGAAGATTAGAAATACCCCCACAATTCACCTTAGAGGTGGAAAGAAATCACTCTTTTACCTTTGGATCCTTGATTCCCAATCAAGTTCCTTGAAAGAATCCAATCTACAATCCCAATGGCACCCTAGCAATCTATGACTCAAAATCCACAACAATTCTTAGAAAAGAGTGTTTAATCTGAAGAACAAGTGAAGAGAGAAGTTTGAAGACTCTAAAATGATAGTTGCAATTGATTCAGTGGTTTGGGAGAGGTGTGGGTATAGCTATATATGAGAATGAATGGAAAGTGCAATATTTTAGATAAAAACAACGTTGTGATTTGATTCAGGTAATGTGTGATTCGATTCAGACATGTGTAAATGAATAGATCTGAAGCTATGAAGGTTGGTACGATTCAGACAATATGTGAATCCAATCAAAGTAGTTTAGATGAAGATTGATACGAATCAAAGAACAATGATACGATTCAACAAGGCAAAACACAAGACCAGAGAGAAAACTTGATACTATTCAACAGTTTGTGAATCGATTCAGGTATGATACGATTCAGAAGAGTATGAATCGAATCAAAATGACATGAACCCACAAGGCCAAGACAAGAGAAAAAGAATGATACGATTCATGGTATTTCGAATCAAATCAGGCCTTTTGAAATGAAGATTTTTGCCACGCAAAAGGAAACTTGACACACAAGAGGGAGCCCTAGAATCATGGATTTCTAGGTGCTTTAACATGTGCTAAACAAAATAGAAGAAACAATAAACATCATCAAATTATCTAGCAACCTAATTAAACATCGTCAAAACAAAATTATACAAAGGACAACTTCATATTTCTGAGAATAACAAAAAAATAATTATATTAACCAATTGTAGCAGTTAAAAAGCTTAATAAGTCTTTTTTTAAAAATAAAAGCACTTAATATGTCTTTTAGTATTAGTAAATCGCACACCGGCGCTTCGTATAAGTGAGTTATATGAAAAATCTAATACTTGCGAATGTCACAGGATTTGCAGAGAGAGAATGTAGAAGGGGAGGCAGAGAGGATCCCAAAGAAAGAGAGATGGTTGTGATTGATGAGAGAAGAAGAGAGATACCCTTATCAGAAGAAAAAAAATATTATAGAGTTACAGGTTTTATTGAGTTGAAAGAGAGAAGGTCGGGATACAAAGGAAGAAGAAAGAGATATGTTTTAGAAATCATGAGACGATCTTGAGTGTGGCAGTCTACTAATTATTTTTTTCTAGGCATTGTTCAACACATAACTCATTAATTGGTGATGCATCAAAGTATAAGATTTGGATGATGATTCCTATCAAAGCTAAGTAATGCATCAAAGCATAAGATTTAGATGATTGATGCCTATCAAAGCTCGTGCATGTCTATGAAATCTAATATTGAAGTTTTTGAGAACCGTACTATTGAGTGACTCCATACATGGCGAGATAGTTTTGATAATTCAGGGAGAAACGTGTCATTTTGGATTTTGCTAGAATAACTTTATATATATAATGCCTCTTTTTCGTGAGGGAAAACCGTCTTAGGAAATAAAGAAAATATGATACTTTCAATTATAGATGAATGAATAAGTACCTATATAAAATAATTGCAACTAGTCTAATTGAAAGTTAATAAATTGATGCATTGATTTTAGCGGCATAAAAAATAAGTATTTAAAATATCCTATTAACATGGACTCGTGTGATATCAAGTTCAACAATTAAAATTATTTTATTTACAGAAAGTGCTTTGTGTAACATGTGTTTTGGTATGTGAAATGTAAGTTATGAAACAAGATTAGGGAGATTGTATTATCAAGATTAAGCTTCGTTAACTAATTGTTTAATTTTTCCCAAAAAAAAAACTAATTCTTTAATTTTCTTATTTAATTGATTATATACTCCTTCAGTTATATCTTCACTTGTCCCTCATCCCACGTTTCCATGTTTGACAAATGACGCAAAATTTATTGTATCAATTAACTTCCAATGACTAAGAAAAATAGTCAATTGATTCAATGATATATGATCGAACAACGTGTTTGTGTGGTTGTAAACTTAACACGATGTCTCAGAACTAGTATCCACAAATGCTTCTACCTAGGGGTGTGCATGGTCGGATATCATAACCGACCAAACCATATCCATATATAAACCATTTATATGGTTTTGGATTCTTAACCATGACCATATTTTATTGTAAACCGGTTATGTAACCGGTTATGAATATAAATGGATATATAATCGGTTAATTTTACAAAACCGAATTATAAATGGATATGGTTTAATTTAAAAGCATATCCGGATTATTTTAAGATTCTAATTAAAAATCGATTATTTCTCTTTTAAAATCAGTTTTAAAACCAAACTTTATAAACAAAAATCCAAATTTAAAACAGTTTATTCAAAAAAGCTTATCTTATACAAAATAGTTTATTATAATCTTTTTTTTAAAAACAGCTTATTCAAAACAACTTATTTATGCAAAATTGCTTATTACGATCTCATTTTTAAAAACAGCTTATTTATGCAAAACAGCTTATTACGATATCTTTTTTAAAAAACAACTTTTTCAAAATAGCTTATTTATGCAAAACAGCTTATTACGATCTCATTTTTAAAAAACAGCTTATTTAAGCAAAACAGATTATTACGATCTCAATTTCAAAAACAACTTATTTATGCAAAACAACTTATTACGATCTCTTTTTTAAAAACAGCTTATTCAAAACAGCTTATTTATGCAAAACAACTTATTCAAAACAACTTATTTATGCAAAACAGCTTATTACGATCTCTTTTTTAAAAACAGCTTATTCAAAACAGCTTATTTATGCAAAACAGTTTATTCAAAATAGCTTATTTATTCAAAACAGCTTATTACGATCTCAATTTCGAAAACAGCTTATTTATGCAAAACAACTTATTACGATCTCATTTTAAAAAACGGCTTATTCAAAACAACTTATTTATGCAAAACAACTTATTACAATCTCATATTCGAAAACAGCTTATTCAAAACAACTTATTTATATAAAACAACTTATTACAATCTCATTTTTTAAAAACGGCTTATTCAAAACAGCTTATTTATGCAAAAAAACTTATTACAATCTCATTTTTAAAAACGGCTTATTCAAAATAGCTTATTTATATAAAACAACTTATTACAATCTCATTTTTAAATACAACTTATTAAAAACAACTTTTTTATGCAAAACAACTTATTACGATCTCCTTTTTAAAAACAACTTATTCAAAACAACTTATTCAAAACAGCTTATTTATGCAAAACAACTTATTACGATCTCATTTTTAAATATGCTATTTTGAATAAGTTGTTTTTAAAGATCGTAATAAGTTGGTTTGCATGAATAAGCTGTTTTTAAAAATGAGATTGTAATAAGTTGTTTTGCATAAATAAGCTATTTTGAATAAGATGTTTTCGAAATTGAGATCGTAATAATCTGTTTTGCTTAAATAAACTGTTTTGAAAAAGTTGTTTTTTAAAAAAGATATCATAATAAGTTGTTTTGCATAAATAAGCTGTTTTTAAAAATGAGATCGTAATAAGCTGTTTTGCATAAATAAGCTATTTTGAATTAGCTGTTTTCGAAATTGAGATGGTAATAATATGTTTTGCTTAAATAAGCTGTTTTGAGAAAATTGTTTTTTAAAAAAAGATATCGTAATAAGCTGTTTTGCATAAATAAGCTGGTTTTAAAAATTAGATCGTAATCAGCTGTTTTGCATAAATAAGTTATTTTGAATAAGCTGTTTTCGAAATTGAGATCGTAATAATCGTTTTTTCTTAAATAAGCTGTTTTGAAAAAGTTGTTTTTTAAAAAGAGATCGTAATAAGTTTTTTTGCATAAATAAGCTGTTTTTGAAATTGAGATTGTAATAATCTGTTTTGCTTAAATCAGTTGTTTTGAATAGGCTGATTTCGAAAATAAGATTGTAATATGATGTTTTACATAAATAAGCTGTTTTGAATAGATGATTTAATTAAAAAAAATTAGGTAATAAAAAATGTTTGAGTAAAAAAAGTGGATATGGTTATGGATATGGACATGAAACAAAATAATCGGATTTATGAAAACGGATAACCGACCATTTTAAAATAAACCGGATAATTTATGTGTGCAAATATTTGGTTATTTGAATATGGTTTTGGATTTGGATGTGGTTTTAACCATGTAACCGGATATTTTGAACACCCCTAATGAAAATGATTTTTGTATGTGGTTAGCAATGAGCTCTGGATCCTCAATTATGTCATCACCATCTTTGATAAGGGTTATGAGTTTGGTTTTGGCTTTGATTTTGGCTAGTCTAGGAAGTATCTAGTGTTCATGTCTCCTTCAAGGTGCCAACTTGCTTTAGCTCTTTCCTACCTGATAGCTTCTTCCTTGTCAAGATCCTTCTCCAATTTGATGTGAGCCAATTTTTGTTGATCAAGTAAGGAATCTGACATTCCCGAGGTATCTATTTGATTTTGTATGGAGGTTAGCTCAATTTCAGCATCTACACGAACATTACCAAAAACATTAATATTCCAGTTTTTCAATATTTGTTTGAGAAGCTTAAGCTTTTGAGAAAGAATAAACATAGGAAAACCTACAAAGTTTTTGTTCCAACAATCTGAGACAATATTTTTACAATCTTCATGAAGGGTCCACATTTTGAGGAATCTAAATTGGGTAGCATGTGTGGTGTTACTGTTGTTTAAGTCTAAAAGGACGGGGTAGTGGTCAGATTTGTGTCTAATTAAGGTTGAAGCATTGAGGGAAGTGAAATGGTCCAACTAGGCTTGGTTGTAGATAACCTTGTATAGCCTTTTCCCAATATGTCTTACTCCTCTTCTACCATTTGTCGAGGTGAATTGAGCCCCTCTGGTAGGTAGATGGAATAAGTTGTTATTATTATCAATCCATTTGAAAAAATCTTCCATAGGTAATCTAACAGGTATAAAGGAGCCTATGTATTTATGAGAGCCTAAGATGGTATTGAAATCCCTTAACGATCACCAACGTATGTTATGTTGGTTTTGAATGGTTTGTAATTTGAACCAAAGTTGTTTACATGTAATGTAGTTGATTGAGGCATATACTGCATTGAATCCAAAAATGAGGTTATTTTCGATTAAGGTAAAGGTGATTTATTGGTTATCTATGTCTAGTATGTTTTGGTTAAGCTATTGTAAGCAAAAGCCCCACAAGTTAGGCCACATTTCCATTATTCATAGCAAAAAGCTTGAAGCCTAACCGTTGGAGCCAAAAAGAGGAAAAGCTAGAATATTTCATCCATGGTTCGACAACAAAAAATATGTCAGATTTGTGTGTAGTAATCAGTCTCTTGAGAGCTAGTTTAAAGGGGGAATTGGCTAGACCCCTTATATTCCAAAACATACCCTTCATTTAAAAGGTTTAGGTTTAGAAACCATAGACCTGGTTGAGTAGCTACTAGTACTTGTGGAAGGTGCCTTTCTTTGTGTTTTTTTTCTTCTTCTTGTTTTTGCTTGTAACCAGCTGAAAACATGATTCATCAACAAAATGATTTCTATATAGGAAATGAAATGATACTGAATAAGTACTTATAAGAACTGTTATGATAATAAATAAATATATTGATGAATTAATATGACAATATTAACGAAATATTTTAACAGAAAAAACTATTTTAACTAATAGAGTGTATAATCAGAAATTATTTTAAAATTTTGATAGAGATTATTGTGACCATTCATTACACAATCCGAGACTAAAATGACTATTACTCCGTCGGTTAATTAGATCTAAATAATTAGGCTTAATTAGATTTTTGGTCCCGTAAGTTATTTGTTGTTTTCATTTTGGTCCCATAACTCGTAAAATCAACGTTTTGGTCCCTCTTATTTTGCTCCGTTAGTCAAAAAGGTCCCTGACTGTTAACTTTAACTCCAACTGTCTACGGTAGACCAACCTTAATAATGGTCCACTATAGATCCTATTAATTAATTCAATTTAAACCATTTGATTTTTTTTTATTTTTAAAAAGGACCTTTAGATTATGCATGTCTATTTTATTTTATGATGTTCCACCAACACCTAACTTTCTCCATCTTCTTCATCTTCCTCTTTTTCATTTTCATCAATCATATTCATATCGTCATCAAAAGCTTCAAACAAACCCAGAAAAATTAAATTAAAACCCAAATAATTGTTTCCTCCTTCTCATTCAAATCAGTAACAACAACAACATCATCAGAAAGAAAACGCATCTCCCTCTTCTCTCTCGAATCCCAACAACAACAACAAAAATCCATCAAAAAATCAAATCCTAACTTCACAGCCACTCGAATTGCGTATAAGAAGAAGAAGAAACACAGAAGCCTAGAGCAACTCATTCTTATTCATTCATCATTCAAAAATCCATATTCAACCCAGATCTAACAAATTCTTCAAACGAATTCAAATCTAACGAACTTGAATCCAGATTCAACCCAATAAAACGAATACGAATCCAACAAATTCTTCAAACGAATTTGAATCTAACAAATCTGAATCATTCACCGTGTTGTTCGCCGGAGCTGTTTTCATGTTCGGTGGAGGCGTGATTGTGCAGATTGGAGAACATAGGAAATAAAGGAAAATTAATGGGCAAGTTTTAATTTTTGTTGCTTTTGGAGAAATCATTGGAGAAGAGAGTGCTTTCAAGTTGGGAAGAGGGAGATTACATGTTTTACAATTGCTGTGTTGTGTTATATTGTGGGGAACGACAAAAAGCAAAATCCATTTCAGTTTTTTTTTCCATTAAAAAACAAAACTCAGCAAAAGCCATGGTGCTAGTGATGAAGAATGCATACTTGAAGAAACGGTTGTTAATCATTTTTAATTTTTAATTTTTTGACGGAAGGTATTAATCAACTTTATTGCTGGATTTTGATAACAATTCTTTAACAATTAATTAACTAAATTCATATCAAAAGAATAATTAATTAAATTTATTTATTTTATTAATAGTTAAATTAAATTTTCAAAGTTATATTGTATTTTTTTTAATTTATCATATTATTCTCGAAAATGTTGATGATATAGATAGGAGGAAGAAGAGAGGAGATGATGAAAAACAAAAAAAATTAGGTGTTGACGGTACACTATTAAATACAATGGACATGCAATCAAATGGTTAAAATCAAATCAAAACTTTTAGACATTAAAAAACTAACGGATGAGACTTAATTGACTAACGGAGCAAAATAAGAGGGACCAAAACGTTGATTTTATGAGTTATGAGACCAAAATAAAAACAACAAATAACTTGAGGGACAAAAAATCTAATTAAGCCAAATAATTACTATAACAAAAGAGATATAAAAAATGTGTTTGCAATTTTAATAAATTTATACATTATAGTAACAATATCTCAAACATTAAAAAATTCAAAATGAGTATTTAAGAAAAATGCAGAGTATAGGTCATGGGACCAAGTGATGAGTATGGCAAGAAACAGTGTTAGGATTAGGATAATCATAAAACAAAGCGGCCAGCCGTTGTCAGCTAGATAAAGTGATATGCAACTTGTAGGGTACCAGCCGTTTTTGTTTCGAGATGGCTTTGAGTTATTCAGCATCACATCACATGGCTAGTTGGGTTTATGACTTGACTGCTTAGCTCACAAACAAGACATTTTCAGCGATTCATTCACCGTAGTTCATTATTTAACATTTATTTCTTGAATATTTTCCACACGTTTTCTATTGTTTAGTTCTTTTGACAAGTTCTATTCCTTTGCTTTATTTTATTTTATTATACAAATTGAGACTTCAAGTACAAATAAATTGAGGCTTCGTTCGTTTTTTCAAAAGTAAAAAATGAAAAATTGAGACTTCTGTGTTGTGGTCTTGTCGACTGTCGACGTATAAGTAGAGTGTAGGTCCCAAATATTTCAAAATAAAGATGAAGGAACAATTTTGTTTTTTTTTTTTAGAAAAAAAGATAAAGGAGATGAGCATTCTATCAAATCAAGCTGGTCATTGACCAAGATTTGTAATATGATTCACATATTGATTGACTTCCGACCTCTCGATAAATACGAGTATGTTCGATCTCACAATTCTAATGAGAAATAAAACATCTTCAAGGAGAGGAGCATAAGGTGGCTTGGTTGTGAGGTATCCTATATATGATCATATTAAGACTAAGTTTGTGTTTGGTTTCACAGCGGTGAAAATTGATTTTGATAGAACTGAGTTTGAAAGAATTAATTTTGTTTAAAATGAGTTGAATGTGAATTGATTTATTTTTGGATACATGTATTTAAAAGTGATTTTTATGAGTTGGTGTTGTTTGAATAGTTTGAATCAAAATTGATTTTGAATGTGTAATGACCAAACTATTATTTTAATTGTATTTAAAAGTCAATATTTCATTCTCATTAGATTATTATATTAACTTATCATAAATAAATTTTAATTGCTTCAAAAATTCATTTTAAAATAATATTAATTTATAAAAGTTATTTTTAATAATTTTTTTATATCATTTGGGTGATTTTTAATAGAATATAAGCATCAAAACATGTAAAAAAAAAAGGTTAAATTAATCCATTGTAAACGAGAATATATATAAATTCTAAATACATTAATCATAGATTTTTTTGAAGCCTTAATTATAGTTTTTTTAAAACTTTTAAATATATCTATAATTTTTTTTTAAAATGTAGAGAAATTAATTTCAAATATATATTATGTTCATATTTTTGAGCAATTTATATTGTAAATTCTCTTTATTTTTTATCTTCAAAACAAGACTTCTTTAATTTTTTAGTTTATTTAAGTTAATGGGCTTATTTACAAAATAAAAATAAATGGGCTTTAGAGCCCGATTACCCCTATATCTCTTTAGGCCCCCACAAAATTACAAAACTGTCCTTAATAACATTTTCGGTAGTTAACTATCGGAGGTTTATTTTTAAAATTTTAATTTTATACATTCGGCAGATAACTACAGGATGTTAATTTTTTTAAAAAAATTCGATTTTGTTCTTCCGGTAGATAACTATTGGATTTTTTTTTTTTTTAAATTTTGATTTTGTTACTCCGGTAGATAACTACCGGAAGTGCATTTTTAAAATTCCAATTTTGTTACAGGAAATGATTCCGGCGAATATGGGGATAGAGGAAGTGATTCCGGCAAGCTGGCGTCAGGTGGAGGAAGTGAGTGAACCAATGTTTTTGGGCTTCCGGCGATTCTCAACTGGAGGAAAGAAGAAGCGTGAGTGAGTTTGTAAAGAAGAAGCACCGGAGGAAGTGATTAAGACAATTCTCGGCTTGAAGGATAGAAGAAGCGTGAATTGGACAATGTAAAATGCATTATGCAAAAACTGTGATGAATGTGAAGTAACAAATTAAGAGATACCCAAATTGAAGAGAAAATAAATGATGTTTTTAAATATGATACCCATAATCACTTCCTCTATTCCCAGATTTGCTGGAATCACTTCCTCTAACAAAATTGAAATTTTAAAAATGCGCACTTTCGGTAGTTATCTACCTGAGTAACAAAATCGAAATTTAAAAAAAAAACTTCCGGGAGTTATCTACCGGAAGAACAAAATCGAATTTTTCAAAATGAACCTTCGGTAGTTAACTACCAGAAGTGTTATTAAGGACAATTTTGTAATTTTGGGGGGCCTAAAGAGATATGGAGGGGGTCTAAAAGGAAACCTCCAAATCGAAATTTTAAAAAATTAACATCATGTAGATATCTACCGGATGTATAAAATTAAAATTTTAAAAATGAACCTCCGATAGTTAACTACTGGAAGTGTTATTAAGGACAATTAAGACTAAGGGTTTATGAGTTTGTTGGTTTTTTAGAGAATTGAAGAATGAAAGTTAATTGAGAATAGAAGAAAGTGAATTGTATTATTGAGATATGAACAAATGTACAAAGAGGTAGCTTATATACTAGAACTAGTTAGGTTGCTTGAAGCACAAGCTATGTAACAAAACCTAACCATATAAGCTAGTTTCTAACAAACGTGTAACTAATTCATAACAAACAAAACAAACTAAATGTGATTAATCACTAAGTATGATTATATGGTTAGCTACAAAAGAAATTTTAATATCAAAAGATGTTGTATATTTTGAACATATTTTTCCTTATCAATCAAACTTTCATCCGATAATGTATCAAAAAATGCATATTCTGCTTTCTCCTAGTCTTTATTTGATAGTCTCATTCCTGAAATTTCTCACATTATGCATACTCCTTCTATTCAAAATTCATGTTCACACACATCATATTCATATCAAAATACATCTTCACATCATCCATTGCATTCATCTAATGTTTCCATTGATTCACATTCATCATCTTATGTTGATTCCCATATGTGAGAATCACATTCCTCTCATAATACTCCATTAATACATCCTAATCCACCATTAAGAAAATCCACTAGGGTTGAAACAGGAAAGCAGACAATGGAACACCAAAGTTACTAAAACATTGATTCTTCAGGCTATACACAATCAAAATATTATTACTCTATTCACTAAGAAAACTCCCATTGGATTCATTGTGATCCTAGTATATGTATATGATTTCGTCTTAGGAGGGACAAATACCGATGAAATTCAACATATCAAGATACCTGTTAGATAAGAAATTCAACATCAACAATCTAGGAGTTTTCAAATGCTTCTTAGGTTTTGATGTTGCAAGATCACAAGCTGGAATTACTTTGTGCCAAAGAAAATAAACCCTTGGTTTATTTCAAGACACTGTACTTCTTAGCAGTAAACCTTGTTCCACTCATATGCAACCACAATTTCACTTACATCTTACTTATGAGAACTTTTATTTGAACCTAGTAGTTATAGAACTTTCATCTATATACTTCTATACTTAACTCACTCCAGTCGAGAGATTTCTTATGCTGTTTTAGCAAGCTTAATTAGTCAATTTTTAGATGCTCCAACAATTGAGCATATGCTAGTTGGCTTACATGCTCTCAAATTTTTCAAGACCAATTCTGGCCAAGGGTTATTTTTGAGTTCATCTTTTCACAATGATTTTCTCCTTTATCATTTTTTATACATAATTTTGGTCTTTTTGTCTTTTTTGATCCACTTTGACGAATCTCTCTCTCTCAAACTTGTTTCCTCTTGGTACTCCACTTGTTGATGTTCAGAGATATACTACTATAAATAATTAACAAACCTTCATTTAGTATGTATATCGTATACTTGTTCTGAGTACTAGGAGCATACCTTATACTTTTGGAGTATAACTGATACGCTACACATGTTTGCCTTATAGCACCATACCATATAATGTGTTAATGAATTGAAGAATGAATTACTCACTTTCACAACCTGTGTTCTTTTTCAACTGCCTTAGATGGTACACAATAATATATGGAATTTTATCTGTAAATAATGGATGAAAATAAAGTAATATTTTGTATGGATATTTCTGATGTGCAAATAATGAATGGCAGTAAAAGACATTGAGTATATTACTTCTCTATTCTATTTTTGTTTGTCATTCTCTAATATTTGTTGCTTAGAATAGATTGAGTTCTGATCATTTGAATTTTCTTCTTGTTGATAAGAAGCTATTGTCAGTGTGATATTTGAAGATCATGTTGTATAGGATTTGGTGGTCTATATTCCAGAAAGGTAAAACAATTTTCACTACCACCTAAGTGTCTTGCATGTGGATTTATGCTACTAGATTTTACCATGGTAAGCTGAGCTCTACTTTGTTAGGAGAATTCCTTATTGTTGAATTCTACTCTTGTTGTGTAATAAATTATTTTACTTCATTCCCTTTTTCTGAATGTTGTGCTTCATATTCCTGCATGTATGGGAAATCTGTCTTGTAGTAATTGGATCTGCTTGTTTTGTACTTTTCTTAGCAATGTACATAGTTGTTATAAACAAACTTGAAAATATGGATACAAGGAAAAGTCTCACAAGTACTCATCTTCGACGCAAGTTAGCCCGTGTAGGGTTCCGGGGTAACAAAAGTTGCCAAGCAAAACCAATATATTTTGATGGCGCGAAGCCTCCCACAATAAACCCAGTGTTCCAGTTTGTAGATTTCAGGTAGTTTTAGTTGGTTTTTTATTTTCTTCATATTTTAAGGGATTAAAATATGTGCATAATTATTTGTTTTCTATCTCCATGAGATCTTAGTTATCTGGCTCTTTGTGTGCTTAAGTACAATTATCTTTTAAATTTTAATTAATACATAGATGATAGATCATTTGTGGCAAAAAGGATGCAAAAAATGAAGACAAAATGTGCCACACAATTGAGCCATTGATTTCTGATGAAAAGTTGAGTTTCTACATACAGGAGAACAATACAGTTTCCATTTCAAGTGAGCCTACAATTATTATTAAGCCCAAAAACTTTATATGACTCACAGGAAATAAAATACAGTGCTGCTGTTCCAAGCGAAATATTAGTTCACGAATTTATCTAGAATTCAATGCCACCGTTAGATCATATTTAGCACAAAACATGGATGCTTGGATAAAATGATGATGTCATGCTACAATCACACACGCCAAAAAGATACAAGGGTCGTGATGCTTCGGGACACATTCCTTCGCTTCAAAAAGCATTTTCCAATAAAATATCTTATAAAAAACCAATCAAACCTAAATATATGATACAATACGACACCGTTACAATGAGAAAATTTAAAATTCAAAATATCATATAGCCGTGATACTTTAATAAAAAATTAAAGTTGAACTACAAAACTCAAGATACAACCAACGAACAAAAACTCAAAAGCAAAAAAAATAAAAAAAATAGGTGCAAAATTTAGACCAAACAGACATAGAACAACGATAAGATACAATAATAAAATTGCTTTCACACGACAATCAACAATATCAGCGTTCTCAAACAAACAAAGAGACCCAAAATAAATATAAATATAAGTAATATTGATAATAAAAAAAGTGACAATTAATCGATTACATATATGGTATATATATCCCAAAAAGAAAACATCATTACTTACCCAATTACATATATCTCAAAAATAATAGAAAGATCACGTATCCCACGCGCCAGATGTATCTGAAAAGAATCGGCAATTTTTTTTTTTTAAATAAAATTTAATTTCTAAATACTTCTCTGATACGTATCGAGGCGTATTGGGCAGATAACGGTATATGATATGTATCAGATACTGGTACATCATTTATTTTTTTGTTCTAGTTACTATACTAGTACGTCATTTATTTTGAAGTATATGACCTTGACAGTAAAAAACGAAATACAATAGGGGAAAATGAGAAATAAAGGAAGGCTTAATGCTTAAATGGATTATAGGAGAAAAAAATTGAACAAATTAAGGCAAACTAGACTTTTGACCCGTGCGACGCACGAGTTTTCTCGACTATAATAAAGACCAATAAATAATCTTTAACCCTTAAGATCATGGATCGATCAATAAACGCGAATTAGATTATTAGAAATACAATATTACAATTAAATGATAATAAAAAAAATATAAAGAAAAAAGATAAGAAGAATACAAAATTATATTGTTGCACGGGCTAATTTTATTTATTACTTTTATAGTTAAACATAAAAAAATAATGCAGTTCATGGCTCCTAACAAATTATTTAGGGTAGCCGAGTTTGCATGGAAATTAGGGTACAAAAAAAAATCTATTAAGTTAGTTTAAGTTGCTGCAGACAACATATATGATGCAAATTTAGAGCCAAAATTTTAGGATAGTGTTGTTGCAAACCTAATAAGGCATCAGTGGAGGAAAAAATTAGTTTAAGTTGTTGCAGACCTAATAAAATTAATAAATAATAAGAATAAAGATAAGAATTAAGATATCTATTAAATTTTGCTTTGAAAAATATTCACGGTTGTCATCGCGATTTTCGGGTGTCAAATCATTAATTGGATTTGAACCTTTCGATCATTGATGTTTCTATTTTTTTGGGGAAGGTAAAATCGAGAAAACCTTAGGAATCCTAAGTTCGGGGCTGATTTCATCACGGGAAGGTGTTAGGCACCCGCGATGACTATAGTATCCTATAGGAACCGTTTTACTACGCTTTACATTTATGCGTTGCTTTTATCGCTACTTTGCAAAAGAAATTGGTTTTAAGAATGAGAGGGAGAAGATTGGGTTTTATTTTATTGGACTTGGAGAGATGTGAGTCTCTTGCCTACATACCCTTTTAAGGGATCAAAATTCCATGTAGTTCTCTTCAAAAATGTCTTTGTGAGTTTCGTTCTTTTTAGTTTTTAAAAATGGTTTTTGAAGAAAGAGATAAGAGGCCGTGTAGGCATTTAGAATTGAAAACCAGTGAGGTTAGTCCAATTTATTTACAAAAAACGGTTAAAGTTGGAAATTAGTGTTCATTTTGATTTTTGATTAAGAAAACAAAAGGAAAATCTCTTGGAGTTTTGACTCCAAGGTTTGTTTGAAAAAGATTTGAAGTGATGGAAGTTGTTTGCTTTTCAAAAGATTGATTTTCTCTAAGTACCGCGTATCCTAAACATACACCTAGCGATGAACATACAACGTGTGTGCGTGTGTCGGTGCATGTGTCGGTGTACATCATTATAGTCCATAGTCTTTTACATCGGGTCCTATTTTACATTCTATAGTCTTGCGAGAAAGTAAAGAAAAAGTAAACTAAATCTAAGCATTTACATGAATTAATGAAAGTTACATGAAGGGGTTAAGGAAGGAATGGGAATGAGATGAGATGCTTAGTATGCATGAAACATAGAGTAAAATGGTTAGTAACAAGATGAAAACGGTAATGAAACATTAATCCTAAACAAAATGGTAACTAATCACAAATTGGCATACAATCACACTAAACAAAAATTGCAACATATCACAAAATCGGCATCAAAATTCTAACTAAACAAGATTGCAAAGTATCACACAATTAGTACAAGAATCAAATTTAACAAGATTGTAAAATATCGCAAAATTAGCATCAAGAATCAAATTCAACAAAAAATGGAAATATCACAAAATAGTAATCAAAAATCCAATTTAACGAAAAAATGGAAATACCACAAAATAGTAATCAAAAATCAATCTTAACAAAAAATGGAAATACCACAAGATAGTAATCAAAAATCAAATTTAACAAAAAATGGAAATATCACGAAATAGTAATCAAAAATCCAGCTTAACAAAATTACAAAATACCACACAAAACGCGCATTAAGTATCAGAGACACATGGCACGAAATTGGACGAACATCACATGCGAAACATCAAGAAAACAACGAAACGGACACCAATTATCACAAAAAGAGCCAACATATATTTTTTATCCAATTTTCACATGAGAAATAGCACGAAATGTCAAGAAAATAGTGAAAACTTTACAGTAATTTTTCAGGAGTTTTCGGACATCACTTTGATGAGAAACAGGTGCAAACAGCAAAGAAATTGGCATAAATAGCAAGAAACAGTGGAAATAACGCAAACAAAGGCCCAAAGCCCCAAAATCTCGTGGGTGAAGCCCACGGATCCGGATCTGGACTGATCTAAGGGCCTCACAACCGTCAGATCTAACCGAACACCACAAAACCTAGATCAAACGGCCACAAGCGTGCCAGGGATGGGTCGGTTTAAACCGACCCGGTCTAGCACAGGTACTTAAGCTCAAGAACCGGTTTGATCTCATTCTTTCTCTCGTTCTCTCTTTCCTTCTTCTACGCCGTTTCTCTCACTTCCTCAAGAATAAAGAAAAACGAAACCCTAATTGCTCAAAACTTGTTCAAATTCATTCCTAATCATGCTTAATCGTCCCATTTCGTTGTTCTAACCACAGAAATCATGCAAAAGCTCCGTGAAATTACGAGTTTGATGTAGGTTCTTGCTGCTGTTCGTATACGGTTCCGATTCGTCATCTCCTTCACCTGGCTTGTTCGAACGTCCACGAATCCTCTCAGATTCTCGACGATTCAAACTCGCCTTGAATCTTTAATATTTTTTATAACTTTCACCATTTTTAGGGTTTCGTGAGTTTACGAATCGGAACCGTTTGAAATTCGAGGATTCACATCAGCTTCTTCTTGTTATCGCGGTTATGGTATGAGAATGTTGGAATTGAAAGTTTACCTGTAGTTTTCTTGGAGATTTGATCTGAATCTTTGGAATTCCTTTGAGCTTTCTTCGGTTCTGTTAGTTCCTGATTCGAATCCAAGTTTAACCAGTAACTTTTCCTCCGCTTCTCTGATTCAGTTCTGCAATTTCTCTTCTTCTCTTCTCCCACGGCTCCTGTGATCGCGTTGGGGTTTGGCAACGAACCTAACGCTTGAATTGCAGCAGCTTGAGCTCGATGATGAAGATTCTATTGAATCTCTGAGAGCTGATGCAGAAACTCCATTGATTTGCTTCGAATTGCTTCTGAGAAAACCGTTTCTTGCTTGAATGTTCTTGAGGTTCTTAAGCTTTCTGAGTTTGTTATGGATTTTGATCCAACTGAATTGGAGAGAGAATATTGGAATCTGTTTGTGAGGTGTATTCTGTTGAATGGTGATTATTTTGCGCTTTGCACAGTGGCCGGCCTTTTATAGGCTGCCATGTGTGCTCTTGACCGCTGAAAAGATGACATGTGGACTTTGGACTGCTTCCGTGGCACTTGACTTGAAATGGGCCAATCTGCAATATTATGTAAAATTCGGACTAAACTGCAATTTTATATAAAATTTGGACTAAAAATAAAAAGACTAAAAACGTGACTTTGAAAACTTTTGGGACTGAAATGCAATTTTCGAAAATATTCAGACTAAAATGTAAAAATAATAAAATTGGCGAAAAAACGTAATTTGAAAACAATGTACAGTGAAACGTTTAAAATTGACAAAATGGACTAAAACGAACAAACTACCAAAATGAGGTATTTTAAAATACCTCTCTGCCCAAAATTCAAATAATGTGAAAAGACTAAAATGCCCCTGGGGCAAAAACGACTCAGACTGACTCAGATGCAAAACTAGAGGATTTTTAAACAGAATTTGATAAATGATTCATGCAAACAAATTGAAAAGACTCAGGGACAAATTGCAGGGACTGAAAAATGGGTTCCTTTGTAGGAAAAGACCAAAATACCCTTTTGTATAATTTTATGCAAAAATTTAGAAGACTGAAACAGTAATGTATGCAGCTGGAGCACAGTAGAAAACACGGTGAATTTGAAAGTATTAGAAAATAGCAGAGAAAATTGAGTGAGTATTTTTTAGGTCCAAAATGAGGGTATGACAGCTGCCCCTATTTAAGTTTCTTCGTTTGGAGAGTCAAGAGACGGAGTCTTTGGCTTGACGCGACGAAGATACTTAAATACCGACATTTGCACTGATTTTGGGCGTAAAAATACATTTGTAAATGCTATGTATGCCATGCAACATTTGTGTCATGAATGCAAGACAGACTGAGAATTGAATTTGACAAGATATGTCGTATCCATTGCGGGATTGGTAGACATTAACAGAATAACAAAAAGGAATATGTCGTATCCATTGCGGGACTGATTGACATTAACAGAATAGCAGAAAGGAAAATGTCGTATCCATTGCGGGACTGATTGACATTAACAGAATAGCAGATAACAAGACTCACTGGGGAGACTCGAAAGCAAATTGACAGGTACAAGCTGTTCTTGAATGCGAACTAGCCACTTGACCGGGAATATTGACAACAAAAGGGCGCAAGCTGCTCTTGTATTTGAGCTGGTTACTTGGCTGAAAGAAAACATAGAAGGCACAAGCTGTTCTTGGACACGAACTGGTTACTTGGCTGACAGAAAACAAAGGAAGCACAAGCTGTTCTTGGACACGAACTGGTTACTTGGCGGATAGAAAACAAAGGAAGCACAAGCTGTTCTTGGAGATGAACTGGCCGCTTGACCGATAACAGAAACAAATTGACAGGCACAAGCTGTTCTTGGGTGCGAACTAGCCACTTGGCCATTAACAGAAGCAAATTTTATTTGAAAGGGAATTGAATTTGATTGACATAACTGCAGGAGCTTGAATTCGACAAGGGTGTTGACAAGACTGTTGAACTTTGAAATTGACATGACAATAGACATTTATTGTAGGCAGAAGAAATTTGAAGTTGACATGATTGATTTTGATTGAAATTAACATAGGAATTGAGAATGCAGGTGTGTATGAATAGCATGACAATTTTATCAAACGCATGAACATGTGAGATGCATGATTATGCATGTATGAATGTTTTGGAATGCATGATGATTGGCAATTTGTTAGACACAATTTCGCAGAGACAGACAAAACATTGGAATATTGGGCACGTAATGGCTCGTGCTCGGACATATATTTGCAAAAGTTCCTCTTCTAGGGATGCCGTCGTTTGAAGATACATCGAGACCATCGTCGAAGGCAGGAAGCTGTAACATTGTAGAGGAAAACAGTTTGAGTAATATTGCTGCTCGTTGGAACGGTCACGTAAGTGCTTTGGACATCGCATCTGTGGTCAATGCTTTTGCATGTCTGTTTTTTTTTCATTTCATTTTTCGTCTTTCTTTCATCATCCCATTTTTGCCTGGATCGCCCTTTCGGGTTTTCGACCCACCGGGGAATAGTTTTTTCCACATGCCCCTGTTTTTGCCTGAATTACCTTTAAAGGTTGTCAATCCATCGGGGTGCTCATTTTTGCCTAAGCCGCCCTTTCGGGTTTTCAACTTAGCGAGCATATTTATTTTCATGCTTTTCATTCTGTTTTTTCATTCTTGCCATTGACCACAGACCGTAACTGGGAGGAAGGCTTGCTAGTAACTTGAATTGGAATTGATATCAATGTAAATCTGTTCATGCATGTTCATTTGAATGTACCTAGCTGTTTAGGCTTGCTTTCAAAATACACATAAAAGGTTTTCAGTTTTCAGAATGTTTATTCCAGACACACCATTATTAACATAGAAAAAGAATCCTTTTGTACAAAGCTTTGAAAATAGAATAGGAAATGAGTGCCAAACAAAAGCATAGGCTCAAATTGATGTATAAGGGTAGTGGTCGGCCAAAAGCGCGACTCCACGGACTTACAAATCTTGGAAAATGGTAATTTTATTGGTTGGTGGTACATTGAACACAGTAACTGCTATGGTATCTGAAACTCTTGAATCCGCAGGCGTCGGAACCTCGGATGAGAACAGCCAATCATCAACTGCAAAAGATCCCAAGGGGAAGGGTAATTTGCCAGATATAGTCAATTGTCTTTTATTTCAATCTCATTTTGCATGAACCGCCCTTTCGGGTTTTCGGCTCATCGAGACGCTCATTTTTGCCTGAGTTACATGTAATCTCAGCGAGCTTTTACATTTTTGTTTCTTGTCCCTTATTTTGCCTGGACCGCCCTTTCGGGTTTTCGATCCACCGGGAAGCGCATTTTTGCCTAGGCCGCCCTTTCGGGTTTTCGACCTACCACGCTGTTCTTTTCATATCTAGACAAAGTATTTTTTGACTATATCGGCGTTCACAGGATTCGGAAGTTCTACACCATCCATGTGAGTGAGAATCAAAGCACCGCCAGAGAAAGCCTTCTTGACAACATAAGGTCCCTCATAGTTAGGCGTCCACTTGCCCCTTGGGTCGGGTAGCTGACTCATTCTTCTTTTCAACACGAGTTCACCTTCCTTGAATTCCCGAGGTCGGACTTTCTTGTCGAAAGCATTTTTCATCCTTGCTTGGTACATCTGACCGTGAGCCAAGGCATCCAGGCGTCTTTCCTCAATCAAATTCAACTGGTCGTATCGACTCTGGCACCATTCAGCCTCAGACAACTTTGCTTCCATAATCACACGGAGAGACGGAATCTCCACTTCCAACGGGAGGACTGCTTCCACGCCGTATACAAGAGAAAACGGTGTCGCCCCGGTTGAACTACGGAGTGTAGTGCGGTAGCCATGTAGAGCATAGGGCAACATCTCATGCCAGTCTTTGTATGTCGTTACCATCTTCTGCACAATCTTCTTGATGTTCTTATTGGCCGCCTCGACTGCACCATTCATCTGAGGTCTGTAAGGAGAAGAATTGTGGTGTTCAATCTTGAATTTCTCGCATAAGGCTTGCACCATGTCATTGTTCAGGTTGGTACCGTTGTCAGTGATGATCTTGCTAGGGACACCATACCGACAGATGATATTGTTCTTGATGAATTTGACTACCACTTGCTTAGTCGCGTTGGCATAGGATGCAGCTTCGACCCATTTGGTGAAATAATCGATTGCTACCAGGATAAAACGATGACCGTTTGAAGCTTTCGGTTCAATTCTTCCGATCATATCAATGCCCCACATAGAGAAAGGCCACGGAGAAGACATAACATTGAGAGCGTGCGGAGGCACATGGATCTTATCAGCATATACTTGACATTTGTGGCACTTTCTGGCGTATTGATAGCAATCGCGCTCCATGGTAATCCAGTAGTAACCAGCTCTCAACAGCTTTCTAGACATAACATGCCCCGATGCGTGGGTCCCAAAGGTGCCATCGTGCACATCGTGCATTAGCCGTTCTGCCTCACATTCATCAGCACATCTTAACAACACCATATCGAAATTCCTTTTGTACAGGACATCACCATCCAGCAAGAACTTGCTAGCCAGCCTGCGCAGCGTCTTCTTGTCTCTGTTGGAAGCACCTGGCGGATACTCACGGCTTTGCAGAAATTGTTTGATATCATAATACCAGGGCTTGTTGCCATCCTCGCCTGAACCTGTTTGTACAATTGCATCACTGACAGTAAACACGTGGGCGGGCCGGTCTAAGCGTTGTACTTTGATCATCGGCACGTGATTCCAATAGTTTACTTGAAGCATAGAAGATAAGGTAGCAAGAGCATCGGCCATCTGGTTCTCCTCTCGGGGAATGTGGTGCAACTCGACCTTTGTAAAATACGTCAACAGACGTCTTGCATAATCACGGTAAGGGATCAAATTAGCATGATGGGTCTCCCATTCTCCCTTTATCTGGTTGATGACTAGTGCAGAGTCTCCATAGATGTCGAGGTGCTTGATTCTCATATCGATGGCTTCTTCAATTCCCAAGATGCACGCTTCGTACTCGGCCACGTTGTTGGTGCACTCAAACACAATCCGGGCTGTGAAAGGGATGTGATGCCCTTGCGGAGCCACAATCACTGCGCCAATTCCTCGGCCATAGGCATTAACAGCACCATCAAAGACCAATCCCCACTTGCTATCAGGGTCTGGACCTTCACCGATTAGCGGTTCTTCACAGTCTCTTGACTTTAAGAACATGACCTCTTCGTCGGGGAAGTCGAACTTCAAAGGTTGATAATCATCAAGTGGTTGGCAAGCCAGATGGTCAGCCAGGATGCTCCCTCTAATGGCTTTCTGAGTTTTAAACACAATATCATACTCTGACAGTAACATTTGCCAACGTGTGATCTTTCCAGTGACAGCCGGTTTTTCAAAGATGTACTTGATTGGATCCATCCGGGATATCAACCAAGTTGTATGATTTATCAAGTAGTGACGCAGGCGTTTGGCAGCCCAGGCCAAGGCACAACAGGTCTTCTCGAGCATTGTATACCGAGTCTCACAATCGGTGAACTTCTTGCTCAGATAGTAGATTGCATGCTCTTTCTTTCCAGTTTCATCTTGCTGACCGAGCACACATCCCATGGACTCATCCAACACTGACAGATACACGATTAATGGCCTCCCTTCCACTGGCGGAACGAGGATAGGCGGTTCTAGCAAATAACTTTTGATGTTGTCGAAGGCTTCTTGGCATTCATCATTCCATACCACAGGTCGATTCTTCCCGAGCAACTTGAAAATTGGCCCACAGGTCGCAGTCATGTGAGATATAAATCTAGAGATGTAGTTCAAACGCCTGAGGAACCCTCTGACCTGCTTCTCAGTCTGTGGGGCCGGCATCTCGCGGATGGCTCGGACTTTGTCGGGATCTACTTCAATGCCCTTCTGGCTGACGATGAAGCCTAGCAACTTCCCAGATCTGACACCGAACGTACATTTATTTGGATTCAGCCGAAGCTTGTACTTCCTCAACCTTTCAAACATCTTAGCCAAGTATTCAACGTGTTGTTCTTCATCGCTCGACTTGACAATCATGTCATCTACATACACTTCAACCTCCTTGTGAATCATGTCATGGAACAAAGTGGTCATCCCCCTTTGGTAGGTAGCACCAGCATTTATTAGACCGAACGGCATTGCTTTGCAGCAGAAAGTTCCCCATGGAGTGATGAACGATGTCTTCTCCCTGTCCTTGGGTGACATTTTGATTTGGTTATAGCCAGAAAAACCGTCCATGAAGGAGAACACCTTGCACTGGGCCGTATTGTCAACAAGCACATCGATGTGAGGCAGTGGGAAATTGTCCTTCAAGCTTGCTCTGTTCAAATCTCTGTAGTCAACACACATTCGAACCTTACCATCTTTCTTCGGCACTGGCACGATGTTAGCAACCCACTCGGGATACTCAACTGTCATGAGAAAACCCGCATCGATCTGTTTCTGCACTTCCGCCTTGATCTTCAGAGCCATGTCTGGCCGAGTCCGTCTCAATTTTTGCCTGACGGGAGGACAGTCTGGCTTTGTCGGTATCCGATGTTCCACAATTTGAGGATCCAAGCCTGGCATGTCTTCATACGACCATGCAAAAATGTCCGAGTACTCCCGGAGAAGCTGGAAGATCCTTTTCTTGACCCCTTCCTCCAAGGCAGCACCGACTTTGATCTCTCTTTTGTTATCCTCGGTACCCAAGTTGATTAGCTCGATCTCTTCCTGATGAGGCCGAATGGTTTTCTCTTCTTGCTCAAGCAATCGGGCAATCTCATCTGGTATATCATCACTATCCTCATCTTCGGTCTCGAATACCGGGGATTCAACAGTTTGGAGAAGCATAGAGTTACCGTGTTCAACGGGTTCGTTTTGGTTCGATCTGCGTGACATGATTGGATGATTTTAGAAAATAATTTTCATGCAGATCTTTTGAAATTAATAAGAAAACACAGATGTTTTGGTTTTTTCTGGCATTACCATTATTTCCAAGGGAAAAGTATTAAAGAAAGAAAAAAGAGTCGTGAAAGAAACGACGTTTTTTATTGATAATGGTGATGTCGGAACAAACATGCCCTTTACAAAGAGGTCACTTCCGCCTCGGGCAAGACGGAAGGATTGTTATTTTGAAAACAAAGCCTAAACAGCAAGACATATTACTTAGAATCATGCATAGACATAGGGAGATTGATAACGTTCCAGTTCTTTGCAATGCCTCCTGGTATCACAAATGTGGGCCTAGCCCCTCTTTCAGCAGCACCATCAAGAATTGCATTGGTAAATCCAGCACTACGGAACGTTCCAGTTGACATGCCTGACGTCGGAGAGAAACCGAGACCCTCTTTGTGTTTGTTGTCCTGCAGCTGTATCAATTGGCCCCAACCAGCGGCCTGACCCTTCTGAACGGCTCTCTGCGCGTCTCTTAATGAAGCCATGGCAGCACTAGCTCTCTTGGGCTCCGTACCCTCGATAGTCAAACCCTGGAATGCAGTTCCTTCAGCAGACTTTGCTTCGATACAAGAGAAGGATGATAACTGACTGACCAGATAAGCTTCTTCCCCGTGCACTGTCACAAGTTGACCATTTTTCACGAACTTTAGCTTCTGATGGAGAGTAGAAGTGACTGCCCCAGCCTCGTGTATCCAAGGTCTCCCGAGCAGGCAACTGTAAGAGGCATCTATGTCCATAACCTGGAAAGTAATCATGAATGTTTCAGGACCAATAGTCATGGGGAGATCTACTTCTCCAAGCACAGTTTTACGGGAACCATCGAAAGCCTTGACTAAGAAAGTACTCCTTCTCAAAGGAACTCCTCGGCAACTCAACTGATCCAAAGTCGATTTAGGCATCACATTCAACGACGACCCAGTGTCTACCAACACGTTGGACAGCATATCTGTTTTGCAGTTCATGGAAATATGCAGGGCCAAGTTGTGGTGCTTCCCTGTCTCTGGAAGTTCATCTTCACCAAACCAGAGGTTGCTGCAAGCAGTGATGTTAGCCACTATCCCGCCAAATTGATCCTCTGTAACTTCGTGGTCAACATAGGCTTGTTCCAACACTTTCAATAACACATTCCTGTGAGCTTCCGAACTGAGGAGTAGGGCCAAGATGGATATCTTCGAGGGAGTCTGTAATAGCTGATCCACGATCTTATAATCGCTTTTCTTGATTATCCTCAAAATCTCATCCAGATTGGAATCCTCAATGGAATGGCCTGGACGGCTGGTACTTTCAACAACAGGAGGGATTGTCAATGGAGTAGTTTTGTCAGCAGGAATTGCAACTTGCGCATCATCTTTCTTCTGAAACAAGAGTGGTCGGACCTTGCCGCTCCTCAAAGCTGTCACTTCAGCGATACTGCCTACTGTGCTTGAGGACACCAAAGGTACTTCTTTCCCGTTTTCCAACATAGTCGCACTGTACTTGTACGGGATAGCTTTTGCAGAGGTATATGGCACTGGACCAGGTAACCGTATGACCAACGGTTCAACATCCTTCCTGACGGGCGTGCTCTTGACGGGAGTATCGTGGAAGACCGGCACTATCATGCAAACATCACTGGTAGTCAAGTAGTTGTCATTCATCAATCTTTGGATATCATTCTGAACTATGCCGCAACCCATAGGGTTCTGAAGACATTCACAACAGGCAGCGTGGTCGTGGCTGAACAGAGCAGCTCGGCATAGCTTGATATGTAGTGGCACCAGGGGTGTAGCAACATTACGGACACTGAGACGAGGGATTTCTTCATAGACTTCAATCATATTTACAGCGGCATGGTTGGGGAGTGGATTGTCGAGTACGTGCGGGACATTGTTTTCAAAGGACAGCTTTCCCTGGTCAATCAACTTTTTCACAATGTACTTCAGAGCGTAGCAACCTTCTACGTCATGGCCTAGGGCGCCTTGGTGGAAATCACATCTGAGATCGGAGCGGAACCTGGGAGGTAATGGGTTTGGCGGAGGCTTGCCAGGCCTAGTGGTGCAATACCCCTTATGTAAAAGAGTCGGGAGTAGGTCAGCATACGCCATTGGTATCGGCGGGAAAGATGGCCTAGATTGAGGACCTTGTTGTTGCGGTTGTTGCTGTTGAGCTAATGGTTGTTGTTGCATCTGCTGGGTGATGGCATTAACAGGGACCTGAGGCTGGCCCGGTAGAGGAGGATATTGATGGTAGAACGGTGGGTAGAACGGGTGCTGAGCATACTGTAGGTACTGATACGGCTGAGGCAGTTGTGTAGCATTGACAGGAGCGACAGCGGCAGACTGATTAGTTCCGGCGGACACCATTCCAACTTCTGATTCCTTTTTCTTATGGTGACCATTGCCGTACTTCTTCGGTGCATTCGAGGACTCACCTTTCTCAAACACGATAATCCCTTCTCGGACAGCTTCTTCCAAGCGGGTTCCAATAGTGACCATCTCAGAGAAGTTGCTTGGGGCGGCAATAATCATTCTCTCAACATAATCTTTCTTCAGGGTCTTCAAGAATGTTTGAGTCATTTCTTCCTCATCCAACGCGGGAGTGATACGGGCAGCTGCCCCTCTCCACCTCTGTGCGTATTCGCGAAAGCTTTCGTCCTTCTTCTGAGAAAGAGACCGGAGGAATTCTCTATTCGGCTTGAGCCTGGTGTTGAACCCATAGTGGCTCTTGAAAGCAGTAGCCAGATCATCAAAAGTACGGATATCATCCTTGCTCAAACCGGTATACCACTCCGCGGCGTCTTCCATTAGACTGTCCTGGAAGCAATGGATCATAAGTGAATCATTGTCTGCATGGTTAGCCATCTTGCGGACGTATTTGATAATATGGTTCTGGGGGCAAGTCAGCCCGTTGTAGCGGTCAAATTCCGGGACCTTGAATTTCTTGGGAACATCCACCCTTGGCACTAAACAAAGGTCGTGGGTTCTTACGAGGTCACTGCTCCCACGGTTGGCCTTGATCTCGCGACGGAGCTCTCTGGCGAGTTCTTCCATTCTTTCTTCCACAGTTCCAAATACAGGAGTCTTTCCACGGTAATCATTAGCATTAGCGCCCTGAGGAGTAGAGTGCACAATCGGATCTGTGAAGACCGTTGATTGAGGCAAGGTAGTGTGAAGAGATGCTTGCCCTGAGACGGGGATCTGGTTGCTGTTGGCAGCACTGGAAGCAACTGTTGAGGGATCCGGAGCAAAGAAAAGCGGGAGCCCGTACGGGTATCCTCTTGGCATGGCGAAGCGGCTGTCGAGAGATGATATTGGAATTGCCTCGGTGGTCTCTGGAGCGGACGAGGCTGGCTGCTCTTGAGCGGCTACCAGAGCGGTCATAGCATCGAGAGCTTTGGCTAACTCTTCTCTCACGGAGGCTAGTTCAGTGCGGAGCTGAGCATTCTCTTCTTCCATAGCTACCTGATTTCTCCTTCTGTACTGTCTGGTTTGATGTACTCTGGTAGGTTGATCAGTCCTTCGAGCACGAGCCACTTTTCACTCTGTGGCAGAAGAACCAGGAGGCAATAAGCACTTGGAAGTTTTTTTGTGACCGATGAACGATGCACATGATGCATGATATGCAAATGCGGATGCAAAAATGACTCTTTTATTACCAAAGGGTTTTTTAGACAAATTAGAATTCTTTGCAAACATTATCGGACTAACAAATTATTCAAAGCGCATTGTTTTGATACACTGAGCCAAGGGAGTAGGCTTCTGAAACATAAACTGAACAAACAACAAAATAGCAATCCTATCATCCAGAACTAAGGAGTGACTGGGTAGTATTCGGAATCCGAGTCTGAAGCTGAACCACAATAACTGGCGAAGAAATCTCGACGACCTCTGACTCTCCGGGAGTCTCTCCTCAATAGATCATCCTTCTCCTCGAGCTCTTTCCTAACCCTGGCTAGCTCCTTCTTCAGCATTCGGTTCTCATGATCCTTCTGTTCGTCTCTACCATCCAAAGTCATGATCAAGTTCTCAGCCTCACTGTAACGGGCTTTCCACGCTCGCTTTTCCTCACTCTCCATAGCTAGATGCTCCTGATATAACTCCTGAGTCGCGGGAAGCAATGGTAAGGGTCTAGATGGAGTAGATGCAGATACATGCCTTATGGCAGGGTAAGGCATGCCAATCTCTTCGGCTCGATCTATCACCCACTGAGTATAGGCTTCATGAGCAATACCGGATCTCACACCCAAATGCTTCACATCTTTCCGACGAATCTTAGACCAAGCATCTGTAAAAGCTTTCCTTTGCCCGGTGGGAGCATTGGAATAGTAAAAGAACTCCTGAGATGTAGCAAGGTTAATGGGCTTCGCTCTCATAGGAAAACCAAACTGTCTCATGGCTAATTCGGGATTGTAGTTGATTCCTCCCCGGGTACCGAGAAGAGGTACATTGAGGAAATCTCCGCAACCAGTGATAATCTCCTTGACTCGAGCCGCTGGGGTAATCCAAACCACCTCATCGGGAGTAAGAGCCATAATCCGCTGCGAATAAGACCAATTCTCTGTGTTGGCATGGAAAGAACTCGGGAGGTGAGAAATAAACCACTTATAAAGAAGAGGTATGCAGCAGAGAATAAATCCGCGGCCCTTGAGAGTCCGATCGTGGATGGCATGGTATGTGTCAGCTAACAAAGTAGGAACCGGATTCCTGGAATGGAAGATCTCAATAGCATTCATGTCCACAAAATTGTCGAGATTCGGAAAGAGAACGAGCCCATAGATGAGTAATGCGAGAATAGCCTCAAGAGTGTCCTGACAAGTAGATTCGAGATTAGCCCGCTTAAGTAAGTACTTTGAAGTGAAGCCCTGAATGTGAGACTTGGTAATAAGATTCTTAGACACATCGGAGGTCTTGAGATATAGATCCTTAGCAACAACCAGAGGAGTAAGAGAAGATCCCGGGCCTGTGAAGGGTACCTTCTCGACTATAGGTAGACCCAATAAACAAGAATAAGCCTCAAGCGTAGGAACCAACTGAAAATCCGGGAAAGTGAAACAACGGAAAACCGGGTCATAGAATTGCACCAGAGTGTGCACCAGCTTCTCTTCTACATTAGTCCGGAGAATACCAAGCAAACCACCGTATCAGAGACGAAACCCAGCCGGATTCTTAACTTTGAGTGCCAACTCCCTTAGGCTAGCCAAATCAACTTCTTTGAATTTGTAAGACTTAGTCCTCTTCATGCCTGTGTTATATTTGCAAAGAATTTTAGTTTGTTTTTACCCTTTGATAAATGTATGTAAAAATTTATGCATGAATGCATGTATGCATGGTTTTAACAAGGAAAGCATGGTGGGCTAAGGTAACAAGTGGACACGGTGTCCGGTGAAACTAAGGTTTAGGTAGTAGTGACCAAGGTTCTACAAAGTTCCCAAACCACAACCTCTCTTGCGTATATCATGGTAGTACAAAGCAACGCTCGTCCATGATTATCCGGAAGAAGGTTTAGTTTGGGTGTAGTATCGCGTGACGACTAAATTTCGAGACAACGCTCGGTTTAGCCACCGCACTACGTCCTAAGAAAGGCCAAGGATGGGTTTGGTAACTACGGTTCATAGCCTTCATCGGTCAATTGGAAGTAACGTGCCTAAGCATGACAACACACGCCGGCAACATCACCTCCAAAAATGCCTCAGCTATGTGAGATTGATCGCGTAATCCAATGCACGAGGCAACCCTCGGAACGGATTGTCGATTATATCTCCCCTAATCTTAAGCTCACTCAGCCCGGGTATAGGGCTTTTAATATTCTCACCCCACACGTACATAAGAAAATTTTACATATAACAATAAAGCAAAGCGTAAAATATAAAGCGTGTAAAACTAGGCGTAGCCCTAAAAATTAGTCCCCAGTGAAGTCGCCATTTCTGTCATCGCGATTTTCGGGTGTCAAATCATTAATTGGATTTGAACCTTTCGATCATTGATGTTTCTATTTTTTTGGGGAAGGTAAAATCGAGAAAACCTTAGGAATCCTAAGTTCGGGGCTGATTTCATCACGGGAAGGTGTTAGGCACCCGCGATGACTATAGTATCCTATAGGAACCGTTTTACTACGCTTTACATTTATGCGTTGCTTTTATCGCTACTTTGCAAAAGAAATTGGTTTTAAGAATGAGAGGGAGAAGATTGGGTTTTATTTTATTGGACTTGGAGAGATGTGAGTCTCTTGCCTACATACCCTTTTAAGGGATCAAAATTCCATGTAGTTCTCTTCAAAAATGTCTTTGTGAGTTTCGTTCTTTTTAGTTTTTAAAAATGGTTTTTGAAGAAAGAGATAAGAGGCCGTGTAGGCATTTAGAATTGAAAACCAGTGAGGTTAGTCCAATTTATTTACAAAAAACGGTTAAAGTTGGAAATTAGTGTTCATTTTGATTTTTGATTAAGAAAACAAAAGGAAAATCTCTTGGAGTTTTGACTCCAAGGTTTGTTTGAAAAAGATTTGAAGTGATGGAAGTTGTTTGCTTTTCAAAAGATTGATTTTCTCTAAGTACCGCGTATCCTAAACATACACCTAGCGATGAACATACAACGTGTGTGCGTGTGTCGGTGCATGTGTCGGTGTACATCATTATAGTCCATAGTCTTTTACATCGGGTCCTATTTTACATTCTATAGTCTTGCGAGAAAGTAAAGAAAAAGTAAACTAAATCTAAGCATTTACATGAATTAATGAAAGTTACATGAAGGGGTTAAGGAAGGAATGGGAATGAGATGAGATGCTTAGTATGCATGAAACATAGAGTAAAATGGTTAGTAACAAGATGAAAACGGTAATGAAACATTAATCCTAAACAAAATGGTAACTAATCACAAATTGGCATACAATCACACTAAACAAAAATTGCAACATATCACAAAATCGGCATCAAAATTCTAACTAAACAAGATTGCAAAGTATCACACAATTAGTACAAGAATCAAATTTAACAAGATTGTAAAATATCGCAAAATTAGCATCAAGAATCAAATTCAACAAAAAATGGAAATATCACAAAATAGTAATCAAAAATCCAATTTAACGAAAAAATGGAAATACCACAAAATAGTAATCAAAAATCAATCTTAACAAAAAATGGAAATACCACAAGATAGTAATCAAAAATCAAATTTAACAAAAAATGGAAATATCACGAAATAGTAATCAAAAATCCAGCTTAACAAAATTACAAAATACCACACAAAACGCGCATTAAGTATCAGAGACACATGGCACGAAATTGGACGAACATCACATGCGAAACATCAAGAAAACAACGAAACGGACACCAATTATCACAAAAAGAGCCAACATATATTTTTTATCCAATTTTCACATGAGAAATAGCACGAAATGTCAAGAAAATAGTGAAAACTTTACAGTAATTTTTCAGGAGTTTTCGGACATCACTTTGATGAGAAACAGGTGCAAACAGCAAAGAAATTGGCATAAATAGCAAGAAACAGTGGAAATAACGCAAACAAAGGCCCAAAGCCCCAAAATCTCGTGGGTGAAGCCCACGGATCCGGATCTGGACTGATCTAAGGGCCTCACAACCGTCAGATCTAACCGAACACCACAAAACCTAGATCAAACGGCCACAAGCGTGCCAGGGATGGGTCGGTTTAAACCGACCCGGTCTAGCACAGGTACTTAAGCTCAAGAACCGGTTTGATCTCATTCTTTCTCTCGTTCTCTCTTTCCTTCTTCTACGCCGTTTCTCTCACTTCCTCAAGAATAAAGAAAAACGAAACCCTAATTGCTCAAAACTTGTTCAAATTCATTCCTAATCATGCTTAATCGTCCCATTTCGTTGTTCTAACCACAGAAATCATGCAAAAGCTCCGTGAAATTACGAGTTTGATGTAGGTTCTTGCTGCTGTTCGTATACGGTTCCGATTCGTCATCTCCTTCACCTGGCTTGTTCGAACGTCCACGAATCCTCTCAGATTCTCGACGATTCAAACTCGCCTTGAATCTTTAATATTTTTTATAACTTTCACCATTTTTAGGGTTTCGTGAGTTTACGAATCGGAACCGTTTGAAATTCGAGGATTCACATCAGCTTCTTCTTGTTATCGCGGTTATGGTATGAGAATGTTGGAATTGAAAGTTTACCTGTAGTTTTCTTGGAGATTTGATCTGAATCTTTGGAATTCCTTTGAGCTTTCTTCGGTTCTGTTAGTTCCTGATTCGAATCCAAGTTTAACCAGTAACTTTTCCTCCGCTTCTCTGATTCAGTTCTGCAATTTCTCTTCTTCTCTTCTCCCACGGCTCCTGTGATCGCGTTGGGGTTTGGCAACGAACCTAACGCTTGAATTGCAGCAGCTTGAGCTCGATGATGAAGATTCTATTGAATCTCTGAGAGCTGATGCAGAAACTCCATTGATTTGCTTCGAATTGCTTCTGAGAAAACCGTTTCTTGCTTGAATGTTCTTGAGGTTCTTAAGCTTTCTGAGTTTGTTATGGATTTTGATCCAACTGAATTGGAGAGAGAATATTGGAATCTGTTTGTGAGGTGTATTCTGTTGAATGGTGATTATTTTGCGCTTTGCACAGTGGCCGGCCTTTTATAGGCTGCCATGTGTGCTCTTGACCGCTGAAAAGATGACATGTGGACTTTGGACTGCTTCCGTGGCACTTGACTTGAAATGGGCCAATCTGCAATATTATGTAAAATTCGGACTAAACTGCAATTTTATATAAAATTTGGACTAAAAATAAAAAGACTAAAAACGTGACTTTGAAAACTTTTGGGACTGAAATGCAATTTTCGAAAATATTCAGACTAAAATGTAAAAATAATAAAATTGGCGAAAAAACGTAATTTGAAAACAATGTACAGTGAAACGTTTAAAATTGACAAAATGGACTAAAACGAACAAACTACCAAAATGAGGTATTTTAAAATACCTCTCTGCCCAAAATTCAAATAATGTGAAAAGACTAAAATGCCCCTGGGGCAAAAACGACTCAGACTGACTCAGATGCAAAACTAGAGGATTTTTAAACAGAATTTGATAAATGATTCATGCAAACAAATTGAAAAGACTCAGGGACAAATTGCAGGGACTGAAAAATGGGTTCCTTTGTAGGAAAAGACCAAAATACCCTTTTGTATAATTTTATGCAAAAATTTAGAAGACTGAAACAGTAATGTATGCAGCTGGAGCACAGTAGAAAACACGGTGAATTTGAAAGTATTAGAAAATAGCAGAGAAAATTGAGTGAGTATTTTTTAGGTCCAAAATGAGGGTATGACAACGGTTATTAAAGAAAGGAATGAAAAATATATATGATGCAAATTTAGAGCCAAAATTTTAAGATAGAGTTGTTGCAAACCTAATAAAGAATTAATGAAAGGAAAAAATTAAGTTAAGACTTAACAAAGTACGAGTAAATTACATTGTAGTAAAATGTAAAACTATGATGAGTACTAATTAACAATACATTACTGCAAGGCAGGAGTACCTACAATACTAATTTTATTCAAACACTAATTCATTGGGATGTTAGATACTTTATTCAAACACTAAGCTCTAAATTAATATAAGAGACGTGGCCACAAAATATCTAATTTGAAGGCTATTTCATTTGATACTTAAAAAGGCCAGGAATGTGTGCATTCATCATATAGTCCGTCCAGTCAATGCTACTGGGGTCAAAGTTCAATTCTTCATTCTCCATCTTGAGATGATCCTTTGTTGCCATCCGCAAAATTTCTGTGTTGGTATCATCATAGCTGAAATGAAAAATAGTATGTTTCATGATAATGAAGAAAATTAAGGGCACGTTCGCTATGGGTTTTTAAAAATGGTTTTTATTTTATTTAGTGTAACATTTTTTTGTTATAATTTTTTTAAGAATTGTTTAAAGAAAGTTTTAAATGAAAAATTTGTTTGGTCATAGCTTCTTTTAAAATGTCGTTCTAAATTAGTGGAGTTCTAATTTAGGGGAGGATGCCTGTTTGTCTGAGGAAGAGACTGATTTTGAGGTATCTCATTAAGATCATGTTGAGGTGCATCGGGATCATGATGCTTGTGATAATATTAATATGGTGGTGGAGAAGCTTGCGGAAGAATGTGTAGAAGATGAATGGGTAAGTTTGCCTAAATCAGATGTTAACCAACATGTTGTTACAGACGTCGTAGTTCATATCAGATGAGCAAGTGGTGCATTCAAATCAGGTGGGCGGTGTAGCTAATTAAGACATGGTTGTTTCTCCCTCTCAGGCGCCGGTTGCAGATACTAGGTCGCTTAGACGAACATACACTAATTCTTGTCCCTCGGGTCGATCGTTCAATGATGTCAGGCCCTTAGAGCTTGAAGTGGTTGCATGATCACAACCATGGTGATGCAAGCCTCATTTTTCTACAAAAAAAAACACAAGAATTCCTTGAAATCCACTAGTACCATGAGTAATGACTCAGTAAATCATCAAAAGAGGAAGCAGAGGGGTGATCATCGTGGGGTGGAAGTTGTGAATCAGGGTTATAGTGGTGACGACTCTTCATCTGTGTCGGTGAATAATGACTGAAAAAATTGGGTGGTCATGCATGACAATAAAAAGGTAGTAGTAGAGGAAGTGTGTATGATGAAGATTTTTTCTTGGAATGTTAGGGGGTTGGGTGGGGTGGAGAAGAAGAAGGAAGTTCGTAAATTGGTGGAGGAGAAAGGGCTTTCTATTTTGTGTCTACATGAAACTAAGTTAACAATTCATAATACTTTTTATGTGGCTCGCTATGGGGCTGTTCGACTTATTCTTATTCTTTTCATCCTTCAGTGGGGGAATTAGGAGGTTTATTGATTATGTGGGATTGTTCAGTGGTGGAGGTGTGGTCAACGGTAAGCTTTGAGCATGTGGTGTTGATCCATGGCAGGTTTATTCAGTCTAATGAGGAATTTTACTTGGCTAATGTGTATGCGCCTTGTGACAACGGTGCTAAGCAAATTTTATGGGGCAGGTTAACAACTCAACTACAAAGGTTGGTAGGAAAAAAGGTGCGTGTATGTGGTGATTTTATAGATGTGTGGTACGTGGAGGAGCGATGGTGTTTACCAACATCATATATTTATTTGGAATTCACTTCTTTTTACTGGTTTATTGATGATAATGTGTTTGTTGATCTTCCTCTTTGTGGCCGCAAATACACGTGGTACAAAGGAGATGGGTCGTCTATGAGTCACATTGATAGATTTATGTTATCTGAGGAGTAGTGCTTGGTCTGACCTAGATTCATGCAGGTGGCTCATTTGCGGGGACGGTCATATTATTTCCCTTAGTTATTGACTATTGATGAGAAAAATTGGGATCTAAGACCTTCCTGTATATTGAAGTGTTGGACTGCAATATTGGGGTATAAACAGTTTGTTAGTGATAAGTGGAATTCTTTGCATGAGGATGGATGGGGCGGTTTTGTGTTAAAGGAAATGTTGAAGCTCACTAAATTTTCTCTCAAATAATGGCATCGTTCTCATGTTAGTAATTTTTTAGGTAGGATTCAAGCGTTAAAGGAGTAGGTATCAGTGTTAGATGTAAAAGGGGAAGACAACTCGTTATCTGAGGTTGAAATTGATGAATTGCATGGTATCACTTTTGACCTTCATTCCTTGGCTCGCAAGAATAATAATATTTGTTAGCAACAGTCGCGGTTGTTACAATTTGTCGTCGGTGGGAGAATGCTATTACATCCCCTCTTGTTGATGGTGTTCAGGTGGAGGGTGTGCATCTAATACGAGCCGCTGTTTTTCGCATTTCGCGGCTCATTTTAAGGCGTGTCATGTGGAGAGACCGGGTGTGGAGAATATTGTTTTTCGTACGTTATCTAATGGTGATGGTGCTAGTTTGGTCAGAATTTTTTGTGTAGTAGAGGTGAACTTTTTGTGTATAACAGTCCTGGTCAAGATGGCATAACTATTGGTTTTACTAAGGATTTTTGGCATGAATTAAAGGAGGACATTTTGAGGTTTGTTACAAAATTTAATCAGAACGGAAAGTTAACAAAAGGTATTAATAATACTCTTATTCCTCTAATACCTAAAGTTGATAGCCATAAACAACTGAATGATTTTAGACCAATATCTTTGGTGGGGAGCTTGTATAAAATTTTGGATAATTTACATACAAATAGGTTGCGGTTGGCTATTGGTAGTGTTGTTTCGGAGGCGTATACTGCTTTTGTGAAGGATAGACATATTCTTGATGGTATTTTTATTGCAAATGAGGCGGTAGACGAAGCTCATAAAGCTAAGAAGGAGTTATTGTTATTTAAAGTGGATTTTGAAAAAGCTTACGATTCTGTAGATTGGAATTATTTAGAAGCAATCGTGTGTCGAATGCCTTTCCTGACTCTTTGGAGGAAATGGATAAAGGAATGTGTTGGTATTGCTTCAACTTCTGTTTTGGTTAATGGTAGTCCAACTGAGGAATTTCCTATGGAGAGGGGTTTGCGCCAAGGTGACAATCTATTTCCACTTCTTTTATTTGTTGGCAGCGGAAGGTCTAAATGTCATGATGAAGGTCGTTGTTAAGTTAAATCTTTATACTAGATATAGATTTGGAGCACTCGACACTACTGCTATTTCCTATCTTTAGTTTGCTGATGACACATTGATGTTGGTGGCGAAGAGAGTTGGGCAAATGTGCGTGCTTTGCGGGTTGTTTTGTTGTTATTTGAGAGTTTGCGAGATTAAAGAGGAATTTTCAAAAAAGTATGATGACTCGTATTAATATTAGTGACTCTTGGTTGGTTGAGACGACATCGGTTCTGAATTGTAAAGCGGGAAGGGTGCTTTTTATGTATTTGGGTCTTCCCATTGGGGGGATGCCAGGAGGTTGTCATTTTGGGAGCCGGTTTTGACTCGTATTGAGAATAGACTGTCTGGTTGGAAAAGTAAATTTCTTTTATTTGGTGGTCGCTTGTTCTCATAAACTCTGTCCTATCTTCTCTTCATGTCTATGCTCTTTCCTTCTTCAAAGCTCCATCAGGTATAATCTCTTCTTCTGGAGGACATGTTTGCTTTAGGTTGGGAGAAACGGGGTGAGGCGTGGCAGTGGAGGAGGCGTCTGTGGGAGTGGGAGGAGGAGTTGTTAGGGGAGTGTAGGATTTTGCTTTATGATGTTCCTTTGTAAGATCAATTATCAGATCAGTGGCTCTAGCAGCTTGACCTCATTGGTAGTTACACTGTTCATAGTGTTTATCAGATGCTCACTAGCGATGACACTCATACCTTGGATGCAGCTTCTGATTTAATTTGGCACAGACACTTTCCCACAAAGGTGATTATTCTAGCATTGAGACTTCTTCGTAATAAGTTTTCGACCAAGGACAATTTGGTGGCACACGGAATTCTTACTCATGATATGCATCAGTGTGTGAATGGGTGTGGAGAAGTCGAAACAACTCAACATTTATTCCTTTCTTGCACAATTTTCAGGGATCTTTGGCATTTAGTCCGTGGTCGGATAGGTGTTTCAACGATCGATCCTTATAGTATTTTTGATCATTTTGTTCAGTTTACTCACTCCACATGTGGATCGGTAGCGCGACTATCTTTTATGCAGCTCATATGGATTTTATGCATTTGGGTTTTGTAGAATGAACGTAATAATATACTATTTAATCACCAAGAAAACATTTTTGATCAGTTGTTGGATAAAGTAAAAATTCATTCATATGCAACAGATGCTAATTTTGTATTAGGGGCTTATACCTCGTTCTCGTGCCCTCTTACTTCTTTGGGCAATGGCTAATTTAGTTTTTGTTATTTGTGTGTAAGAACCTTGTTGTGAACTTTAGTTGTCTTCTTTGTCATGTCTTTTGCTAGAGAAGCTTCTACTTTGTTGTCAATAGATTTCATTTTTGCCTCTTAAAAAAAAATTATTTTATCATTTTGTTGAAAATTTTTGGATGATAAAATTTTAAAAAAAATCTCTTAAATAAGAAGCTATTTCAAATAATTTTTCATAAAAACCATTATGAAAGATGTCAACTTAATTGGGATGTTAGATATTCATCTAGATCCCCGTGCTTATAAAAAAAGGCAATAAACCCCTAACAAAAGACAATAAATTACGTACGCAGATTTAAAATACGCATATGGTTTGTATAGTTTTGCCAATCTCTGCAGCATTCTAGTTTTTCTGCTTTTGTTATCATAAACATGTTGTAAGCTATGGCCACACATTTTGTTCACCAAATATAAGATCTGAAAAATGTGTCAAACATGTACAAATGATTAGTTAGTATAATAATAATTTCAAGCATGAAAGAATAAAAATTGAATGGTTTAATTGCATGATTAAATTGTTGTTAGGCTATAATATTGAAACTAACATACCATTAGTGGCAAGACATAACGGATTTTCATATAAATGTTGAAAGCAACATAACTTTTCAACACAAATGGCTTGGAGACGGTTATTGGCTTTCCATTTTGATTTATGCAAGGGGTTTTCATGAAATAATGATGGCAAATATTGTTAAGGTCACGATACTTGATAGGATTTCTTAACGATGATGATACATGGTAGATGAAATTTTTTGGAGGTTGATTTGATGAATGAATAAAAATGGCTGCAATCACACAATTGACAACCATGTCTACAGGTATCTGCGTATCATATCCAAAGTAATGTTAAATAACACATAAAAATACAGTTTAAAAAAATAATAAATAATATATATAAATTGAAAAAGGTACAAATTTATAATAAAAATGTTACTAATTGAAAAGACTGGATTTAAAATTAAGAAATTATTCCTTAAAAAAATTAAACACTTCAATTTTTAATGTATGAAATGCACAACTTTTCATAAAAACTTACAATTTAAAGTCATTGAATAGTTTCATGGGATTACCCTTTTACTCTCAACGGCAGTTAACTGTCGTTCGAGTGACTTTTTAAATTGGTTAAACTGACTTAAAAAGTTATTAAACTAATCTAAAAAGTATTCAATGTTACTTAATTGATGTTGGAGAACCAAATGACACTTACAATTTTGAGCAATTGAGGAAGCCTAAAAAGCAACTATCTTCTTTTAAATACGGGATTTGACTTCCTTTGCAAATGGGCTATTCAATAATTAAACTTATACGTTTAAAAAAATTTCTATAGGCTTCCATTTTTTCTTCCAGCCACCTTAAAAAGACCAAAACACTTCTAACTGAAAGTTAACTACTGTTCAAAAGACTTTTTAAATCAATTAAATCGATTTAAAAAAAAAAGATTGAACCAATCTAAAAAAAATTAAAAGACACTTAACTACGGTTGAAAAAGTCAACGACACACAAGTGTCGTTCGGTAAAAGATAAGAGAAATATTGAAAACTTTAGGATTAACTTCCCAAATTTCCTATAATACGTTTTCTAATAGAAAGTTATCTTGTAAAACCATCTTGGTAAAAAAACTAAATATCTACATACTATGGTTTTCTTTAGTAAAAATAACGGATAATTGATAAGTTAGTTTATAATTAATAAACTTAAAATAAAAGATTATAAATTAGTTTATAGGTGATGGAGAACATGCTAGCTGATTGAATTTGTTGTATACACTTACTGCATCTACAATTGTGTTGGGATTTCCAAGAAAGAATTTCAAATTGCCTTGGCCATAGCTGTATATCATACTGTCAATAGTTCTGTAAACACAAATTAAAACAATTTGTTACAAATGATGATTCATCGAGAAAGAACCATATATATATATATATATATATATATATATATATATATATATATATATATATATATATATATATATATATATATATATATAGACACACCAATGGTTGAGTAGTAAAACTGGTTTGAGCTGAAAGTTTTAAGATTTTCACTGGTTAAATGATTTAGATCGGTGAAAGAGAAAATAACATGACATGTCAATATATACATTCTTATGTAAAAAT
Organism: Medicago lupulina; assembly: GCA_958299785.1. Classification (NCBI taxonomy): domain Eukaryota; kingdom Viridiplantae; phylum Streptophyta; class Magnoliopsida; order Fabales; family Fabaceae; genus Medicago; species Medicago lupulina. The sequence goes on from OY283142.1 coordinate 34,585,755, forward strand.
AATAATAATATAGATTGTTGTTAACATGTATTAATAACTAACATGGTAAACTGACATTTTATAGTATAAATTAATAGAATATGTGTATTAGAGACCGTCTTATGACTTTTGGTGCCCTGAACGAATCAAGAAGGTTGTGTCCTTTTATTTATCTATTCAAATGTCTTTCTTCTTACATTTTTTATTGCAAAATGTTTATTCATAATAAGATTTTTTAAAAGATATTGTCAACAGAATTAATTAAATCGAGTTAAAAAAAATATATACATGTAATACTAACTACTAAATAAAAATAATAATTTTGGTGTCTTCGTGCCTTTGACAGACCACCCTCCTGCCTATACTCTGAGGCTCCCTTGATGTGTATATATACAAAATTTAATCTATTAACATTTGTGAGTGATGTGATTATGATATATACCTTAAACCTTCAATCCAACCAGGAAAAGGATCCTTGCTTGTACCCGTTACCATTGAGGGACGTATAATGATCAATGGTACATTATCTTTATGATGCATTAAAAGCATCTCTCCCATTGCTTTTGTGAATGAATATGTGTTTAGCCAACCATGCAACTTTGCCCTGATTTTGAATTATATATAGTTTAAATAGGATAAAAAAACAATATATATATATAAATATATATATATATATATATATATATATATATATATATTTATATTAGATCCATAACCATATATACAGTAATAAATAATATCATAAAAGAAAAGAGTGAATAGGCTTTTTTGTCCTTTAGTTTGTACGGAAGAGTCAATTTTGTCCTCAAATTATTCGAAATAACTAAGGCGTCCCTGGATTACAATTGTCGATCAATTTCGTCTCTTTGTTAGGTACCGTTAACAATGATAATGTGTGACATTAAGCGATGGCGTAGATTGCCAACTCAGATGCCACGTATTCAGGGATGAAATTGAATGAAAATTTTGATTTTTTTTTTAAGATGAAAGCCATTACAAATTGTTACGTTGTCAAATCGATCCCTAAATTATTCATTAAAAATCAAGATCAGGGTCGGCCCTAAGATTTTTGGTGCCCCGGGCGAAACTATAAATTGTGCCTTTTTAATTATTCAAATATTTTTCTTCTTGCATTTTTTGTTGCAAAATATTCATTTATAATCAAAGTTATCTAAAAATAATTTTTCAATGGAATTAATCTAAGTGAATTAAAAATAAATATATAAATATAGTATTAACTACTAAATAAAAATAATAATTTTGGTGTCCCTAAACAAATGGTGCCCTGGGTTGCCGCCCCTCAAGCCCGCCCTCAGGGCCACTCCTGATCAAGATGGTCTCTGAATTATGTCAGTGTCAATCAAATTGATCTCTAAATTACTTATTTTAACTATCAAATTGTTCATTGTTACTGTCAAACAAATGCTAAAAACTTAAAGAATGTGTTTACCTATTATTTATTACCTTTTTCATGTTTGAAACGATGTTTCATCCGTGTTCAACGTAGCCTCGAAGGTCTTTATTCAAAAGTGTTGAAAACTACTTCAAATTTTATGTGTTTCTAAATCCACAGGCATATGCTATCTATTATAGACGTAATTTTGGATATGGAAAGTTCTCTTTGTGCTACCACCCCCAACCACCATGATTGAAGCTTTTTTAGGGTTTTCATATTCAAGGGATAATTCCAAGGGAGAAGCCCTCAAGATGATTCAAGAAAACACAGTCAAACTTCTATGCACAACTATTGAATTTTATTTCACCTGGACTAGCAAATAAGTTTTGATATGAGCATGCCAAACCAATAATATAAGCATAGTGATCCAATGACATGAGCATCAGTGTGTTTTTCTTTTGTATTTGGAGACTAACTTTACTCAAAATTCAAAAGCAATGATGATATTTAATGTGATTTCTAACTTTATATGATACAAATATTTCACAATTTGAATTAGTGACTCCGGCTCTTAAGCACGACTTGGTCACTTTTGACTCTCCCGAGTTCAGCCCCCTTGAAAAAACAGGCTACACTAAAGAAACAAAGAAAAAAAAAACTCTAATGTTGTTTTTAAATTGGGGTTAAATATGTTTTTGGTCCTTATAAAATTGCGATCTTCTAAGTTTAGTCTTTACTTAATTTTAAAGGTTTTTCTATCATGTGCAAATTTGCACAAGTTAAGAAGTTTAAAGTAGTAACTTTGACTTGAAATTTCATGCAAAGTTACTACTTCTAATCATATGTAACTTTTAATCAATAATTGTTGATTTTCAATGAAAAGTTACTACTTCTAGTTACCTTAACATGTGCAATATTGCAAATGTTAGACAAACCCTAATTTTAATAGTTTTTTTAAATCCCTACAAAAAAAATTTACTTCTAATTTTAGTCCCGGCTAAAACAAATTTTGTTTAATTATCCTTAAACTCTTAAATTTTTTAACGATTCTTTTTATACAAGTTTAGAACACTATGAAAGATTCATTTACTAAAATCTAAATTTTTTTAACATGAAATAAATTAAATATGAATTTTTTAAAATGACAAAAGTTTAATATATAAGTAACAAAAATATGGACGTAGAAATCAAATTTTTGCGATATTTTTTTCGGAGGAAGTTTTAATAACGTTCTTGACACGCCTGTAAAAAATTGTTGAAAAACTTAAGAGTTTAAGCATAAATTAAACAAATTTGGATTGAGTAAGGACTAATATTAAGTGCAGAAATTTTTTGTAGGATTAAAAAAACTATTAAAATTAAATAAGGACTAAACTTAAAAAGTTACAATTTTATAGAGACAAAAACATATTTAACCGAGACAAACTAGTCTGAAACTTGACGAGCACTTCCACACACAGAGATATCCGAACAACATATACCAAATATATGGAAAACAATATTGGTGGGGGATGATGACATAGTAGCTTGATGATTGAAATATACAACCAAAATTTAAATCTGTTGATAAGTTAGCCATTTGGCCGTGGCCCTGCCATAAATTTAGATCCATTGTTCACTTGAAAGCCTGAAGGAAACTGTGGTTGAGGGGTGGTTAGTGATTTGATAGCACAAAGAAAATATTTCATATGCAAAATTACGTTTGTAATTTGAAGAGATTTTCAACATTTTGCATGAAGACCTTCAAAGCTACGTTGAATATGGATGAAACTTCTTTTCAAATATGCAAAAGATAATAAATAACACTTAAGCACACTCCTTTAGTTTCTAGCATTTATTTGATGGTATTATGTGGACCATTTTGATAGTAAAGATAAATAATTCATGAATCAATTTGAAAGGCAGTGACATAATTCAAGGACCATCTTGATTTTTAATGAATAATTTAGGGATCTATTTGACAATATAACAATTTGAAATGACTTTCATATAAAATAAATAAATTTTTCGATCAATTTCGTCCTTGAATATGTGGCATCTGAGTTGATAATCCACGTCAGCGCTTAACGTCACACGTCATCACCGTTAACAGTGAGACGTAACAGATGGACGAAATTGATCGACATTTGTAGGATTCAGAGACGTTTGAACTATTTCGAATAATTTAATGACAAAATTAACCAATGCGTACAAATTGAAGGAGGAAAAGACCTATTCACTCAAACAGAAAATAAGTAAAAAGAAGCAGCACAATAAGAATTTGATGAACCTTTCCATTCCATAATCTTTTAGTGCATATTTGATTGTTTGTTCATTCATATTCATTGCTTGGAGTTCGACTATTTTTCTCTCCAACAAATCCATTTCTTTGTGTATGTCTAACTTTGAGGTTTCGTTTAGAGATTGACCCATCTCAAATGGTTTCTCGGGTATAATTTCATTTCCATCCTTATCATTTCCGCGCACATATGCTAGAATTAATGAATAATATAGGTCAAATACATCAATTTTTTAATAAATCTAAAAAATTGTTTTTGTGTATAATAGTGACTAGAGAAAATACTATATAAAATTAGATATCAGTTTCATATTTTTTCTCTTTAATTTTCTCTTAATTCAATTTTTCTTATAGTAAACAATAGTGTTTTTTGGAATTTTTTGTTAAATACTTACCTGTCGATGTGTGTACAAAAACCTTTAATTTCATGCAATTCCTTGCAATGTTCAAGGCATGTAAAGCGCCTTTTGTATTAACACCCATCGATATGTCAAATCTATAGATAAATGGAGAATTATATTAAAATTTTGAATGATTAAATGTATATTTTTTTACGGTAAACTCAATTTCATTCAATTAAAAGAGATGGACATTAAGTTGAAAGCCACAACCGTATCAATTCAAGAAGAAGTTTCTTCAATCCAAATAAAATCTGATGAGATAACGATTACAAACTTAGCTAAATAAATGAGCCGCTTGATTAGCTAAATAATGATTAAATGTATTTGACATGAATTTTATCTAGCTTTTTTATTTCTAAAAATTAGAATTAGTAAGCCTTTTGTCACCTTTCATCATGTTTGGTAGATCCAGCAAAGTGGACAAGAATGTCTATCTCTTCAAATATCTCATTTCTAAGTTTTTCATCTTTAATTCCCAAATTTTCATTGGCAACATCTCCTGCTATTGCAATAACCTTCTTTGATATGAAAGAGCTAAAATTTTCACCCCACTTATCTCGTAGTATGCGAAATAAATCCATTTCAAAAACCTGTTATTTGACAACTCAAGAAATGTAAGCTAATATATACATATTTAATTATGAGTGATCAATCAATCATAATATCTAAGCAAAGAAATGAAAATTGACGTTGCACCTCAATTTGCAAGCGATGTGCAGCCAAATCAGCGTTTGGAGCTCTTAGGAGTAGATACAATTTTTGTATCTCTGGTTGCACCCTTAATATCTTTTCAATAAAAACTGCACATAATTACAGATAAATTCAAAAATAGTAAATAGTGATATTTTAGTTGATTTATTATAGAAAAAGGATAAAAAGTGTCGATAAGGCATAATCAAAAGTGGTAACATTTGTTTAGAAAGTTGTCGTCCTTTCTATAAAATATATAGGGCAACAAAATTTGATGTATTTTAGTTTATATTGTCGATCAAATACATCATCTTTTCTTTATCCATATGTCTCGTGAAAAGAATTGAATGTAGAATTTTTATCTATGTTTGACTTATATTTTAAAGACAATGCTCTCTCTATTTTTAAGTACATGTAACAATCAACCACTTCACACATGTCAAAATACAACTTTGATCATTAATATCTTTAACTATTTATAATAAAAATGATAAAAATTTGATATTTTTAAAATATTCATTGAGACAATTCAAACATCTCACATGTTAAAGTTTATATTTATACATTATTTAAAAATAAGATCAAAATAAATTATATGAATAATATACATTGTAAAATTAAGATATATATTTATCAAGAGAAGGAGTCTTTTATGAATTCTTGAAACAATATTCTTAGAACACTTTGCGTAATGTATGAGTTAGCACAACATTTAATTTAACTATATTAGAAACTTTGCTAGTTAACAACTGCAAGATATGAGTAGTACCTTTTGCTAAGAAGCCAGTTGCGCCCGTCACTAAGAGAGTCTTTCCCTTCATGAAGTCTTGCAACATCTCAGAGTTCATTAGGGAAAGAAGAAAAGAGCTGATCAAAATTATGCAAAGGGTTCTCGGTTTGGTAATGCTTATTATTGCACAGCAAGTACCTATTTATACATGTATTTTTTTGGTTGGTAATGCATAATGGGTCATCCTAACGAGGGGTGAATCTGGACTCAAGATTTTAGTGGGGCAATTTTTTTTTTTGTCAAATTCAAATAATATTAAATTTAATAAGAAGTTATATTAAAAATAGTTGTCACAACCAAAATTACAAAGAAAATAATTTATTTTCCATTTGTTGAAAGAGTTTAACTATGGTAGGTTGACAGTTCAAAATAATTTTACGCACACGACCAATTAAAATATTTTAAATTGTCACATCAATTAAATTATTGCTCTATTTTTAATTGACGTGACAATTTAAAATGTTTTGATTGGTCGTGTGTGCAAAATTGTTTTGGACTGTCAACCCACCACCATTAAACCCTTGTTGAAAATGAACTAATTTTTCATTTGTTACAAGAGATGAATAAAATGTTCTAGCATGACACCTGTGCACAAAGACGGGTGAGCGAGTTGCGCTTTTTTTTTTTTTTTACAAGCAAGTTGCAATTAAGGTTAAATGAGTAAAATTATAGACACGCGTATAAACATTAAACAGGTAAAAGAAAATTAAAAAAAAAGACCTAGGCTAGTGTGGCACTTGCCACACTAGGCCTTGAAGAGGTCCACTCATGATCCTAACTTGTTTTCGTAGGGTATAAGTTAAGAAGCTCAAAATAGAATTAAAAAAAAACTTTTATATTGAAGACAAAATTTTAAACTTTTAATATACTCTTTCAATTTTTTTTTTTTAATATATTAAATGCACAAAAAGTTTATATGTTTAGTTTCTAAACTTGTTCCTTAAGGACACAAGTTAGCATTTCATATGTATATTTATACATGTATTCACAACAAGGAAATATCTTGTAAAAAAGGCAGCTAGTTAGATAACTATGTAACAAGGTATAATTATTTTACACATACATTCAATGATGTGTGGTCACATGAATTAATAAATATAAAAACACATTAATGGTAAGGCCTACGTTACCTTTGATGAATTAGGGGTAATTTACCCCTATTGACAAATAAGATTCAATTTTGGAAATAAGTAAATGGAGATCACATGTTAAATGAACGAAATGAAGATGTTTGATGTTCTTAAGATGAAAATGGTAACCGATAGTAAAAAAAATATATCGGTGAACCTACATTTTTCCTTGATGAATTGGAGATAATTTATCCCTCATGACAAATACGGTTCGATTTTGCAACGAAAGAGATGTAGATCACTTATTAAATGAAAGAGACAAAGAACTTTGATGTTCTTAAGATGAAAATGATGACCGATTGTAAAAAAAAAATGAAGAAAATAAGATTTTTCTTTGATAGAGGTAAATTAACCTCAATTCATATATAGATAACGTAGAAAAATCCATTCGTTGTCATATTTATTAATTAACGTGACAATACATCATTATATATATACGTAAACTAATTATACATAAACATATCATATTAATTGAACTCTTACATATTTATAATTTATCTAATGTGTGTGCAAAATATTGCTCTTTATGCGTACATGGATTTTAGCAATTGAACTCTCTTTTCAATATTTTCTCCGATATTAATTGAAATTTATGGCTTCTACTACTAGGGTGGGGAAGTGCCCTGTGTGCAAGGGCGGAGTTATGTTTATGGGCCTATTCAACTTTTTACAACATACGTTTTTAAAATTTCTTTCACCAATTTTGAACCGTCTCTTGTAGCAGAAGTTGCACACTTAATTTGCAAATTCCTTGCAAACCACAAGTCATAAAAGTATTGGTTAATCAATGGAGCCCACAAGTATTGACTCGCATATAAATAAACGACAAATTGAGGCCCTAGACAATGAAACACATTTGACCAAACATTATGAGAAACCTCGCAATGAAACACGTTTTATCTTACGATCCATATGAGAACTTTCTTAAATCTTCCGGTTATGTTAAGAAAATTGTTGTTGACATATTTGGTTTGGCTGTGTCACTCGAGTAAAATACGTTTTTACCTCTTTGGTAGTTAATTGTCGAGGAAATTAAAACCGGCTGCAGTTAACTACCGAAGAAATTCTCGACACTTCACTACCGAGAAAAACCTCGGCAGTTAACTACCGATGCGTATTGAACATAAACAGAAGCAGAAACTCAATTTTGCATTTCTTATTGTCTTCAAAAACTTATCAAATTCTCTCTAAATTCCATTTTCACGAATTGCAAGCCATTCATCCCTACATTATCACAAGTAAGTACCATTAATCATTGCAATCTTAATGTTAGTTTGTTTAGGTTAAGTTTTTTAAAAAATTTGGGTAGTTTGCATGTGGTTAGGGTTGATCTTGGAATTGAAATTTTGATGATTGCATGTAGTTTATAATTGAATGTAGTTGCTTTAATTGATGTTTGAATGATGTTAGAGTATAATGTGGTTTTGAATGGTGGCCAAAGAACACATTTACAGTATGTTTGATACTTTGCACACAAAGTGTTTGACAAAATGCCTCAATAAAAATTATATTGATTATTTAGTTGGTTTGGGTTATGGAAATGATGTTAAATATAGTTTGATATAGTGTATATTGAATTAGGTTGAACATGGTTTTGATTTTCACCGAATGTGAATGTTTATGTTTAGTTTAGGTTATGTTTAGGTTGAATGTGTTTGATAATGGATTTGGTTGAATGTGAATGTTTGATAAAGTGGTTGAATGTGGTTGAATGTTTATGATTAGTTTAAGTTATGTTTAGGTTTAATGTGTTCGATAAAGTGGTTAAATGTATAAGTTGAATGATGTTAACTTTTTAAATTTTTATGTAGATGTGTCTGATCAAGACCAAGGGCCACTGATTGATCCATCTAAAATGATAGGTGGTAGACGTGCGATGTGTAACACCCCGTTTTCCCGACATAAAAATTTCTTAAATAAATCAGAGTTAAATCACATAACGGAGCGTCACATTTCACGTAAATCTCATATATGAATAAATAACCATTTATTCTTTATCAAAACGTCTTAAACATAGCAGCGGAATCATAAAAAGTCTTGGCACGCAGGCCTCATCAAACATCTCAGAAGGTTTATCTAAAAATAGTCTTATGAAATCATAAATGACATGCAACGACTAGAAAAACATTTAACAAGTTTCCCCATCCCGTTACATATCAGAGCACCTAAGACTCAACCGAGGAAAGTCCTCGCACGCCTGCACCTAATCTTGGTTACCTGCAAGTTACCCATACAAAGAGCAGCATTTTCAAGCAGAAGGGGTGAGATTCACAAAACAATAATATTAAACATGTAATTCAATAATTATAGTTAACAACAAATCATCACATAAACACGTCGCAACAAACATCATCTAGCATCACTAGCATCATCATAAACATCTTAAACAACTTGACTTGACAATGCAACTTCACTTGACTATGCAACTCTAACATCTTAAATGCATGTGGTACCAATCCAGGGCATAATCCCTCGTCGCTTTGAGCATAAATATACTCCCAATCGGCAGGATTTATTTTTCATGCATATTCGACGGTTACTTTTTCAAAAGTAATCGGCAAGATTTATTTTTCATGCATATTCGTCGGTTAATATTTCAAAGGTAATCGACAGGATTTATTTACTGCACATTCGTTGGTTACCATTTCAAAGGTAATCGGCAGGATTTATTTTCAGTACATTCGTCGGGTACTATTTCAAAGGTAATCGGCTGGATTTATTTTCAGCATATTTGTCGGTTACTATTTCAAAGGTAATCGGCAGGATTTATTTTCTGCACATTCGTCGGTTACCATTTGAAAGGTAATCGACAGGATTTATTTTCATGCACATTCGTCGGTTACTATTTCAAAGGTAATCGGCGGGATTTATTTTCTGCACATTCGTCGGTTACCATTTCAAAGGTAATCGGCAGGATTTATTTTCATGCACATTCGTCGGTTACTATTTCAAAGGTAATCGGCAGGATTTATTTTCTGCACATTCGTCGGTTACCATTTCAAAGGTAATCGGCAGGATTTATTTTCAGCACATTCGTCGGTTACCATTTCAAAGGTAATCGGCATGATTTATTTTCTTGCATATTCGTCGATTACTATTTCAAAGGTAATCGGCAAGATTTATTTTCATGCACATTCGTCGGTTACCATTCCAAAGGTAATCAGCAGGATTTATTTTCTTGCATATTCGTCAGTTACTATTTCGAAGATAATCGACAAGATTTATTTTCATGCACATTCGTCGGTTACCATTTCAAAGGTAATCGACAGGATTTATTTTCATGCACATTCGTCGGTTACTATTTCAAAGGTAATCAGCAGGATTTATTTTCTGCACATTCGTCGGTTACCATTGAAGGTGGGAAAAACACAAGAAGGGGGGTTGAATTGTGTTTTCAAAAACTTTACTTTCTCACAAAAATAACAATTGTTCTTAAGATCAGAGTCTGATAGAGTTCAGAGTCTGATAGAGATCAGAGTCTTAGTGCAGCGGATGGAGAGAAGAGTGCAGAAAATAAAAGAAGAACACAAGCAATTTATACAGGTTCCTTCCACAAACCGGAAGTAGTCCTGTCCCCCTTGCACTTCCAAGGAGAGTTCCACTAAAATGTAATATCAAATTACAAGTTGCTCAAACACACAAGTAAGAGACTTCCTTTGCTCAATCACACAAGAAAGAGACTTTTATGCTCAAGGACAACTCCAAGAGACTTCTTTGCTCAATCACACAAGAAAGAGAGTTCTAAACAATTACAAAGAATTGAAAAGAGTTTTGAATACTTGATATACAATCAGAGGTATTCTCAAAACAATACGAACAGAACAGACTCTGTTTTTCTAGAGACTTAGAAATTCTAAGATATGATCTTTTGTAAGAATTATCTAAGTTGTTGATGAGCAATGTTTTCGACTTTGAGAGAATATGAATTTCACAGTAAAAGCTTTGTGCGTAGTAGTTGTAGTTTCTTCAAGTCTTTATCCTTATTTATAGAGGATTTGATAGACGTTTGGAACCAGCCAGTTCATCAACTTGTCTTGACTAAAGCTTTGATTTTTCACCATTGATCTTTTGCCTGATTTGAGAATTGTCCTTTGAGAAGCAATTTCAAATCCATTCCAATAACGAAAGGAACAATGTCTGCGAATATTGTTGTTATTCTTGTGTTGTATAGGAGACAATGCAGAGATGGTGGTTGCAGAGGCATGCGCAGACTTAGTGGTTGTACATTTTGTACACAGTACTTTGTCAACGCTCTTCAGCCTCTGGTGAAATGGCTTCTGATGAACTTGCTTCTGGAGAACTGGCTTCTAATGACGTCATCTTCAGGAACGCTTTCTTCAGACGCACTATGCTTCTGATTTTTCAGGAGCGCTTTCAATCAGATGCTCTTCAAGCTTCAATCTAAAATTCCTTTGCTCTTTAATTCATTCAGTCAGAACCTTAAATAAATCTTTGATAATGGTCCTGTACACTTGAATAAACTTTTAGCAAATCCAATTGATAATTTTAATACCTTGTTATCATCAAAACTTAAGTGGTATAATTGTAAAAGACCCTTTGTTCCAACAATCTCCCCCTTTTTGATGATGACAAACACAAGTATTTAAAAAGATCAATTGTTGTTAACTTAATTAACAAGTTGACTTTAAGGGTTCTGAGGTTTGTAAGCTCTAACTCCCCCTAAGTCTGATATTCTTTAAGGTGAGGTTTGTAAGCTCCCCCTAAGTCCTATCCAAGTTAATTAAATTCATTTTATAATCAACAATAATTTCGTAATCAACAGATGAGATAAAATAAGATTCTCAACAAAAAATAAAAACTGTTAGAATTTTTATTTTTTTACTTGGGCTCAGATTCTTTGTTAAATACTTCTATTACTCCCCCTTTTATCAGTAATTAAAAAGAACGACAAGACATATAGAAGTAAAGACAAAGATAGAAACATTGCAACTGAAGAAATTGATATATATATATATATATATATATATATATATATATATATATATATATAAGAGACAGTCAAAAGTACAGAGATAAGTTCATAAGCAAGGATATTTAAAATATATGACAAAAGAAATAAGGTGTGCAATCTAAGGGTTGGGTTGAGGTTGTTGCTGCTGGATTAGAGCCATTAAGCACTGAATATCTTCAGATTGCTTCTTAACAGTTTCTTCAAGAACCAACTGCCTCTGAAGAAGATATTCCTCCCTAGCCTTAGATTCCTCTTGTTGCCTCAGCACCTTTTGCTTCAGCATCTTGAACACCTTTGATTCCCTTGTAACATATTCTGATTCAGCATAGAATGGTGCATTGGTTAAGTACAGAAGCTTGCTTGAAAGTTGCTGAGATGAGTGCAGATTATGCATATGACGCCTCATCTCATGAGCTTGAATGTGGCAGCACTTCTTGGCAACTGCATTGATTAAGTCAAAAGCTCTGTTCTTCACAGAAGACCACTTATCCTCATAGGCAATTGGTAGAGTAGGAGTTCTTCTGAGGAGTACCAGAGTCTGCATTTCCTCATGAATTTCTACCAGCTGATCTTCAAGATATTCAGATTCCAGAATGTTTACAGGTGGTTGGTCAAGGATCTGAATTTGTGATGAAGATGAGGGTTGGTCAGAAGCACCAGGTTTCATGTTTTGTGTAGGTTTAGAATTTGAAACAGTCACAGAAGGTTCAGACTCCATCACTTGGACAGACTCTTCAACAACTGTCTCCATTTCAGATTCTGGAATGGTTGTCTCTAGTGTTTTGGTTGTCATTGTTTGAGGGGGGTTTTCAGATGCCTTTTGTTTTTGATATTCAGGAACTTCTCCTGAATAGCGACTTTCTAGATTAGAAAGGACATGTTGTTCAAAGGTTTGGTTATTTGGTGAAGATGTTGTTTGTTGTTTGTTAGTGGGTGAGTCTGAGAGAGATATGTCAGCAGTTGATGGCTCTTCAGTAACTACATGCTCTTCAGCAGCAGCTGTTGAACCAGCAACTTTTAGACTATCTCTGGTTGGTGATTGATTTGAGAGTGATGAGGATGGAAAGGTTTCTCCTGCTGGTATCATGTTAAGAGGTTTGATGATAGGGGGTTGAAAAGGATGATCAGCATGGAGTCTGTTGCAAATATCAATCCTCTTCTGAGATAACTCCCCTATACTCTTAAGTATTTCAGGATACACAGGTTTGAATGGTTTGGATTTTGGAGAGTTTTGGTTTTGATGAAGTTTTAGATTTTGGGGTTCGTTTGGATTTTGGTGAGGGTTTGGATAATTTGTATTTCTGACTTAGAGGTATGTTATCTAAGTCAGAGTCTGTTGATGATGAAGGTGAGATAATGGTTTGGGGGTCTGGAATCTGATCTACCTTTGTAGACTGAGTAGCTTCTGAGACATCAACCTCTGAAGCAGCGGCTTCTGAAGCAGCAGCTTCTGAAACGACAGCTTCTGAAACAGCCACCTTTGGAACAGATCCTGAAGCATCAGCTTCTAATGTTCCTAGTGTCTCTTTCAGAGCTTCCTTAGCTCCCTTCATAGCTTCTTCCTCTACCTTGCTAGCAATCGCTTGAACCTCAACAATCTTTTCAATAAAAAACTGATCGCAGTTTTCAAGACCCATTACTTTGAGTTTCTCATCCCTTTCCAACTTATACTGCGCTGCCTGTAACGCCCACGTTCGTTTTATTATTTATTTAAAATCGAGTTTAGGTGATTATATTATATTTATATAATATATAAGTGTTTTGATATGTTTTGATGTGTTTTAATATATTTTGGATGATTTGGTGATAAGTTATAATGTTAAGGATAAGGTTAAGAGACTTATTTTGTTATTAAATAAAATAAGATTTGAAAAGAAAATAAAATATTTAGTTGCGGGTTAGTTTTGGATTTTAGAGAGTTATGTGGGAGAAAGAGTAAATAAGATAAGATTTGTTGGCAGTATAAATAAGGAAAACTAGGGTTAGGAAGTCAGTAACGTATCAGACTTTGAGAAAGAAAGAAACGCACGCGCGTGAGGAGAAGAGAAGAGAGGAGTGCTGCGATTTTCTGCTTCTAACCAGGTAAGGGTGAGACTCATAATTCTGTAATGTTAATTAGCATAGTTTGATGATCAATTAACAAGGAATAGGATTGAATTAAGAGAAGGAGGAAACTAGGTCAAAACCCTAGAATTTGATGAATTAACGGTTGGAATAGGTTTAATTGATGTAGAAAGTGTTCCTAGACCTTAGATTATGTTTAGGATGAATTCTGGAATCAGTAAGAGGCTTAGAACCATGTGAATCGTAGGATTTTTGAGAAAATAGCAGTTCTGGCCGCAGCGAAATTCATCGCTCGCCACGGCGAGCAGTGATCCTCGCCTCGCGAGTGATGAGCTTCATCGCTCGCCACGGCGAGTACTTATCCCCGCCTCGCGAGTTGCTTCTGGCAGCTCGCCATAGCGAGCACTTTTCTTCGCCTCGCGAGTTGCTTCTGGCAGCTCGCCACGGCGAGCTAACCCACTCGCCTCGCGAACACTACCAGAATGCGGTGTTTGAGAGTTGTGCGACCTGTTCGTACGTTGGATTAGGAGAGGACCCCCCCCCCCCCCCCCCCCTTTAGGGCTACTGAGACCTGTTAGTATTGTTGAGAATAATGTGTACAGAGCTGAGCAGTTTATGTGTGAATTTTGAGTAAGGATTAAAGTATTATACCTTGTGCAATTATGATAAAGTTTATGTTGCCTTGAATTGTATTTGATATAATGATATCATTCTGTTCTTGTGATTTGAATTATGCTGCTGATGTTATTAAACTGAAAACGTATGATACATATATGTATATGCGATGATAAGTTGTTGTTTAGCTCCAATTTCTTGGATGCACATTGATGAAGTGATGAAGATATGTTGTTGTTTATGTTTGAGTCCATGCATAGCATACATTGAGCTTAGTCCTCACCATGATAGGAGCTTTGTCCTCCGCACGTTATTTAGGAGCTTTGTCCTCCGCACGTTTTAAAAGTATATTAATACTTATGATGAAGTTTGGTACCACATGCATATAAGGAGTCTAAGAGCATTGTCGCATGGTCATATTTATGATGTCATGTTGTTGATAAAGAATGAATACATGATTACGTGATAAGTGTTATCTCTCTATGCTACTTGCTTAAAGATGATATGAAGTTGAATATGTGATTACGTGCTAATTGTTATGCAAGAATGCTACTGATGTGTTAATGTTAATTGTTATTCTAAATTATGTTGATTAATATTATTTTGCTATGAAATCTCACCCCTTCTGCTGGAATTGCCGCCTTGTGGGCAAGTGCAGGTGATCGTGCTTAGTGTTCAGGTGGTTCGTGAGTGGCCTTACCTCACAGTGTTGTCTAGGTCGCTCTGATACGTAACGGGATGGGGTTGTCTTATGCATGCTTCATTCTTTACGTGTATTTGATGTTCCTTGCTAACATTTGAGATATTTTATGGGGCCTGCGTGCCAAACGTTTATGAATTTTTAAGTAATAATTCCGCTGCAAAGTTTTGAAGTAGATTGGTTAAATAAATTACTATTTAATTGTTTTGGATTATGTTTTATGTAATATCCCGTTGTTGTGTTTGCATACTCTGATAATTGTTTAAGAAATTTTTATGTTGGGAAAACGGGGTGTTACAATTGGTATCAGAGCAAGTCGGTCTGTCCGGCCAATTAGAGAGTCTTGTTGAGTTTTAGTAATATTTGTATTACTAAATCTTATGTTGCTGCTACTGTTTGTTGTAGAATATCAGGATGGCTGGAAGGAACGATGCTGCTCTTGCTGCTGCTTTGGAAGCAATGGCTAATGTTGTGGGACAGCAACCTAATGCAAATGCTGGCGTGAATGCTGAGACGAGGATGTTGGAGACTTTCATGAGGAATCATCCTCCAACGTTCAAGGGAAGGTATGACCCCGATGGAGCCCAGACGTGGCTTAAGGAGATAGAAAGGATTTTCAGAGTGATGCAGTGCACCGAAGCCCAGCAGGTGCGATTTGGTACACATCAGCTGTCTGAGGAAGCTGATGATTGGTGGGTCAGCGTGTTACCTAGCCTAGAGCAAGATGGGGCTGTTGTGACTTGGGCCGTGTTCAGAAGAGAGTTTCTGAGGAGGTACTTTCCGGAAGACGTTCGCGGGAAGAAAGAGATCGAGTTCCTTGAGCTGAAGCAAGGAAATATGTCAGTGACTGAGTATGCTGCCAAGTTTGTAGAGTTGGCAAAGTTCTACCCGCACTATGCTGCTGAGACTGCTGAGTTTTCGAAGTGTATCAAGTTCGAGAACGGTTTGAGGCCCGACATTAAGAGGGCGATTGGGTACCAACAGATCAGAGTTTTTCCGGATTTGGTGAACAGCTGCCGGATTTATGAGGAAGATACAAAGGCTCACTACAAGGTAGTGAATGATAGGAAAGCCAAGGGCCAGCAGAGTCGCCCTAAACCTTATAGTGCCCCTACTGATAAAGGGAAACAGAGGATGGTCGTTGATAGGCAGACTGCGAAGAAGGGTACCCCTGCTGAGATCGTGTGTTTCAACTATGGTGTGAAAGGCCACAAGAGCAATGCTTGTCCAGAAGAGATCAAGAAGTGTGTCCGGTGTGGCAAGAAGGGTCATTTAGTAGCTGATTGCAAGCGTAATGATATCGTGTGCTTCAATTGCAACGAAGAGGGTCATATTGGTTCCCAGTGCAAGCAGCCGAAGAGGGCGCCTTCTACGGGTCGAGTTTTTGCCCTGACTGGTACTCAGACAGACAGTGATGATCGTTTGATCAGAGGTACTTGCTATATTAATAATACTCCTTTAGTTGCTATTATTGATACTGGTGCTACGCATTGCTTTATTGCTTTAGACTGTGTTTCTGCTTTGAGTCTTGCTATGTCTGATATGAATGGAGAGATGGTTGTCGAAACTCCAGCTAAGGGTTCGGTGACTACTTCTCTCGTATGCTTGAGTTGTCCTTTGTCTATGTTTGGTCGCGATTTTGAGATGGATCTAGTTTGTCTACCTTTAAGCGGTATGGATGTAATACTGGGTATGAATTGGTTAGAGTACAACCACGTTCTTATTAATTGTTTTCGCAAGACGGTGCATTTCTCGTCCGCTGAAGAGGAAAGTGGTGCTGAGTTCTTATCTACTAAACAGCTGAAGCAACTAGAACGTGATGGTATGTTGATGTTTTCGTTGATGGCTTCTTTATCTTTAGAGAATCAAGCAGTGATCGATAAATTGCAAGTGGTATGCGACTTTCCTGAAGTTTTCCCAGATGAAATTCCTGATGTGCCTCCAGAGAGGGAAGTCGAGTTTTCTATTGATCTTGTTCCTGGAACTAAGCCGGTGTCGATGGCACCTTATCGTATGTCAGCTTCCGAATTAGCTGAAGAGAAGAAACTTTATGCCAAATTGTCTAAGTGTGAATTCTGGTTGAAAGAAGTGAGTTTCCTTGGTCATGTTATCTCTGGTGATGGAATTGCAGTAGATCCGTCTAAGATTGAAGCCGTATCGCAATGGGAGACTCCGAAGTCAGTTACTGAGATTAGGAGCTTTTTGGGTTTAGCCGGTTACTACAGAAGGTTTATTGAAGGATTCTCCAAGTTAGCTCTTCCGTTGACCCAGTTGACTTGTAAAGGTAGAGCTTTTGTTTGGGATGTGCATTGTGAGAACAGTTTCAACGAGTTGAAGAAGCGTTTGACGACTGCTCCAGTTTTGATTCTGCCAAAGCCAGATGAGCCATTTGTAGTGTATTGTGATGCGTCTAAGTTGGGTTTAGGAGGTGTGCTTATGCAAGAAGGTAAAGTGGTAGCTTATGCTTCAAGACAGTTGAGGATTCACGAGAAGAACTACCCGACGAATGATTTGGAATTAGCAGTTGTGGTTTTTGTATTGAAGATGTGGAGACACTACTTATATGGTGCGAGATTCGAAGTGTTCAGTGATCACAAGAGCTTGAAGTATCTTTTCGATCAGAAGGAATTGAATATGAGGCAGAGGAGATGGCTAGAACTTTTGAAGGACTTCGACTTTGGGTTGAATTATCATCCGGGTAAAGCGAATGTGGTAGCAGATGCCTTGAGTAGGAAGACTTTGCACATGTCTGCTATGATGGTTAAGGAGTTCGAATTACTTGAGCAATTTAGAGATTTGAGTTTGGTTTGTGAAAGGACGCCTCAGAGTGTGAAGCTAGGAATGCTGAAGATTGATAGTGACTTCTTGATGAATATAAGAGAGGCGCAGAAAGAAGATGTCAAGTTTGTTGATTTAATGGTTATTGGTAACCAGACCGAAGATAGTGATTTTCAAGTCGACGATCAGGGAGTGTTGAGATTCCGAGGTAGGATTTGCATCCCTGACAGTGAAGAGATTAAGAAGATGATTCTTGAAGAGAGTCACAGAAGTAGCTTGAGTATTCACCCGGGAGCTACGAAGATGTATCATGATTTGAAGAAGTTGTTTTGGTGGTCTGGATTGAAACGTGATGTGGCACAGTTTGTGTATGCTTGTTTAGTTTGCCAGAAGTCGAAAATTGAGCATCAGAAACCGGCTGGCATGATGGTGTCTTTAGATGTGCCGGAGTGGAAATGGGATAGTATATCCATGGATTTTGTGACTAGCTTGCCGAATACTCCTAGAGGGAATGACGCCATTTGGGTGATAGTCGACAGATTGACGAAGTCGGCTCATTTTCTACCGATTAATATTAGTTTTCCTGTTGCCCAGTTGGCAGAGATTTATATCAAGGAGATTGTGAGGTTGCATGGTGTTCCTTCGAGTATAGTATCAGATAGAGATCCAAGATTTACTTCTAGATTTTGGAAAAGTTTGCAAGAGGCTTTGGGTTCTAAGTTGAGATTGAGTTCGGCGTATCATCCGCAGACAGATGGTCAGTCGGAGAGGACAATTCAGTCGCTAGAGGATTTGTTGAGAGTTTGTGTTCTCGAGCAAGGAGGAACTTGGGATAGTCATCTTCCCTTAATCGAGTTCACATACAATAATAGTTATCATTCTAGTATTGGAATGGCACCTTTTGAGGCTTTGTACGGTCGGAGGTGTAGAACTCCGTTGTGTTGGTTCGAGTCAGGTGAAAGAGTGGTCTTAGGACCGGAGATTGTTCAGCAAACCACTGAGAAGGTTAAAATGATTCAAGAGAAAATGAAAGCGTCGCAGAGTCGACAAAAGAGTTACCATGATAAGCGAAGGAAAGATCTTGAGTTTCAGGAAGGAGACCACATGTTTTTAAGGGTCACACCTATGACTGGTGTTGGACGTGCGTTGAAGTCAAAGAAGTTGACTCCGAGATTTATTGGCCCGTATCAGATATCAGAGAGGGTTGGAACGGTGGCGTACAGAGTTGGGTTACCACCGCATCTTTCGAATTTACATGATGTTTTCCATGTGTCGCAACTTCGGAAGTATGTTCCGGATCCATCTCATGTGATCCAGAGCGATGATGTGCAAGTTAGAGACAACCTTACGGTGGAGACTTTACCGGTAAAGATTGATGATCGGAAAGTGAAGACGTTGAGAGGCAAGGATATACCTCTCGTTAGAGTCGTTTGGTCGGGAGCGACTGGTGAAAGCTTGACTTGGGAGCTTGAGAGTAAGATGCTGGAGTCTTATCCAGAGTTATTCGCTTGAGGTAATTTTCGAGGACGAAAATCTTTTAAGTGGGGGAGAGTTGTAACGCCCACGTTCGTTTTATTATTTATTTAAAATCGAGTTTAGGTGATTATATTATATTTATATAATATATAAGTGTTTTGATATGTTTTGATGTGTTTTGATATATTTTGGATGATTTGGTGATAAGTTATAATGTTAAGGATAAGGTTAAGAGACTTATTTTGTTATTAAATAAAATAAGATTTGAAAAGAAAATAAAATATTTAGTTGCGGGTTAGTTTTGGATTTTAGAGAGTTATGTGGGAGAAAGAGTAAATAAGATAAGATTTGTTGGCAGTATAAATAAGGAAAACTAGGGTTAGGAAGTCAGTAACGTATCAGACTTTGAGAAAGAAAGAAACGCACGCGCGTGAGGAGAAGAGAAGAGAGGAGTGCTGCGATTTTCTGCTTCTAACCAGGTAAGGGTGAGACTCATAATTCTGTAATGTTAATTAGCATAGTTTGATGATCAATTAACAAGGAATAGGATTGAATTAAGAGAAGGAGGAAACTAGGCCAAAACCCTAGAATTTGATGAATTAACGGTTGGAATAGGTTTAATTGATGTAGAAAGTGTTCCTAGACCTTAGATTATGTTTAGGATGAATTCTGGAATCAGTAAGAGGCTTAGAACCATGTGAATCGTAGGATTTTTGAGAAAATAGCAGTTCTGGCCGCAGCGAAATTCATCGCTCGCCACGGCGAGCAGTGATCCTCGCCTCGCGAGTGATGAGCTTCATCGCTCGCCACGGCGAGTACTTATCCCCGCCTCGCGAGTTGCTTCTGGCAGCTCGCCATAGCGAGCACTTTTCTTCGCCTCGCGAGTTGCTTCTGGCAGCTCGCCACGGCGAGCTAACCCACTCGCCTCGCGAACACTACCAGAATGCGGTGTTTGAGAGTTGTGCGACCTGTTCGTACGTTGGATTAGGAGAGGACCCCCCCCCCCCTTTAGGGCTACTGAGACCTGTTAGTATTGTTGAGAATAATGTGTACAGAGCTGAGCAGTTTATGTGTGAATTTTGAGTAAGGATTAAAGTATTATACCTTGTGCAATTATGATAAAGTTTATGTTGCCTTGAATTGTATTTGATATAATGATATCATTCTGTTCTTGTGATTTGAATTATGCTGCTGATGTTATTAAACTGAAAACGTATGATACATATATGTATATGCGATGATAAGTTGTTGTTTAGCTCCAATTTCTTGGATGCACATTGATGAAGTGATGAAGATATGTTGTTGTTTATGTTTGAGTCCATGCATAGCATACATTGAGCTTAGTCCTCACCATGATAGGAGCTTTGTCCTCCGCACGTTATTTAGGAGCTTTGTTCTCCGCACGTTTTAAAAGTATATTAATACTTATGATGAAGTTTGGTACCACATGCATATAAGGAGTCTAAGAGCATTGTCGCATGGTCATATTTATGATGTCATGTTGTTGATAAAGAATGAATACATGATTACGTGATAAGTGTTATCTCTCTATGCTACTTGCTTAAAGATGATATGAAGTTGAATATGTGATTACATGCTAATTGTTATGCAAGAATGCTACTGATGTGTTAATGTTAATTGTTATTCTAAATTATGTTGATTAATATTATTTTGCTATGAAATCTCACCCCTTCTGCTGGAATTGCCGCCTTGTGGGCAAGTGTAGGTGATCGTGCTTAGTGTTCAGGTGGTTCGTGAGTGGCCTTACCTCACAGTGTTGTCTAGGTCGCTCTGATACGTAACGGGATGGGGTTGTCTTATGCATGCTTCATTCTTTACGTGTATTTGATGTTCCTTGCTAACATTTGAGATATTTTATGGGGCCTGCGTGCCAAACGTTTATGAATTTTTAAGTAATAATTCCGCTGCAAAGTTTTGAAGTAGATTGGTTAAATAAATTACTATTTAATTGTTTTGGATTATGTTTTATGTAATATCCCGTTGTTGTGTTTGCATACTCTGATAATTGTTTAAGAAATTTTTATGTTGGGAAAACGGGGTGTTACACTGCCAACCTTTTCTTTTCAGCCTTCAAATTATCAGTATATTCTTGACACCTCTTTTCCATCTCTGGCGTCATAGTGAACATTGGACTCACAATCTCTTCTCTAGCTTGCCTTTTTACTGGCCTTTCTTCTCCAGCTGCTTCTCTAGCTTCAATTTCTTCCAGAGCTAATCTAGCTGCTTCCATGGTGATTGTAAAGTCACCTTTTCCTCTTTTCCTCTTAGGAGCAGCCACACTGTCGTAGTTTGTTGCTTCAGACTTGGCTGCTTTTTGCTTTCTGGCCAAAGCAACTTCAACTCTTTGAGAAGCATCTTCAGATTCCTTGGCAAAGGCAGCTAGGTAGCCAGTCAGAGCTTCAAGATTATCTTCTTTTAAAATAGAAGGAAAATCCCTCAAAGATTTTGAAGGTGCTGAAGATTCTTCAGGTCCTTCTCATCATTAGTGACCTTTTTGATGATCTTCATATGATGCAAGGTTTTGCCACTTATCATCCTTCCAGTAGCAATTCCCAGAACTCTGTCAGACACAAGGTTGAACTTGTCCAGAGTCTTCAGCACTCCTCCTTGATAGAAGATTTCAGAGAGTAGTCTTGCACAAGGAACTTGCTTCCTTTTTCCTTTAGTTCCTTCTTTTATAGCCCAGCACAGGTGATGCATGATATATCTTGGAAGATTAATAGCTTGATATGCAGCCAAGAAGTACAACGCCAGTTTGTGGTCCAGACTGGGTTGATCAGCACCTCCACCCTTCTGAAAGAAGCATTCATTTACAATCTTCAGAAGTATCCTGTACTTGACATCCATGTCCACCAACTTGGTTGCTGGATTTCCTTTCAACAGCAGGTTGGTGTAGCTTTCCAACAAAGCATCCTTTTTGTTAACATTCCATAAGAATCTTCCTTCAGAAGCCATTATGCAGGCTTTTGCAATCACTCCTTCTGTGATAGATATTGGAATACCCATCACTGCAAATTTGATCTCTAGACCTCTGAAAGGTTCAAGACCCATTTCTTCTCTAGATTTTCCTTACAGACTTGGGTTTCTTGAAACAGCCTGACTTTCTTGTGACTTAGCAGTTTCTACATCACATACTTCAACCCTAATCCAGAATTCCTTTACCAGATTTACATATGTTGGTCCATTTAACATATGAAAATAATCAAACATCTTCTGAGCAGAAATCCGTGCTTCCATATCTACCCCGTTTCTTTTCAACGAAGCGAAGTCCACCGGTGATTCAATCTGAACATCCAATGAATCAATTGGAATTGACATTGTTAAAGGTTTGATGGAATAGTTTGATTCTGTGGCGTGTTGCATGCTTGAACCGCTTGTTGAAGTAGCCATTAGAAGTAGTTGAAGGTTGAGGGTAAAGGGTTTCTAATTTGAGAAAAGAGATAAAATATGAATTTTTAAAGTTACTGCTCAAAGATTTGAAAGTGTAGGAAAGTGAGTGAGTAGTGTGTGTTTGGTATTTATAGTGATTTTTGAAAACAACTTTTTCACATATCAGAGGAGACAACCAGACACAAACATTAATGACCTACAGAGGCGCGATAATATTTGTTAAAGAGAATAATCATCATTGCCCTAAAAGAGTTGTTTCCCAATGTAAATAGACCATGTCAGAAGTCTACGAAAGTAACTTTAACCTTTTCCACTTCTGTGTACTATCAGAGTCAAAAGATTCCTTCTCAGAGTCTGAAGAATTTTCAGAGGCTGAGTCTCTTCAAATTCTCCAAGGAGAGTCTGATACTCCATCAACTTTTGATAATTTTCAGAATCTGATTCTTCATTTAGAGGCAAGCATTACTCAGAGACAAAATACATGTTCAAATTTTTCTTTATAAAATTGAATCTTTCAACAGTTAAGGGTTTAGTAAAGATATCAGCCCATTGATGATCAGTATCAATGAACTGAATATCTAAGACTCCCTTTTGAACATAGTCTCTAATAAAATGATGTTTAATTTCAATGTGCTTAGCTCTAGAATGAAGAATAGGATTCTTAGACAAACAGATAACAGCTGTGTTATCACAATAAATTGGAATACAGTTTTCAGTTATTTGATAGTCTTCTAACTGATGTTTCATCCAAAGCAGTTGTGTACAGCAACTAGCAGCGGAGATGTATTCTGCTTCTGCTATTGACAAAGCAATTGTTGCTTGTCTCTTGCTGGCCCAGGATATCAGATTCTCACCAAGAAATTGACAATTTCCACTGGTTGATTTTCTTTCAATCCTATCACCAGCATAGTCAGCATCACAGAATCCAACTAGCTTATAATCTGAAGATTTCTTATACAGAAGTCCAAGATTAGTTGTTCCCTTTAGATATCTAAAGATTCTTTTAACAGAAGTTAAGTGAGATTCTTTAGGATCTGATTGAAACCTTGCACACAAGCATACACTAAACAGAATATCAGGTATAGATGCAGTGAGATACAACAGAGAACCAATCATACCTCGATACAACTTCTGGTCAACTTTAGATCCTTGATCTTCTTTGCTCAGAGTGCAGGTAGGATGCATTGGAGTATTCATCTCTTTACAGTCTTCAAGCTTAAACTTTTTCAGCAGTTCTTTGGTGTATTTGGACTGATGAACATACACTCCTTCTTTGCATTGGTTGATCTGAATTCCTAAAAAGAACTTTAGTTCTCCCATCATGCTCATTTCAAACTCCTCCTGCATTATCTTAGAAAATTCCTTGCAAAGAGATCTATTAGTTGAACCAAAAATGATATCATCAACATAAATTTGCACAATCAGAATGTCTTTCTCAAGTGTCTTCTTGAAGAGTGTTGTGTCAACCTGTCATCTTTTAAAATCATTTTTAAGCAAGAAATTGCTTAGTCTGTCATACCAGGCTCTAGGAGCTTGTTTCAGACCATACAAAGATTTCTTTAGCTTATAAACGTAGTCAGGATGTCTTAAATCCTCAAAACCAGACGGTTGTTTCACAAACACTTCTTCAGAGATGACGCCATTGAGAAATGCACTTTTAAGGTCCATTTGATACAAAATTATGTTGTGATTTACTGCATAGGAAAGAAGTAACCTGATTGCTTCCAATCTTGCAACTGGAGCAAAAGTCTCAGTATAATCAATGCCTTCTTGTTGGTTGTACCCTTGAGCAACAAGTCTGGCTTTGTTTCTGATCACTTCTCCCTGTTCATCTAGCTTGTTCCTAAACACCCATTTGGTTCCAATAATGTTCTTGTGTTCAGGCTTAGGTAAAAGATCCCATACATCATTTCTTTTGAATTGATTGAGTTCATCTTGCATTGCTAAGATCCATCCATCATCAGCTAATGCTTCATCAACTGTTGTAGGTTCTATCATGGACAACAATCCCAAGGCAGACTCTTCAGGTCTGAAATGTGATCTAGTTCTTCTGGGACTTTCTTTGTTGCCAATGATTTGATCTTCAGGATGAGAAAACTTGTATTTGAATGAGTTTCTGGACTGGATAACTTGTTGTGAATCATCTTGAGTTTCTTCAGAAGCTTCTTCAACTGGGACATCAGAAGTTGTTGCTGCTTTTGAAGCATCATTTAACTCTGAAGTCTGATCAGGTTCTGAATAATCATCAGACTCTTCTGAACCTGCAATACTTTCATTCTGCTCTGGAATTTTACTTCCAGGCTCTTTGTCATCAAATTTGACATGCATAGACTCTACAACACAAAGTGTTTCTAAGTTATACAGTCTGTATGCCTTAGACCTCTCAGAGTAACCTAAAAAGATTCCCTTTTGTGCCTTTGCATCAAATTTCTTCAGATAGACCTTATTGTTTAAGATGTAACATGTACATCCAAACTGATGAAAATAAGAAATGTTTGGTTTCCTACCTTTAAAGAGTTCATATGCTGTTTTATTCAGTATGGGTCTGATATAGGTCCTGTTCTGAACATAACATGCTGTGTTTACTGCTTCTGCCCAAAAATGTTTTGCCAGATTGTTTTCGTGAATCATGGTTCTTGCCATTTCTTGTAGTGACCTATTCTTTCTCTCTACAACCCCATTTTGCTGTGGAGTTCCAGGAGACGAGAATTCATGGACAATTCCAAATTTTTCACAAAATATTTCGAATGGCTCATTTTCAAATTCTCCCCCATGATCACTCCTGACTTTTAAAATTTTCAGTTCCTTTTCAGATTGGACTTGAATGCAGAATTTGGTAAACACAGCATATGAGTCATCTTTAGATTTAAGAAACTTAACCCAACTCCATCTACTGTAATCATCAACTATAACCAATCCATATTTACTTCCCTATAAGGATGCAGTACTGACTGGTCCAAATAAATCAATATGGAGTAGTTCCAAGGGTCTGGAGGTAGAAACAATGTCTTTTGAATTAAAAGAAGTTTTAACAATTTTTCCCTTCTGACATGCACCACACAATGCATCTGAATGATAGTCAATGTTTGGTAAGCCTCTGACAAGTTGTAACTTGCTAAGCTTAGAGATTAACCTCCAGTTAGCATGTCCCAACCTTCTGTGCCACAACCATTTCTTATCACTCATTGATAACAGGCAAAATACCTTCTGATCAGTCAGTTCTGAAAAATTAATCTTGTATACATTGTTCTTTCTCTTTCCCTTAAAAACTACAGATTGATCATCTTTGTTGATCATTGTGCAGTTGTTCTTATTAAACAAGACTTCATAACCATTATCACAAAATTGACTAATGCTAAGTAGGTTATGTCTTAGTCCATCTACAAACCACACATTATTGATTGAGACTGAGGAATTACCAATTGTTCCAGTACCAATGATTTTGCCAGTTTGGTTTCCTCCAAATCCCACAGTTCCTCCCTCTTTCATGGTCAGGGTTAGGAACATAGACTTTTCTCCCGTCATATGTCGCGAGCAGCCACTGTCCAGATACCAAGACTTCTGCTTTTCGTTTCCTTTTAGACATACCTGCAACATCAACAATTTTTGTCTTAGGTACCCATATCTTCATGGGTCCTCTTGGGTTAGTTCTGGGAGTTCTGAGTCTCATTTGTGTTTTCTGTCTGAAATTGTCATGTTCTGTCTTCTTCCAGACTTTAGATTCAGAACCTTTAGTCTTAGAATGTGATTTAACAAAGACAGCTTCCTTCCTCTGAAATCTAGGCTTTTGAGTTTCAGACTCTGTTTTCTTCAGAACTTGTTTATTAGGTTCTGATCTTTTCAGAATCTATAACTTTGGAGCTTTTGATTTAGATTCATTCGTTACCTTTGTCTTTTGGTTCTCAGGTTTTGACTTAGTCATTACCTTTGAATTTAAAGAATTAGGTTCTGAATGAGAAGTTTTTTCAGACTCAGACACAAAGTGAGTTTTCAGTCCCTCCTTGATGTTATCAGAACAAGGTTTCAGAATTACTTCACTAGAGTTTCCTCCTGTAAAGCCAATTCCCTTTTTGTTGTTCTGATTTATGCTATAAATCATAGATGCAACTTTAGTTCTATCAATTCCTGTGTTAATAAACTCTTGAAGAGCAACATCCTGCTCAGATAAAGGTTTATTATCACCTTTCTTAATCATTGTTTTTAAATCATTATTTTCTTGTTGTAAATCATCCATTTCTCTCTTAATTGATTCATGGAGTTTTAGCAGCTTAATGTATCGTTGCTTAACTCTCCTCAACTCAGTGGATTGGTTTTCATAATGACCAAGAAGTTCCTTGAGAGAATCAATCAATTCAGATCTAGTAAGTTTAGAATATATCTCAGTTTCAGTTTCAGAATCTGTACTTGACTCAGCATAAGATGAATCTCGTTCATTTTCAGCAGTAGCTACCAAAGCCAGAGCTATTTTTGCTTCATCTTCAGCATCATCTTTGTCAGACTCAGACTCATTATCCAGAACTTCCCAAGTTGCCATCAAACTCTTTTTGATTTGCTTCTTGAATTTGTTGGATTTGAAGATTGGCTTCTTTGATTTTTCTTTGGATTTTTCTTTCTGCAGGTCTGGACATTCAGCAATGAAGTGTCCAATCTTCTTGCAGTTAAAGCAACCTTTCTGTTCTTCTTTTATAGAGCTTTTGTGACTACTGCCTCTGCTCATGAACTTCTTTTTTTTCTTAGCAAGATATTGTAGTCTGTTGGTGAGCATAGCCATCTCCTGAACAATTTCAGGATCTTCATCAGAATCTTCAGATGTAGATTCTTCTTCAGACTCTAATGCCTTCAGAGCCTTACTTGACTTGCCTTTAGATTTCAGTGCAATAGACTTAGGCTTCTTGATAGGTTCATGCTCATTTAGACCTATCTCATGACACTTTAAAGAGCTTATAAGATCTTCAACACTCAAAGTGTTTAGATCTTTAACTTCTTCAATGACTGTCACTTTTGGTCTCCACTTGGCAGGTAAACTTCTCAGAATCTTGTTCGCATGATCAGACGCTACGTAGCTTTTCTTCAGAATCTGAAGTCCAGAAACAAGAGTCTGAAACCTTGAGTACATGGTCTCAATGTTTTCATCCTCCTTCATTCTGAACAACTGGTACTGATGAACAAGCATAGTAGCCTTAGCTTCTCTGACTTTCTTGTTACCCTCATAAAGTGAGCACAATGAGGTGAACATAGCCTTTGCTGTTGATTTGTCACTCATCTTTAAGTACTCTTTATGAGGCAAGGCAGCCACAAGAATGCTTCTGATCGTATGATGTTTCTTATAAAGCTTTTTCTGCTCAGCAGTGTGAGCTTTCCTATCAAGAGCAGCACCTTCTTCATCCAACTTCAAATCACCAACACCATCTTCAAGAACATCCCACAACTCTTCATCCATTCCCATGATGTGACTATACATCTTGGTCTTCCACCAGGAGAACATTTCTGGATCACCATTAAACATGGGAGGTTTGTTGTGATTAGCAGATCTTTCATTTCTGTTGTTGTTGCTGTAGTCATAGTGTACAGCAGCTCCAGAACCAGAACCAGAGCCAGAGCCAGAAGCATCTTCCCCAGACATGTTTTTCTCCGATCGTTTACTGTAACACGGTTAAGTGCTAGCTACAGAGTCAAAGCTCTGATACCAACTGAAGGTGGGAAAAACACAAGAAGGGGGGGGGGGGGGGGGTTGAATTGTGTTTTCAAAAACTTTACTTTCTCACAAAAACAACAACTGTTCTCAAGATCAGAGTCTGATAGAGATCAGAGTCTTAGTGCAGCGGATAGAGAGAAGAGTGCAGAAAATAAAAGAAGAACACAAGCAATTTATACAGGTTCCTTCCACAAACCGGAAGTAGTCCTGTCCCCCTTGCACTTCCAAGGAGAGTTCCACTAAAATGTAATATCAAATTACAAGTTGCTCAAACACACAAGTAAGAGACTTCCTTTGCTCAATCACACAAGAAAGAGACTTTTATGCTCAAGGACAACTCCAAGAGATTTCTTTGCTCAATCACACAAGAAAGAGACTTCTAAACAATTACAAAGAATTGAAAAGAGTTTTGAATACTTGATATACAATCAGAGGTATTCTCAAAACAATACGAACAGAACATACTCTGTTTTTCTAGAGACTTAGAAATTCTAAGATATGATCTTTTGTAAGAATTATCTAAGTTGTTGATGAGCAATGTTTTCGACTTTGAGAGAATATGAATTTCACAGTAAAAGCTTTGTGCGTAGTAGTTGTAGTTTCTTCAAGTCTTTATCCCTATTTATAGAGGATTTGAGAGACGTTGGGAACCAACCATCTCATCTACTTGTCTTGACTGAAGCTTTGATTTTTCACCATTGATCTTTTGCCTGATTTGAGAATTGTCCTTTGAGAAGCAATTTCAAATCCATTCCAATAAGGAAAGGAACAATGTCTGCGAATATTGCTGTTATTCTTGTGTTGTATAGGAGACAATGCAGAGATGGTGGTTGTAGAGGCATGCGTAGACTTAGTGGTTGTACATTTTGTACACAGTACTTTATCAACGCTCTTCAGCCTCTGGTGAAATGGCTTCTAATGAACTTGCTTCTGGAGAACTGGCTTCTGATGACGTCATCTTCAGGAGCGCTTTCTTCAGACGCACTATGCTTCTGATTTTTCAGGAGCGCTTTCAATCAGATGCTCTTCAAGCTTCAATCTGAAATTCCTTTGCTCTTTAATTCATTCAGTCAGAACCTTAAATAAATCTTTGATAACGGTCCTGTACACTTGAATAAACTTTTAGCAAATCCAATTGATAATTTTAATACCTTGTTATCATCAAAACTTAAGTGGTATAATTGCAAAACACCCTTTGTTCCTACAACCATTTCAAAGGTAATCGGCAAAATTTATTTTCATGCACATTCGTCGGTTACTATTTCAAAGGTAATCGGCAGGATTTATTTTCTGCACATTCGTCGGTTACCATTTCAAAGGTAATCGGCAGAATTTATTTTCATGCACATTCGTCGCTTATTATTTCAAAGGTAATCGGCAGGATTTATTTTCTGCACATTCGTCGGTTACCATTTCAAAGGTAATCGGCAGGATTTATTTTCATGCGTAGTCGTCGGTTACTATTTCAAAGGTAATCGGCAGGATTTATTTTCATGCACATTCGTCGGTTACTATTTCAAAGGTAATCGGTGTAACACCCCGTTTCCCCAAAACAACATAATAATATTAAAACAATCAGAGTTCAACAATAACGGGCATGTCACACTACTTTTCAAAAATTCATAAATAGAAAATATACTATTTATTCAACAACATAAATTAATCTCGTAATATTTTGCAGCGGAAAAGTCTTTTTTAAAATATAATCATTCAACTTCAACAGAATTCTTAGCACAAAGGCCTCAACAACAAAATATTATTCTTCAACTTAAAATCCAACAACATGTTCAAAATTTGATACATAAAGGAATGAAAGAAACAAAACAACATTTTCCCCATCCCGTTACGTATCAGAGCCCTATGACACTTGAGCCAACATCCTACTAGCCTTGGAAATCTGCACTTGTCCACAAGGCGACAATTCCAACAGAAGGGGTGAGATACACATTCAATAATAATAATATATAATCAATCAAGTTAATGAAAACAACAACAATTCAATGACAAGCATCATCAGGTTCACATATATATACATATATATATAAATACACCAACAACAGAATCATCAATCAACAAAACATCATATAGTCATAGCAAAATAGGCATCATCTAACATCATAATTATCGTCCTAAATCACCTTATACATCATCAAGCACACCATTCACGAAACACGTTAAACGTCAATCAAGAATATCATAACGAAATATCATCAAGAGCTTCAAGGAACTTCATCACGAAGGTACCATCAAGAACATCAAAGAACAATCATCATCACAAATGCATCACAAACCATCATAAATCATCGTCTTAACAACCATCTCAAACATCACATCATCATCACAAATCATCGTCACGACATCTCATAAGACACGACTCAACAAATGCAACTCTACGTCTTAGACATCATGCATGTGGTACCATCAGGGCATAAGCCCCCATCGCTAAAGGTCAAATAGGACCTGTCAGGCATTGAGCCCCCATCGCTAAAGGTCATAAAAGAACCTGTCAGGCATTAAGCCCCCATCGCTGACTATGCTATGCAACGACACGACTCAAATGCAACGACACGAGTAAAGACTCAACAATGCACATCTTTAGATGACTCGACAAATACACATCTTTAAATAGCATCATCGTCAAATATCACATATTTAAATATGAAATCTTTATATAGCACATATTTAAGTCACACATCTACAAACAACACATCTTGATATAACACATATTTAAATCACACATCTCCGGAAAGCACATATACATTAATCAACTACATTCATATCAAAGTCCAACACATCCTTCAACAAGCAAATCAAGTTTGATCAATAAAACATAAGCCAAATACTCATAAAACACTCCGACTAAATCCCTAATACTTGAGTTTGAAGTTGGGAAACCAACCATAAGTTTTGGACTAACTTGGGATTAGTTAAGCTAAGTTTTCTAAAAAAATTCTGAAGACCTACTTGGACTATTTTCATCATAATTCAAAATCTACAAATCCTCTTCGAGTCAAACCAGTGCCATTAGAAAGCTAACTCAATTATCTACAACTTTCATGTTTACACCTAAAGCCAATTATGTACCAATCAATACCAGTTTTCATTTCCAATTCGGACAAAGTTGTGCTGAAATTCATAAAAATTCACTGTGACCTACGTTCAGTAATTTGACCATAACTCAAGTTCTATAAATCATTTTGACGTCAGACCAACGGCATTAGAAAGCTAACATTCATACCTACAACTTTTATGTTTACACCGAAAGCTAGTTCGAAACAGAAACTGATGCAAAAGACGCAACAACATGAAACAGGGTATGCTGTCAAAGGTAGCTCTCGGGAAAACTCTATTTTTCACTCAAAAAAACCCAAATTTCATCTACCCAAATCCCAAATTTGATAGAGAACAATGTTTACAGGTTCTATATACAACATAACAATCAAAACAACACAGAAACATGCATTAAACAACACAATTCATCACATCATATCAATTATCATAAACTTTCTAAACCCTAAACCTAGAACACAATTTCATCAACAATCAAAATTATATATACATATTATTGAAAGAATCCCACCCTTACCTTAATTCAGCAAGCAAAAACTCTACAGCAAATGATTCCCTCTTCTCTTAGCCTCTTCTAGGGTTCTCTTCTTTCTCTCCAAAAACTCTCTTTTCTAAAGTTTTGTACGTGAAAAATGAAACAGACTTTTGTTTTTCTGTAAACTAAAACCTCTCCTTTCTCTTTCTATTTTTCCTTAACCTCCCACTTATTTCACTTAACTCCCTCCTTAATTTCTATTAATTCTCATTAAACCCCATAATTTCAAGTAAATAATAATCTTACTTATTTTTATTAAACAATAAAAATAATCATATATTCACATAATCACATAAATACTATATAATAAAATAGTAACACCCCACATATTCACATAAATCATTAAAAAATCATATAAAAGATTTTAAAATCAACCAACGATAATTAAAATAAAACTAGGGCGTTACAATCGGCACGATTTATTTTCTGCACATTTGTCGGTTACCATTTCAAAGGTAATCGGCATGATTTATTTTGATCACATTCGTCGGTTACCATTTCAAAGGTAATCGGCAAGATTTATTTTCATGCACATTCGTCGGTTACTATTTCAAAGGTAATCGGCAGGATTTATTTTCTGCACATTCGTTGGTTACCATTTCAAAGGTAATCGGCAGGATTTATTTTCAGTACATTCGTCGGATACTATTTCAAAGGTAATCGGCTGGATTTATTTTCAGCATATTCGTCGGTTACCATTTCAAAGGTAATCGGTAGGATTGATTTTCTGCACATTCGTCGGTTACCATTTCAAAGGTAATTGGCAGGATTTATTTTCATGCATAGTCGTCGGTTACTATTTCAAAGGTAATCTGCAGGATTTATTTTCATGCACATTCGTCTGTTACTATTTCAAAGGTAATCCGCAAGATTTATTTTCAGCACATTAGTCGGTTACTATTTCAAAGGTAATCGACAAGATTTATTTTTCATGCATATTCGACGGTTACTTTTTCAAAAGTAATCGGTAAGATTTAATTTTCATGCATATTCGTCGTCGGTTACTATTTCAAAGGTAATCGGCAGGATTTATATTCTGCACATTCGTCGGTTACCATTTCAAAGGTAATCGCCAAGATTTATTTTCAGCACATTCGTCGGTTACCATTTCAAAGGTAATCGGCAGGATTTATTTTCATGCGTAGTCGTCGGTTACTATTTCAAAGGTAATTGACAAGATTTATTTTCTGCACATTCGTCCGTTACCATTTCAAAGGTAATCAGCAGGATTTATTTTCATGCACATTCGTCTGTTACTATTTCAAAGGTAATCCGCAAGATTTATTTTCAGCACATTAGTCGGTTACTATTTCAAAGGTAATCGGCATGATTTATTTTTCATGCATATTCGTCGGTTAAAATTTCAAAGGTATTCGGCAGGATTTATTTTCTGCACATTCGTTGGTTACCATTTCAAAGGTAATCGGCAGGATTTATTTTCATGCACATTCGTCGGTTACTATTTCAAAGCTAATCGGTAGGATTTATTTTCTGCACATTCATCAGTTACCATTTCAAAGGTAATCGGCAAGATTTATTTTCAGTATATTCGTCGGATACAATTTCAAACGTAATCGACTGGATTTATTTTCTTCATATTCGTCGATTACTATTTCAAAGGTAATCGGCAGGATTTATTTTCAATACATTCGTCGATTACCATTTCAAAGGTAATCGGCAAGATTTATTTTCATGCACATTCGTGGGTTACTATTTCATAGCTAATCGGTAGGATTTATTTTCTGCACATTCGTCAGTTACCATTTTAAAGGTAATCGGCAGGATTTATTTTCATGCACATTCGTCGGTTACTATTTCATAGCTAATCGGTAGGATTTATTTTCTGCACATTCGTCAGTTACCATTTCAAAGGTAATCGGCAGGATTTATTTTCTGCACATTCGTCAGTTACCATTTCAAAGGTAATCGGCAGGATTTATTTTGATGCACATTCGTTGGTTACTATTTCATAGCTAATCGGTAGGATTTATTTTCTGCACATTCGTCGGTTACCATTTCAAAGGTAATCGTCAAGATTTATTTTCATGCATAGTCGTCGGTTACTATTTCAAAGGTAATCGTCAAGATTTATTTTCTACACATTCGTCTGTTACCATTTCAAAGGTAATCAGCAGGATTTATTTTCATGCACATTCGTCGGTTATGTAACGCCCTATTTTATATTTTACTAATTTTGGTTGATTTTAATATGATTGGTGTATTTTATATGAAAATGTTGATTTATGTGAATATTGGTGTGTTGTTATTTGATATATATTTATTATATAATTATTTGTAGAATTTTATGAAAATAGGAGAAATAATATTTATGTGGTTGAAAAAGGGATTTATTAGAATTAATAGAATTAAGGAGGAATTAATAGAAAATTAGTGGAGAGTTAAGATAGAAAAAGGGAGTTATACTTTGTTAGGGATAGAATAGCTAAAGTCAGTAAAAAGGAAATAAGGAACAGAGCACATATCAGTAGAAACAAGAAAAAGAAACAGACTTTTTGGGAGAAAAGAGAAGAGCAAAGAGCAAAGGGGGATTAGCCAAGAGGAGAGATTTTCTGTAGCAATTGTTCATCTAATCAGGTAAGGGTGGGTTAGCATTTCAATTGTTAATATATATGTACATGATTTCATGAAAATTGGATTGAAAATGGTAGTTTTGGAACTAGGTTTAAGAACATGAAGATTTGATCAAATGTGTTGAATTGTGTTGTTGATGATGTTGCTATGAGTTGTTTCTGATGCTTTGTTGTGTATTGAACCCATAAACATGTTTGTAACTCATTTTGGGTAATCAGGGGATCAAAATTGGGTTTTTGAGGTGAAAAATGGTGAAAAAATCGTAACAGCCTGTGCCAGATCGTGCTCCGATTTTGTCAAATCGTGCTCCGATTATTTACGAATGAAAATGCAATTTTTGACCCAGAAAATCGTACTCCGATTTTCCAAATCGTACTCCGATTTGACAGCATCCCTGTTTCGCGTTCTTGCGTCTTTTTCACCCATTTCTGTTCCGAACTGGCTTTTGGTGTAAACATGAAAGTTGTAGATAATTGAGTTAGCTTTCTAATGGCTTTGGTTTGATTTGAAAATGTTTTATGGATTTTGAGTTATGATGAAAATACTCCAAGTGGGTCTTGAGGAAAACTTTAAGAAAACTTAGTATAACTTATTCCAAGTTAGTCCAAAACCTATGGTTAGTTCCCAAAGTTCAAACTTAAGTATTAGAGGTTTAATTGAGGTGTTTTATGAGTATTTAGCTTATGTCTTATTGATCAAACTTGGTTTGCTTTTGAAGGATGTCTTGGACTTTGATATGAATGTAATTGAGTAATGTATATGTTGCTATTGTTGTTGATATGTGGGAATATATATGTTTATATATGTACAATTATATACAGTGTATTGTTGAGTTGCCATTGATGGTGTTGAGTGGTTGTGTCCAGTTGGGGAGGATGTCCTAGTTGATGTTGGTGTTGGTTGCATGTCGATATGCACCATTAGATGTTGTAGGGTTGTATGCAGATATACACCACAGAGTCTTCATAACTCATTTTCATTGGTGGGGGCTTATGCCCTGGAATGTCTATACATTCAATTGGTGAGGGCTCATGCCCTGGAATGCTAGTCATTCATCTGGTGAGGGCTTATGCCCTGGGATGCTTTAACCATCCAAATTGGTGGGGGCTCATGCCCCGGAATGCTTAGCATTCAACGCGCGTAGTTGGTACCACATTTGCATAATGCATACGTTGTTGAGGTCTTGCATTAGTTGTCATAGGTGTGAGTTGTCAGTTGTGAGTTGTTGTTGGTGAGGTGTCGCCACAAGTGTTGTTGTTGTTGTTAATTGAAGATGAATCTAATCGCTGAGATTATATTGATGAAATTGTTGAATCATGCTGATGATGGTTGTTATTATTGTTGTTGTTTTCCAATGCAATTTGATGATTCATATATTTATATATTACTTTTGTTTTGTGAACTCACCCCTTCTGCTGGAATTGCCGCCTTGTGGGCAAGTGCAGGTAATGAAGGCTAGTTAGAAGTTGGCTCATGTGTCCTAGGCTCTGATACGTAACGGGATGGGATTTGATGTTTATGATTTCATTCCTTTATGTATCATTTTTATTTGAAGAATATGTTGATGAACATTTGAATAACGTTGAAGAACATTTTATTTATGTTGAGGCCTATGTGCCAAGGATGTTGAATTTTGTTGTTGGTTAATTATCAAATGAATATTCCGCTGCAGATATTTTATAAAGATGATGTTATTGAGAATATTTAAATAGTTTTATTTTTCTATTTAAATAATATTTTTTGAAATGCATATGTAATGCTCCGTTGTTTGTTGGTTAACTCTGATGTTTAGATATTATTATATCATTTGGGGAAACGGGGTGTTACAATTGGTATCAGAGCAGGTCGGTCTGTCAGATCATTAGTAGAGTCATGTCGAGCCTAGTAGTGTTGTGTCTGTCAGAGCAGGTCGGTCTGTCAGTTACTAATTTGAAGGTAATCGACAAGATTTTTTTTCATGCACATTCGTCGGTTACCATTTCAAAGGTAATCGGCAGGATTTATTTTCATGCACATTCGTCGGTTACTATTTCATAGCTAATCGGTAGAATTTATTTTCTGCACATTCGTCGGTTACCATTTCAAAGGTAATCGGCAGGATTTATTTTCATGCATAGTCGTCGGTTACTATTTCAAAGGTAATCGACAAGATTTATTTTCTGCACATTCGTCCGTTACCATTTCAAAGGTAATCAGGAGGCTTCATTTTCATGCACATTCGTCGGTTACCATTTCAAAGTTAATCAGCAGGATTTATTTTCATGCACATTCGTCGGTTACAATTTCAAAGGTAATCGGCAAGATTTATTTTCATGCACATTCGGCGGTTACCATTTCAAAGGTAATCGACAGGATTTATTTTCATGCACATTCGTCAATTACTATTTCAAAAGTAATCGGCAGGATTTATTTTATGCACATTCGTCGGTTACCATTTCAAAGTTAATCGGCAGGATTTATTTTCAGCAAATTCGTCGGTTACCATTTCAAAGGTAATCGGCAGGATTTATTTTCATGCACATTCGTCGGTAACTATTTCAAAGGTAATCGGCAGGATTTATTTTCTGGACATTCGTCGGTTACCATTTCAAAGGTAATCCGGCAGGATTTATTTTCATGCGTTGTCGTCAGTTATTATTTCCAAGGTAATCGTCAAGATTTATTTTCTGCACATTCGTCCGTTACCATTTCAAAGGTAATCAACAGGATTTATTTTCATGCACATTTGTCTGTTACTATTTCAAAGGTAATCCGCAAGATTTATTTTCAGCACATTAGTCGGTTACTATTTCAAAGGTAATCGGCAGGATTTATTTTTCATGCATATTCGACGGTTATTATTTCATAGCTAATCGGTAGAATTTATTTTCTGCACATTCTTCGGTTACCATTTCAAAGGTAATCGGCAGGATTTATTTTCATGCATAGTCGTCGATTACTATTTCAAAGGTAATCGACAAGATTTATTTTCTGCACATTCGTCCGTTACCATTTCAAAGGTAATTAGGAGGCTTCATTTTCATGCACATTCGTCGGTTACCATTTCAAAGTTAATCAGCAGGATTTATTTTCATGCACATTCGTCGGTTACTATTTCAAAGGTAATCGGCAAGATTTATTTTCATGCACATTCGGCGGTTACCATTTCAAAGGTAATCGACAGCATTTATTTTTCATGCATATTCGACGGTTACTTTTTCAAAGGTAATACGCAAGATATATTTTCATGCATATTCGTCGGTTAAAATTTCAAAGGTAATCGGCAGGATTTATTTTCTGCACATTCGTTGGTTACCATTTCAAAGGTAATCGGCAAGATTTATTTTTCATGCATATTCGTCGGTTAAAATTTCAAAGGTAATCGGCAGGATTTATTTTCTGCACATTCGTTGGTTACCATTTCAAAGGTAATCGGCAAGATTTATTTTTAGTATATTCGTCGGATACTATTTCAAAGGTAATCGACTGGATTTATTTTCGGCATATTTGTCGGTTACTATTTCAAAGGTAAGCGGCAGGATTTATTTTCTGCACATTCGTCGGTTACCATTTCAAAGGTAATTGGCAGGATTTATATTCATGCACATTCGTCTGTTACCATTTCAAAGGTAATCAGCAGGTTTTATTTTCTTGCATATTCGTCAGTTACTATTTCGAAGGTAATCGACAAGATTTATTTTCTGCACATTCGTCGGTTACCATTTCAAAGGTAATCGGCAGGATTTATTTTCATGCACATTCGTCGGTTACCATTTCAAAGGTAATCGGCAGGATTTATTTTCATGCACATTCGTCGGTTACTATTTCAAAGGTAATCGGCAGGATTTATTTTCTGCACATTCGTCGGTTACCATTTCAAAGGTAATCAGCAGGATTTATTTTCATGCGTAGTCGTCAGTTACTATTTCCAAGGTAATCGACAAGATTTATTTTCTGCACATTCGTCCGTTACCATTTCAAAGGTAATCAGGAGGATTTATTTTCATGCACATTCGTCTGTTACTATTTCAAAGGTAATACGCAAGATTTATTTTCAGCACATTAGTCGGTTACTATTTCAAAGGTAATCGGCAGGATTTATTTTTCATGCATATTCGACGGTTACTTTTTCAAAAGTAATCGACAAGATTTATTTTTCATGCATATTCGTCGGTTAAAATTTCAAAGGTAATCGGCAGGATTTATTTTCTGCACATTCGTTGGTTACCATTTCAAAGGTAATTGGCTGGATTTATTTTCGGTATATTCGTTGGTTACTATTTCAAAGGTAATCGGCAGGATTTATTTTCTGCACATTCGTCGGTTACCATTTCAAAGGTAATCGGCTGGATTTATTTTCATGCACATTCGTCGGTTACTATTTCATAGCTAATCGGTAGAATTTATTTACTGCACATTCGTCGGTTACCATTTCAAAGGTAATCGGCAGGATTTATTTTCATGCATAGTCGTCGGTTACTATTTCAAAGGTAATCGACAAGATTTATTTTCTGCACATTCATCCGTTACCATTTCAAAGGTAATCAGGAGGCTTTATTTTCATGCACATTCGTCGGTTACCATTTCAAAGTTAATCAGCAGGATTTATTTTCATGCACATTCGTCCGTTACCATTTCAAAGGTAATCAACAGGTTTTATTTTCTTGCATATTCGTCAGTTACTATTTCGAAGGTAATCGACAAGATTTATTTTCATGCACATTCGTTGGTTACCATTTCAAAGGTAATCGGGAAGATTTATTTTTAGTATATTCGTCGGATACTATTTCAAAGGTAATCGACTGGATTTATTTTCGGTATATTCGTCGGTTACTATTTCAAAGGTATTCGGCAGGATTTATTTTCTGCACATTCGTCGGTTACCATTTCAAAGGTAATCGGCAGGATTTATTTTCATGCACATTTGTCAGTTACTATTTCAAAAGTAATTCGCAGGATTTATTTTCTGCACATTCGTCGGTTACCATTTCAAAGGTAATCGGCAGGATTTATTTTCAGCACATTCGTCGGTTACCATTTCAAAGGTAATCGGCAGGATTTATTTTCATGCACATTCGTCGGTTACTATTTCAAAGGTAATCGACTGGATTTATTTTCGGCATATTCGTCGGTTACTATTTCAAAGGTAATCGGCAGGATTTATTTTCTGCACATTCGTCGGTTACCATTTCAAAGGTAATCGGCAGGATTTATTTTCATGCACATTTGTCAGTTACTATTTCATAGCTAATCGGTAGAATTTATTTTCTGCACATTCGTTGGTTACCATTTCAAAGGTAATCGGCAGGATTTTTTTTCATGGATAGTCGTCGGTTACTATTTCAAAGGTAATCGACAAGATTTATTTTCTGCACATTCGTCCGTTACCATTTCAAAGGTAATCAGGAGGCTTTATTTTCATGCACATTCGTCGGTTACCATTTCAAAGGTAATGGGAAGGATTTATTTTCATGCACATTCGTCAGTTACTATTTCAAAGGTAATCGACAGGATTTATTTTCTGCAGATTCGTCGGTTACCATTTCAAAGGTAGTCGGCAGGATTTATTTTCATGCGTAGTCGTAAGTTACTATTTCCAAGGTAATCGACAAGATTTGTTTTCTGCACATTCGTCCGTTACCATTTCAAAGGTAATCAGGAGGATTTATTTTCATGCACATTCGTCTATTACTATTTCGAAGGTAATACGCAAGATTTATTTTCAACACATTAGTCGGTTACTATTTCAAAGGTAATCGGCAGGATTTATTTTTCATGCATATTCGACGGTTACTTTTTCAAAATTAATCGGCAAGATTTATTTTTCATGCATATTCGTCGGTTAAAATTTAAAAGGTAATTGGCAGGATTTATTTTCTGCACATTCGTTGGTTACCATTTCAAAGGTAATCGGCAAGATTTATTTTTAGTATATTCGTCGGATACTATTTCAAAGGTAATCGACTGGATTTATTTTCGGTATATTCGTTGGTTACTATTTCAAAAGTAATCGGCAGGATTTATTTTCTGCACGTTCGTCGGTTACCATTTCAAAGGTAATCGGCAGGATTTATTTTCATGCACGTTCGTCGGTTACTATTTCATAGCTAATCGGTAGAATTTATTTACTGCACATTCGTCGGTTACCATTTCAAAGGTAATCGGCAGGATTTATTTTCATGCATAGTCGTCGGTTACTATTTCAAAGGTAATCGACAAGATTTATTTTCTGCACATTCGTCCGTTACCATTTCAAAGGTAATCAGGAGGCTTTATTTTCATGCACATTCGTCGGTTACCATTTCAAAGTTAATCAGCAGGATTTATTTTCATGCATATTCGTTGGTTACTATTTCAAAGGTAATCGGCAAGATTTATTTTCATGCACATTCGTCCTTTACCATTTCAAAGGTAATCAACAGGTTTTATTTTCTTGCATATTCGTCAGTTACTATTTCGAAGGTAATCGACAAGATTTATTTTCATGCACATTCGTTGGTTACCATTTCAAAGGTAATCGGCAAGATTTATTTTTAGTATATTTGTCGGATACTATTTCAAAGGTAATCGACTGGATTTATTTTCGGTATATTCGTCGGTTACTATTTCAAAGGTAATCGGCATGATTTATTTTTTGCACATTCGTCGGTTTCCATTTCAAAGGTAATCGGCAGGATTTATTTTCATGCACATTTGTCAGTTACTATTTCAAAAGTAATCGGCAGGATTTATTTTCTGCACATTCGTCGGTTACCATTTCAAAGGTAATCGGCAGGATTTATTTTCAGCACATTCGTCGGTTACCATTTCAAAGGTAATCGGCAGGATTTATTTTCGTGCACATTCGTCGGTTACTATTTCAAAGGTAATCGACTGGATTTATTTTCGGCATATTCGTCGGTTACTATTTCAAAGGTAATCGGCCGGATTTATTTTCTGCACATTCGTCGGTTACCATTTCAAAGGTAATCGGCTGGATTTATTTTCATGCACATTTGTCGGTTACTATATCATAGCTAATCGGTAGAATTTATTTTCTGCACATTCGTTGGTTACCATTTCAAAGGTAATCGGCAGGATTTTTTTTCATGCATAGTCGTCGGTTACTATTTCAAAGGTAATCTACAAGATTTATTTTCTGCACATTCGTCCGTTACCATTTCAAAGGTAATCAGGAGGCTTTATTTTCATGCACATTCGTCGGTTACCATTTCAAAGTTAATCAGCAGGATTTATTTTCATGCACATTCGTCGGTTACTATTTTAAAGGTAATCGGCAAGATTTATTTTCATGCACATTCGTCCGTTACCATTTCAAAGGTAATCAGCAGGTTTTATTTTCTTGCATATTCGTCAGTTACTATTTCGAAGGTAATCGACAAGATTTATTTTCATGCACATTCGTCGGTTACCATTTCAAAGGTAATCGGCAGGATTTATTTTCATGCACATTCGTCAGTTACTATTTCAAAAGTAATCGGCAGGATTTATTTTCTGCACATTCGTCAGTTACCATTTCAAAGGTAATCGGCAGGATTTATTTTCAGCACATTCGTCGGTTACCATTTCAAAGGTAATGGGCAGGATTTATTTTCATGCACATTCGTCGGTTACTATTTCAAAGGTAATCGGCAAGATTTATTTTCTGCACATTCGTCGGTTACCATTTCAAAGGTAGTCGGCAGGATTTATTTTCATGCGTAGTCGTCAGTTACTATTTCCAAGGTAATCGACAAGATTTGTTTTCTGCACATTCGTCCGTTACCATTTCAAAGGTAATCAGGAGGATTTATTTTCATGCACATTCGTCTATTACTATTTCGAAGGTAATACGCAAGATTTATTTTCAGCACATTAGTCGGTTACTATTTCAAAGGTAATCGGCACGATTTATTTTTCATGCATATTCGACGGTTACTTTTTCAAAAGTAATCGGCAAGATTTATTTTTCATGCATATTCGTCGGTTAAAATTTCAAAGGTAATCGGCAGGATTTATTTTCTGCACATTCGTTGCTTACCATTTCAAAGGTAATCGGCAAGATTTATTTTTAGTATATTCGTCGGATACTATTTCAAAGGTAATCAACTGGATTTATTTTCGGTATATTCGTCGGTTACTATATCAAAGGTAATCGGCAAGATTTATTTTCATGCATAGTCGTCGGTTACTATTTCAAAGGTAATCAACAAGATTTATTTTTCGGACATTCGTCCGTTACCATTTCAAAGGTAATCAGGAGGCTTTATTTTCATGCACATTCGTCGGTTACCATTTCAAAGTTAATCAGCAGGATTGATTTTCATGCACATTCGTCGGTTACTATTTCAAAGGTAATCGGCAAGATTTATTTTCATGCACATTCGTCCGTTACCATTTCAAAGGTAATCAGCAGGTTTTATTTTCTTGCATATTCGTCAGTTACTATTTCGAAGGTAATCGACAAGATTTATTTTCATGCACATTCGTCATTTACTATTTCAAAAGTAATCGGCAGGATTTATTTTCTGCACATTCGTCGGTTACCATTTCAAAGGTAATGGGCAGGATTTATTTTCATGCACATTCGTCAGTTACTATTTCAAAGGTAATCGGCAGGATTTATTTTCTGCACATTCGTCGGTTACCATTTCAAAGGTAGTCGGCAGGATTTATTTTCATGCGTAGTCGTCAGTTACTATTTCCAAGGTAATCGACAAGATTTGTTTTCTGCACATTCGTCCGTTACCATTTCAAAGGTAATCAGGAGGATTTATTTTCATGCACATTCGTCTATTACTATTTCGAAGGTAATACGCAAGATTTATTTTCAACACATTAGTCGGTTACTATTTCAAAGGTAATCGGCAGGATTTATTTTTCATGCATATTCGACGGTTACTTTTTCAAAAGTAATCGGCAAGATTTATTTTTCATGCATATTCGTCGCTTAAAATTTCAAAGGTAATCGGCAGGATTTATTTTCTGCACATTCGTTGGTTACCATTTCAAAGGTAATCGGCAAGATTTATTTTTAGTATATTCGTCGGATACTATTTCAAAGGTAATCGACTGGATTTATTTTCGGTATATTCGTTGGTTACTATTTCAAAGGTAATCGGCAGGATTTATTTTCTGCACATTCGTCGGTTACCATTTCAAAGGTAATCGGCAGGATTTATTTTCATGCACATTCGTCGGTTACTATTTCATAGCTAATCCGTAGAATTTATTTACTGCACATTCGTCGGTTACCATTTCAAAGGTAATCGGCAGGATTTATTTTCATGCATAGTCGTCGGTTACTATTTCAAAGGTAATCGACAAGATTTATTTTCTGCACATTTGTCCGTTACCATTTCAAAGGTAATCAGGAGGCTTTATTTTCATGCACATTCGTCGGTTACCATTTCAAAGTTAATCAGCAGGATTTATTTTCATGCACATTCGTTGGTTACTATTTCAAAGGTAATCGGCAAGATTTATTTTCATGCACATTCGTCCGTTACCATTTCAAAGGTAATTAACAGGTTTTATTTTCTTGCATATTCGTCAGTTACTATTTCAAAGGTAATCGACAAGATTTATTTTCATGCACATTCGTCGGTTACTATTTCATAGCTAATCGGTAGAATTTATTTACTGCACATTCGTCGGTTACCATTTCAAAGGTAATCGACAGGATTTATTTTCATGCATAGTCGTCGGTTACTATTTCAAAGGTAATCGACAAGATTTATTTTCTGCACATTTGTCCGTTACCATTTCAAAGGTAATCAGGAGGCTTTATTTTCATGCACATTCGTCGGTTACCATTTCAAAGTTAATCAGCAGGATTTATTTTCATGCACATTCGTTGGTTACTATTTCAAAGGTAATCGGCAAGATTTATTTTCATGCACATTCGTCCGTTACCATTTCAAAGGTAATCAACAGGTTTTACTTTCTTGCATATTCGTCGGTTACTATTTCAAAGGTAATCGGCAGGATTTATTTTCTGCACATTCGTCGGTTACCATTTCAAAGGTAATCGGCAGGATTTATTTTCATGCACATTTGTCAGTTACTATTTCATAGCTA
Organism: Medicago lupulina; assembly: GCA_958299785.1. Taxonomy (NCBI): domain Eukaryota; kingdom Viridiplantae; phylum Streptophyta; class Magnoliopsida; order Fabales; family Fabaceae; genus Medicago; species Medicago lupulina. The sequence continues at coordinate 34,630,364 of OY283142.1, forward strand.
ATCGGTAGAATTTATTTTCTGCACATTCGTTGGTTACCATTTCAAAGGTAATCGGCAGGATTTTTTTTCATGGATAGTCGTCGGTTACTATTTCAAAGGTAATCGACAAGATTTATTTTCTGCACATTCGTCCGTTACCATTTCAAAGGTAATCAGGAGGCTTTATTTTCATGCACATTCGTCGGTTACCATTTCAAAGTTAATCAGCAGGATTTATTTTCATGCACATTCATCGGTTACTATTTCAAAGGTAATCGGCAAGATTTATTTTCATGCACATTCGTCCGTTACCATTTCAAAGGTAATCAGCAGGTTTTATTTTCTTGCATATTCGTTAGTTACTATTTCGAAGGTAATCGACAAGATTTATTTTCATGCACATTCGTCGGTTACCATTTCAAAGGTAATCGACTGGATTTATTTTCATGCACATTCGTCATTTACTATTTCAAAAGTAATCGGTAGGATTTATTTTCTGCACATTCGTCGGTTACCATTTCAAAGGTAATCGGGAGGATTTATTTTCAGCACATTCGTCGGTTACCATTTCAAAGGTAATGGGAAGGATTTATTTTCATGCACATTCGTCGGTTACCATTTCAAAGGTAATCGGCAGGATTTATTTTCATGCACATTCGTCGGTTACTATTTCATAGCTAATCGGTAGAATTTATTTACTGCACATTCGTCGGTTACCATTTCAAAGGTAGTCGGCAGGATTTATTTTCATGCGTAGTCGTCAGTTACTATTTCCAAGGTAATCGACAAGATTTGTTTTCTGCACATTCGTCCGTTACCATTTCAAAGGTAATCAGGAGGATTTATTTTCATGCACATTCGTCTATTACTATTTCGAAGGTAATACGCAAGATTTATTTTCAACACATTAGTCGGTTACTATTTCAAAGGTAATCGGCAGGATTTATTTTTCAAGCATATTCGACGGTTAGTTTTTCAAAATTAATCGGCAAGATTTATTTTTCATGCATATTCGTCGGTTAAAATTTCAAAGGTAATCGGCAGGATTTATTTTCTGCACATTCGTTGGTTACCATTTCAAAGGTAATCAGCAAGATTTATTTTTAGTATATTCGTCGGATACTATTTCAAAGGTAATCGACTGGATTTATTTTCGGTATATTCGTTGGTTACTATTTCAAAGGTAATCGGCAGGATTTATTTTCTGCACATTCGTCGGTTACCATTTCAAAGGTAATCGGCAGGATTTATTTTCATGCACATTCGTCGGTTACTATTTCATAGCTAATCGGTAGAATTTATTTACTGCACATTCGTCGATTACCATTTCAAAGGTAATCGGCAGGATTTATTTTCATGCATAGTCGTCGGTTACTATTTCAAAGGTAATCGACAAGATTTATTTTCTGCACATTCGTCCGTTACCATTTCAAAGGTAATTAGGAGGCTTTATTTTCATGCACATTCGTCGGTTACCATTTCAAAGTTAATCAGCAGGATTTATTTTCATGCATATTCGTTGGTTACTATTTCAAAGGTAATCGGCAAGCTTTATTTTCATGCACATTCGTCCGTTACCATTTCAAAGGTAATCAACAGGTTTTATTTTCTTGCATATTCGTCAGTTACTATTTCGAAGGTAATCGACAAGATTTATTTTCATGCACATTCGTTGGTTACCATTTCAAAGGTAATCGGCAAGATTTATTTTTAGTATATTTGTCGGATACTATTTCAAAGGTAATCGACTGGATTTATTTTCGGTATATTCGTCGGTTACTATTTCAAAGGTAATCGGCAGGATTTATTTTTTGCACATTCGTCGGTTTCCATTTCAAAGGTAATCGGCAGGATTTATTTTCATGCACATTTGTCAGTTACTATTTCAAAAGTAATCGGCAGGATTTATTTTCTGCACATTCGTCGGTTACCATTTCAAAGGTAATCGGCAGGATTTATTTTCAGCACATTCGTCGGTTACCATTTCAAAGGTAATCGGCAGGATTTATTTTCGTGCACATTCGTCGGTTACTATTTCAAAGGTAATCGACTGGATTTATTTTCGGCATGTTCGTCGGTTACTATTTCAAAGGTAATCGGCAGGATTTATTTTCTGCACATTCGTCGGTTACCATTTCAAAGGTAATCGGCAGGATTTATTTTCATGCACATTTGTCGGTTACTATATCATAGCTAATCGGTAGAATTTATTTTCTGCACATTCGTTGGTTACCATTTCAAAGGTAATCGGCAGGATTTTTTTTCATGCATAGTCGTCGGTTACTATTTCAAAGGTAATCTACAAGATTTATTTTCTGCACATTCGTCCGTTACCATTTCAAAGGTAATCAGGAGGCTTTATTTTCATGCACATTCGTCGGTTACCATTTCAAAGTTAATCAGCAGGATTTATTTTCATGCACATTTGTCGGTTACTATTTCAAAGGTAATCGGCAAGATTTATTTTCATGCACATTCGTCCGTTACCATTTCAAAGGTAATCAGCAGGTTTTATTTTCTTGCATATTCGTCAGTTACTATTTTGAAGGTAATCGACAAGATTTATTTTCATGCACATTCGTCGGTTACCATTTCAAAGGTAATCGGCAGGATTTATTTTCATGCACATTCGTCAGTTACTATTTCAAAAGTAATCGGCAGGATTTATTTTCTGCACATTCGTTGGTTACCATTTCAAAGGTAATCGGCAGGATTTATTTTCAGCACATTCGTCGGTTACCATTTCAAAGGTAATGGGCAGGATTTATTTTCATGCACATTCGTCGGTTACTATTTCAAAGGTAATCGGCAGGATTTATTTTCTGCACATTCGTCGGTTACCATTTCAAAGGTAGTCGGCAGGATTTATTTTCATGCGTAGTCGTCAGTTACTATTTCCAAGGTAATCGACAAGATTTGTTTTCTGCACATTCGTCCGTTACCATTTCAAAGGTAATCAGGAGGATTTATTTTCATGCACATTCGTCTATTACTATTTCGAAGGTAATACGCAAGATTTATTTTCAGCACATTAGTCGGTTACTATTTCAAAGGTAATCGGCAGGATTTATTTTTCATGCATATTCGACGGTTACTTTTTCAAAAGTAATCGGCAAGATTTATTTTTCATGCATATTCGTCGGTTAAAATTTCAAAGGTAATCGGCAGGATTTATTTTCTGCACATTCGTTGCTTACCATTTCAAAGGTAATCGGCAAGATTTATTTTTAGTATATTCGTCGGATACTATTTCAAAGGTAATCAACTGGATTTATTTTCGGTATATTCGTCGGTTACTATTTCAAAGGTAATCGGCAGGATTTATTTTCATGCATAGTCGTCGGTTACTATTTCAAAGGTAATCAACAAGATTTATTTTTCGGACATTCGTCCGTTACCATTTCAAAGGTAATCAGGAGGCTTTATTTTCATGCACATTCGTCGGTTACCATTTCAAAGGTAATCGGCAGGATTTATTTTCGTGCACATTCGTCGGTTACTATTTCAAAGGTAATCGACTGGATTTATTTTCGGCATGTTCGTCGGTTACTATTTCAAAGGTAATCGGCAGGATTTATTTTCTGCACATTCGTCGGTTACCATTTCAAAGGTAATCGGCAGGATTTATTTTCATGCACATTTGTCGGTTACTATATCATAGCTAATCGGTAGAATTTATTTTCTGCACATTCGTTGGTTACCATTTCAAAGGTAATCGGCAGGATTTTTTTTCATGCATAGTCGTCGGTTACTATTTCAAAGGTAATCTACAAGATTTATTTTCTGCACGTTCGTCCGTTACCATTTCAAAGGTAATCAGGAGGCTTTATTTTCATGCACATTCGTCGGTTACCATTTCAAAGTTAATCAGCAGGATTTATTTTCATGCACATTTGTCGGTTACTATTTCAAAGGTAATCGGCAAGATTTATTTTCATGCACATTCGTCCGTTACCATTTCAAAGGTAATCAGCAGGTTTTATTTTCTTGCATATTCGTCAGTTACTATTTTGAAGGTAATCGACAAGATTTATTTTCATGCACATTCGTCGGTTACCATTTCAAAGGTAATCGGCAGGATTTATTTTCATGCACATTCGTCAGTTACTATTTCAAAAGTAATCGGCAGGATTTATTTTCTGCACATTCGTCGGTTACCATTTCAAAGGTAATCGGCAGGATTTATTTTCAGCACATTCGTCGGTTACCATTTCAAAGGTAATGGGCAGGATTTATTTTCATGCACATTCGTCGGTTACTATTTCAAAGGTAATCGGCAGGATTGATTTTCTGCACATTCGTCGGTTACCATTTCAAAGGTAGTCGGCAGGATTTATTTTCATGCGTAGTCGTCAGTTACTATTTCCAAGGTAATCGACAAGATTTGTTTTCTGCACATTCGTCCGTTACCATTTCAAAGGTAATCAGGAGGATTTATTTTCATGCACATTCGTCTATTACTATTTCGAAGGTAATACGCAAGATTTATTTTCAGCACATTAGTCGGTTACTATTTCAAAGGTAATCGGCAGGATTTATTTTTCATGCATATTCGACGGTTACTTTTTCAAAAGTAATCGGCAAGATTTATTTTTCATGCATATTCGTCGGTTAAAATTTCAAAGGTAATCGGCAGGATTTATTTTCTGCACATTCGTTGCTTACCATTTCAAAGGTAATCGGCAAGATTTATTTTTAGTATATTCGTCGGATACTATTTCAAAGGTAATCAACTGGATTTATTTTCGGTATATTCGTCGGTTACTATTTCAAAGGTAATCGGCAGGATTTATTTTCATGCATAGTCGTCGGTTACTATTTCAAAGGTAATCAACAAGATTTATTTTTCGGACATTCGTCCGTTACCATTTCAAAGGTAATCAGGAGGCTTTATTTTCATGCACATTCGTCGGTTACCATTTCAAAGTTAATCAGCAGGATTGATTTTCATGCACATTCGTCGGTTACTATTTCAAAGGTAATCGGCAAGATTTATTTTCATGCACATTCGTCCGTTACCATTTCAAAGGTAATCAGCAGGTTTTATTTTCTTGCATATTCGTCAGTTACTATTTCGAAGGTAATCGACAAGATTTATTTTCATGCACATTCGTCATTTACTATTTCAAAAGTAATCGGCAGGATTTATTTTCTGCACATTCGTCGGTTACCATTTCAAAGGTAATGGGCAGGATTTATTTTCATGCACATTCGTCAGTTACTATTTCAAAGGTAATCGGCAGGATTTATTTTCTGCACATTCGTCGGTTACCATTTCAAAGGTAGTTGGCAGGATTTATTTTCATGCGTAGTCGTCAGTTACTATTTCCAAGGTAATCGACAAGATTTGTTTTCTGCACATTCGTCCGTTACCATTTCAAAGGTAATCAGGAGGATTTATTTTCATGCACATTCGTCTATTACTATTTCGAAGGTAATACGCAAGATTTATTTTCAACACACTAGTCGGTTACTATTTCAAAGGTAATCGGCAGGATTTATTTTTCATGCATATTCGACGGTTACTTTTTCAAAAGTAATCGGCAAGATTTATTTTTCATGCATATTCGTCGCTTAAAATTTCAAAGGTAATCGGCATGATTTATTTTCTGCACATTCGTTGGTTACCATTTCAAAGGTAATCGGCAAGATTTATTTTTAGTATATTCGTCGGATACTATTTCAAAGGTAATCGACTGGATTTATTTTCGGTATATTCGTTGGTTACTAATTCAAAGGTAATCGACAGGATTTATTTTCTGCACATTCGTCGGTTACCATTTCAAAGGTAATCGGCAGGATTTATTTTCATGCACATTCGTCGGTTACTATTTCATAGCTAATCGGGAGAATTTATTTACTGCACATTCGTCGGTTACCATTTCAAAGGTAATCGGCAGGATTTATTTTCATGCATAGTCGTCGGTTACTATTTCAAAGGTAATCGACAAGATTTATTTTCTGCACATTTGTCCGTTACCATTTCAAAGGTAATCAGGAGGCTTTATTTTCATGCACATTCGTCGGTTACCATTTCAAAGTTAATCAGCAGGATTTATTTTCATGCACATTCGTTGGTTACTATTTCAAAGGTAATCAGCAAGATTTATTTTCATGCACATTCGTCCGTTACCATTTCAAAGGTAATCAACAGGTTTTATTTTCTTGCATATTCGTCAGTTACTATTTCAAAGGTAATCGACAAGATTTATTTTCATGCACATTCGTTGGTTACCATTTCAAAGGTAATCGGCAAGATTTATTTTTAGTATATTCATCGGATACTATTTCAAAGGTAATCGACTGGATTTATTTTCGGTATATTCGTCGGTTACTATTTCAAATGTAATCGGCAGGATTTATTTTTTGCACATTCGTCGGTTACCATTTCAAAGTTAATCAGCAGGATTTATTTTCATGCACATTCGTCGGTTACTATTTCAAAGGTAATCGGCAAGATTTATTTTCATGCACATTCGTCCGTTACCATTTCAAAGGTAATCAGCAGGTTTTATATTCTTGCATATTCGTCAGTTACTATTTCGAAGGTAATCGACAAGATTTATTTTCATGCACATTCGTCGGTTACCATTTCAAAGGTAATCGGCAGGATTTATTTTCATGCACATTCGTCAGTTACTATTTCAAAAGTAATCGGCAGGATTTATTTTCTGCACATTCGTCGGTTACCATTTCAAAGGTAATCGGCAGGATTTATTTTCAGCACATTCGTCGGTTACCATTTCAAAGGTAATGGGCAGGATTTATTTTCATGCACATTCGTCAGTTACTATTTCAAAGGTAATCGGCAGGATTTATTTTCTGCACATTCGTCGGTTACCATTTCAAAGGTAGTTGGCAGGATTTATTTTCATGCGTAGTCGTCAGTTACTATTTCCAAGGTAATCGACAAGATTTGTTTTCTGCACATTCGTCCGTTACCATTTCAAAGGTAATCAGGAGGATTTATTTTCATGCACATTCGTCTATTACTATTTCGAAGGTAATACGCAAGATTTATTTTCAGCACATTAGTCGGTTACTATCTCAAAGGTAATCGGCAGGATTTATTTTTCATGCATATTCGACGGTTACTTTTTCAAAAGTAATCGGCAAGATTTATTTTTCATGCATATTCGTCGGTTAAAATTTCAAAGGTAATCGGCAGGATTTATTTTCTGCACATTCGTTGCTTACCATTTCAAAGGTAATCGGCAAGATTTATTTTTAGTATATTCGTCGGATACTATTTCAAAGGTAATCAACTGGATTTATTTTCGGTATATTCGTCGGTTACTATTTCAAAGGTAATCGGCAGGATTTATTTTCATGCATAGTCGTCGGTTACTATTTCAAAGGTAATCAACAAGATTTATTTTTCGGACATTCGTCCGTTACCATTTCAAAGGTAATCAGGAGGCTTTATTTTCATGCACATTCGTCGGTTACCATTTCAAAGTTAATCAGCAGGATTGATTTTCATGCACATTCGTCGGTTACTATTTCAAAGGTAATCGGCAAGATTTATTTTCACGCACATTCGTCCGTTACCATTTCAAAGGTAATCAGCAGGTTTTATTTTCTTGCATATTCGTCAGTTACTATTTTGAAGGTAATCGACAAGATTTATTTTCATGCACATTCGTCATTTACTATTTCAAAAGTAATCGGCAGGATTTATTTTCTGCACATTCGTCGGTTACCATTTCAAAGGTAATGGGCAGGATTTATTTTCATGCACATTCGTCAGTTACTATTTCAAAGGTAATCGGCAGGATTTATTTTCTGCACATTCGTCGGTTACCATTTCAAAGGTAGTCGGCAGGATTTATTTTCATGCGTAGTCGTCAGTTACTATTTCCAAGGTAATCGACAAGATTTGTTTTCTGCACATTCGTACGTTACCATTTCAAAGGTAATCAGGAGGATTTATTTTCATGCACATTCGTCTATTACTATTTCGAAGGTAATACGCAAGATTTATTTTCAACACATTAGTCGGTTACTATTTCAAAGGTAATCGGCAGGATTTATTTTTCATGCATATTCGACGGTTACTTTTTCAAAAGTAATCGGCAAGATTTATTTTTCATGCATATTCGTCGCTTAAAATTTCAAAGGTAATCGGCAGGATTTATTTTCTGCACATTCGTTGGTTACCATTTCAAAGGTAATCGGCAAGATTTATTTTTAGTATATTCGTCGGATACTATTTCAAAGGTAATCGACTGGATTTATTTTCGGTATATTCGTTGGTTACTATTTCAAAGGTAATCGGCAGGATTTATTTTCTGCACATTCGTCGGTTACCATTTCAAAGGTAATCGGCAGGATTTATTTTCATGCACATTCGTCGGTTACTATTTCATAGCTAATCGGTAGAATTTATTTACTGCACATTCGTCGGTTACCATCTCAAAGGTAATCGGCAGGATTTATTTTCATGCATAGTCGTCGGTTACTATTTCAAAGGTAATCGACAAGATTTATTTTCTGCACATTCGTCCGTTACCATTTCAAAGGTAATCAGGAGGCTTTATTTTCATGCACATTCGTCGGTTACCATTTCAAAGTTAATCAGCAGGATTTATTTTCATGCACATTCGTTGGTTACTATTTCAAAGGTAATCGGCAAGATTTATTTTCATGCACATTCGTCCGTTACCATTTCAAAGGTAATCAACAGGTTTTATTTTCTTGCATATTCGTCAGTTACTATTTCAAAGGTAATCGACAAGATTTATTTTCATGCACATTCGTTGGTTACCATTTCAAAGGTAATCGACAAGATTTATTTTTAGTATATTCGTCGGATACTATTTCAAAGGTAATCGACTGGATTTATTTTCGGTATATTCGTCGGTTACTATTTCAAATGTAATCGGCAGGATTTATTTTTTGCACATTCGTCGGTTACCATTTCAAAGTTAATCAGCAGGATTTATTTTCATGCACATTCGTCGGTTACTATTTCAAAGGTAATCGGCAAGATTTATTTTCATGCACATTCGTCCGTTACCATTTCAAAGGTAATCAGCAGGTTTTATTTTCTTGCATATTCATCAGTTACTATTTCGAAGGTAATCGGCAGGAGTTATTTTCATGCACATTCGTCGGTTACTATTTCAAAGGTAATCGACAGGATTTATTTTCTGCACATTCGTCAGTTACCATTTCAAAAGTAATCGGCAGGATTTATTTTCTGCACATTCGTCGGTTACCATTTCAAAGGTAATGGGCAGGATTTATTTTCATGCACATTCGTCGGTTACTATTTCAAAGGTAATCGGCAGGATTTATTTTCTGCACATTCGTCGGTTACCATTTCAAAGGTAGTCGGCAGGATTTATTTTCATGCGTAGTCGTCAGTTACTATTTCCAAGGTAATCGACAAGATTTGTTTTCTGCACATTCGTCCGTTACCATTTCAAAGGTAATCAGGAGGATTTATTTTCATGCACATTCGTCTATTACTATTTCGAAGGTAATACGCAAGATTTATTTTCAGCACATTAGTCGGTTACTATTTCAAAGGTAATCGGCAGGATTTATTTTTCATGCATATTCGACGGTTACTTTTTCAAAAGTAATCGGCAAGATTTATTTTTCATGCATATTCGTCGGTTAAAATTTCAAAGGTAATCGGCAGGATTTATTTTCTGCACATTCGTTGCTTACCATTTCAAAGGTAATCGGCAAGATTTATTTTTAGTATATTCGTCGGATACTATTTCAAAGGTAATCAACTGGATTTATTTTCGGTATATTCGTCGGTTACTATTTCAAAGCTAATCGGCTGGATTTATTTTCATGCATAGTCGTCGGTTACTATTTCAAAGGTAATCAACAAGATTTATTTTTCGGACATTCGTCCGTTACCATTTCAAAGGTAATCAGGAGGCTTTATTTTCATGCACATTCGTCGGTTACCATTTCAAAGTTAATCAGCAGGATTGATTTTCATGCACATTCGTCGGTTACTATTTCAAAGGTAATCGGCAAGATTTATTTTCATGCACATTCGTCCGTTACCATTTCAAAGGTAATCAGCAGGTTTTATTTTCTTGCATATTCGTCAGTTACTATTTCGAAGGTAATCGACAAGATTTATTTTCATGCACATTCGTCATTTACTATTTCAAAAGTAATCGGCAGGATTTATTTTCTGCACATTCGTCGGTTACCATTTCAAAGGTAATGGGCAGGATTTATTTTCATGCACATTCGTCAGTTACTATTTCAAAGGTAATCGGCAGGATTTATTTTCAGCACATTCGTCGGTTACCATTTCAAAGGTAATGGGCAGGATTTATTTTCATGCACATTCGTCAGTTACTATTTCAAAGGTAATCAACAGGATTTATTTTCTGCACATTCGTCGGTTACCATTTCAAAGGTAGTCGGCAGGATTTATTTTCATGCGTAGTCGTGAGTTACTATTTCCAAGGTAATCGACAAAATTTGTTTTCTGCACATTCGTCCGTTACCATTTCAAAGGTAATCTGGAGGATTTATTTTCATGCACATTCGTCTATTACTATTTCGAAGGTAATACGCAAGATTTATTTTCAACACATTAGTCGGTTACTATTTCAAAGGTAATCGGCAGGATTTATTTTTCATGCATATTCGACGGTTACTTTTTCAAAAGTAATCGGCAAGATTTATTTTTCATGCATATTCGTCGGTTAAAATTTCAAAGGTAATCGACAGGATTTATTTTCTGCACATTCGTTGGTTACCATTTCAAAGGAAATCGGCAAGATTTATTTTTAGTATATTCGTCGGATACTATTTCAAAGGTAATCGACTGAATTTATTTTCGGTATATTCTTTGGTTACTATTTCAAAGGTAATCGGCAGGATTTATTTTCTGCACATTCGTCGGTTACCATTTCAAAGGTAATCGGCAGGATTTATTTTCATGCACATTCGTCGGTTACTATTTCATAGCTAATCGGTAGAATTTATTTACTGCACATTCGTCGGTTACCATTTCAAAGGTAATCGGCAGGATTTATTTTCATGCATAGTCGTCGGTTACTATTTCAAAGGTAATCGGCAAGATTTATATTCATGCACATTCGTCCGTTACCATTTCAAAGGTAATCAACAGGTTTTATTTTCTTGCATATTCGTCAGTTACTATTTCGAAGGTAATCGACAAGATTTATTTTCATGCACATTCGTTGGTTACCATTTCAAAGGTAATCGGCAAGATTTATTTTTAGTATATTCGTCGGATACTATTTCAAAGGTAATCGACTGGATTTATTTTCGGTATATTCGTCGGTTACTATTTCAAAGGTAATCGGTAGAATTTATTTTCTGCACATTCGTTGGTTACCATTTCAAAGGTAATCGGCAGGATTTTTTTCATGCATAGTCGTCGGTTACTATTTCAAAGGTAATCGACAAGATTTATTTTCTGCACATTCGTCCGTTATCATTTCAAAGGTAATCAGGAGGCTTTATTTTCATGCACATTCGTCGGTTACCATTTCAAAGTTAATCAGCAGGATTTATTTTCATGCACATTCGTTGGTTACTATTTCAAAGGTAATCGGCAAGATTTATTTTCATGCACATTCGTCCGTTACCATTTCAAAGGTAATCAACAGGTTTTATTTTCTTGCATATTCGTCAGTTACTATTTCGAAGGTAATCGACAAGATTTATTTTCATGCACATTCGTTGGTTACCACTTCAAAGGTAATCGGCAAGATTTATTTTTAGTATATTCGTCGGATACTATTTCAAAGGTAATCGACTGGATTTATTTTCGGTATATTCGTCGGTTACTATTTCAAAGGTAATCGGTAGAATTTATTTTCTGCACATTCGTTGGTTACCATTTCAAAGGTAATCGGCAGGATTTTTTTTCATGCATAGTCGTCGGTTACTATTTCAAAGGTAATCGACAAGATTTATTTTCTGCACATTCGTCCGTTACCATTTCAAAGGTAATCAGGAGGCTTTATTTTCATGCACATTCGTCGGTTACCATTTCAAAGTTAATCAGCAGGATTTATTTTCATGCACATTCGTCGGTTACTATTTCAAAGGTAATCGGCAAGATTTATTTTCATGCACATTCGTCCGTTACCATTTCAAAGGTAATCAGCAGGTTTTATTTTCTTGCATATTCGTCATTTACTATTTCGAAGGTAATCGACAAGATTTATTTTCATGCACATTCGTCGGTTACCATTTCAAAGGTAATCGGCAAGATTTATTTTTAGTATATTCCTCGGATACTATTTCAAAGGTAATCGACTGGATTTATTTTCGGTATATTCGTCGGTTACTATTTCAAAGGTAATCGGTAGAATTTATTTTCTGCACATTCGTTGGTTACCATTTCAAAGGTAATCGGCAGGATTTTTTTTCATGCATAGTCGTCGGTTACTATTTCAAAGGTAATCGACAAGATTTATTTTCTGCACATTCGTCCGTTACCATTTCAAAGGTAATCAGGAGGCTTTATTTTCATGCACATTCGTCGGTTACCATTTCAAAGTTAATCAGCAGGATTTATTTTCATGCACATTCGTCGGTTACTATTTCAAAGGTAATCGGCAAGATTTATTTTCATGCACATTCGTCCGTTACCATTTCAAAGGTAATCAGCAGGTTTTATTTTCTTGCATATTCGTCAGTTACTATTTCGAAGGTAATCGACAAGATTTATTTTCATGCACATTCGTCGGTTACCATTTCAAAGGTAATCGGCAGGATTTATTTTCATGCACATTCGTCAGTTACTATTTCAAAAGTAATCGGCAGGATTTATTTTCTGCACATTCGTCGGTTACCATTTCAAAGGTAATCGGCAGGATTTATTTTCAGCACATTCGTCGGTTACCATTTCAAAGGTAATGGGCAGGATTTATTTTCATGCACATTCGTCGGTTACTATTTCAAAGGTAATCGGCAGGATTTATTTTCTGCACATTCGTCGGTTACCATTTCAAAGGTAGTCGGCAGGATTTATTTTCATGCGTAGTCGTCAGTTACTATTTCCAAGGTAATCGACAAGATTTGTTTTCTGCACATTCGTCCGTTACCATTTCAAAGGTAATCAGGAGGATTTATTTTCATGCACATTCGTCTATTACTATTTCGAAGGTAATACGCAAGATTTATTTCCAGCACATTAGTTGGTTACTATTTCAAAGGTAATCGGCAGGATTTATTTTTCATGCATATTCGACGGTTACTTTTTCAAAAGTAATCGGCAAGATTTATTTTCATGCATATTCGTCGGTTAAAATTTCAAAGGTAATCGGCAGGATTTATTTTCTGCACATTCGTTGGTTACCATTTCAAAGGTAATCGGCAAGATTTATTTTTAGTATATTCGACGGATACTATTTCAAAGGTAATCGACTGGATTTATTTTCGGTAAATTCGTTGGTTACTATTTCAAAGGTAATCGGCAGGATTTATTTACTGCACATTCGTCGGTTCCCATTTCAAAGGTAATCTGCAGGATTTATTTTCATGCATAGTCGTCGGTTACTATTTCAAAGGTAATCGACAAGATTTATTTTCTGCACATTCGTCCGTTACCATTTCAAAGGTAATCAGGAGGCTTTATTTTCATGCACATTCGTCGGTTACCATTTCAAAGTTAATCAGCAGGATTTATTTTCATGCACATTCGTTGGTTACTATTTCAAAGGTAATCGGCAAGATTTATTTTCATGCACATTCGTTCGTTACCATTTCAAAGGTAATCAACAGGTTTTATTTTCTTGCATATTCGTCAGTTACTATTTCGAAGGTAATCGACAAGATTTATTTTCATGCACATTCGTTGGTTACCATTTCAAAGGTAATCGGCAAGATTTATTTTTAGTATATTCGTCGGATACTATTTCAAAGGTAATCGACTGGATTTATTTTCGGTATATTCGTCGGTTACTATTTCAAAGGTAATCGGTAGAATTTATTTTCTGCACATTCGTTGGTTACCATTTCAAAGGTAATCGGCAGGATTTTTTTTCATGCATAGTCGTCGGTTACTATTTCAAAGGTAATCGAGAAGATTTATTTTCTGCACATTCGTCCGTTACCATTTCAAAGGTAATCAGGAGGCTTTATTTTCATGCACATTCGTCGGTTACCATTTCAAAGTTAATCAGCAATATTTATTTTCATGCACATTCGTCGGTTACTATTTCAAAGGTAATCGGCAAGAATTATTTTCATGCACATTCGTCCGTTACCATTTCAAAGGTAATCAGCAGGTTTTATTTTCTTGCATATTCGTCAGTTACTATTTCGAAGGTAATCGACAAGATTTATTTTCATGCACATTCGTCGGTTACCATTTCAAAGGTAATCGGCAGGATTTATTTTCATGCACATTCGTCAGTTACTATTTCAAAAGTAATCGGCAGGATTTATTTTCTGCACATTCGTCGGTTACCATTTCAAAGGTAATCGGCAGGATTTATTTTCAGCACATTCGTCGGTTACCATTTCAAAGGTAATGGGCAGGATTTATTTTCATGCACATTCGTCGGTTACTATTTCAAAGGTAATCGACAGGATTTATTTTCTGCACATTCGTCGGTTACCATTTCAAAGGTAGTCGGCAGGATTTATTTTCATGCGTAGTCGTCAGTTACTATTTCCAAGGTAATCGACAAGATTTGTTTTCTGCACATTCGTCCGTTACCATTTCAAAGGTAATCAGGAGGATTTATTTTCATGCACATTCGTCTATTACTATTTCGAAGGTAATACGCAAGATTTATTTCCAGCACATTAGTTGGTTACTATTTCAAAGGTAATCGGCAGGATTTATTTTTCATGCATATTCGACGGTTACTTTTTCAAAAGTAATCGGCAAGATTTATTTTCATGCATATTCGTCGGTTAAAATTTCAAAGGTAATCGGCAGGATTTATTTTCTGCACATTCGTTGGTTACCATTTCAAAGGTAATCGGCAAGATTTATTTTTAGTATATTCGACGGATACTATTTCAAAGGTAATCGACTGGATTTATTTTCGGTAAATTCGTTGGTTACTATTTCAAAGGTAATCGGCAGGTAATCGACTGGATTTATTTTCGGTATATTCGTCGGTTACTATTTCAAAGGTAATCGGTAGAATTTATTTTCTGCACATTCGTTGGTTACCATTTCAAAGGTAATCGGCAGGATTTTTTTTCATGCATAGTCGTCGGTTACTATTTCAAAGGTAATCGACAAGATTTATTTTCTGCACATTCGTCCGTTACCATTTCAAAGGTAATCAGGAGGCTTTATTTTCATGCACATTCGTCGGTTACCATTTCAAAGTTAATCAGCAGGATTTATTTTCATGCACATTCGTCGGTTACTATTTCAAAGGTAATCGGCAAGATTTATTTTCATGCACATTCGTCCGTTACCATTTCAAAGGTAATCAGCAGGTTTTATTTTCTTGCATATTCGTCAGTTACTATTTCGAAGGTAATCGACAAGATTTATTTTCATGCACATTCGTCGGTTACCATTTCAAAGGTAATCGGCAGGATTTATTTTCATGCACATTCGTCAGTTACTATTTCAAAAGTAATCGGCAGGATTTATTTTCTGCACATTCGTCGGTTACCATTTCAAAGGTAATCGGCAGGATTTATTTTCAGCACATTCGTCGGTTACCATTTCAAAGGTAATGGGCAGGATTTATTTTCATGCACATTCGTCGGTTACTATTTCAAAGGTAATCGGCAGGATTTATTTTCTGCACATTCGTCGGTTACCATTTCAAAGGTAGTCGGCAGGATTTATTTTCATGCGTAGTCGTCAGTTACTATTTCCAAGGTAATCGACAAGATTTGTTTTCTGCACATTCGTCCGTTACCATTTCAAAGGTAATCAGGAGGATTTATTTTCATGCACATTCGTCTATTACTATTTCGAAGGTAATACGCAAGATTTATTTCCAGCACATTAGTCGGTTACTATTTCAAAGGTAATCGGCAGGATTTATTTTTCATGCATATTCGACGGTTACTTTTTCAAAAGTAATCGGCAAGATTTATTTTTCATGCATATTCGTCGGTTAAAATTTCAAAGGTAATCGGCAGGATTTATTTTCTGCACATTCGTTGGTTACCATTTCAAAGGTAATCGGCAAGATTTATTTTTAGTATAGTCGTCGGATACTATTTCAAAGGTAATCGACTGGATTTATTTTCGGTAAATTCGTTGGTTACTATTTCAAAGGTAATCGGCAGGATTTATTTTCATGCACATTCGTCAGTTACTATTTCAAAAGTAATCGGCAGGATTTATTTTCTGCACATTCGTCGGTTACCATTTCAAAGGTAATCGGCAGGATTTATTTTCAGCACATTCGTCGGTTACCATTTCAAAGGTAATGGGCAGGATTTATTTTCATGCACATTCGTCGGTTACTATTTCAAAGGTAATCGGCAGGATTTATTTTCTGCACATTCGTCGGTTACCATTTCAAAGGTAGTCGGCAGGATTTATTTTCATGCGTAGTCGTCAGTTACTATTTCCAAGGTAATCGACAAGATTTGTTTTCTGCACATTCGTCCGTTACCATTTCAAAGGTAATCAGGAGGATTTATTTTCATGCACATTCGTCTATTACTATTTCGAAGGTAATACGCAAGATTTATTTCCAGCACATTAGTCGGTTACTATTTCAAAGGTAATCGGCAGGATTTATTTTTCATGCATATTCGACGGTTACTTTTTCAAAAGTAATCGGCAAGATTTATTTTTCATGCATATTCGTCGGTTAAAATTTCAAAGGTAATCGGCAGGATTTATTTTCTGCACATTCGTTGGTTACCATTTCAAAGGTAATCGGCAAGATTTATTTTTAGTATATTCGTCGGATACTATTTCAAAGGTAATCGACTGGATTTATTTTCGGTAAATTCGTTGGTTACTATTTCAAAGGTAATCGGCAGGATTTATTTACTGCACATTCGTCGGTTACCATTTCAAAGGTAATCGGCAGGATTTATTTTCATGCATAGTCGTCGGTTACTATTTCAAAGGTAATCGACAAGATTTATTTTCTGCACATTCGTCCGTTACCATTTCAAAGGTAATCTGGAGGCTTTATTTTCATGCACATTCGTCGGTTACCATTTCAAAGTTAATCAGCTGGATTTATTTTCATGCACATTCGTTGGTTACTATTTCAAAGGTAATCGGCAAGATTTATTTTCATGCACATTCGTCCGTTACCATTTCAAAGGTAATCAACAGGTTTTATTTTCTTGCATATTCGTCAGTTACTATTTCGAAGGTAATCGACAAGATTTATTTTCATGCACATTCGTTGGTTACCATTTCAAAGGTAATCGGCAAGATTTATTTTTAGTATATTCGTCGGATACTATTTCAAAGGTAATCGACTGGATTTATTTTCGGTATATTCGTCGGTTACTATTTCAAAGGTAATCGGTAGAATTTATTTTCTGCACATTCGTTGGTTACCATTTCAAAGGTAATCGGCAGGATTTTTTTTCATGCATAGTCGTCGGTAACTATTTCAAAGGTAATCGACAAGATTTATTTTCTGCACATTCGTCCGTTACCATTTCAAAGGTAATCAGGAGGCTTTATTTTCATGCACATTCGTCGGTTACCATTTCAAAGTTAATCAGCAGGATTTATTTTCATGCACATTCGTCGGTTACTATTTCAAAGGTAATCGGCAAGATTTATTTTCATGCACATTCGTCCGTTACCATTTCAAAGGTAATCAGCATGATTTATTTTCTTGCATATTCGTCAGTTACTATTTCGAAGGTAATCGACAAGATTTATTTTCATGCACATTCGTCAGTTACTATTTCAAAAGTAATCGGCAGGATTTATTTTCTGCACATTCGTCGGTTACCATTTCAAAGGTAATCGGCAGGATTTATTTTCAGCACATTTGTCGGTTACCATTTCAAAGGTAATGGGCAGGATTTATTTTCATGCACATTCGTCGGTTACTATTTCAAAGGTAATCGGCAGGATTTATTTTCTGCACATTCGTCGGTTACCATTTCAAAGGTAGTCGGCAGGATTTATTTTCATGCGTAGTCGTCAGTTACTATTTCCAAGGTAATCGACAAGATTTGTTTTCTGCACATTCGTCCGTTACCATTTCAAAGGTAATCAGGAGGATTTATTTTCATGCACATTCGTCTATTACTATTTCGAAGGTAATACGCAAGATTTATTTCCAGCACATTAGTCGGTTACTATTTCAAAGGTAATCGGCAGGATTTATTTTTCATGCATATTCGACGGTTACTTTTTCAAAAGTAATCGGCAAAATTTATTTTTCATGCATATTCGTCGGTTAAAATTTCAAAGGTAATCGGCAGGATTTATTTTCTGCACATTCGTTGGTTACCATTTCAAAGGTAATCGGCAAGATTTATTTTTAGTATATTCGTCGGATACTATTTCAAAGGTAATCGACTGGATTTATTTTCGGTAAATTCGTTGGTTACTATTTCAAAGGTAATCGGCAGGATTTATTTACTGCACATTCGTCGGTTACCATTTCAAAGGTAATCGGCAGGATTTATTTTCATGCATAGTCGTCGGTTACTATTTCAAAGGTAATCGACAAGATTTATTTTCTGCACGTTCCTCCGTTACCATTTCAAAGGTAATCAGGAGGCTTTATTTTCATGCACATTCGTCGGTTACCATTTCAAAGTTAATCAGCAGGATTTATTTTCATGCACATTCGTTGGTTACTATTTCAAAGGTAATCGGCAAGATTTATTTTCATGCACATTCGTCCGTTACCATTTCAAAGGTAATCAACAGGTTTTATTTTCTTGCATATTCGTCAGTTACTATTTCGAAGGTAATCGACAAGATTTATTTTCATGCACATTCGTTGGTTACCATTTCAAAGGTAATCGGCAAGATTTATTTTTAGTATATTCGTCGGATACTATTTCAAAGGTAATCGACTGGATTTATTTTCGGTATATTCGTCGGTTACTATTTCAAAGGTAATCGGTAGAATTTATTTTCTGCACATTCGTTGGTTACCATTTCAAAGGTAATCGGCAGGATTTTTTTTCATGCATAGTCGTCGGTAACTATTTCAAAGGTAATCGACAAGATTTATTTTCTGCACATTCGTCCGTTACCATTTCAAAGGTAATCAGGAGGCTTTATTTTCATGCACATTCGTCGGTTACCATTTCAAAGTTAATCAGCAGGATTTATTTTCATGCACATTCGTCGGTTACTATTTCAAAGGTAATCGGCAAGATTTATTTTCATGCACATTCGTCCGTTACCATTTCAAAGGTAATCAGCATGATTTATTTTCTTGCATATTCGTCAGTTACTATTTCGAAGGTAATCGACAAGATTTATTTTCATGCACATTCGTCAGTTACTATTTCAAAAGTAATCGGCAGGATTTATTTTCTGCACATTCGTCGGTTACCATTTCAAAGGTAATCGGCAGGATTTATTTTCAGCACATTTGTCGGTTACCATTTCAAAGGTAATGGGCAGGATTTATTTTCATGCACATTCGTCGGTTACTATTTCAAAGGTAATCGGCAGGATTTATTTTCTGCACATTCGTCGGTTACCATTTCAAAGGTAGTCGGCAGGATATATTTTCATGCGTAGTCGTCAGTTACTATTTCCAAGGTAATCGACAAGATTTGTTTTCTGCACATTCGTCCGTTACCATTTCAAAGGTAATCAGGAGGATTTATTTTCATGCACATTCGTCTATTACTATTTCGAAGGTAATACGCAAGATTTATTTCCAGCACATTAGTCGGTTACTATTTCAAAGGTAATCGGCAGGATTTATTTTTCATGCATATTCGACGGTTACTTTTTCAAAAGTAATCGGCAAGATTTATTTTTCATGCATATTCGTCGGTTAAAATTTCAAAGGTAATCGGCAGGATTTATTTTCTGCACATTGGTTGGTTACCATTTCAAAGGTAATCGGCAAGATTTATTTTTAGTATATTCGTCGGATACTATTTCAAAGGTAATCGACTGGATTTATTTTCGGTAAATTCGTTGGTTACTATTTCAAAGGTAATCGGCAGGATTTATTTACTGCACATTCGTCGGTTACCATTTCAAAGGTAATCGGCAGGATTTATTTTCATGCATAGTCGTCGGTTACTATTTCAAAGGTAATCGACAAGATTTATTTTCTGCACGTTCCTCCGTTACCATTTCAAAGGTAATCAGGAGGCTTTATTTTCATGCACATTCGTCGGTTACCATTTCAAAGTTAATCAGCAGGATTTATTTTCATGCACATTCGTTGGTTACTATTTCAAAGGTAATCGGCAAGATTTATTTTCATGCACATTCGTCCGTTACCATTTCAAAGGTAATCAACAGGTTTTATTTTCTTGCATATTCGTCAGTTACTATTTCGAAGGTAATCGACAAGATTTATTTTCATGCACATTCGTTGGTTACCATTTCAAAGGTAATCGGCAAGATTTATTTTTAGTATATTCGTCGGATACTATTTCAAAGGTAATCGACTGGATTTATTTTCGGTATATTCGTCGGTTACTATTTCAAAGGTAATCGGTAGAATTTATTTTCTGCACATTCGTTGGTTACCATTTCAAAGGTAATCGGCAGGATTTTTTTTCATGCATAGTCGTCGGTTACTATTTCAAAGGTAATCGACAAGATTTATTTTCTGCACATTCGTCCGTTACCATTTCAAAGGTAATCAGGAGGCTTTATTTTCATGCACATTCGTCGGTTACCATTTCAAAGTTAATCAGCAGGATTTATTTTCATGCACATTCGTCGGTTACTATTTCAAAGGTAATCGGCAAGATTTATTTTCATGCACATTCGTCCGTTACCATTTCAAAGGTAATCAGCATGTTTTATTTTCTTGCATATTCGTCAGTTACTATTTCGAAGGTAATCGACAAGATTTATTTTCATGCACATTCGTCAGTTACTATTTCAAAAGTAATCGGCAGGATTTATTTTCTGCACATTCGTCGGTTACCATTTCAAAGGTAATCGGCAGGATTTATTTTCAGCACATTTGTCGGTTACCATTTCAAAGGTAATCGGCAGGATTTATTTTCATGCATAGTCGTCGGTTACTATTTCAAAGGTAATCGACAAGATTTATTTTCTGCACGTTCCTCCGTTACCATTTCAAAGGTAATCAGGAGGCTTTATTTTCATGCACATTCGTCGGTTGCCATTTCAAAGTTAATCAGCAGGATTTATTTTCATGCACATTCGTTGGTTACTATTTCAAAGGTAATCGGCAAGATTTATTTTCATGCACATTCGTCCGTTACCATTTCAAAGGTAATCAACAGGTTTTATTTTCTTACATATTCGTCAGTTACTATTTCGAAGGTAATCGACAAGATTTATTTTCATGCACATTCGTTGGTTACCATTTCAAAGGTAATCGGCAAGATTTATTTTTAGTATATTCGTCGGATACTATTTCAAAGGTAATCGACTGGATTTATTTTCGGTATATTCGTCGGTTACTATTTCAAAGGTAATCGGTAGAATTTATTTTCTGCACATTCGTTGGTTACCATTTCAAAGGTAATCGGCAGGATTTTTTTTCATGCATAGTCGTCGGTTACTATTTCAAAGGTAATCGACAAGATTTATTTTCTGCACATTCGTCCGTTACCATTTCAAAGGTAATCAGGAGGCTTTATTTTCATGCACATTCGTCGGTTACCATTTCAAAGTTAATCAGCAGGATTTATTTTCATGCACATTCGTCGGTTACTATTTCAAAGGTAATCGGCAAGATTTATTTTCATGCACATTCGTCCGTTACCATTTCAAAGGTAATCAGCATGTTTTATTTTCTTGCATATTCGTCAGTTACTATTTCGAAGGTAATCGACAAGATTTATTTTCATGCACATTCGTCAGTTACTATTTCAAAAGTAATCGGCAGGATTTATTTTCTGCACATTCGTCGGTTACCATTTCAAAGGTAATCGGCAGGATTTATTTTCAGCACATTTGTCGGTTACCATTTCAAAGGTAATCGGCAGGATTTATTTTCATGCATAGTCGTCGGTTACTATTTCAAAGGTAATCGACAAGATTTATTTTCTGCACGTTCCTCCGTTACCATTTCAAAGGTAATCAGGAGGCTTTATTTTCATGCACATTCGTCGGTTACCATTTCAAAGTTAATCAGCAGGATTTATTTTCATGCACATTCGTTGGTTACTATTTCAAAGGTAATCGGCAAGATTTATTTTCATGCACATTCGTCCGTTACCATTTCAAAGGTAATCAACAGGTTTTATTTTCTTGCATATTCGTCAGCTACTATTTCGAAGGTAATCGACAAGATTTATTTTCATGCACATTCGTTGGTTACCATTTCAAAGGTAATCGGCAAGATTTATTTTTAGTATATTCGTCGGATACTATTTCAAAGGTAATCGACTGGATTTATTTTCGGTATATTCGTCGGTTACTATTTCAAAGGTAATCGGTAGAATTTATTTTCTGCACATTCGTTGGTTACCATTTCAAAGGTAATCGGCAGGATTTTTTTTCATGCATAGTCGTCGGTTACTATTTCAAAGGTAATCGACAAGATTTATTTTCTGCACATTCGTCCGTTACCATTTCAAAGGTAATCAGGAGGCTTTATTTTCATGCACATTCGTTGGTTACCATTTCAAAGTTAATCAGCAGGATTTATTTTCATGCACATTCGTCGGTTACTAATTCAAAGGTAATCGGCAAGATTTATTTTCATGCACATTCGTCCGTTACCATTTCAAAGGTAATCAGCATGTTTTATTTTCTTGCATATTCGTCAGTTACTATTTCGAAGGTAATCGACAAGATTTATTTTCATGCACATTCGTCAGTTACTATTTCAAAAGTAATCGGCAGGATTTATTTTCTGCACATTCGTCGGTTACCATTTCAAAGGTAATCGGCAGGATTTATTTTCAGCACATTTGTCGGTTACCATTTCAAAGGTAATCGGCAGGATTTATTTTCATGCATAGTCGTCGGTTACTATTTCAAAGGTAATCGACAAGATTTATTTTCTGCACGTTCCTCCGTTACCATTTCAAAGGTAATCAGGAGGCTTTATTTTCATGCACATTCGTCGGTTACCATTTCAAAGTTAATCAGCAGGATTTATTTTCATGCACATTCGTTGGTTACTATTTCAAAGGTAATCGGCAAGATTTATTTTCATGCACATTCGTCCGTTACCATTTCAAAGGTAATCAACAGGTTTTATTTTCTTACATATTCGTCAGTTACTATTTCGAAGGTAATCGACAAGATTTATTTTCATGCACATTCGTTGGTTACCATTTCAAAGGTAATCGGCAAGATTTATTTTTAGTATATTCGTCGGATACTATTTCAAAGGTAATCGACTGGATTTATTTTCGGTATATTTGTCGGTTACTATTTCAAAGGTAATCGGTAGAATTTATTTTCTGCACATTCGTTGGTTACCATTTCAAAGGTAATCGGCAGGATTTTTTTTCATGCATAGTCGTCGGTTACTATTTCAAAGGTAATCGACAAGATTTATTTTCTGCACATTCGTCCGTTACCATTTCAAAGGTAATCAGGAGGCTTTATTTTCATGCACATTCGTCGGTTACCATTTCAAAGTTAATCAGCAGGATTTATTTTCATGCACATTCGTCGGTTACTATTTCAAAGGTAATCGGCAAGATTTATTTTCATGCACATTCGTCCGTTACCATTTCAAAGGTAATCAGCATGTTTTATTTTCTTGCATATTCGTCAGTTACTATTTCGAAGGTAATCGACAAGATTTATTTTCATGCACATTCGTCAGTTACTATTTCAAAAGTAATCGGCAGGATTTATTTTCTGCACATTCGTCGGTTACCATTTCAAAGGTAATCGGCAGGATTTATTTTCAGCACATTTGTCGGTTACCATTTCAAAGGTAATCGGCAGGATTTATTTTCATGCATAGTCGTCGGTTACTATTTCAAAGGTAATCGACAAGATTTATTTTCTGCACGTTCCTCCGTTACCATTTCAAAGGTAATCAGGAGGCTTTATTTTCATGCACATTCGTCGGTTACCATTTCAAAGTTAATCAGCAGGATTTATTTTCATGCACATTCGTTGGTTACTATTTCAAAGGTAATCGGCAAGATTTATTTTCATGCACATTCGTCCGTTACCATTTCAAAGGTAATCAACAGGTTTTATTTTCTTGCATATTCGTCAGCTACTATTTCGAAGGTAATCGACAAGATTTATTTTCATGCACATTCGTTGGTTACCATTTCAAAGGTAATCGGCAAGATTTATTTTTAGTATATTCGTCGGATACTATTTCAAAGGTAATCGACTGGATTTATTTTCGGTATATTCGTCGGTTACTATTTCAAAGGTAATCGGTAGAATTTATTTTCTGCACATTCGTTGGTTACCATTTCAAAGGTAATCGGCAGGATTTTTTTTCATGCATAGTCGTCGGTTACTATTTCAAAGGTAATCGACAAGATTTATTTTCTGCACATTCGTCCGTTACCATTTCAAAGGTAATCAGGAGGCTTTATTTTCATGCACATTCGTTGGTTACCATTTCAAAGTTAATCAGCAGGATTTATTTTCATGCACATTCGTCGGTTACTAATTCAAAGGTAATCGGCAAGATTTATTTTCATGCACATTCGTCCGTTACCATTTCAAAGGTAATCAGCATGTTTTATTTTCTTGCATATTCGTCAGTTACTATTTCGAAGGTAATCGACAAGATTTATTTTCATGCACATTCGTCAGTTACTATTTCAAAAGTAATCGGCAGGATTTATTTTCTGCACATTCGTCGGTTACCATTTCAAAGGTAATCGGCAGGATTTATTTTCAGCACATTTGTCGGTTACCATTTCAAAGGTAATCGGCAGGATTTATTTTCATGCATAGTCGTCGGTTACTATTTCAAAGGTAATCGACAAGATTTATTTTCTGCACGTTCCTCCGTTACCATTTCAAAGGTAATCAGGAGGCTTTATTTTCATGCACATTCGTCGGTTACCATTTCAAAGTTAATCAGCAGGATTTATTTTCATGCACATTCGTTGGTTACTATTTCAAAGGTAATCGGCAAGATTTATTTTCATGCACATTCGTCCGTTACCATTTCAAAGGTAATCAACAGGTTTTATTTTCTTACATATTCGTCAGTTACTATTTCGAAGGTAATCGACAAGATTTATTTTCATGCACATTCGTTGGTTACCATTTCAAAGGTAATCGGCAAGATTTATTTTTAGTATATTCGTCGGATACAATTTCAAAGGTAATCGACTGGATTTATTTTCGGTATATTCGTCGGTTACTATTTCAAAGGTAATCGGTAGAATTTATTTTCTGCACATTCGTTGGTTACCATTTCAAAGGTAATCGGCAGGATTTTTTTTCATGCATAGTCGTCGGTTACTATTTCAAAGGTAATCGACAAGATTTATTTTCTGCACATTCGTCCGTTACCATTTCAAAGGTAATCAGGAGGCTTTATTTTCATGCACATTCGTCGGTTACCATTTCAAAGTTAATCAGCAGGATTTATTTTCATGCACATTCGTCGGTTACTATTTCAAAGGTAATCGGCAAGATTTATTTTCATGCACATTCGTCCGTTACCATTTCAAAGGTAATCAGCATGTTTTATTTTCTTGCATATTCGTCAGTTACTATTTCGAAGGTAATCGACAAGATTTATTTTCATGCACATTCGTCAGTTACTATTTCAAAAGTAATCGGCAGGATTTATTTTCTGCACATTCGTCGGTTACCATTTCAAAGGTAATCGGCAGGATTTATTTTCAGCACATTTGTCGGTTACCATTTCAAAGGTAATCGGCAGGATTTATTTTCATGCATAGTCGTCGGTTACTATTTCAAAGGTAATCGACAAGATTTATTTTCTGCACGTTCCTCCGTTACCATTTCAAAGGTAATCAGGAGGCTTTATTTTCATGCACATTCGTCGGTTACCATTTCAAAGTTAATCAGCAGGATTTATTTTCATGCACATTCGTTGGTTACTATTTCAAAGGTAATCGGCAAGATTTATTTTCATGCACATTCGTCCGTTACCATTTCAAAGGTAATCAACAGGTTTTATTTTCTTGCATATTCGTCAGCTACTATTTCGAAGGTAATCGACAAGATTTATTTTCATGCACATTCGTTGGTTACCATTTCAAAGGTAATCGGCAAGATTTATTTTTAGTATATTCGTCGGATACTATTTCAAAGGTAATCGACTGGATTTATTTTCGGTATATTCGTCGGTTACTATTTCAAAGGTAATCGGTAGAATTTATTTTCTGCACATTCGTTGGTTACCATTTCAAAGGTAATCGGCAGGATTTTTTTTCATGCATAGTCGTCGGTTACTATTTCAAAGGTAATCGACAAGATTTATTTTCTGCACATTCGTCCGTTACCATTTCAAAGGTAATCAGGAGGCTTTATTTTCATGCACATTCGTCGGTTACCATTTCAAAGTTAATCAGCAGGATTTATTTTCATGCACATTCGTCGGTTACTAATTCAAAGGTAATCGGCAAGATTTATTTTCATGCACATTCGTCCGTTACCATTTCAAAGGTAATCAGCATGTTTTATTTTCTTGCATATTCGTCAGTTACTATTTCGAAGGTAATCGACAAGATTTATTTTCATGCACATTCGTCAGTTACTATTTCAAAAGTAATCGGCAGGATTTATTTTCTGCACATTCGTCGGTTACCATTTCAAAGGTAATCGGCAGGATTTATTTTCAGCACATTTGTCGGTTACCATTTCAAAGGTAATGGGCAGGATTTATTTTCATGCACATTCGTCGGTTACTATTTCAAAGGTAATCGGCAGGATTTATTTTCTGCACATTCGTCGGTTACCATTTCAAAGGTAGTCGGCAGGATTTATTTTCATGCGTAGTCGTCAGTTACTATTTCCAAGGTAATCGACAAGATTTGTTTTCTGCACATTCGTCCGTTACCATTTCAAAGGTAATCAGGAGGATTTATTTTCATGCACATTCGTCTATTACTATTTCGAAGGTAATACGCAAGATTTATTTCCAGCACATTAGTCGGTTACTATTTCAAAGGTAATCGGCAGGATTTATTTTTCATGCATATTCGACGGTTACTTTTTCAAAAGTAATCGGCAAGATTTATTTTTCATGCATATTCGTCGGTTAAAATTTCAAAGGTAATCGGCAGGATTTATTTTCTGCACATTCGTTGGTTACCATTTCAAAGGTAATCGGCAAGATTTATTTTTAGTATATTCGTCGGATACTATTTCAAAGGTAATCGACTGGATTTATTTTCGGTAAATTCGTTGGTTACTATTTCAAAGGTAATCGGCAGGATTTATTTACTACACATTCGTCGGTTACCATTTCAAAGGTAATCGGCAGGATTTATTTTCATGCATAGTCGTCGGTTACTATTTCAAAGGTAATCGACAAGATTTATTTTCTGCACGTTCCTCCGTTACCATTTCAAAGGTAATCAAGAGGCTTTATTTTCATGCACATTCGTCGGTTACCATTTCAAAGTTAATCAGCAGGATTTATTTTCATGCACATTCGTTGGTTACTATTTCAAAGGTAATCGGCAAGATTTATTATCATGCACATTCGTCCGTTACCATTTCAAAGGTAATCAACAGGTTTTATTTTCTTGCATATTCGTCAGTTACTATTTCGAAGGTAATCGACAAGATTTATTTTCATGCACATTCGTTGGTTACCATTTCAAAGGTAATCGGCAAGATTTATTTTTAGTATATTCGTCGGATACTATTTCAACGGTAATCGACTGGATTTATTTTCGGTATATTCGTCGGTTACTATTTCAAAGGTAATCGGTAGAATTTATTTTCCGCACATTCATTGGTTACCATTTCAAAGGTAATCGGCAGGATTTTTTTTCATGCATAGTCGTCGGTTACTATTTCAAAGGTAATCGACAAGATTTATTTTCTGCACATTCGTCCGTTGCCATTTCAAAGGTAATCAGGAGGCTTTATTTTCATGCACATTCGTCGGTTACCATTTCAAAGTTAATCAGCAGGATTTATTTTCATGCACATTCGTCGGTTACTATTTCAAAGGTAATCGGCAAGATTTATTTTCATG
The DNA here is from genome assembly GCA_958299785.1 of Medicago lupulina. Classification (NCBI taxonomy): domain Eukaryota; kingdom Viridiplantae; phylum Streptophyta; class Magnoliopsida; order Fabales; family Fabaceae; genus Medicago; species Medicago lupulina. The sequence goes on from OY283142.1 coordinate 34,658,539, forward strand.
CACATTCGTCGGTTACCATTTCAAAGGTAGTCGGCAGGATTTATTTTCATGCGTAGTCGTCAGTTACTATTTCCAAGGTAATCGACAAGATTTGTTTTCTGCACATTCGTCCGTTACCATTTCAAAGGTAATCAGGAGGATTTATTTTCATTTACATTCGTCTATTACTATTTCGAAGGTAATACGCAAGATTTATTTTCAGCACATTAGTCGGATACTATTTCAAAGGTAATCGGCAAGATTTATTTTCATGCACATTCGTCCGTTACCATTTCAAAGGTAATCAGCAGGTTTTATTTTCTTGCATATTCGTCAGTTACTATTTCGAAGGTAATCGACAAGATTTATTTTCATGCACATTCGTCAGTTACCATTTCAAAGGTAATCGGCAGGATTTATTTTCATGCATAGTCGTCGGTTACTATTTCAAAGGTAATCGACAAGTTTTATTTTCTGCACATTCGTCCGTTACCATTTCAAAGGTAATCAGGAGGCTTTATTTTCATGCACATTCGTCGGTTACCATTTCAAAGTTAATCAGCAGGATTTATTTTCATGCACATTCGTTGGTTACTATTTCAAAGGTAATCGGCAAGATTTATTTTCATGCACATTCGTCCGTTACCATTTCAAAGGTAATCAACAGGTTTTATTTTCTTGCATATTCGTCAGTTACTATTTCGAAGGTAATCGACATGATTTATTTTCATGCACATTCGTTGGTTACCATTTCAAAGGTAATCGGCAAGATTTATTTTTAGTATATTCGTCGGATACTATTTCAAAGGTAATCGACTGGATTTATTTTCGGTATATTCGTCGGTTACTATTTCAAAGGTAATCGGCAGGATTTATTTTCTGCACATTCATCGGTTACCATTTCTAAGGTAATCGGCAAGATTTATTTTCAGCACATTCGTCGGTTACCATTTCAAAGGTAATCGGCAGGATTTATTTTCATGCACATTCGTCGGTTACTATTTCAAAGGTAATGGACTGGATTTATTTTCGGCATATTCGTCGGTTACTATTTCAAAGGTAATCGGCAGGATTTATTTTCTGCACATTCGTCGGTTACCATTTCAAAGGTAATCGGCAGGATTTATTTTCATGCACATTTGTCAGTTACTATTTCATAGCTAATCGGTAGAATTTATTTTCTGCACATTCGTTGGTTACTATTTCAAAGGTAATCGGCAGGATTTATTTTCATGCATAGTCGTCGGTTACTATTTCAAAGGTAATCGACAAGATTTATTTTCTGCACATTCGTCCGTTACCATTTCAAAGGTAATCAGGAGGCTTTATTTTCATGCACATTCGTCGGTTACCATTTCAAAGTTAATCAGCAGGATTTATTTTCATGCACATTCGTCGGTTACTATTTCAAAGGTAATCGGCAAGATTTATTATCATGCACATTCGTCCGTTACCATTTCAAAGGTAATCAACAGGTTTTATTTTCTTGCATATTCGTCAGTTACTATTTCGAAGGTAATCGACAAGATTTATTTTCATGCATAGTCGTCGGTTACTATTTCAAAGGTAATCGACAAGATTTATTTTCTGCACATTCGTCCGTTACCATTTCAAAGGTAATCAGGAGGCTTTATTTTCATGCACATTCGTCGGTTACCATTTCAAAGTTAATCAGCAGGATTTATTTTCATGCACATTCGTTGGTTACTATTTCAAAGGTAATCGGCAAGATTTATTATCATGCACATTCGTCCGTTACCATTTCAAAGGTAATCAACAGGTTTTATTTTCTTGCATATTCGTCAGTTACTATTTCGAAGGTAATCGACAAGATTTATTTTCATGCACATTCGTTGGTTACCATTTCAAAGGTAATCGGCAAGATTTATTTTTAGTATATTCGTCGGATACTATTTCAACGGTAATCGACTGGATTTATTTTCGGTATATTCGTCGGTTACTATTTCAAAGGTAATCGGTAGAATTTATTTTCCGCACATTCATTGGTTACCATTTCAAAGGTAATCGGCATGATTTTTTTTCATGCATAGTCGTCGGTTACTATTTCAAAGGTAATCGACAAGATTTATTTTCTGCACATTCGTCCGTTGCCATTTCAAAGGTAATCAGGAGGCTTTATTTTCATGCACATTCGTCGGTTACCATTTCAAAGTTAATCAGCAGGATTTATTTTCATGCACATTCGTCGGTTACTATTTCAAAGGTAATCGGCAAGATTTATTTTCATGCACATTCGTCGGTTACCATTTCAAAGGTAGTCGGCAGGATTTATTTTCATGCGTAGTCGTCAGTTACTATTTCCAAGGTAATCGACAAGATTTGTTTTCTGCACATTCGTCCGTTACCATTTCAAAGGTAATCAGGAGGATTTATTTTCATTTACATTCGTCTATTACTATTTCGAAGGTAATACGCAAGATTTATTTTCAGCACATTAGTCGGTTACTATTTCAAAGGTAATCGGCAGGATTTATTTTTCATGCATATTCGACGGTTACTTTTTCAAAAGTAATCGGCAAGATTTATTTTTCATGCATATTCGTCGGTTAAAATTTCAAAGGTAATCGGCAGGATTTATTTTCTACACATTCGTTGGTTACCATTTAAAAGGTAATCGGCAAGATTTATTTTTAGTTTATTCGTCGGATACTATTTCAAAGGTAATCGACTAGATTTATTTTCGGTATATTCGTCGGTTACTATTTCAAAGGTAATCGGCAGGATTTATTTTCTGCACATTCGTCGGTTACCATTTCAAAGGTAATCGGGAGGCTTTATTTTCATGCACATTCGTCGGTTACCATTTCAAAGTTAATCAGCAGGATTTATTTTCATGCACATTCGTCGGTTACTATTTCAAAGGTAATCGGCAAGATTTATTTTCATGCACATTCGTCCGTTACCATTTCAAAGGTAATCAGCAGGTTTTATTTTCTTGCATATTCGTCAGTTACTATTTCGAAGGTAATCGACAAGATTTATTTTCATGCACATTCGTCAGTTACCATTTCAAAGGTAATCGGCAGGATTTATTTTCATGCATAGTCGTCGGTTACTATTTCAAAGGTAATCGACAAGTTTTATTTTCTGCACATTCGTCCGTTACCATTTCAAAGGTAATCAGGAGGCTTTATTTTCATGCACATTCGTCGGTTACCATTTCAAAGTTAATCAGCAGGATTTATTTTCATGCACATTCGTTGGTTACTATTTCAAAGGTAATCGGCAAGATTTATTTTCATGCAAATTCGTCCGTTACCATTTCAAAGGTAATCAACAGGTTTTATTTTCTTGCATATTCGTCAGTTACTATTTCGAAGGTAATCGACATGATTTATTTTCATGCACATTCGTTGGTTACCATTTCAAAGGTAATCGGCAAGATTTATTTTTAGTATATTCGTCGGATACTATTTCAAAGGTAATCGACTGGATTTATTTTCGGTATATTCGTCGGTTACTATTTCAAAGGTAATCGGCAGGATTTATTTTCTGCACATTCATCGGTTACCATTTCTAAGGTAATCGGCAAGATTTATTTTCAGCACATTCGTCGGTTACCATTTCAAAGGTAATCGGCAGGATTTATTTTCATGCACATTCGTCGGTTACTATTTCAAAGGTAATGGACTGGATTTATTTTCGGCATATTCGTCGGTTACTATTTCAAAGGTAATCGGCAGGATTTATTTTCTGCACATTCGTCGGTTACCATTTCAAAGGTAATCGGCAGGATTTATTTTCATGCACATTTGTCAGTTACTATTTCATAGCTAATCGGTAGAATTTATTTTCTGCACATTCGTTGGTTACTATTTCAAAGTTAATCGGCAGGATTTATTTTCATGCATAGTCGTCGGTTACTATTTCAAAGGTAATCGACAAGATTTATTTTCTGCACATTCGTCCGTTACCATTTCAAAGGTAATCAGGAGGCTTTATTTTCATGCACATTCGTCGGTTACCATTTCAAAGTTAATCAGCAGGATTTATTTTCATGCACATTCGTCGGTTACTATTTCAAAGGTAATCGGCAAGATTTATTTTCATGCACATTCGTCCGTTACCATTTCAAACGTAATCAGCAGGTTTTATTTTCTTGCATATTCGTCAGTTACTATTTCGAAGGTAATCGACAAGATTTATTTTCATGCACATTCGTCGGTTACCATTTCAAAGGTAATCGGCAGGATTTATTTTCATGCACATTCGTCAGTTACTATTTCAAAAGTAATCGGCATGATTTATTTTCTGCACATTCGTCGGTTACCATTTCAAAGGTAATCGGCAGGATTTATTTTCAGCACATTCGTCGGTTACCATTTCAGAGGTAATGGGCAGGATTTATTTTCATGCACATTCGTCGGTTACTATTTCAAAGGTAATCGGCAGGATTTATTTTCTGCACATTCGTCGGTTACCATTTCAAAGGTAGTCGGCAGGATTTATTTTCATGCGTAGTCGTCAGTTACTATTTCCAAGGTAATCGACAAGATTTGTTTTCTGCACATTCGTCCGTTACCATTTCAAAGGTAATCAGGAGGATTTATTTTCATGCACATTCGTCTATTACTATTTCGAAGGTAATACGCAAGATTTATTTTCAGCACATTAGTCAGTTACTATTTCAAAGGTAATCGGCAGGATTTATTTTTCATGCATATTCGACGGTTACTTTTTCAAAAGTAATCGGCAAGATTTATTTTTCATGCATATTCGTCGGTTAAAATTTCAAAGGTAATCGGCAGGATTTATTTTCTGCACATTCGTTGGTTACCATTTCAAAGGTAATCGGCAAGATTTATTTTTAGTATATTCGTCGGATACTATTTCAAAGGTAATCGACTGGATTTATTTTCGGTATATTCGTCGGTTACTATTTCAAAGGTAATCGGCAGGATTTATTTTCATGCATAGTCGTCGGTTACTATTTCAAAGGTAATCAACAAGATTTATTTTTCGGACATTCGTCCGTTACCATTTCAAAGGTAATCAGGAGGCTTTATTTTCATGCACATTCGTCGGTTACCATTTCAAAGTTAATCAGCAGGATTTATTTTCATGCACATTCGTTGGTTACTATTTCAAAGGTAATCGGCAAGATTTATTTTCATGCACATTCGTCCGTTACCATTTCAAAGGTAATCAACAGGTTTTATTTTCTTGCATATTCGTCAGTTACTATTTCGAAGGTAATCGACAAGATTTATTTTCATGCACATTCGTTGGTTACCATTTCAAAGGTAATCGGCAAGATTTATTTTTAGTATATTCGTCGGATACTATTTCAAAGGTAATCGACTGGATTTATTTTCGGTATATTCGTCGGTTACTATTTCAAAGGTAATCGGCAGGATTTATTTTCTGCACATTCGTCGGTTACCATTTCAAAGGTAATCGGCAGGATTTATTTTCATGCACATTTGTCAGGTACTATTTCAAAAGTAATCGGCAGGATTTATTTTTTGCACATTCATCGGTTACCATTTCAAAGGTAATCGGCAGGATTTATTTTCAGCACATTCGTCGGTTACCATTTCAAAGGTAATCGGCAGGATTTATTTTCATGCACATTCGTCGGTTACTATTTCAAAGGTAATCGACTGGATTTATTTTCGGCATATTCGTCGGTTACTATTTCAAAGGTATTCGGCAGGATTTATTTTCTGCACATTCGTCGGTTACCATTTCAAAGGTAATCGGCAGGATTTATTTTCATGCACATTTGTCGGTTACTATTTCATAGCTAATCGGTAGAATTTATTTTCTGCATATTCGTTGGTTACTATTTCAAAGGTAATCGGCAGGATTTATTTTCATGCATAGTCGTCGGTTACTATTTCAAAGGTAATCGACAAGATTTATTTTCTGCACATTCGTCCGTTACCATTTCAAAGGTAATCAGGAGGCTTTATTTTCATGCACATTCGTCGGTTACCATTTCAAAGTTAATCAGCAGGATTTATTTTCATGCACTTTCGTCGGTTACTATTTCAAAGGTAATCGGCAAGATTTATTTTCATGCACATTCGTCCGTTACCATTTCAAAGGTAATCAGCAGGTTTTACTTTCTTGCATATTCGTCAGTTACTATTTCGAAGGTAATCGACAAGATTTATTTTCATGCACATTCGTCGGTTACCATTTCAAAGGTAATCGGCAGGATTTATTTTCATGCATAGTCGTCGGTTACTATTTCAAAGGTAATCGACAAGTTTTATTTTCTGCACATTCGTCCGTTACCATTTCAAAGGTAATCAGGAGGCTTTATTTTCATGCACATTCGTCGGTTACCATTTCAAAGTTAATCAGCAGGATTTATTTTCATGCACATTCGTTGGTTACTATTTCAAAGGTAATCGGCAAGATTTATTTTCATGCACATTCGTCCGTTACCATTTCAAAGGTAATCATCAGGTTTTATTTTCTTGCATATTCGTCAGTTACTATTTCGAAGGTAATCGACAAGATTTATTTTCATGCACATTCGTTGGTTACCATTTCAAAGGTAATCGGCAAGATTTATTTTTAGTTTATTCGTCGGATACTATTTCAAAGGTAATCGACTGGATTTATTTTCGGTATATTCGTCGGTTACTATTTCAAAGGTAATCGGCAGGATTTATTTTCTGCACATTCGTCGGTTACCATTTCAAAGGTAATCGGGAGGCTTTATTTTCATGCACATTCGTCGGTTACCATTTCAAAGTTAATCAGCAGGATTTATTTTCATGCACATTCGTCGGTTACTATTTCAAAGGTAATCGGCAAGATTTATTTTCATGCACATTCGTCCGTTACCATTTCAAAGGTAATCAGCAGGTTTTATTTTCTTGCATATTCGTCAGTTACTATTTCGAAGGTAATCGACAAGATTTATTTTCATGCACATTCGTCAGTTACCATTTCAAAGGTAATCGGCAGGATTTATTTTCATGCATAGTCGTCGGTTACTATTTCAAAGGTAATCGACAAGATTTATTTTCTGCACGTTCCTCCGTTACCATTTCAAAGGTAATCAGGAGGCTTTATTTTCATGCACATTCGTCGGTTACCATTTCAAAGTTAATCAGCAGGATTTATTTTCATGCACATTCGTTGGTTACTATTTCAAAGGTAATCGGCAAGATTTATTTTCATGCACATTCGTCCGTTACCATTTCAAAGGTAATCAACAGGTTTTATTTTCTTGCATATTCGTCAGTTACTATTTCGAAGGTAATCGACATGATTTATTTTCATGCACATTCGTTGGTTACCATTTCAAAGGTAATCGGCAAGATTTATTTTTAGTATATTCGTCGGATACTATTTCAAAGGTAATCGACTGGATTTATTTTCGGTATATTCGTCGGTTACTATTTCAAAGGTAATCGGCAGGATTTATTTTCTGCACATTCATCGGTTACCATTTCTAAGGTAATCGGCAAGATTTATTTTCAGCACATTCGTCGGTTACCATTTCAAAGGTAATCGGCAGGATTTATTTTCATGCACATTCGTCGGTTACTATTTCAAAGGTAATGGACTGGATTTATTTTCGGCATATTCGTCGGTTACTATTTCAAAGGTAATCGGCAGGATTTATTTTCTGCACATTCGTCGGTTACCATTTCAAAGGTAATCGGCAGGATTTATTTTCATGCACATTTGTCAGTTACTATTTCATAGCTAATCGGTAGAATTTATTTTCTGCACATTCGTTGGTTACTATTTCAAAGGTAATCGGCAGGATTTATTTTCATGCATAGTCGTCGGTTACTATTTCAAAGGTAATCGACAAGATTTATTTTCTGCACATTCGTCCGTTACCATTTCAAAGGTAATCAGGAGGCTTTATTTTCATGCACATTCGTCGGTTACCATTTCAAAGTTAATCAGCAGGATTTATTTTCATGCACATTCGTCGGTTACTATTTCAAAGGTAATCGGCAAGATTTATTTTCATGCACATTCGTCCGTTACCATTTCAAACGTAATCAGCAGGTTTTATTTTCTTGCATATTCGTCAGTTACTATTTCGAAGGTAATCGACAAGATTTATTTTCATGCACATTCGTCGGTTACCATTTCAAAGGTAATCGGCAGGATTTATTTTCATGCACATTCGTCAGTTACTATTTCAAAAGTAATCGGCATGATTTATTTTCTGCACATTCGTCGGTTACCATTTCAAAGGTAATCGGCAGGATTTATTTTCAGCACATTCGTCGGTTACCATTTCAAAGGTAATGGGCAGGATTTATTTTCATGCACATTCGTCGGTTACTATTTCAAAGGTAATCGGCAGGATTTATTTTCTGCACATTCGTCGGTTACCATTTCAAAGGTAGTCGGCAGGATTTATTTTCATGCGTAGTCGTCAGTTACTATTTCCAAGGTAATCGACAAGATTTGTTTTCTGCACATTCGTCCGTTACCATTTCAAAGGTAATCAGGAGGATTTATTTTCATGCACATTCGTCTATTACTATTTCGAAGGTAATACGCAAGATTTATTTTCAGCACATTAGTCAGTTACTATTTCAAAGGTAATCGGCAGGATTTATTTTTCATGCATATTCGACGGTTACTTTTTCAAAAGTAATCGGCAAGATTTATTTTTCATGCATATTCGTCGGTTAAAATTTCAAAGGTAATCGGCAGGATTTATTTTCTGCACATTCGTTGGTTACCATTTCAAAGGTAATCGGCAAGATTTATTTTTAGTATATTCGTCGGATACTATTTCAAAGGTAATCGACTGGATTTATTTTCGGTATATTCGTCGGTTACTATTTCAAAGGTAATCGGCAGGATTTATTTTCATGCATAGTCGTCGGTTACTATTTCAAAGGTAATCAACAAGATTTATTTTTCGGACATTCGTCCGTTACCATTTCAAAGGTAATCAGGAGGCTTTATTTTCATGCACATTCGTCGGTTACCATTTCAAAGTTAATCAGCAGGATTTATTTTCATGCACATTCGTTGGTTACTATTTCAAAGGTAATCGGCAAGATTTATTTTCATGCACATTCGTCCGTTACCATTTCAAAGGTAATCAACAGGTTTTATTTTCTTGCATATTCGTCAGTTACTATTTCGAAGGTAATCGACAAGATTTATTTTCATGCACATTCGTTGGTTACCATTTCAAAGGTAATCGGCAAGATTTATTTTTAGTATATTCGTCGGATACTATTTCAAAGGTAATCGACTGGATTTATTTTCGGTATATTCGTCGGTTACTATTTCAAAGGTAATCGGCAGGATTTATTTTCTGCACATTCGTCGGTTACCATTTCAAAGGTAATCGGCAGGATTTATTTTCATGCACATTTGTCAGGTACTATTTCAAAAGTAATCGGCCGGATTTATTTTTTGCACATTCATCGGTTACCATTTCAAAGGTAATCGGCAGGATTTATTTTCAGCACATTCGTCGGTTACCATTTCAAAGGTAATCGGCAGGATTTATTTTCATGCACATTCGTCGGTTACTATTTCAAAGGTAATCGACTGGATTTATTTTCGGCATATTCGTCGGTTACTATTTCAAAGGTATTCGGCAGGATTTATTTTCTGCACATTCGTCGGTTACCATTTCAAAGGTAATCGGCAGGATTTATTTTCATGCACATTTGTCGGTTACTATTTCATAGCTAATCGGTAGAATTTATTTTCTGCATATTCGTTGGTTACTATTTCAAAGGTAATCGGCAGGATTTATTTTCATGCATAGTCGTCGGTTACTATTTCAAAGGTAATCGACAAGATTTATTTTCTGCACATTCGTCCGTTACCATTTCAAAGGTAATCAGGAGGCTTTATTTTCATGCACATTCGTCGGTTACCATTTCAAAGTTAATCAGCAGGATTTATTTTCATGCACTTTCGTCGGTTACTATTTCAAAGGTAATCGGCAAGATTTATTTTCATGCACATTCGTCCGTTACCATTTCAAAGGTAATCAGCAGGTTTTACTTTCTTGCATATTCGTCAGTTACTATTTCGAAGGTAATCGACAAGATTTATTTTCATGCACATTCGTCGGTTACCATTTCAAAGGTAATCGGCAGGATTTATTTTCATGCATAGTCGTCGGTTACTATTTCAAAGGTAATCGACAAGTTTTATTTTCTGCACATTCGTCCGTTACCATTTCAAAGGTAATCAGGAGGCTTTATTTTCATGCACATTCGTCGGTTACCATTTCAAAGTTAATCAGCAGGATTTATTTTCATGCACATTCGTTGGTTACTATTTCAAAGGTAATCGGCAAGATTTATTTTCATGCACATTCGTCCGTTACCATTTCAAAGGTAATCATCAGGTTTTATTTTCTTGCATATTCGTCAGTTACTATTTCGAAGGTAATCGACAAGATTTATTTTCATGCACATTCGTTGGTTACCATTTCAAAGGTAATCGACAAGATTTATTTTTAGTATATTCGTCGGATACTATTTCAAAGGTAATCGACTGGATTTATTTTCGGTATATTCGTCGGTTACTATTTCAAAGGTAATCGGCAGGATTTATTTTCTGCACATTCGTCGGTTACCATTTCAAAGGTAATCGGCAGGATTTATTTTCATGCACATTTGTCAGTTATTATTTCAAAAGTAATCGGCAGGATTTATTTTCTGCACATTCGTCGGTTACCATTTCAAAGGTAATCGGCAGGATTTATTTTCAGCACATTCGTCGGTTACCATTTCAAAGGTAATCGGCAGGATTTATTTTCATGCACATTCGTCGGTTACTATTTCAAAGGTAATCGACTGGATTTATTTTCGGCATATTCGTCGGTTACTATTTCAAAGGTAATCGGCAGGATTTATTTTCTGCACATTCGTCGGTTACCATTTCAAAGGTAATCGGCAGGATTTATTTTCATGCACATTTGTCGGTTACTATTTCATAGCTAATCGGTAGAATTTATTTTCTGCACATTCGTTGGTTACCATTTCAAAGGTAATCGGCAGGATTTTTTTTCATGCATAGTCATCGGTTACTATTTCAAAGGTAATCGACAAGATTTATTTTCTGCACATTCGTCCGTTACCATTTCAAAGGTAATCAGGAGGCTTTATTTTCATGCACATTCGTCGGTTACCATTTCAAAGTTAATCAGCAGGATTTATTTTCATGCACATTCGTCGGTTACTATTTCAAAGGTAATCGACAAGATTTATTTTCATGCACATTCGTCCGTTACCATTTCAAAGGTAATCAGCAGGTTTTATTTTCTTGCATATTCGTCAGTTACTATTTCGAAGGTAATCGACAAGATTTATTTTCATGCACATTCGTCGGTTACCATTTCAAAGGTAATCGGCAGGATTTATTTTCATACACATTCGTCAGTTACTATTTCAAAAGTAATCGGCAGGATTTATTTTCTGCACATTCGTCGGTTACCATTTCAAAGGTAATCGGCAGGATTTATTTTCAGCACATTCGTCGGTTACCATTTCAAAGGTAATCGGCAGGATTTATTTTCATGCACATTTGTCGGTTACTATTTCATAGCTAATCGGTAGAATTTATTTTCTGCACATTCGTTGGTTACCATTTCAAAGGTAATCGGCAGGATTTTTTTCATGCATAGTCATCGGTTACTATTTCAAAGGTAATCGACAAGATTTATTTTCTGCACATTCGTCCGTTACCATTTCAAAGGTAATCAGGAGGCTTTATTTTCATGCACATTCGTCGGTTACCATTTCAAAGTTAATCAGCAGGATTTATTTTCATGCACATTCGTCGGTTACTATTTCAAAGGTAATCGACAAGATTTATTTTCATGCACATTCGTCCGTTACCATTTCAAAGGTAATCAGCAGGTTTTATTTTCTTGCATATTCGTCAGTTACTATTTCGAAGGTAATCGACAAGATTTATTTTCATGCACATTCGTCGGTTACCATTTCAAAGGTAATCGGCAGGATTTATTTTCATACACATTCGTCAGTTACTATTTCAAAAGTAATCGGCAGGATTTATTTTCTGCACATTCGTCGGTTACCATTTCAAAGGTAATTGGCAGGATTTATTTTCAGCACATTCGTCGGTTACCATTTCAAAGGTAATCGGCAGGATTTATTTTCATGCACATTTGTCGGTTACTATTTCATAGCTAATCGGTAGAATTTATTTTCTGCACATTCGTTGGTTACCATTTCAAAGGTAATCGGCAGGATTTTTTTTCATGCATAGTCATCGGTTACTATTTCAAAGGTAATCGACAAGATTTATTTTCTGCACATTCGTCCGTTACCATTTCAAAGGTAATCAGGAGGCTTTATTTTCATGCACATTCATTGGTTACCATTTCAAAGTTAATCAGCAGGATTTATTTTCATGCACATTCGTCGGTTACTATTTCAAAGGTAATCGACAAGATTTATTTTCATGCACATTCGTCCGTTACCATTTCAAAGGTAATCAGCAGGTTTTATTTTCTTGCATATTCGTCAGTTACTATTTCGAAGGTAATTGACAAGATTTATTTTCATGCACATTCGTCGGCTACCATTTCAAAGGTAATCGGCAGGATTTATTTTCATACACATTCGTCAGTTACTATTTCAAAAGTAATCGGCAGGATTTATTTTCTGCACATTCGTCGGTTACCATTTCAAAGGTAATCGGCAGGATTTATTTTCAGCACATTCGTCGGTTACCATTGCAAAGGTAATCGGCAGGATTTATTTTCATGCACATTTGTCGGTTACTATTTCATAGCTAATCGGTAGAATTTATTTTCTGCACATTCGTTGGTTACCATTTCAAAGGTAATCGGCAGGATTTTTTTTCATGCATAGTCATCGGTTACTATTTCAAAGGTAATCGACAAGATTTATTTTCTGCACATTCGTCCGTTACCATTTCAAAGGTAATCAGGAGGCTTTATTTTCATGCACATTCGTCGGTTACCATTTCAAAGTTAATCAGCAGGATTTATTTTCATGCACATTCGTCGGTTACTATTTCAAAGGTAATCGGCAGGATTTATTTTCTGCACATTCGTTGGTTACCATTTCAAAGGTAATCGGCAAGATTTATTTTTAGTATATTCGTCGGATACTATTTCAAAGGTAATCGACTGGATTTATTTTCGGTATATTCGTCGGTTACTATTTCAAAGGTAATCGGCAGGATTTATTTTCATGCATAGTCGTCGGTTACTATTTCAAAGGTAATCAACAAGATTTATTTTTCGGACATTCGTCCGTTACCATTTCAAAGGTAATCAGGAGGCTTTATTTTCATGCACATTCGTCGGTTACCATTTCAAAGTTAATCAGCAGGATTTATTTTCATGCACATTCGTTGGTTACTATTTCAAAGGTAATCGGCAAGATTTATTTTCATGCACATTCGTCCGTTACCATTTCAAAGGTAATCAACAGGTTTTATTTTCTTGCATATTCGTCAGTTACTATTTCGAAGGTAATCGACAAGATTTATTTTCATGCACATTCGTTGGTTACCATTTCAAAGGTAATCGGCAAGATTTATTTTTAGTATATTCGTCGGATACTATTTCAAAGGTAATCGACTGGATTTATTTTCGGTATATTCGTCGGTTACTATTTCAAAGGTAATCGGCAGGATTTATTTTCTGCACATTCGTCGGTTACCATTTCAAAGGTAATCGGCAGGATTTATTTTCATGCACATTTGTCAGGTACTATTTCAAAAGTAATCGGCAGGATTTATTTTTTGCACATTCATCGGTTACCATTTCAAAGGTAATCGGCAGGATTTATTTTCAGCACATTCGTCGGTTACCATTTCAAAGGTAATCGGCAGGATTTATTTTCATGCACATTCGTCGGTTACTATTTCAAAGGTAATCGACTGGATTTATTTTCGGCATATTCGTCGGTTACTATTTCAAAGGTATTCGGCAGGATTTATTTTCTGCACATTCGTCGGTTACCATTTCAAAGGTAATCGGCAGGATTTATTTTCATGCACATTTGTCGGTTACTATTTCATAGCTAATCGGTAGAATTTATTTTCTGCATATTCGTTGGTTACTATTTCAAAGGTAATCGGCAGGATTTATTTTCATGCATAGTCGTCGGTTACTATTTCAAAGGTAATCGACAAGATTTATTTTCTGCACATTCGTCCGTTACCATTTCAAAGGTAATCAGGAGGCTTTATTTTCATGCACATTCGTCGGTTACCATTTCAAAGTTAATCAGCAGGATTTATTTTCATGCACTTTCGTCGGTTACTATTTCAAAGGTAATCGGCAAGATTTATTTTCATGCACATTCGTCCGTTACCATTTCAAAGGTAATCAGCAGGTTTTACTTTCTTGCATATTCGTCAGTTACTATTTCGAAGGTAATCGACAAGATTTATTTTCATGCACATTCGTCGGTTACCATTTCAAAGGTAATCGGCAGGATTTATTTTCATGCATAGTCGTCGGTTACTATTTCAAAGGTAATCGACAAGTTTTATTTTCTGCACATTCGTCCGTTACCATTTCAAAGGTAATCAGGAGGCTTTATTTTCATGCACATTCGTCGGTTACCATTTCAAAGTTAATCAGCAGGATTTATTTTCATGCACATTCGTTGGTTACTATTTCAAAGGTAATCGGCAAGATTTATTTTCATGCACATTCGTCCGTTACCATTTCAAAGGTAATCATCAGGTTTTATTTTCTTGCATATTCGTCAGTTACTATTTCGAAGGTAATCGACAAGATTTATTTTCATGCACATTCGTTGGTTACCATTTCAAAGGTAATCGACAAGATTTATTTTTAGTATATTCGTCGGATACTATTTCAAAGGTAATCGACTGGATTTATTTTCGGTATATTCGTCGGTTACTATTTCAAAGGTAATCGGCAGGATTTATTTTCTGCACATTCGTCGGTTACCATTTCAAAGGTAATCGGCAGGATTTATTTTCATGCACATTTGTCAGTTATTATTTCAAAAGTAATCGGCAGGATTTATTTTCTGCACATTCGTCGGTTACCATTTCAAAGGTAATCGGCAGGATTTATTTTCAGCACATTCGTCGGTTACCATTTCAAAGGTAATCGGCAGGATTTATTTTCATGCACATTCGTCGGTTACTATTTCAAAGGTAATCGACTGGATTTATTTTCGGCATATTCGTCGGTTACTATTTCAAAGGTAATCGGCAGGATTTATTTTCTGCACATTCGTCGGTTACCATTTCAAAGGTAATCGGCAGGATTTATTTTCATGCACATTTGTCGGTTACTATTTCATAGCTAATCGGTAGAATTTATTTTCTGCACATACGTTGGTTACCATTTCAAAGGTAATCGGCAGGATTTTTTTTCATGCATAGTCATCGGTTACTATTTCAAAGGTAATCGACAAGATTTATTTTCTGCACATTCGTCCGTTACCATTTCAAAGGTAATCAGGAGGCTTTATTTTCATGCACATTCGTCGGTTACCATTTCAAAGTTAATCAGCAGGATTTATTTTCATGCACATTCGTCGGTTACTATTTCAAAGGTAATCGACAAGATTTATTTTCATGCACATTCGTCCGTTACCATTTCAAAGGTAATCAGCAGGTTTTATTTTCTTGCATATTCGTCAGTTACTATTTCGAAGGTAATCGACAAGATTTATTTTCATGCACATTCGTCGGTTACCATTTCAAAGGTAATCGGCAGGATTTATTTTCATACACATTCGTCAGTTACTATTTCAAAAGTAATCGGCAGGATTTATTTTCTGCACATTCGTCGGTTACCATTTCAAAGGTAATCGGCAGGATTTATTTTCAGCACATTCGTCGGTTACCATTTCAAAGGTAATCGGCAGGATTTATTTTCATGCACATTTGTCGGTTACTATTTCATAGCTAATCGGTAGAATTTATTTTCTGCACATTCGTTGGTTACCATTTCAAAGGTAATCGGCAGGATTTTTTTCATGCATAGTCATCGGTTACTATTTCAAAGGTAATCGACAAGATTTATTTTCTGCACATTCGTCCGTTACCATTTCAAAGGTAATCAGGAGGCTTTATTTTCATGCACATTCGTCGGTTACCATTTCAAAGTTAATCAGCAGGATTTATTTTCATGCACATTCGTCGGTTACTATTTCAAAGGTAATCGACAAGATTTATTTTCATGCACATTCGTCCGTTACCATTTCAAAGGTAATCAGCAGGTTTTATTTTCTTGCATATTCGTCAGTTACTATTTCGAAGGTAATCGACAAGATTTATTTTCATGCACATTCGTCGGTTACCATTTCAAAGGTAATCGGCAGGATTTATTTTCATACACATTCGTCAGTTACTATTTCAAAAGTAATCGGCAGGATTTATTTTCTGCACATTCGTCGGTTACCATTTCAAAGGTAATTGGCAGGATTTATTTTCAGCACATTCGTCGGTTACCATTTCAAAGGTAATCGGCAGGATTTATTTTCATGCACATTTGTCGGTTACTATTTCATAGCTAATCGGTAGAATTTATTTTCTGCACATTCGTTGGTTACCATTTCAAAGGTAATCGGCAGGATTTTTTTTCATGCATAGTCATCGGTTACTATTTCAAAGGTAATCGACAAGATTTATTTTCTGCACATTCGTCCGTTACCATTTCAAAGGTAATCAGGAGGCTTTATTTTCATGCACATTCATTGGTTACCATTTCAAAGTGAATCAGCAGGATTTATTTTCATGCACATTCGTCGGTTACTATTTCAAAGGTAATCGACAAGATTTATTTTCATGCACATTCGTCCGTTACCATTTCAAAGGTAATCAGCAGGTTTTATTTTCTTGCATATTCGTCAGTTACTATTTCGAAGGTAATTGACAAGATTTATTTTCATGCACATTCGTCGGCTACCATTTCAAAGGTAATCGGCAGGATTTATTTTCATACACATTCGTCAGTTACTATTTCAAAAGTAATCGGCAGGATTTATTTTCTGCACATTCGTCGGTTACCATTTCAAAGGTAATCGGCAGGATTTATTTTCAGCACATTCGTCGGTTACCATTGCAAAGGTAATCGGCAGGATTTATTTTCATGCACATTTGTCGGTTACTATTTCATAGCTAATCGGTAGAATTTATTTTCTGCACATTCGTTGGTTACCATTTCAAAGGTAATCGGCAGGATTTTTTTTCATGCATAGTCATCGGTTACTATTTCAAAGGTAATCGACAAGATTTATTTTCTGCACATTCGTCCGTTACCATTTCAAAGGTAATCAGGAGGCTTTATTTTCATGCACATTCGTCGGTTACCATTTCAAAGTTAATCAGCAGGATTTATTTTCATGCACATTCGTCGGTTACTATTTCAAAGGTAATCGACAAGATTTATTTTCATGCACATTCGTCCGTTACCATTTCAAAGGTAATCATCAGGTTTTATTTTCTTGCATATTCGTCAGTTACTATTTCGAAGGTAATTGACAAGATTTATTTTCATGCACATTCGTCGGTTACCATTTCAAAGGTAATCGGCAGGATTTATTTTCATACACATTCGTCAGTTACTATTTCAAAAGTAATCGGCAGGATTTATTTTCTGCACATTCGTCGGTTACCATTTCAAAGGTAATCGGCAGGATTTATTTTCAGCACATTCGTCGGTTACCATTGCAAAGGTAATCGGCAGGATTTATTTTCATGCACATTTGTCGGTTACTATTTCATAGCTAATCGGTAGAATTTATTTTCTGCACATTCGTTGGTTACCATTTCAAAGGTAATCGGCAGGATTTTTTTTCATGCATAGTCATCGGTTACTATTTCAAAGGTAATCGACAAGATTTATTTTCTGCACATTCGTCCGTTACCATTTCAAAGGTAATCAGGAGGCTTTATTTTCATGCACATTCGTCGGTTACCATTTCAAAGTTAATCAGCAGGATTTATTTTCATGCACATTCGTCGGTTACTATTTCAAAGGTAATCGACAAGATTTATTTTCATGCACATTCGTCCGTTACCATTTCAAAGGTAATCATCAGGTTTTATTTTCTTGCATATTCGTCAGTTACTATTTCGAAGGTAATTGACAAGATTTATTTTCATGCACATTCGTCGGTTACCATTTCAAAGGTAATCGGCAGGATTTATTTTCATACACATTCGTCAGTTACTATTTCAAAAGTAATCGGCAGGATTTATTTTCTGCACATTCGTCGGTTACCATTTCAAAGGTAATCGGCAGGATTTATTTTCAGCACATTCGTCGGTTACCATTGCAAAGGTAATCGGCAGGATTTATTTTCATGCACATTTGTCGGTTACTATTTCATAGCTAATCGGTAGAATTTATTTTCTGCACATTCGTTGGTTACCATTTCAAAGGTAATCGGCAGGATTTTTTTTCATGCATAGTCATCGGTTACTATTTCAAAGGTAATCGACAAGATTTATTTTCTGCACATTCGTCCGTTACCATTTCAAAGGTAATCAGGAGGCTTTATTTTCATGCACATTCGTCGGTTACCATTTCAAAGTTAATCAGCAGGATTTATTTTCATGCACATTCGTCGGTTACTATTTCAAAGGTAATCGACAAGATTTATTTTCATGCACATTCGTCCGTTACCATTTCAAAGGTAATCAGCAGGTTTTATTTTCTTGCATATTCGTCAGTTACTATTTCGAAGGTAATCGACAAGATTTATTTTCATGCACATTCGTCGGTTACCATTTCAAAGGTAATCGGCAGGATTTATTTTCATACACATTCGTCAGTTACTATTTCAAAAGTAATCGGCAGGATTTATTTTCTGCACATTCGTCGGTTACCATTTCAAAGGTAATCGGCAGGATTTATTTTCAGCACATTCGTCGGTTACCATTTCAAAGGTAATCGGCAGGATTTATTTTCATGCACATTTGTCGGTTACTATTTCATAGCTAATCGGTAGAATTTATTTTCTGCACATTCGTTGGTTACCATTTCAAAGGTAATCGGCAGGATTTTTTTTCATGCATAGTCATCGGTTACTATTTCAAAGGTAATCGACAAGATTTATTTTCTGCACATTCGTCCGTTACCATTTCAAAGGTAATCAGGAGGCTTTATTTTCATGCACATTCGTCGGTTACCATTTCAAATTTAATCAGCAGGATTTATTTTCATGCACATTCGTCGGTTACCATTTCAAAGTTAATCAGCAGGATTTATTTTCATGCACATTCGTTGGTTACTATTTCAAAGGTAATCGGCAAGATTTATTTTCATGCACATTCGTCCGTTACCATTTCAAAGGTAATCATCTGGTTTTATTTTCTTGCATATTCGTCAGTTACTATTTCGAAGGTAATCGACAAGATTTATTTTCATGCACATTCGTCGGATACTATTTCAAAGGTAATCGACTGGATTTATTTTCGGTATATTCGTCGGTTACTATTTCAAAGGTAATCGGCAGGATTTATTTTCTGCACATTCGTCGGTTACCATTTCAAAGGTAATCGGCAGGATTTATTTTCATGCACATTTGTCAGTTACTATTTCAAAAGTAACCGGCAGGATTTATTTTCTGCACATTCGTCGGTTACCATTTCAAAGGTAATCGGCAGATTTATTTTCAGCACATTCGTCGGTTACCATTTCAAAGGTAATCGGCAGGATTTATTTTCATGCACATTCGTCGGTTACTATTTCAAAGGTAATCGACTGGATTTATTTTCGGCATATTCGTCTGTTACTATTTCAAAGGTAATCGACAGGATTTATTTTCTGCACATTCGTCGGTTACCATTTCAAAGGTAATCGGCAGGATTTATTTTCTGCACATTCGTCGGTTACCATTTCAAAGGTAATCGGCAGGATTTATTTTCATGCACATTTGTCGGTTACTATTTCATAGCTAATCGGTAGAATTTATTTTCTGCACATTCGTTGGTTACCATTTCAAAGGTAATCGGCAGGATTTTTTTTCATGCATAGTCGTCGGTTACTATTTCAAAGGTAATCGACAAGATTTATTTTCTGCACATTCGTCCGTTACCATTTCAAAGGTAATCAGGAGGCTTTATTTTCATGCACATTCGTCGGTTACCATTTCAAAGTTAATCAGCAGGATTTATTTTCATGCACATTCGTCGGTTACTATTTCAAAGGTAATCGGCAAGATTTATTTTCATGCACATTCGTCCGTTACCATTTCAAAGGTAATCAGTAGGTTTTATTTTCTTGCATATTCGTCAGTTACTATTTCGAAGGTAATCGACAAGATTTATTTTCATGCACATTCGTCGGTTACCATTTCAAAGGTAATCGGCAGGATTTATTTTCATGCGTAGTCGTCAGTTACTATTTCCAAGGTAATCGACAAGATTTATTTTTTGCACATTTGTCCGTTACCATTTCAAAGGTAATCAGGAGGATTTATTTTCATGCACATTCGTCTGTTACTATTTCAAAGGTAATACGCAAGATTTATTTTTAGCACATTACTCGGTTACTATTTCAAAGGTAATCGGCAGGATTTATTTTTCATGCATATTCGACGGTTACTTTTTCAAAAGTAATCGGCAAGATTTTTTTTTCATGCATATTCGTCGGTTAAAATTTCAAAGGTAATCGGCAGGATTTATTTTCTGCACATTCGTTGGTTACCATTTCAACGGTAATCGGCAAGATTTATTTTAAGTATATTCGCCGGATACTATTTCAAAGGTAATCGACTGGATTTATTTTCGGTAAATTCGTTGGTTACTATTTCAAAGGTAATCGACAGGATTTATTTACTGCACATTCGTCGGTTACCATTTCAAAGGTAATCGGCAGGATTTATTTTCATGCATAGTCGTCGGTAACTATTTCAAAGGTAATCGACAAGATTTATTTTCTGCACATTCGTCCGTTACCATTTCAAAGGTAATCAGGAGGCTTTATTTTCATGCACATTCGTCGGTTACCATTTCAAAGTTAATCAGCAGGATTTATTTTCGTGCACATTCGTTGGTTACTATTTCAAAGGTAATCGGCAAGATTTATTTTCATGCACATTCGTCCGTTACCATTTCAAAGGTAATCAACAGGTTTTATTTTCTTGCATATTCGTCAGTTACTATTTCGAAGGTAATCGACAAGATTTATTTTCATGCACATTCGTCGGTTACCATTTCAAAGGTAATCGGCAGGATTTATTTTCATGCACATTCGTCAGTTACTATTTCAAAAGTAATCGGCAGGATTTATTTTCTGCACATTCGTCGGTTACCATTTCAAAGGTAATCGGCAGGATTTATTTTCAGCACATTCGTCGGTTACCATTTCAAAGGTAATCGGCAAGATTTATTTTCATGCACATTCGTCGGTTACTATTTCAAAGGTAATCGGCAGGATTTATTTTTCATGCATATTCGACGGTTACTTTTTCAAAAGTAATCGGCAAGATTTATTTTTCATGCATATTCGTCGGATAAAATTTCAAAGGTAATCGGCAGGATTTATTTTCTGCACATTCGTTGGTTACCATTTCAAAGGTAATCGGCAAGATTTATTTTTAGTATATTCGTCGGATACTATTTCAAAGGTAATCGACTGAATTTATTTTCGGTATATTCGTTGGTTACTATTTCAAAGGTAATCGGCAGGATTTATTTTCTGCACATTCGTCGAATACCATTTCAAAGGTAATCGGCAGGATTTATTTTCTTGCACATTCGTCGGTTACTATTTCATAGCTAATCGGTAGAATTTATTTACTGCACATTCGTCGGTTACCATTTCAAAGGTAATCGGCAGGATTTATTTTCATGCATAGTCGTCGGTTACTATTTCAAAGGTAATCGACAAGATTTATTTTCTGCACATTCGTCCGTTACCATTTCAAAGGTAATCAGGAGGCTTTATTTTCATGCACATTCGTCGGTTACCATTTCAAAGTTAATCAGCAGGATTTATTTTCATGCACATTCGTTGGTTACTATTTCAAAGGTAATCGGCAAGATTTATTTTTATGCACATTCGTCCGTTACCATTTCAAAGGTAATCAACAGGTTTTATTTTCTTGCATATTCGTCAGTTACAATTTCGAAGGTAATCGACAAGATTTATTTTCATGCACATTCGTCGGTTACCATTTGAAAGGTAATCGGCAGGATTTATTTTCATGCATGTAACACCCCGTTTTCCCAACATAATTAAATATACGTAAAATCAGAGTTTTCATCGCAAAACGGAATGTTACACTACTTTTCAAAAATTCATAAATAGAAAATATACTATTTATTCAACAACATAAATTAATCTCGTAATATTTTGCAGCGAAAAAGTCTTTTATTTAAAATATAATCAACTTCAACAAAATCTTGGCACAAAGGCCCCAACATAAATAATCGTTTCAATAATCCTCTTAATAATAAATAAATGTTCCAAAATTGATACATAAAGGAATGAAAATTCAACAATTAACTCCCATCCCGTTACGTATCAGAGCCCTAGACACTTGAGCCAAAAATCCTATAAGCCTTCGTTACCTGAACTTGCCCACAAGGCGGCAATTCCAACAGAAGGGGTGAGAAACACATTCAATAATAATAATATATAATTCATCAAATCGATGAAACAACAACAATAAATAATCAACAACAACAATATCAACAACATCAACAAATCATCACATATAACGAAAACATCTCAAACATTCACAAGTACCTCATAACATCACAAATACTTCAACCACGTCATAAATACATCAACAAGTCACAATTACACCATCACGAATACATCATCACTTTGCAAATTACATGATCACTTCACAAACGACACGACACGACTATGCAACACTTAGACCTCATGCATGTGGTACCAACCAGGGCATCAAGCCCCCAACATATTGAGCGTAAATAGGCTCACAGAGCATCATGCCCTCTCCCGTCACGTATTATGTATAAATATACATTTACAGAGCATCAAGCCCTCACCCAACGTAAATGAGTATGCAATTGACCTAACATCTTAACAGCTTAACAACTTAGACATCTCATATGACTCCAATAATTTGGATCAACATCTTACAACTTAAACAACTTAACCAACATTAGCATCTTAATGATATTAATACATCACATCAGTAAGGCAACACCATCAAATAATTTGCAGCAAGTCACCATCAATAATAATCATCATATATAACAATTACAATTTCATATCAACGTCTTTCACAATATATAAATATTTTCACATTTAATCATCAAAGTAAATCATCAATATAAATCATCTTATTCAGCCTCTCTAAACCTCATTATAATCATTAACAACCTTCATTCCTACCCCAAGGGTCGACTCACAACATAGGTTAAATACTCTTAAACACCCTAATTGAACTCATAGTACTTCTAGTTTTGAGCTTTGGAATCATTCCATAAGTTTTGGATTAACTTAGAAACGGTTATGCTGAATTTTCATAAGATTTCACTAAGACCTCCTTGGAGTATTTTCATCATAACTCAAAATATGAAACTCATTTTCGAGTCAAACCAGTGCCATTAGAAAGCTAACTCAATTATCTACAACTTTCATGTTTACACCTAAGACCAATTATGTACCAATCAATACCAGTTTTCGTTTCAAATTCGGACAAAGTTGTGCTGAAATTCATAAAAATTCACTGTGACCTACGTTCAGTAATTTGACCATAACTCAAGTTCTATAAATCATTTTGACGTCAGACCAACGACATTAGAAAGCTAACATTCATACCTACAACTTTCGTGTTTACACCGAAAGCTAGTTCGAAACAGAAACTGATGCAAAAGACGCAACAACATGAAACAGGGTATGCTGTCAAAGGTAGCTCTCGGGAAAACTCTATTTTTCACTCAAAAACCCAAATTTCATCTACCCAAATCCCAAATTTGATAGAGAACAATGTTTACAGGTTCTATATACAACATAACAATCAAAACAACACAGAAACATGCATTAAACAACACAATTCATCACATCATATCAATTATCATAAACTTTCTAAACCCTAAACCTAGAACACAATTTCATCAACAATCAAAATTATATATACATATTATTGAAGGAATCCCACCCTTACCTTAGATTATGATTCCTGAATTAAGCTGCGTTCTTCTCTCTTCTTCTAGCCTTTTCTCTTGGTTCTAGGTTTTCTCCTATTCTTCTCTCAAAAACTCACTTTCTCTCTTTTTATAAAAATCTTAACCTACTTATTTTTCTCTTAAATCTCAATCTTAATATTCTATCCCAATATATATATATATATATATATATATATATATATATATATATTTCCATAACAAATCATTTATACTTCTATAACAAATGACATATATTTCTATAACAAATCATATATATTTCTACAACAAATAACATTTATATTTCTAAATCAAATAGTATATATATTATACAAATAAATACCAACATATAACATATCAAAATATCACTCATCAAAATAAATCATATAAATCACACAAATCATATAAGTATATTCTAAACTCATTAAAATAATCAAATAATTAGAGAGGGCGTTACAATGCACATTCGTCAGTTACTATTTCAAAAGTAATGGGCAGGATTTATTTTCTGCACATTCGTCGGTTACCATTTCAAAGGTAATCGGCAGGATTTATTTTCAGCACATTCGTCGGTTACCATTTCAAAGGTAATCGGCAGGATTTATTTTCATGCACATTCGTCGGTTACTATTTCAAAGGTAATCGACTGGATTTATTTTCGGCATATTCGTCGGTTACTATTTCAAAGGTAATCGGCAGGATTTATTTTCTGCACATTCGTCGGTTACCATTTCAAAGGTAATCGGCAGGATTTATTTTCATGCACATTTGTCGGTTACTATTTCATAGCTAATCGGTAGAATTTATTTTCTGCACATTCGTTGGTTACCATTTCAAAGGTAATCGGCAGGATTTTTTTTCATGCATAGTCGTCGGTTACTATTTCAAAGGTAATCGACAAGATTTATTTTCTGCACATTCGTCCGTTACCATTTCAAAGGTAATCAGGAGGCTTTATTTTCATGCACATTCGTCGGTTACCATTTCAAAGTTAATCAGCAGGATTTATTTTCATGCACATTCGTCGGTTACTATTTCAAAGGTAAACGACAAGATTTATTTTCATGCACATTCGTCCGTTACCATTTCAAAGGTACTCAGCAGGTTTTATTTTCTTGCATATTCGTCAGTTACTATTTCGATGGTAATCGACAAGATTTATTTTCATGCACATTCGTCCGTTACCATTTCAAAGGTAATCAGCAGGTTTTATTTTCTTGCATATTCGTCAGTTACTATTTCAATGGTAATCGACAAGATTTATTTTCATGCACATTCGTCGGTTACCATTTCAAAGGTAATCGGCAGGATTTATTTTCATGCACATTCGTCAGTTACTATTTCAAAAGTAATCGGCAGGATTTATTTTCTGCACATTCGTCGGTTACCATTTCAAAGGTAATCGGCAGGATTTATTTTCAGCACATTCGTCGGTTACCATTTCAAAGGTAATCGGCAGGATTTATTTTCATGCACATTCGTCGGTTACTATTTCAAAGGTAATCTACTGGATTTATTTTCGGCATATTCGTCGGTTACTATTTCAAAGGTAATCGGCAGGATTTATTTTCTGCACATTCGTCGGTTACCATTTCAAAGGTAATCGGCAGGATTTATTTTCATGCACATTTGTCGGTTACTATTTCATAGCTAATCGGTAGAATTTATTTTCTGCACATTCGTTGGTTACCATTTCAAAGGTAATCGGCAGGATTTTTTTTCATGCATAGTCGTCGGTTACTATTTCAAAGGTAATCGACAAGATTTATTTTCTGCACATTCGTCCGTTACCATTTCAAAGGTAATCAGGAGGCTTTATTTTCATGCACATTCGTCGGTTACCATTTCAAAGTTAATAAGCAGGATTTATTTTCATGCACATTCGTCGGTTACTATTTCAAAGGTAATCGGCAAGATTTATTTTCATGCACATTCGTCCGTTACCATTTCAAAGGTAATCAGCAGGTTTTATTTTCTTGCATATTCGTCAGTTACTATTTCGAAGGTAATCGACAAGATTTATTTTCATGCACATTCGTCGGTTACCATTTCAAAGGTAATCGGCAGGATTTATTTTCATGCACATTCGTCAGTTACTATTTCAAAAGTAATCGGCAGGATTTATTTTGTGCACATTCGTCGGTTACCATTTCAAAGGTAATCGGCAGGATTTATTTTCAGCACATTCGTCGGTTACCATTTCAAAGGTAATGGGCAGGATTTATTTTCATGCACATTCGTCGGTTACTATTTCAAAGGTAATCGGCAGAATTTATTTTCTGCACATTCGTCGGTTACCATTTCAAAGGTAGTCGGCAGGATTTATTTTCATGCGTAGTCGTCAGTTACTATTTCCAAGGTAATCGACAAGATTTGTTTTCTGCACATTCGTCCGTTACCATTTCAAAGGTAATCAGGAGGATTTATTTTCATGCACATTCGTCTATTACTATTTCGAAGGTAATACGCAAGATTTATTTTCAGCACATTAGTCGGTTACTATTTCAAAGGTAATCGGCAGGATTTATTTTTCATGCATATTCGACGGTTACTTTTTCAAAAGTAATCGGCAAGATTTATTTTTCATGCATATTCGTCGGTTAAAATTTCAAAGGTAATCGGCAGGATTTATTTTCTGCACATTCGTTGGTTACCATTTCAAAGGTAATCGGCAAGATTTATTTTTAGTATATTCGTCGAATACTATTTCAAAGGTAATCGACTGGATTTATTTTCGGCATATTCGTCGGTTACTATTTCAAAGGTAATCGGCAGGATTTATTTTCTGCACATTCGTCGGTTACCATTTCAAAGGTAATCGGCAGGATTTATTTTCATGCACATTCGTCAGTTACTATTTCAAAAGTAATCGGCAGGATTTATTTTCTGCACATTCGTCGGTTACCATTTCAAAGGTAATCGGCAGGATTTATTTTCAGCACATTCGTCGGTTACCATTTCAAAGGTAATCGGCAGGATTTATTTTCATGCACATTCGTCGGTTACTATTTCAAAGGTAATCTACTGGATTTATTTTTGGCATATTCGTCGGTTACTATTTCAAAGGTAATCGGCAGGATTTATTTTCTGCACATTCGTCGGTTACCATTTCAAAGGTAATCGGCAGGATTTATTTTCATGCACATTTGTCGGTTACTATTTCATAGCTAATCGGTAGAATTTATTTTCCGCACATTCGTTGGTTACCATTTCAAAGGTAATCGGCAGGATTTTTTTTCATGCATAGTCGTCAGTTACTATTTCAAAGGTAATCGACAAGATTTATTTTCTGCACATTCGTCCGTTACCATTTCAAAGGTAATCAGGAGGCTTTATTTTCATGCACATTCGTCGGTTACCATTTCAAAGTTAATAAGCAGGATTTATTTTCATGCACATTCGTCGGTTACTATTTCAAAGGTAATCGGCAAGATTTATTTTCATGCACATTCGTCCGTTACCATTTCAAAGGTAATCAGCAGGTTTTATTTTCTTGCATATTCGTCAGTTACTATTTCGAAGGTAATCGACAAGATTTATTTTCATGCACATTCGTCGGTTACCATTTCAAAGGTAATCGGCAGGATTTATTTTCATGCACATTCGTCAGTTACTATTTCAAAAGTAATCGGCAGGATTTATTTTTTGCACATTCGTCGGTTACCATTTCAAAGGTAATCGGCAGGATTTATTTTCAGCACATTCGTCGGTTACCATTTCAAAGGTAATGGGCAGGATTTATTTTCATGCAAATTCGTCGGTTACTATTTCAAAGGTAATCGGCAGAATTTATTTTCTGCACATTCGTCGGTTACCATTTCAAAGGTAGTCGGCAGGATTTATTTTCATGCGTAGTCGTCAGTTACTATTTCCAAGGTAATCGACAAGATTTGTTTTCTGCACATTCGTCCGTTACCATTTCAAAGGTAATCAGGAGGATTTATTTTCATGCACATTCGTCTATTACTATTTCGAAGGTAATACGCAAGATTTATTTTCAGCACATTAGTCGGTTACTATTTCAAAGGTAATCGGCAGGATTTATTTTTCATGCATATTCGACGGTTACTTTTTCAAAAGTAATCGGCAAGATTTATTTTTCATGCATATTCGTCGGTTAAAATTTCAAAGGTAATCGGCAGGATTTATTTTCTGCACATTCGTTGGTTACCATTTCAAAGGTAATCGGCAAGATTTATTTTTAGTATATTCGTCGAATACTATTTCAAAGGTAATCGACTGGATTTATTTTCGGCATATTCGTCGGTTACTATTTCAAAGGTACTCGGCAGGATTTATTTTCTGCACATTCGTCGGTTACCATTTCAAAGGTAATCGGCAGGATTTATTTTCATGCACATTTGTCGGTTACTATTTCATAGCTAATCGGTAGAATTTATTTTCTGCACATTCGTTGGTTACCATTTCAAAGGTAATCGGCAGGATTTTTTTTCATGCATAGTCGTCGGTTACTATTTCAAAGGTAATCGACAAGATTTATTTTCTGCATATTCGTCCGTTACCATTTCAAAGGTAATCAGGAGGCTTTATTTTCATGCACATTCGTCGGTTACCATTTCAAAGTTAATAAGCAGGATTTATTTTCATGCACATTCGTCGGTTACTATTTCAAAGGTAATCGGCAAGATTTATTTTCATGCACATTCGTCCGTTACCATTTCAAAGGTAATCAGCAGGTTTTATTTTCTTGCATATTCGTCAGTTACTATTTCGAAGGTAATCGACAAGATTTATTTTCATGCACATTCGTCGGTTACCATTTCAAAGGTAATCGGCAGGATTTATTTTCATGCACATTCGTCAGTTACTATTTCAAAAGTAATCGGCAGGATTTATTTTTTGCACATTCGTCGGTTACCATTTCAAAGGTAATCGGCAGGATTTATTTTCAGCACATTCGTCGGTTACCATTTCAAAGGTAATGGGCAGGATTTATTTTCATGCACATTCGTCGGTTACTATTTCAAAGGTAATCGGCAGGATTTATTTTCTGCACATTCGTCGGTTACCATTTCAAAGGTAGTCGGCAGGATTTATTTTCATGCGTAGTCGTCAGTTACTATTTCGAAGGTAATCGACAAGATTTGTTTTCTGCACATTCGTCCGTTACCATTTCAAAGGTAATCAGGAGGATTTATTTTCATGCACATTCGTCTATTACTATTTCGAAGGTAATACGCAAGATTTATTTTCA
Organism: Medicago lupulina; assembly: GCA_958299785.1. NCBI lineage: Eukaryota > Viridiplantae > Streptophyta > Magnoliopsida > Fabales > Fabaceae > Medicago > Medicago lupulina. The sequence goes on from OY283142.1 coordinate 34,687,808, forward strand.
GCACATTAGTCGGTTACTATTTCAAAGGTAATCGGCAGGATTTATTTTTCATGCATATTCGACGGTTACTTTTTCAAAAGTAATCGGCAAGATTTATTTTTCATGCATATTCGTCGGTTAAAATTTCAAAGGTAATCGGCAGGATTTATTTTCTGCACATTCGTTGGTTACCATTTCAAAGGTAATCGGCAAGATTTATTTTTAGTATATTCGTCGAATACTATTTCAAAGGTAATCGACTGGATTTATTTTCGGCATATTCGTCGGTTACTATTTCAAAGGTAATCGGCAGGATTTATTTTCTGCACATTCGTCGGTTACCATTTCAAAGGTAATCGGCAGGATTTACTTTCATGCACATTTGTCGGTTACTATTTCATAGCTAATCGGTAGAATTTATTTTCTGCACATTCGTTGGTTACCATTTCAAAGGTAATCGGCAGGATTTTTTTTCATGCATAGTCGTTGGTTACTATTTCAAAGGTAATCGACAAGATTTATTTTCTGCATATTCGTCCGTTACCATTTCAAAGGTAATCAGGAGGCTTTATTTTCATGCACATTCGTCGGTTACCATTTCAAAGTTAATAAGCAGGATTTATTTTCATGCACATTCGTCGGTTACTATTTCAAAGGTAATCGGCAAGATTTATTTTCATGCACATTCGTCCGTTACCATTTCAAAGGTAATCAGCAGGTTTTATTTTCTTGCATATTCGTCAGTTACTATTTCGAAGGTAATCGACAAGATTTATTTTCATGCACATTCGTCGGTTACCATTTCAAAGGTAATCGGCAGGATTTATTTTCATGCACATTCGTCAGTTACTATTTCAAAAGTAATCGGCAGGATTTATTTTTTGCACATTCGTCGGTTACCATTTCAAAGGTAATCGGCAGGATTTATTTTCAGCACATTCGTCGGTTACCATTTCAAAGGTAATGGGCAGGATTTATTTTCATGCACATTCGTCGGTTACTATTTCAAAGGTAATCGGCAGGATTTATTTTCTGCACATTCGTCGGTTACCATTTCAAAGGTAGTCGGCAGGATTTATTTTCATGCGTAGTCGTCAGTTACTATTTCGAAGGTAATCGACAAGATTTGTTTTCTGCACATTCGTCCGTTACCATTTCAAAGGTAATCAGGAGGATTTATTTTCATGCACATTCGTCTATTACTATTTCGAAGGTAATACGCAAGATTTATTTTCAGCACATTAGTCGGTTACTATTTCAAAGGTAATCGGCAGGATTTATTTTTCATGCATATTCGACGGTTACTTTTTCAAAAGTAATCGGCAAGATTTATTTTTCATGCATATTCGTCGGTTAAAATTTCAAAGGTAATCGGCAGGATTTATTTTCTGCACATTCGTTGGTTACCATTTCAAAGGTAATCGGCAAGATTTATTTTTAGTATATTCGTCGAATACTATTTCAAAGGTAATCGACTGGATTTATTTTCGGCATATTCGTCGGTTACTATTTCAAAGGTAATCGGCAGGATTTATTTTCTGCACATTCGTCGGTTACCATTTCAAAGGTAATCGGCAGGATTTACTTTCATGCACATTTGTCGGTTACTATTTCATAGCTAATCGGTAGAATTTATTTTCTGCACATTCGTTGGTTACCATTTCAAAGGTAATCGGCAGGATTTTTTTTCATGCATAGTCGTTGGTTACTATTTCAAAGGTAATCGACAAGATTTATTTTCTGCATATTCGTCCGTTACCATTTCAAAGGTAATCAGGAGGCTTTATTTTCATGCACATTCGTCGGTTACCATTTCAAAGTTAATAAGCAGGATTTATTTTCATGCACATTCGTCGGTTACTATTTCAAAGGTAATCGGCAAGATTTATTTTCATGCACATTCGTCCGTTACCATTTCAAAGGTAATCAGCAGGTTTTATTTTCTTGCATATTCGTCAGTTACTATTTCGAAGGTAATCGACAAGATTTATTTTCATGCACATTCGTCGGTTACCATTTCAAAGGTAATCGGCAGGATTTATTTTCATGCACATTCGTCAGTTACTATTTCAAAAGTAATCGGCAGGATTTATTTTTTGCACATTCGTCGGTTACCATTTCAAAGGTAATCGGCAGGATTTATTTTCAGCACATTCGTCGGTTACCATTTCAAAGGTAATGGGCAGGATTTATTTTCATGCACATTCGTCGGTTACTATTTCAAAGGTAATCGGCAGGATTTATTTTCTGCACATTCGTCGGTTACCATTTCAAAGGTAGTCGGCAGGATTTATTTTCATGCGTAGTCGTCAGTTACTATTTCCAAGGTAATCGACAAGATTTGTTTTCTGCACATTCGTCCGTTACCATTTCAAAGGTAATCAGGAGGATTTATTTTCATGCACATTCGTCTATTACTATTTCGAAGGTAATACGCAAGATTTATTTTCAGCACATTAGTCGGTTACTATTTCAAAGGTAATCGGCAGGATTTATTTTTCATGCATATTCGACGGTTACTTTTTCAAAAGTAATCGGCAAGATTTATTTTTCATGCATATTCGTCGGTTAAAATTTCAAAGGTAATCGGCAGGATTTATTTTCTGCACATTCGTTGGTTACCATTTCAAAGGTAATCGGCAAGATTTATTTTTAGTATATTCGTCGAATACTATTTCAAAGGTAATCGACTGGATTTATTTTCGGCATATTCGTCGGTTACTATTTCAAAGGTAATCGGCAGGATTTATTTTCTGCACATTCGTCGGTTACCATTTCAAAGGTAATCGGCAGGATTTATTTTCATGCACATTTGTCGGTTACTATTTCATAGCTAATCGGTAGAATTTATTTTCTGCACATTCGTTGGTTACCATTTCAAAGGTAATCGGCAGGATTTTTTTTCATGCATAGTCGTCGGTTACTATTTCAAAGGTAATCGACAAGATTTATTTTCTGCACATTCGTCCGTTACCATTTCAAAGGTAATCAGGAGGCTTTATTTTCATGCACATTCGTCGGTTACCATTTCAAAGTTAATAAGCAGGATTTATTTTCATGCACATTCGTCGGTTACTATTTCAAAGGTAATCGGCAGGATTTATTTTCTGCACATTCGTCAGTTACCATTTCAAAGGTAATCGGCAGGATTTATTTTCATGCACATTTGTCGGTTACTATTTCATAGCTAATCGGTAGAATTTATTTTCTGCACATTCGTTGGTTACTATTTCAAAGGTAATCGGCAGGATTTTTTTTCATGCATAGTCGTCGGTTACTATTTCAAAGGTAATCGACAAGATTTATTTTCTGCACATTCGTCCGTTACCACTTCAAAGGTAATCAGGAGGCTTTATTTTCATGCACATTCGTCGGTTACCATTTCAAAGTTAATAAGCAGGATTTATTTTCATGCACATTCGTCGGTTACTATTTCAAAGGTAATCAGCAAGATTTATTTTCATGCACATTCGTCCGTTACCATTTCAAAGGTAATCAGCAGGTTTTATTTTCTTGCATATTCGTCAGTTACTATTTCGAAGGTAATCGACAAGATTTATTTTCATGCACATTCGTCGGTTACCATTTCAAAGGTAATCGGCAGGATTTATTTTCATGCACATTCGTCAGTTACTATTTCAAAAGTAATCGGCAGGATTTATTTTTTGCACATTCGTCGGTTACCATTTCAAAGGTAATCGGCAGGATTTATTTTCAGCACATTCGTCGGTTACCATTTCAAAGGTAATGGGCAGGATTTATTTTCATGCACATTCGTCGGTTACTATTTCAAAGGTAATCGGCAGGATTTATTTTCTGCACATTCGTCGGTTACCATTTCAAAGGTAGTCGGCAGGATTTATTTTCATGCGTAGTCGTCAGTTACTATTTCCAAGGTAATCGACAAGATTTGTTTTCTGCACATTCGTCCGTTACCATTTCAAAGGTAATCAGGAGGATTTATTTTCATGCACATTCGTCTATTACTATTTCGAAGGTAATACGCAAGATTTATTTTCAGCACATTAGTCGGTTACTATTTCAAAGGTAATCGGCAGGATTTATTTTTCATGCATATTCGACGGTTACTTTTTCAAAAGTAATCGGCAAGATTTATTTTTCATGCATATTCGTCGGTTAAAATTTCAAAGGTAATCGGCAGGATTTATTTTCTGCACATTCGTCAGTTACCATTTCAAAGGTAATCGGCAGGATTTATTTTCATGCACATTTGTCGGTTACTATTTCATAGCTAATCGGTAGAATTTATTTTCTGCACATTCGTTGGTTACTATTTCAAAGGTAATCGGCAGGATTTTTTTTCATGCATAGTCGTCGGTTACTATTTCAAAGGTAATCGACAAGATTTATTTTCTGCACATTCGTCCGTTACCACTTCAAAGGTAATCAGGAGGCTTTATTTTCATGCACATTCGTCGGTTACCATTTCAAAGTTAATAAGCAGGATTTATTTTCATGCACATTCGTCGGTTACTATTTCAAAGGTAATCAGCAAGATTTATTTTCATGCACATTCGTCCGTTACCATTTCAAAGGTAATCAGCAGGTTTTATTTTCTTGCATATTCGTCAGTTACTATTTCGAAGGTAATCGACAAGATTTATTTTCATGCACATTCGTCGGTTACCATTTCAAAGGTAATCGGCAGGATTTATTTTCATGCACATTCGTCAGTTACTATTTCAAAAGTAATCGGCAGGATTTATTTTTTGCACATTCGTCGGTTACCATTTCAAAGGTAATCGGCAGGATTTATTTTCAGCACATTCGTCGGTTACCATTTCAAAGGTAATGGGCAGGATTTATTTTCATGCACATTCGTCGGTTACTATTTCAAAGGTAATCGGCAGGATTTATTTTCTGCACATTCGTCGGTTACCATTTCAAAGGTAGTCGGCAGGATTTATTTTCATGCGTAGTCGTCAGTTACTATTTCCAAGGTAATCGACAAGATTTGTTTTCTGCACATTCGTCCGTTACCATTTCAAAGGTAATCAGGAGGATTTATTTTCATGCACATTCGTCTATTACTATTTCGAAGGTAATACGCAAGATTTATTTTCAGCACATTAGTCGGTTACTATTTCAAAGGTAATCGGCAGGATTTATTTTTCATGCATATTCGACGGTTACTTTTTCAAAAGTAATCGGCAAGATTTATTTTTCATGCATATTCGTCGGTTAAAATTTCAAAGGTAATCGGCAGGATTTATTTTCTGCACATTCGTTGGTTACCATTTCAAAGGTAATCGGCAAGATTTATTTTTAGTATATTCGTCGAATACTATTTCAAAGGTAATCGACTGGATTTATTTTCGGCATATTCGTCGGTTACTATTTCAAAGGTAATCGGCAGAATTTATTTTCTGCACATTCGTCGGTTACCATTTCAAAGGTAATCGGCAGGATTTATTTTCATGCACATTTGTCGGTTACTATTTCATAGCTAATCGGTAGAATTTATTTTCTGCACATTCGTTGGTTACCATTTCAAAGGTAATCGGCAGGATTTTTTTTCATGCATAGTCGTCGGTTACTATTTAAAAGGTAATCGACAAGATTTATTTTCTGCACATTCGTCCGTTACCATTTCAAAGGTAATCAGGAGGCTTTATTTTCATGCACATTCGCCGGTTACCATTTCAAAGTTAATAAGCAGGATTTATTTTCATGCACATTCGTCGGTTACTATTTCAAAGGTAATCGGCAGGATTTATTTTCTGCACATTCGTCGGTTACCATTTCAAAGGTAATCGGCAGGATTTATTTTCATGCACATTTGTCGGTTACTATTTCATAGCTAATCGGTAGAATTTATTTTCTGCACATTCGTTGGTTACTATTTCAAAGGTAATCGGCAGGATTTTTTTTCATGCATAGTCGTCGGTTACTATTTCAAAGGTAATCGACAAGATTTATTTTCTGCACATTCGTCCGTTACCATTTCAATGGTAATCAGGAGGCTTTATTTTCATGCACATTCGTCGGTTACCATTTCAAAGTTAATAAGCAGGATTTATTTTCATGCACATTCGTCGGTTACTATTTCAAAGGTAATCAGCAAGATTTATTTTCATGCACATTCGTCCGTTACCATTTCAAAGGTAATCAGCAGGTTTTATTTTCTTGCATATTCGTCAGTTACTATTTCGAAGGTAATCGACAAGATTTATTTTCATGCACATTCGTCGGTTACCATTTCAAAGGTAATCGGCAGGATTTATTTTCATGCACATTCGTCAGTTACTATTTCAAAAGTAATCGGCAGGATTTATTTTTTGCACATTCGTCGGTTACCATTTCAAAGGTAATCGGCAGGATTTATTTTCAGCACATTCGTCGGTTACCATTTCAAAGGTAATGGGCAGGATTTATTTTCATGCACATTCGTCGGTTACTATTTCAAAGGTAATCGGCAGGATTTATTTTCTGCACATTCGTCGGTTACCATTTCAAAGGTAGTCGGCAGGATTTATTTTCATGCGTAGTCGTCAGTTACTATTTCCAAGGTAATCGACAAGATTTGTTTTCTGCACATTCGTCCGTTACCATTTCAAAGGTAATCAGGAGGATTTATTTTCATGCACATTCGTCTATTACTATTTCGAAGGTAATACGCAAGATTTATTTTCAGCACATTAGTCGGTTACTATTTCAAAGGTAATCGGCAGGATTTATTTTTCATGCATATTCGACGGTTACTTTTTCAAAAGTAATCGGCAAGATTTATTTTTCATGCATATTCGTCGGTTAAAATTTCAAAGGTAATCGGCAGGATTTATTTTCTGCACATTCGTTGGTTACCATTTCAAAGGTAATCGGCAAGATTTATTTTTAGTATATTCGTCGAATACTATTTCAAAGGTAATCGACTGGATTTATTTTCGGCATATTCGTCGGTTACTATTTCAAAGGTAATCGGCAGGATTTATTTTCTGCACATTCGTCGGTTACCATTTCAAAGGTAATCGGCAGGATTTATTTTCATGCACATTTGTCGGTTACTATTTCATAGCTAATCGGTAGAATTTATTTTCTGCACATTCGTTGGTTACCATTTCAAAGGTAATCGGCAGGATTTTTTTTCATGCATAGTCGTCGGTTACTATTTCAAAGGTAATCGACAAGATTTATTTTCTGCACATTCGTCCGTTACCATTTCAAAGGTAATCAGGAGGCTTTATTTTCATGCACATTCGTCGGTTACCATTTCAAAGTTAATAAGCAGGACTTATTTTCATGCACATTCGTCGGTTACTATTTCAAAGGTAATCGGCAGGATTTATTTTCTGCACATTCGCCGGTTACCATTTCAAAGGTAATCGGCAGGATTTATTTTCATGCACATTTGTCGGTTACTATTTCATAGCTAATCGGTAGAATTTATTTTCTGCACATTCGTTGGTTACTATTTCAAAGGTAATCGGCAGGATTTTTTTTCATGCATAGTCGTCGGTTACTATTTCAAAGGTAATCGACAAGATTTATTTTCTGCACATTCGTCCGTTACCATTTCAAAGGTAATCAGGAGGCTTTATTTTCATGCACATTCGTCGGTTACCATTTCAAAGTTAATAAGCAGGATTTATTTTCATGCACATTCGTCGGTTACTATTTCAAAGGTAATCAGCAAGATTTATTTTCATGCACATTCGTCCGTTACCATTTCAAAGGTAATCAGCAGGTTTTATTTTCTTGCATATTCGTCAGTTACTATTTCGAAGGTAATCGACAAGATTTATTTTCATGCACATTCGTCGGTTACCATTTCAAAGGTAATCGGCAGGATTTATTTTCATGCACATTCGTCAGTTACTATTTCAAAAGTAATCGGCAGGATTTATTTTTTGCACATTCGTCGGTTACCATTTCAAAGGTAATCGGCAGGATTTATTTTCAGCACATTCGTCGGTTACCATTTCAAAGGTAATGGGCAGGATTTATTTTCATGCACATTCGTCGGTTACTATTTCAAAGGTAATCGGCAGGATTTATTTTCTGCACATTCGTCGGTTACCATTTCAAAGGTAGTCGGCAGGATTTATTTTCATGCGTAGTCGTCAGTTACTATTTCCAAGGTAATCGACAAGATTTGTTTTCTGCACATTCGTCCGTTACCATTTCAAAGGTAATCAGGAGGATTTATTTTCATGCACATTCGTCTATTACTATTTCGAAGGTAATACGCAAGATTTATTTTCAGCACATTAGTCGGTTACTATTTCAAAGGTAATCGGCAGGATTTATTTTTCATGCATATTCGACGGTTACTTTTTCAAAAGTAATCGGCAAGATTTATTTTTCATGCATATTCGTCGGTTAAAATTTCAAAGGTAATCGGCAGGATTTATTTTCTGCACATTCGTTGGTTACCATTTCAAAGGTAATCGGCAAGATTTATTTTTAGTATATTCGTCGAATACTATTTCAAAGGTAATCGACTGGATTTATTTTCGGCATATTCGTCGGTTACTATTTCAAAGGTAATCGGCAGGATTTATTTTCTGCACATTCGTCGGTTACCATTTCAAAGGTAATCGGCAGGATTTATTTTCATGCACATTTGTCGGTTACTATTTCATAGCTAATCGGTAGAATTTATTTTCTGCACATTCGTTGGTTACCATTTCAAAGGTAATCGGCAGGATTTTTTTTCATGCATAGTCGTCGGTTACTATTTCAAAGGTAATCGACAAGATTTATTTTCTGCACATTCGTCCGTTACCATTTCAAAGGTAATCAGGAGGCTTTATTTTCATGCACATTCGTCGGTTACCATTTCAAAGTTAATAAGCAGGACTTATTTTCATGCACATTCGTCGGTTACTATTTCAAAGGTAATCGGCAGGATTTATTTTCTGCACATTCGCCGGTTACCATTTCAAAGGTAATCGGCAGGATTTATTTTCATGCACATTTGTCGGTTACTATTTCATAGCTAATCGGTAGAATTTATTTTCTGCACATTCGTTGGTTACTATTTCAAAGGTAATCGGCAGGATTTTTTTTCATGCATAGTCGTCGGTTACTATTTCAAAGGTAATCGACAAGATTTATTTTCTGCACATTCGTCCGTTACCATTTCAAAGGTAATCAGGAGGCTTTATTTTCATGCACATTCGTCGGTTACCATTTCAAAGTTAATAAGCAGGATTTATTTTCATGCACATTCGTCGGTTACTATTTCAAAGGTAATCAGCAAGATTTATTTTCATGCACATTCGTCCGTTACCATTTCAAAGGTAATCAGCAGGTTTTATTTTCTTGCATATTCGTCAGTTACTATTTCGAAGGTAATCGACAAGATTTATTTTCATGCACATTCGTCGGTTACCATTTCAAAGGTAATCGGCAGGATTTATTTTCATGCACATTCGTCAGTTACTATTTCAAAAGTAATCGGCAGGATTTATTTTTTGCACATTCGTCGGTTACCATTTCAAAGGTAATGGGCAGGATTTATTTTCAGCACATTCGTCGGTTACCATTTCAAAGGTAATCGGCAGGATTTATTTTCATGCACATTTGTCGGTTACTATTTCATAGCTAATCGGTAGAATTTATTTTCTGCACATTCGTTGGTTACCATTTCAAAGGTAATCGGCAGGATTTTTTTTCATGCATAGTCGTCGGTTACTATTTCAAAGGTAATCGACAAGATTTATTTTCTGCATATTCGTCCGTTACCATTTCAAAGGTAATCAGGAGGCTTTATTTTCATGCACATTCGTCGGTTACCATTTCAAAGTTAATAAGCAGGATTTATTTTCATGCACATTCGTCGGTTACTATTTCAAAGGTAATCGGCAAGATTTATTTTCATGCACATTCGTCCGTTACCATTTCAAAGGTAATCAGCAGGTTTTATTTTCTTGCATATTCGTCAGTTACTATTTCGAAGGTAATCGACAAGATTTATTTTCATGCACATTCGTCGGTTACCATTTGAAAGGTAATCGGCAGGATTTATTTTCATGCACATTCGTCAGTTACTATTTCAAAAGTAATCGGCAGGATTTATTTTTTGCACATTCGTCGGTTACCATTTCAAAGGTAATCGGCAGGATTTATTTTCAGCACATTCGTCGGTTACCATTTCAAAGGTAATGGGCAGGATTTATTTTCATGCACATTCGTCGGTTACTATTTCAAAGGTAATCGGCAGGATTTATTTTCTGCACATTCGTCGGTTACCATTTCAAAGGTAGTCGGCAGGATTTATTTTCATGCGTAGTCGTCAGTTACTATTTCCAAGGTAATCGACAAGATTTGTTTTCTGCACATTCGTCCGTTACCATTTCAAAGGTAATCAGGAGGATTTATTTTCATGCACATTCGTCTATTACTATTTCGAAGGTAATACGCAAGATTTATTTTCAGCACATTAGTCGGTTACTATTTCAAAGGTAATCGGCAGGATTTATTTTTCATGCATATTCGACGGTTACTTTTTCAAAAGTAATCGGCAAGATTTATTTTTCATGCATATTCGTCGGTTAAAATTTCAAAGGTAATCGGCAGGATTTATTTTCTGCACATTCGTTGGTTACCATTTCAAAAGTAATCGGCAAGATTTATTTTTAGTATATTCGTCGAATACTATTTCAAAGGTAATCGACTGGATTTATTTTCGGCATATTCGTCGGTTACTATTTCAAAGGTAATCGGCAGGATTTATTTTCTGCACATTCGTCGGTTACCATTTCAAAGGTAATCGGCAGGATTTATTTTCATGCACATTTGTCGGTTACTATTTCATAGCTAATCGGTAGAATTTATTTTCTGCACATTCGTTGGTTACCATTTCAAAGGTAATCGGCAGGATTTTTTTTCATGCATAGTCGTCGGTTACTATTTCAAAGGTAATCGACAAGATTTATTTTCTGCATATTCGTCCGTTACCATTTCAAAGGTAATCAGGAGGCTTTATTTTCATGCACATTCGTCGGTTACCATTTCAAAGTTAATAAGCAGGATTTATTTTCATGCACATTCGTCGGTTACTATTTCAAAGGTAATCGGCAAGATTTATTTTCATGCACATTCGTCCGTTACCATTTCAAAGGTAATCAGCAGGTTTTATTTTCTTGCATATTCGTCAGTTACTATTTCGAAGGTAATCGACAAGATTTATTTTCATGCACATTCGTCGGTTACCATTTCAAAGGTAATCGGCAGGATTTATTTTCATGCACATTCGTCAGTTACTATTTCAAAAGTAATCGGCAGGATTTATTTTTTGCACATTCGTCGGTTACCATTTCAAAGGTAATCGGCAGGATTTATTTTCAGCACATTCGTCGGTTACCATTTCAAAGGTAATGGGCAGGATTTATTTTCATGCACATTCTTCGGTTACTATTTCAAAGGTAATCGGCAGGATTTATTTTCTGCACATTCGTCGGTTACCATTTCAAAGGTAGTCGGCAGGATTTATTTTCATGCGTAGTCGTCAGTTACTATTTCCAAGGTAATCGACAAGATTTGTTTTCTGCACATTCGTCCGTTACCATTTCAAAGGTAATCAGGAGGATTTATTTTCATGCACATTCGTCTATTACTATTTCGAAGGTAATACGCAAGATTTATTTTCAGCACATTAGTCGGTTACTATTTCAAAGGTAATCGGCAGGATTTATTTTTCATGCATATTCGTCGGTTAAAATTTCAAAGGTAATCGGCAGGATTTATTTTCTGCACATTCGTTGGTTACCATTTCAAAGGTAATCGGCAAGATTTATTTTTAGTATATTCGTCGAATACTATTTCAAAGGTAATCGACTGGATTTATTTTCGGCATATTCGTCGGTTACTATTTCAAAGGTAATCGGCAGGATTTATTTTCTGCACATTCGTCGGTTACCATTTCAAAGGTAATCGGCAGGATTTATTTTCATGCACATTTGTCGGTTACTATTTCATAGCTAATCGGTAGAATTTATTTTCTGCACATTCGTTGGTTACCATTTCAAAGGTAATCGGCAGGATTTTTTTTCATGCATAGTCGTCGGTTACTATTTCAAAGGTAATCGACAAGATTTATTTTCTGCACATTCGTCCGTTACCATTTCAAAGTTAATAAGCAGGATTTATTTTCATGCACATTCGTCGGTTACTATTTCAAAGGTAATCGGCAAGATTTATTTTCATGCACATTCGTCCGTTACCATTTCAAAGGTAATCAGCAGGTTTTATTTTCTTGCATATTCGTCAGTTACTATTTCGAAGGTAATCGACAAGATTTATTTTCATGCACATTCGTCGGTTACCATTTCAAAGGTAATCGGCAGGATTTATTTTCATGCACATTCGTCAGTTACTATTTCAAAAGTAATCGGTAGGATTTATTTTTTGCACATTCGTCGGTTACCATTTCAAAGGTAATCGGCAGGATTTATTTTCAGCACATTCGTCGGTTACCATTTCAAAGGTAATGGGCAGGATTTATTTTCATGCACATTCGTCGGTTACTATTTCAAAGGTAATCGGCAGGATTTATTTTCTGCACATTCGTCGGTTACCATTTCAAAGGTAGTCGGCAGGATTTATTTTCATGCGTAGTCGTCAGTTACTATTTCCAAGGTAATCGACAAGATTTGTTTTCTGCACATTCGTCCGTTACCATTTCAAAGGTAATCAGGAGGATTTATTTTCATGCACATTCGTCTATTACTATTTCGAAGGTAATACGCAAGATTTATTTTCAGCACATTAGTCGGTTACTATTTCAAAGGTAATCGGCAGGATTTATTTTTCATGCATATTCGACGGTTACTTTTTCAAAAGTAATCGGCAAGATTTATTTTTCATGCATATTCGTCGGTTAAAATTTCAAAGGTAATCGGCAGGATTTATTTTCTGCACATTCGTTGGTTACCATTTCAAAGGTAATCGGCAAGATTTATTTTTAGTATATTCGTCGAATACTATTTCAAAGGTAATCGACTGGATTTATTTTCGGCATATTCGTCGGTTACTATTTCAAAGGTAATCGGCAGGATTTATTTTCTGCACATTCGTCGGTTACCATTTCAAAGGTAATCGGCAGGATTTATTTTCATGCACATTTGTCGGTTACTATTTCATAGCTAATCGGTAGAATTTATTTTCTGCACATTCGTTGGTTACCATTTCAAAGGTAATCGGCAGGATTTTTTTTCATGCATAGTCGTCGGTTACTATTTCAAAGGTAATCGACAAGATTTATTTTCTGCACATTCGTCCGTTACCATTTCAAAGTTAATAAGCAGGATTTATTTTCATGCACATTCGTCGGTTACTATTTCAAAGGTAATCGGCAAGATTTATTTTCATGCACATTCGTCCGTTACCATTTCAAAGGTAATCAGCAGGTTTTATTTTCTTGCATATTCGTCAGTTACTATTTCGAAGGTAATCGACAAGATTTATTTTCATGCACATTCGTCGGTTACCATTTCAAAGGTAATCGGCAGGATTTATTTTCATGCACATTCGTCAGTTACTATTTCAAAAGTAATCGGCAGGATTTATTTTTTGCACATTCGTCGGTTACCATTTCAAAGGTAATCGGCAGGATTTATTTTCAGCACATTCGTCGGTTACCATTTCAAAGGTAATGGGCAGGATTTATTTTCATGCACATTCGTCGGTTACTATTTCAAAGGTAATCGGCAGGATTTATTTTCTGCACATTCGTCGGTTACCATTTCAAAGGTAGTCGGCAGGATTTATTTTCATGCGTAGTCGTCAGTTACTATTTCCAAGGTAATCGACAAGATTTGTTTTCTGCACATTCGTCCGTTACCATTTCAAAGGTAATCAGGAGGATTTATTTTCATGCACATTCGTCTATTACTATTTCGAAGGTAATACGCAAGATTTATTTTCAGCACATTAGTCGGTTACTATTTCAAAGGTAATCGGCAGGATTTATTTTTCATGCATATTCGACGGTTACTTTTTCAAAAGTAATCGGCAAGATTTATTTTTCATGCATATTCGTCGGTTAAAATTTCAAAGGTAATCGGCAGGATTTATTTTCTGCACATTCGTTGGTTACCATTTCAAAGGTAATCGGCAAGATTTATTTTTAGTATATTCGTCGAATACTATTTCAAAGGTAATCGACTGGATTTATTTTCGGCATATTCGTCGGTTACTATTTCAAAGGTAATCGGCAGGATTTATTTTCTGCACATTCGTCGGTTACCATTTCAAAGGTAATCGGCAGGATTTATTTTCATGCACATTTGTCGGTTACTATTTCATAGCTAATCGGTAGAATTTATTTTCTGCACATTCGTTGGTTACCATTTCAAAGGTAATCGGCAGGATTTTTTTTCATGCATAGTCGTCGGTTACTATTTCAAAGGTAATCGACAAGATTTATTTTCTGCACATTCGTCCGATACCATTTCAAAGGTAATCAGAAGGCTTTATTTTCATGCACATTCGTCGGTTACCATTTCAAAGTTAATAAGCAGGATTTATTTTCATGCACATTCGTCGGTTACTATTTCAAAGGTAATCGGCAGGATTTATTTTCTGCACATTCGTCGGTTACCATTTCAAAGGTAATCGGCAGGATTTATTTTCATGCACATTTGTCGGTTACTATTTCATAGCTAATCGGTAGAATTTATTTTCTGCACATTCGTTGGTTACCATTTCAAAGGTAATCGGCAGGATTTTTTTTCATGCATAGTCGTCGGTTACTATTTCAAAGGTAATCGACAAGATTTATTTTCTGCACATTCGTCCGTTACCATTTCAAAGGTAATCAGGAGGCTTTATTTTCATGCACATTCGTCGGTTACCATTTCAAAGTTAATAAGCAGGATTTATTTTCATGCACATTCGTCGGTTACTATTTCAAAGGTAATCGGCAAGATTTATTTTCATGCACATTCGTCCGTTACCATTTCAAAGGTAATCAGCAGGTTTTATTTTCTTGCATATTCGTCAGTTACTATTTCGAAGGTAATCGACAATATTTATTTTCATGCACATTCGTCGGTTACCATTTCAAAGGTAATCGGCAGGATTTATTTTCAGCACATTCGTCGGTTACCATTTCAAAGGTAATGGGCAGGATTTATTTTCATGCACATTCGTCGGTTACTATTTCAAAGGTAATCGGCAGGATTTATTTTCTGCACATTCGTCGGTTACCATTTCAAAGGTAGTCGGCAGGATTTATTTTCATGCGTAGTCATCAGTTACTATTTCCAAGGTAATCGACAAGATTTGTTTTCTGCACATTCGTCCGTTACCATTTCAAAGGTAATCAGGAGGATTTATTTTCATGCACATTCGTCTATTACTATTTCGAAGGTAATACGCAAGATTTATTTTCAGCACATTAGTCGGTTACTATTTCAAAGGTAATCGGCAGGATTTATTTTTCATGCATATTCGACGGTTACTTTTTCAAAAGTAATCGGCAAGATTTATTTTTCATGCATATTCGTCGGTTAAAATTTCAAAGGTAATCGGCAGGATTTATTTTCTGCACATTCGTTGGTTACCATTTCAAAGGTAATCGGCAAGATTTATTTTTAGTATATTCGTCGAATACTATTTCAAAGGTAATCGACTGGATTTATTTTCGGCATATTCGTCGGTTACTATTTCAAAGGTAATCGGCAGGATTTATTTTCTGCACATTCGTCGGTTACCATTTCAAAGGTAATCGGCAGGATTTATTTTCATGCACATTTGTCGGTTACTATTTCATAGCTAATCGGTAGAATTTATTTTCTGCACATTCGTTGGTTACCATTTCAAAGGTAATCGGCAGGATTTTTTTTCATGCCTAGTCGTCGGTTACTATTTCAAAGGTAATCGACAAGATTTATTTTCTGCACATTCGTCCGTTACCATTTCAAAGGTAATCAGGAGGCTTTATTTTCATGCACATTCGTCGGTTACCATTTCAAAGTTAATAAGCAGGATTTATTTTCATGCACATTCGTCGGTTACTATTTCAAAGGTAATCGGCAGGATTTATTTTCTGCACATTCGTCGGTTACCATTTCAAAGGTAATCGGCAGGATTTATTTTCATGCACATTTGTCAGTTACTATTTCATAGCTAATCGGTAGAATTTATTTTCTGCACATTCGTTGGTTACCATTTCAAAGGTAATCGGCAGGATTTTTTTTCATGCATAGTCGTCGGTTACTATTTCAAAGGTAATCGACAAGATTTATTTTCAGCACATTCGTCGGTTACCATTTCAAAGGTAATGGGCAGGATTTATTTTCATGCACATTCGTCGGTTACTATTTCAAAGGTAATCGGCAGGATTTATTTTCTGCACATTCGTCGGTTACCATTTCAAAGGTAGTCGGCAGGATTTATTTTCATGCGTAGTCGTCAGTTACTATTTCCAAGGTAATCGACAAGATTTGTTTTCTGCACATTCGTCCGTTACCATTTCAAAGGTAATCAGGAGGATTTATTTTCATGCACATTCGTCTATTACTATTTCGAAGGTAATACGCTAGATTTATTTTCAGCACATTAGTCGGTTACTATTTCAAAGGTAATCGGCAGGATTTATTTTTCATGCATATTCGACGGTTACTTTTTCAAAAGTAATCGGCAAGATTTATTTTTCATGCATATTCGTCGGTTAAAATTTCAAAGGTAATCGGCAGGATTTATTTTCTGCACATTCGTTGGTTACCATTTCAAAGGTAATCGACAAGATTTATTTTTAGTATATTCGTCGAATACTATTTCAAAGGTAATCGACTGGATTTATTTTCGGCATATTCGTCGGTTACTATTTCAAAGGTAATCGGCAGGATTTATTTTCTGCACATTCGTCGGTTACCATTTCAAAGGTAATCGGCAGGATTTATTTTCATGCACATTTGTCGGTTACTATTTCATAGCTAATCGGTAGAATTTATTTTCTGCACATTCGTTGGTTACCATTTCAAAGGTAATCGGCAGGATTTTTTTTCATGCCTAGTCGTCGGTTACTATTTCAAAGGTAATCGACAAGATTTATTTTCTGCACATTCGTCCGTTACCATTTCAAAGGTAATCAGGAGGCTTTATTTTCATGCACATTCGTCGGTTACCATTTCAAAGTTAATAAGCATGATTTATTTTCATGCACATTCGTCGGTTACGATTTCAAAGGTAATCGGCAGGATTTATTTTCTGCACATTCGTCGGTTACAATTCAAAGGTAATCGGCAGGATTTATTTTCATGCACATTTGTCGGTTACTATTTCATAGCTAATCGGTAGAATTTATTTTCTGCACATTCGTTGGTTACCATTTCAAAGGTAATCGGCAGGATTTTTTTTCATGCATAGTCGTCGGTTACTATTTCAAAGGTAATCGACAAGATTTATTTTCAGCACATTCGTCGGTTACCATTTCAAAGGTAATGGGCAGGATTTATTTTCATGCACATTCGTCGGTTACTATTTCAAAGGTAATCGGCAGGATTTATTTTCTGCACATTCGTCGGTTACCATTTCAAAGGTAGTCGGCAGGATTTATTTTCATGCGTAGTCGTCAGTTACTATTTCCAAGGTAATCGACAAGATTTGTTTTCTGCACATTCGTCCGTTACCATTTCAAAGGTAATCAGGAGGATTTATTTTCATGCACATTCGTCTATTACTATTTCGAAGGTAATACGCAAGATTTATTTTCAGCACATTAGTCGGTTACTATTTCAAAGGTAATCGGCAGGATTTATTTTTCATGCATATTTGACGGTTACTTTTTCAAAAGTAATCGGCAAGATTTATTTTTCATGCATATTCGTCGGTTAAAATTTCAAAGGTAATCGGCAGGATTTATTTTCTGCACATTCGTTGGTTACCATTTCAAAGGTAATCGGCAAGATTTATTTTTAGTATATTCGTCGAATACTATTTCAAAGGTAATCGACTGGATTTATTTTCGGCATATTCGTCGGTTACTATTTCAAAGGTAATCGGCAGGATTTATTTTCTGCACATTCGTCGGTTACCATTTCAAAGGTAATCGGCAGGATTTATTTTCATGCACATTTGTCGGTTACTATTTCATAGCTAATCGGTAGAATTTATTTTCTGCACATTCGTTGGTTACCATTTCAAAGGTAATCGGCAGGATTTTTTTTCATGCCTAGTCGTCGGTTACTATTTCAAAGGTAATCGACAAGATTTATTTTCTGCACATTCGTCCGTTACCATTTCAAAGGTAATCAGGAGGCTTTATTTTCATGCACATTCGTCGGTTACCATTTCAAAGTTAATAAGCAGGATTTATTTTCATGCACATTCGTCGGTTACTATTTCAAAGGTAATCGGCAGGATTTATTTTCTGCACATTCGTCGGTTACCATTTCAAAGGTAATCGGCAGGATTTATTTTCATGCACATTTGTCGGTTACTATTTCATAGCTAATCGGTAGAATTTATTTTCTGCACATTCGTTGGTTACCATTTCAAAGGTAATCGGCAGGATTTTTTTTCATGCATAGTCGTCGGTTACTATTTCAAAGGTAATCGACAAGATTTATTTTCTGCACATTCGTCCGTTACCATTTCAAAGGTAATCAGGAGGCTTTATTTTCATGCACATTCGTCGGTTACCATTTCAAAGTTAATAAGCAGGATTTATTTTCATGCACATTCGTCGGTTACTATTTCAAAGGTAATCGGCAGGATTTATTTTCTGCACATTCGTCGGTTACCATTTCAAAGGTAATCGGCAGGATTTATTTTCATGCACATTCGTCGGTTACTATTTCAAAGGTAATCGGCAGGATTTATTTTCTGCACATTCGTCCGTTACCATTTCAAAGGTAATCAGCAGGTTTTATTTTCTTGCATATTCGTCAGTTACTATTTCGAAGGTAATCGACAAGATTTATTTTCATGCACATTCGTCGGTTACCATTTCAAAGGTAATCGGCAGGATTTATTTTCATGCACATTCGTCAGTTACTATTTCAAAAGTAATCGACAGGATTTATTTTTTGCACATTCGTCGGTTACCATTTCAAAGGTAATCGGCAGGATTTATTTTCAGCACATTCGTCGGTTACCATTTCAAAGGTAATGGGCAGGATTTATTTTCATGCACATTCGTCGGTTACTATTTCAAAGGTAATCGGCAGGATTTATTTTCTGCACATTCGTCGGTTACCATTTCAAAGGTAGTCGGCAGGATTTATTTTCATGCGTAGTCGTCAGTTACTATTTCCAAGGTAATCGACAAGATTTGTTTTCTGCACATTCGTCCGTTACCATTTCAAAGGTAATCAGGAGGATTTATTTTCATGCACATTCGTCTATTACTATTTCGAAGGTAATACGCAAGATTTATTTTCAGCACATTAGTCGGTTACTATTTCAAAGGTAATCGGCAGGATTTATTTTTCATGCATATTCGACGGTTACTTTTTCAAAAGTAATCGGCAAGATTTATTTTTCATGCATATTCGTCGGTTAAAATTTCAAAGGTAATCGGCAGGATTTATTTTCTGCACATTCGTTGGTTACCATTTCAAAGGTAATCGGCAAGATTTATTTTTAGTATATTCGTCGAATACTATTTCAAAGGTAATCGACTGGATTTATTTTCGGCATATTCGTCGGTTACCATTTCAAAGGTAATCGGCAGGATTTATTTTCTGCACATTCGTCGGTTACCATTTCAAAGGTAATCGGCAGGATTTATTTTGATGCACATTCGTCGGTTACTATTTCATAGCTAATCGGTAGAATTTATTTACTGCAAATTCGTCGGTTACCATTTCAAAGGTAATCGGCAGGATTTATTTTCATGCATAGTCGTCGGTTACTATTTCAAAGGTAATCGACAAGATTTATTTTCTGCACATTCGTCCGTTACCATTTCAAAGGTAATCAGGAGGCTTTATTTTCATGCACATTCGTCGGTTACCATTTCAAAGTTAATCAGCAGGATTTATTTTCATGCACATTCGTCGGTTACTATTTCAAAGGTAATCGGCAAGATTTATTTTCATGCACATTCGTCCGTTACCATTTCAAAGGTAATCAGCAGGTTTTATTTTCTTGCATATTCGTCAGTTACTATTTCGAAGGTAATCGACAAGATTTATTTTCATGCACATTCGTCGGTTACCATTTCAAAGGTAATCGGCAGGATTTATTTTCATGCACATTCGTCAGTTACTATTTCAAAAGTAATCGACAGGATTTATTTTTTGCACATTCGTCGGTTACCATTTCAAAGGTAATCGGCAGGATTTATTTTCAGCACATTCGTCGGTTACCATTTCAAAGGTAATGGGCAGGATTTATTTTCATGCACATTCGTCGGTTACTATTTCAAAGGTAATCGGCAGGATTTATTTTCTGCACATTCGTCGGTTACCATTTCAAAGGTAGTCGGCAGGATTTATTTTCATGCGTAGTCGTCAGTTACTATTTCCAAGGTAATCGACAAGATTTGTTTTCTGCACATTCGTCCGTTACCATTTCAAAGGTAATCAGGAGGATTTATTTTCATGCACATTCGTCTATTACTATTTCGAAGGTAATACGCAAGATTTATTTTCAGCACATTAGTCGGTTACTATTTCAAAGGTAATCGGCAGGATTTATTTTTCATGCATATTCGACGGTTACTTTTTCAAAAGTAATCGGCAAGATTTATTTTTCATGCATATTCGTCGGTTAAAATTTCAAAGGTAATCGGCAGGATTTATTTTCTGCACATTCGTTGGTTACCATTTCAAAGGTAATCGGCAAGATTTATTTTTAGTATATTCGTCGAATACTATTTCAAAGGTAATCGACTGGATTTATTTTCGGCATATTCGTCGGTTACTATTTCAAAGGTAATCGGCAGGATTTATTTTCTGCACATTCGTCGGTTACCATTTCAAAGGTAATCGGCAGGATTTATTTTGATGCACATTCGTCGGTTACTATTTCATAGCTAATCGGTAGAATTTATTTACTGCAAATTCGTCGGTTACCATTTCAAAGGTAATCGGCAGGATTTATTTTCATGCATAGTCGTCGGTTACTATTTCAAAGGTAATCGACAAGATTTATTTTCTGCACATTCGTCCGTTACCATTTCAAAGGTAATCAGGAGGCTTTATTTTCATGCACATTCGTCGGTTACCATTTCAAAGTTAATCAGCAGGATTTATTTTCATGCACATTCGTCGGTTACTATTTCAAAGGTAATCGGCAAGATTTATTTTCATGCACATTCGTCCGTTACCATTTCAAAGGTAATCAGCAGGTTTTATTTTCTTGCATATTCGTCAGTTACTATTTCGAAGGTAATCGACAAGATTTATTTTCATGCACATTCGTCGGTTACCATTTCAAAGGTAATCGGCAGGATTTATTTTCATGCACATTCGTCAGTTACTATTTCAAAAGTAATCGGCAGGATTTATTTTCTGCACATTCGTCGGTTACCATTTCAAAGGTAATCGGCAGGATTTATTTTCAGCACATTCGTCGGTTACCATTTCAAAGGTAATGGGCAGGATTTATTTTCATGCACATTCGTCGGTTACTATTTCAAAGGTAATCGGCAGGATTTATTTTCTGCATATTCGTTGGTTACCATTTCAAAGGTAATCGACAAGATTTATTTTTCATGCATATTCGTCGGTTAAAATTTCAAAGGTAATCGGCAGGATTTATTTTCTGCACATTCGTTGGTTACCATTTCAAAGGTAATCGACAAGATTTATTTTTAGTATATTCGTCGAATACTATTTCAAAGGTAATCGACTGGATTTATTTTCGGCATATTCGTCGGTTACTATTTCAAAGGTAATCGGCAGGATTTATTTTCTGCACATTCGTCGGTTACCATTTCAAAGGTAATCGGCAGGATTTATTTTCATGCACATTTGTCGGTTACTATTTCATAGCTAATCGGTAGAATTTATTTTCTGCACATTCGTTGGTTACCATTTCAAAAGTAATCGGCAGGATTTTTTTTCATGCCTAGTCGTCGGTTACTATTTCAAAGGTAATCGACAAGATTTATTTTCTGCACATTCGTCCGTTACCATTTCAAAGGTAATCAGGAGGCTTTATTTTCATGCACATTCGTCGGTTACCATTTCAAAGTTAATAAGCAGGATTTATTTTCATGCACATTCGTCGGTTACGATTTCAAAGGTAATCGGCAGGATTTATTTTCTGCACATTCGTCGGTTACAATTCAAAGGTAATCGGCAGGATTTATTTTCATGCACATTTGTCGGTTACTATTTCATAGCTAATCGGTAGAATTTATTTTCTGCACATTCGTTGGTTACCATTTAAAAGGTAATCGGCAGGATTTTTTTTCATGCATAGTCGTCGGTTACTATTTCAAAGGTAATCGACAAGGTTTTTTTCAGCACATTCGTCGGTTACCATTTCAAAGGTAATGGGCAGGATTTATTTTCATGCACATTCGTCGGTTACTATTTCAAAGGTAATCGGCAGGATTTATTTTCTGCACATTCGTCGGTTACCATTTCAAAGGTAGTCGGCAGGATTTATTTTCATGCGTAGTCGTCAGTTACTATTTCCAAGGTAATCGACAAGATTTGTTTTCTGCACATTCGTCCGTTACCATTTCAAAGGTAATCAGGAGGATTTATTTTCATGCACATTCGTCTATTACTATTTCGAAGGTAATACGCAAGATTTATTTTCAGCACATTAGTCGGTTACTATTTCAAAGGTAATCGGCAGGATTTATTTTTCATGCATATTTGACGGTTACTTTTTCAAAAGTAATCGGCAAGATTTATTTTTCATGCATATTCGTCGGTTAAAATTTCAAAGGTAATCGGCAGGATTTATTTTCTGCACATTCGTTGGTTACCATTTCAAAGGTAATCGGCAAGATTTATTTTTAGTATATTCGTCGAATACAATTTCAAAGGTAATCGACTGGATTTATTTTCGGCATATTCGTCGGTTACTATTTCAAAGGTAATCGGCAGGATTTATTTTCTGCACATTCGTCGGTTACCATTTCAAAGGTAATCGGCAGGATTTATTTTCATGCACATTTGTCGGTTACTATTTCATAGCTAATCGGTAGAATTTATTTTCTGCACATTCGTTGGTTACCATTTCAAAGGTAATCGGCAGGATTTTTTTTCATGCATAGTCGTCGGTTACTATTTCAAAGGTAATCGACAAGATTTATTTTCTGCACATTCGTCCGTTACCATTTCAAAGGTAATCAGGAGGCTTTATTTTCATGCACATTCGTCGGTTACCATTTCAAAGTTAATAAGCAGGATTTATTTTCATGCACATTCGTCGGTTACTATTTCAAAGGTAATCGGCAAGATTTATTTTCATGCACATTCGTCCGTTACCATTTCAAAGGTAATCAGCAGGTTTTATTTTCTTGCATATTCGTCAGTTACTATTTCGAAGGTAATCGACAAGATTTATTTTCATGCACATTCGTCGGTTACCATTTCAAAGGTAATCGGCAGGATTTATTTTCATGCACATTCGTCAGTTACTATTTCAAAAGTAATCGACAGGATTTATTTTTTGCACATTCGTCGGTTACCATTTCAAAGGTAATCGGCAGGATTTATTTTCAGCACATTCGTCGGTTACCATTTCAAAGGTAATGGGCAGGATTTATTTTCATGCACATTCGTCGGTTACCATTTCAAAGGTAATCGACAGGATTTATTTTTTGCACATTCGTCGGTTACCATTTCAAAGGTAATCGGCAGGATTTTTTTTCATGCATAGTCGTCGGTTACTATTTCAAAGGTAATCGACAAGATTTATTTTCTGCACATTCGTCCGTTACCATTTCAAAGGTAATCAGGAGGCTTTATTTTCATGCACATTCGTCGGTTACCATTTCAAAGTTAATAAGCAGGATTTATTTTCATGCACATTCGTCGGTTACCATTTCAAAGTAATCGGCAAGATTTATTTTTCATGCATATTCGTCGGTTAAAATTTCAAAGGTAATCGGCAGGATTTATTTTCTGCACATTCGTTGGTTACCATTTCAAAGGTAATCGGCAAGATTTATTTTTAGTATATTCGTCGAATACTATTTCAAAGGTAATCGACTGGATTTATTTTCGGCATATTCGTCGGTTACTATTTCAAAGGTAATCGGCAGGATTTATTTTCTGCACATTCGTCGGTTACCATTTCAAAGGTAATCGGCAGGATTTATTTTAATGCACATTCGTCGGTTACTATTTCATAGCTAATCGGTAGAATTTATTTACTGCAAATTCGTCGGTTACCATTTCAAAGGTAATCGGCAGGATTTATTTTCATGCATAGTCGTCGGTTACTATTTCAAAGGTAATCGACAAGATTTATTTTCTGCACATTCGTCCGTTACCATTTCAAAGGTAATCAGGAGGCTTTATTTTCATGCACATTCGTCGGTTACCATTTCAAAGTTAATCAGCAGGATTTATTTTCATGCACATTCGTCGGTTACTATTTCAAAGGTAATCGGCAAGATTTATTTTCATGCACATTCGTCCGTTACCATTTCAAAGGTAATCAGCAGGTTTTATTTTCTTGCATATTCGTCAGTTAGTATTTCGAAGGTAATCGACAAGATTTATTTTCATGCACATTCGTCGGTTACTATTTCAAAGGTAATCGGCAGGATTTATTTTCATGCACATTCGTCAGTTACTATTTCAAAAGTAATCGGCAGGATTTATTTTCTGCACATTCGTCGGTTACCATTTCAAAGGTAATCGGCAGGATTTATTTTCAGCACATTCGTCGGTTACCATTTCAAAGGTAATGGGCAGGATTTATTTTCATGCACATTCGTCAGTTACTATTTCAAAAGTAATCGACAGGATTTATTTTTTGCACATTCGTCGGTTACCATTTCAAAGGTAATCGGCAGGATTACCTTTCATGCACATTCGTCTATTACTATTTCGAAGGTAATACGCAAGATTTATTTTCAGCACATTAGTCGGTTACTATTTCAAAGGTAATCGGCAGGATTTATTTTTCATGCATATTCGACGGTTACTTTTTCAAAAGTAATCGGCAAGATTTATTTTTCATGCATATTCATCGGTTAAAATTTCAAATGTAATCGGCAGGATTTATTTTCTGCACATTCGTTGGTTACCATTTCAAAGGTAATCGGCAAGATTTATTTTCATGCATAGTCGTCGGTTACTATTTCAAAGGTAATCGACAAGATTTATTTTCTGCACATTCGTCCGTTACCATTTCAAAGGTAATCAGGAGGCTTTATTTTCATGCACATTCGTCGGTTACCATTTCAAAGTTAATCAGCAGGATTTATTTTCATGCACATTCGTCGGTTACTATTTCAAAGGTAATCGGCAAGATTTATTTTCATGCACATTCGTCCGTTACCATTTCAAAGGTAATCAGCAGGTTTTATTTTCTTGCATATTCGTCAGTTACTATTTCGAAGGTAATCGACAAGATTTATTTTCATGCACATTCGTCGGTTACCATTTCAAAGGTAATCGGCAGGATTTATTTTCATGCACATTCGTCAGTTACTATTTCAAAAGTAATCGGCAGGATTTATTTTCTGCACATTCGTCGGTTACCATTTCAAAGGTAATCGGCAGGATTTATTTTCAGCACATTCGTCGGTTACCATTTCAAAGGTAATGGGCAGGATTTATTTTCATGCACATTCGTCAGTTACTATTTCAAAAGTAATCGACAGGATTTATTTTTTGCACATTCGTCGGTTACCATTTCAAAGGTAATCGGCAGGATTTTTTTTCATGCATAGTCGTCGGTTACTATTTCAAAGGTAATCGACAAGATTTATTTTCTGCACATTCGTCCGTTACCATTTCAAAGGTAATCAGGAGGCTTTATTTTCATGCACATTCGTCGGTTACCATTTCAAAGTTAATAAGCAGGATTTATTTTCATGCACATTCGTCGGTTACTATTTCAAAGGTAATCGGCAAGATTTATTTTCATGCACATTCGTCCGTTACCATTTCAAAGGTAATCAGCAGGTTTTATTTTCTTGCATATTCGTCAGTTACTATTTCGAAGGTAATCGACAAGATTTATTTTCATGCACATTCGTCGGTTACCATTTCAAAGGTAATCGGCAGGATTTATTTTCATGCACATTCGTCAGTTACTATTTCAAAAGTAATCGACAGGATTTATTTTTTGCACATTCGTCGGTTACCATTTCAAAGGTAATCGGCAGGATTTATTTTCAGCACATTCGTCGGTTACCATTTCAAAGGTAATGGGCAGGATTTATTTTCATGCACATTCGTCGGTTACTATTTCAAAGGTAATCGGCAGGATTTATTTTCTGCACATTCGTCGGTTACCATTTCAAAGGTAGTCGGCAGGATTTATTTTCATGCGTAGTCGTCAGTTACTATTTCCAAGGTAATCGACAAGATTTGTTTTCTGCACATTCGTCCGTTACCATTTCAAAGGTAATCAGGAGGATTTATTTTCATGCACATTCGTCTATTACTATTTCGAAGGTAATACGCAAGATTTATTTTCAGCACATTAGTCGGTTACTATTTCAAAGGTAATCGGCAGGATTTATTTTTCATGCATATTCGACGGTTACTTTTTCAAAAGTAATCGGCAAGATTTATTTTTCATGCATATTCGTCGGTTAAAATTTCAAAGGTAATCGGCAGGATTTATTTTCTGCACCTTCGTTGGTTACCATTTCAAAGGTAATCGGCAAGATTTATTTTTAGTATATTCGTCGAATACTATTTCAAAGGTAATCGACTGGATTTATTTTCGGCATATTCGTCGGTTACTATTTCAAAGGTAATCGGCAGGATTTATTTTCTGCACATTCGTCGGTTACCATTTCAAAGGTAATCGGCAGGATTTATTTTAATGCACATTCGTCGGTTACTATTTCATAGCTAATCGGTAGAATTTATTTACTGCAAATTCGTCGGTTACCATTTCAAAGGTAATCGGCAGGATTTATTTTCATGCATAGTCGTCGGTTACTATTTCAAAGGTAATCGACAAGATTTATTTTCTGCACATTCGTCCGTTACCATTTCAAAGGTAATCAGGAGGCTTTATTTTCATGCACATTCGTCGGTTACCATTTCAAAGTTAATCAGCAGGATTTATTTTCATGCACATTCGTCGGTTACTATTTCAAAGGTAATCGGCAAGATTTATTTTCATGCACATTCGTCCGTTACCATTTCAAAGGTAATCAGCAGGTTTTATTTTCTTGCATATTCGTCAGTTACTATTTCGAAGGTAATCGACAAGATTTATTTTCATGCACATTCGTCGGTTACCATTTCAAAGGTAATGGGCAGGATTTATTTTCATGCACATTCGTCGGTTACTATTTCAAAGGTAATCGGCAGGATTTATTTTCTGCACATTCGTCGGTTACCATTTCAAAGGTAGTCGGCAGGATTTATTTTCATGCGTAGTCGTCAGTTACTATTTCCAAGGTAATCGACAAGATTTGTTTTCTGCACATTCGTCCGTTACCATTTCAAAGGTAATCAGGAGGATTTATTTTCATGCACATTCGTCTATTACTATTTCGAAGGTAATACGCAAGATTTATTTTCAGCACATTAGTCGGTTACTATTTCAAAGGTAATCGGCAGGATTTATTTTTCATGCATATTCGACGGTTACTTTTTCAAAAGTAATCGGCAAGATTTATTTTTCATGCATATTCGTCGGTTAAAATTTCAAAGGTAATCGGCAGGATTTATTTTCTGCACCTTCGTTGGTTACCATTTCAAAGGTAATCGGCAAGATTTATTTTTAGTATATTCGTCGAATACTATTTCAAAGGTAATCGACTGGATTTATTTTCGGCATATTCGTCGGTTACTATTTCAAAGGTAATCGGCAGGATTTATTTTCTGCACATTCGTCGGTTACCATTTCAAAGGTAATCGGCAGGATTTATTTTAATGCACATTCGTCGGTTACTATTTCATAGCTAATCGGTAGAATTTATTTACTGCAAATTCGTCGGTTACCATTTCAAAGGTAATCAGCAGGATTTATTTTCATGCATAGTCGTCGGTTACTATTTCAAAGGTAATCGACAAGATTTATTTTCTGCACATTCGTCCGTTACCATTTCAAAGGTAATCAGGAGGCTTTATTTTCATGCACATTCGTCGGTTACCATTTCAAAGTTAATCAGCAGGATTTATTTTCATGCACATTCGTCGGTTACTATTTCAAAGGTAATCGGCAAGATTTATTTTCATGCACATTCGTCCGTTACCATTTCAAAGGTAATCAGCAGGTTTTATTTTCTTGCATATTCGTCAGTTACTATTTCGAAGGTAATCGACAAGATTTATTTTCATGCACATTCGTCGGTTACCATTTCAAAGGTAATCGGCAGGATTTATTTTCATGCACATTCGTCAGTTACAATTTCAAAAGTAATCGGCAGGATTTATTTTCTGCACATTCGTCGGTTACCATTTCAAAGGTAATCGGCAGGATTTATTTTCAGCACATTCGTCGGTTACCATTTCAAAGGTAATGGGCAGGATTTATTTTCATGCACATTCGTCGGTTACTATTTCAAAGGTAATCGGCAGGATTTATTTTCTGCACATTCGTCGGTTACCATTTCAAAGGTAGTCGGCAGGATTTATTTTCATGCGTAGTCGTCAGTTACTATTTCCAAGGTAATCGACAAGATTTGTTTTCTGCACATTCGTCCGTTACCATTTCAAAGGTAATCAGGAGGATTTATTTTCATGCACATTCGTCTATTACTATTTCGAAGGTAATACGCAAGATTTATTTTCAGCACATTAGTCGGTTACTATTTCAAAGGTAATCGGCAGGATTTATTTTTCATGCATATTCGACGGTTACTTTTTCAAAAGTAATCGGCAAGATTTATTTTTCATGCATATTCGTCGGTTAAAATTTCAAAGGTAATCGGCAGGATTTATTTTCTGCACATTCGTTGGTTACCATTTCAAAGGTAATCGGCAAGATTTATTTGTAGTATATTCGTCGAATACTATTTCAAAGCTAATCGACTGGATTTATTTTCGGCATATTCGTCGGTTACTATTTCAAAGGTAATCGGCAGGATTTATTTTCTGCACATTCGTCGGTTACCATTTCAAAGGTAATCGGCAGGATTTATTTTCATGCACATTCGTCGGTTACTATTTCATAGCTAATCGGTAGAATTTATTTACTGCAAATTCGTCGGTTACCATTTCAAAGGTTATCGGCAAGATTTATTTTCATGCATAGTCGTCGGTTACTATTTCAACGGTAATCGACAAGATTTATTTTCTGCACATTCGTCGGTTACCATTTCAAAGGTAATCGGCAGGATTTATTTTCATGCACATTCGTCGGTTACTATTTCATAGCTATTCGGTAGAATTTATTTACTGCACATTCGTCGGTTACCATTTCAAAGGTAATCGGCAGGATTTTTTTTCATGCATAGTCGTCGGTTACTATTTCAAAGGTAATCGACAAGATTTATTTTCTGCACATTCGTCCGTTACCATTTCAAAGGTAATCAGG
Source organism: Medicago lupulina (assembly GCA_958299785.1). NCBI lineage: Eukaryota > Viridiplantae > Streptophyta > Magnoliopsida > Fabales > Fabaceae > Medicago > Medicago lupulina. Next base: position 34,717,349 of record OY283142.1, read on the forward strand.
AGGCTTTATTTTCATGCACATTCGTCGGTTACCATTTCAAAGTTAATAAGCAGGATTTATTTTCATGCACATTCGTCGGTTACTATTTCAAAGGTAATCGGCAAGATTTATTTTCATGCAGATTCGTCCGTTACCATTTCAAAGGTAATCAGCAGGTTTTATTTTCTTGCATATTCGTCAGTTACTATTTCGAAGGTAATCGACAAGATTTATTTTCATGCACATTCGTCGGTTACCATTTCAAAGGTAATCGGCAGGATTTATTTTCATGCACATTCGTCAGTTACTATTTCAAAAGTAATCGACAGGATTTATTTTTTGCACATTCGTCGGTTACCATTTCAAAGGTAATCGGCAGGATTTATTTTCAGCACATTCGTCGGTTACCATTTCAAAGGTAATGGGCAGGATTTATTTTCATGCACATTCGTCGGTTACTATTTCAAAGGTAATCGGCAGGATTTATTTTCTGCACATTCGTCGGTTACCATTTCAAAGGTAGTCGGCAGGATTTATTTTCATGCGTAGTCGTCAGTTACTATTTCCAAGGTAATCGACAAGATTTGTTTTCTGCACATTCGTCCGTTACCATTTCAAAGGTAATCAGGAGGATTTATTTTCATGCACATTCGTCTATTACTATTTCGAAGGTAATACGCAAGATTTATTTTCAGCACATTAGTCGGTTACTATTTCAAAGGTAATCGGCAGGATTTATTTTTCATGCATATTCGACGGTTACTTTTTCAAAAGTAATCGGCAAGATTTATTTTTCATGCATATTCGTCGGTTAAAATTTCAAAGGTAATCGGCAGGATTTATTTTCTGCACATTCGTTGGTTACCATTTCAAAGGTAATCGGCAAGATTTATTTTTAGTATATTCGTCGAATACTATTTCAAAGGTAATCGACTGGATTTATTTTCGGCATATTCGTCGGTTACTATTTCAAAGGTAATCGGCAGGATTTATTTTCTGCACATTCGTCGGTTACCATTTCAAAGGTAATCGGCAGGATTTATTTTAATGCACATTCGTCGGTTACTATTTCATAGCTAATCGGTAGAATTTATTTACTGCAAATTCGTCGGTTACCATTTCAAAGGTAATCGGCAGGATTTATTTTCATGCATAGTCGTCGGTTACTATTTCAAAGGTAATCGACAAGATTTATTTTCTGCACATTCGTCCGTTACCATTTCAAAGGTAATCAGGAGGCTTTATTTTCATGCACATTCGTCGGTTACCATTTCAAAGTTAATCAGCAGGATTTATTTTCATGCACATTCGTCGGTTACTATTTCAAAGGTAATCGGCAAGATTTATTTTCATGCACATTCGTCCGTTACCATTTCAAAGGTAATCAGCAGGTTTTATTTTCTTGCATATTCGTCAGTTACTATTTCGAAGGTAATCGACAAGATTTATTTTCATGCACATTCGTCGGTTACCATTTCAAAGGTAATCGGCAGGATTTATTTTCATGCACATTCGTCAGTTACTATTTCAAAAGTAATCGGCAGGATTTATTTTCTGCACATTCGTCGGTTACCATTTCAAAGGTAATCCGCAGGATTTATTTTCAGCACATTCGTCGGTTACCATTTCAAAGGTAATGGGCAGGATTTATTTTCATGCACATTCGTCTATTACTATTTCGAAGGTAATACGCAAGATTTATTTTCAGCACATTAGTCGGTTACTATTTCAAAGGTAATCGGCAGGATTTATTTTTCATGCATATTCGACGGTTACTTTTTCAAAAGTAATCGGCAAGATTTATTTTTCATGCATATTCGTCGGTTAAAATTTCAAAGGTAATCGGCAGGATTTATTTTCTGCACATTCGTTGGTTACCATTTCAAAGGTAATCGGCAAGATTTATTTGTAGTATATTCGTCGAATACTATTTCAAAGCTAATCGACTGGATTTATTTTCGGCATATTCGTCGGTTACTATTTCAAAGGTAATCGGCAGGATTTATTTTCTGCACATTCGTCGGTTACCATTTCAAAGGTAATCGGCAGGATTTATTTTCATGCACATTCGTCGGTTACTATTTCATAGCTAATCGGTAGAATTTATTTACTGCAAATTCGTCGGTTACCATTTCAAAGGTTATCGGCAAGATTTATTTTCATGCATAGTCGTCGGTTACTATTTCAAAGGTAATCGACAAGATTTATTTTCTGCACATTCGTCGGTTACCATTTCAAAGGTAATCGGCAGGATTTATTTTCATGCACATTCGTCGGTGACTATTTCATAGCTATTCGGTAGAATTTATTTACTGCACATTCGTCGGTTACCATTTCAAAGGTAATCGGCAGGATTTTTTTTCATGCATAGTCGTCGGTTACTATTTCAAAGGTAATCGACAAGATTTATTTTCTGCACATTCGTCCGTTACCATTTCAAAGGTAATCAGGAGGCTTTATTTTCATGCACATTCGTCGGTTACCATTTCAAAGTTAATCAGCAGGATTTATTTTCATGCACATTCGTTGGTTACTATTTCAAAGGTAATCGGCAAGATTTATTTTCATGCACATTCGTCCGTTACCATTTCAAAGGTAATCAACAGGTTTTATTTTCTTGCATATTCGTCAGTTACTATTTCGAAGGTAATCGACAAGATTTGTTTTCATGCACATTCGTCGGTTACCATTTCAAAGGTAATCGGCAGGATTTATTTTCATGCACATTCGTCAGTTACTATTTCAAAAGTAATCGGCAGGATTTATTTTCTGCACATTCGTCGGTTACCATTTCAAAGGTAATCGGCAGGATTTATTTTCAGCACATTCGTCGGTTACCATTTCAAAGGTAATCGGCAGGATTTATTTTCAGCACATTCGTCGGTTACCATTTCAAAGGTAATCGACATGATTTATTTTCATGCACATTCGTCGGTTACTATTTCAAAGGTAATCGACTGGATTTATATTCGGCATATTCGTCGGTTACTATTTCAAAGGTAATCGGCAGGATTTATTTTCTGCACATTCGTCGGTTACCATTTTAAAGGTAATCGGCAGGATTTATTTTCATGCACATTTGTCGGTTACTATTTCATAGCTAATCGGTAGAATTTATTTACTGCACATTCGTCGGTTACCATTTCAAAGGTAATCGGCAAGATTTATTTTCATGCATAGTCGTCGGTTACTATTTCAAAGGTAATCGACAAGATTTATTTTCTGCACATTCGTCCGTTACCATTTCAAAGGTAATCAGGAGGCTTTATTTTCATGCACATTCGTCGGTTACCATTTCAAAGTTAATCAGCAGGATTTATTTTCATGCACATTCGTTGGTTACTATTTCAAAGGTAATCGACAAGATTTATTTTCATGCACATTCGTCCGTTACCATTTCAAAGGTAATCAACAGGTTTTATTTTCTTGCATATTCGTCAGTTACTATTTCGAAGGTAATCGACAAGATTTATTTTCATGCACATTCGTCGGTTACCATTTCAAAGGTAATCGGCAGGATTTATTTTCATGCACATTCGTCAGTTACTATTTCAAAAGTAATCGGCAGTATTTATTTTCTGCACATTCGTCGGTTACCATTTCAAAGGTAATCGGCAGGATTTATTTTCCGCACATTCGTCGGTTACCATTTCAAAGGTAATCGGCAGGATTTATTTTCATGCACATTCGTCAGTTACTATTTCAAAAGTAATCGGCAGAATTTATTTTCTGCACATTCGTCGGTTACCATTTCAAAGGTAATCGGCAGGATTTATTTTCCGCACATTCGTCGGTTACCATTTCAAAGGTAATCGGCAGGATTTATTTTCAGCACATTCGTCGGTTACCATTTCAAAGGTAATCGGCAGGATTTATTTTCATGCACATTCGTCGGTTACTATTTCAAAGGTAATCGACTGGATTTATTTTCGGCATATTCGTCGGTTACTATTTCAAAGGTAATCGGCAGGATTTATTTTCTGCACATTCGTCGGTTACCATTTCAAAGGTAATCGGCAGGATTTATTTTCATGCACATTTGTCGGTTACTATTTCATAGCTAATCGGTAGAATTTATTTACTGCACATTCGTCGGTTACCATTTCAAAGGTAATCGGCAAGATTTATTTTCATGCATAGTCGTCGGTTACTATTTCAAAGGTAATCGACAAGATTTATTTTCTGCACATTCATCCGTTACCATTTCAAAGGTAATCAGGAGGCTTTATTTTCATGCACATTCGTCGGTTACCATTTCAAAGTTAATCAGCAGGATTTATTTTCATGCACATTCGTTGGTTACTATTTCAAAGGTAATCGACAAGATTTATTTTCATGCACATTCGTCCGTTACCATTTCAAAGGTAATCAACAGGTTTTATTTTCTTGCATATTCGTCAGTTACTATTTCGAAGGTAATCGACAAGATTTATTTTCATGCACATTCGTCGGTTACCATTTCAAAGGTAATCGGCAGGATTTATTTTCATGCACATTCGTCAGTTACTATTTCAAAAGTAATCGGCAGGATTTATTTTCTGCACATTCGTCGGTTACCATTTCAAAGGTAATCGGCAGGATTTATTTTCAGCACATTCGTCGGTTACCATTTCAAAGGTAATCGGCAGGATTTATTTTCAGCACATTCGTCGGTTACCATTTCAAAGGTAATCGGCAGGATTTATTTCCATGCACATTCGTCGGTTACTATTTCAAAGGTAATCGACTGGATTTATTTTCGGCATATTCGTCGGTTACTATTTCAAAGGTAATCGGCAGGATTTATTTTCTGCACATTCGTCGGTTACCATTTCAAAGGTAATCGGCAGGATTTATTTTCATGCACATTTGTCGGTTACTATTTCATAGCTAATCGGTAGAATTTATTTTCTGCACATTCGTTGGTTACCATTTCAAAGGTAATCGGCAGGATTTTTTTTCATGCATAGTCGTCGGTTACTATTTCAAAGGTAATCGACAAGATTTATTTTCTGCACATTCGTCCGTTACCATTTCAAAGGTAATCAGGAGGCTTTATTTTCATGCACATTCGTCGGTTACCATTTCAAAGTTAATAAGCAGGATTTATTTTCATGCACATTCGTCGGTTACTATTTCAAAGTTAATCGGCAAGATTTATTTTCATGCACATTCGTCCGTTACCATTTCAAAGGTAATCAGCTTGTTTTATTTTCTTGCATATTCGTCAGTTACTATTTCGAAGGTAATCGACAAGATTTATTTTCATGCACATTCGTCGGTTACCATTTCAAAGGTAATCGGCAGGATTTATTTTCATGCACATTCGTCAGTTACTATTTCAAAAGTAATCGGCAGGATTTATTTTCTGCACATTCGTCGGTTACCATTTCAAAGGTAATCGGCAGGATTTATTTTCAGCACATTCGTCGGTTACCATTTCAAAGGTAATCGGCAGGATTTATTTTCATGCACATTCGTCGGTTACTATTTCAAAGGTAATCGACTGGATTTATTTTCGGCATATTCGTCGGTTACTATTTCAAAGGTAATCGGCAGGATTTATTTTCTGCACATTCGTCGGTTACCATTTCAAAGGTAATCGGCAGGATTTTTTTTCATGCATAGTCGTCGGTTACTATTTCAAAGGTAATCAACAAGATTTATTTTCTGCACATTCGTCCGTTACCATTTCAAAGGTAATCAGGAGACTTTATTTTCATGCACATTCGTCGGTTACCATTTCAAAGTTAATAAGCAGGATTTATTTTCATGCACATTCGTCGGTTACTATTTCAAAGGTAATCGGCAAGATTTATTTTCATGCACATTCGTCCGTTACCATTTCAAAGGTAATCAGCTTGTTTTATTTTCTTGCATATTCGTCAGTTACTATTTCGAAGGTAATCGACAAGATTTATTTTCATGCACATTCGTCGGTTACCATTTCAAAGGTAATCGGCAGGATTTATTTTCATGCACATTCGTCAGTTACTATTTCAAAAGTAATCGGCAGGATTTATTTTTTGCACATTCGTCGGTTACCATTTCAAAGGTAATCGGCAGGATTTATTTTCAGCACATTCGTCGGTTACCATTTCAAAGGTAATGGACAGGATTTATTTTCATGCACATTCGTCGGTTACTATTTCAAAGGTAATCGGCAGGATTTATTTTCTGCACATTCGTCGGTTACCATTTCAAAGGTAGTCGGCAGGATTTATTTTCATGCGTAGTCGTCAGTTACTATTTCCAAGGTAATCGACAAGATTTGTTTTCTGCACATTCGTCCGTTACCATTTCAAAGGTAATCAGGAGGATTTATTTTCATGCACATTCGTGTATTACTATTTCGAAGGTAATACGCAAGATTTATTTTCAGCACATTAGTCGGTTACTATTTCAAAGGTAATCGGCAGGATTTATTTTTCATGCATATTCGACGGTTACTTTTTCAAAAGTAATCGGCAAGATTTATTTTTTATGCATATTCGTCGGTTAAAATTTCAAAGGTAATCGGCAGGATTTATTTTCTGCACATTCGTTGGTTACCATTTCAAAGGTAATCGGCAAGATTTATTTTTAGTATATTCGTCGAATACTATTTCAAAGGTAATCGACTGGATTTATTTTCGGCATATTCGTCTGTTACTATTTCAAAGGTAATCGGCAGGATTTATTTTCTGCACATTCGTCGGTTACCATTTCAAAGGTAATCGGCAGGATTTATTTTCATGCACATTCGTCGGTTACTATTTCATAGCTAATCGGTAGAATTTATTTACTGCAAATTCGTCGGTTACCATTTCAAAGGTAATCGGCAGGATTTATTTTCATGCATAGTTGTCGGTTACTATTTCAAAGGTAATCGACAAGATTTATTTTCTGCACATTCGTCGGTTACCATTTCAAAGGTAATCAGCAGGATTTATTTTCATGCACATTCGTCGGATACTATTTCATAGCTATTCGGTAGAATTTATTTACTGCACATTCGTCGGTTACCATTTCAAAGGTAATCGGCAGGATTTATTTTCATGCATAGTCGTCGGTTACTATTTCAAAGGTAATCGACAAGATTTATTTTCTGCACATTCGTCCGTTACCATTTCAAAGGTAATCAGGAGGATTTATTTTCATGCACATTCGTTGGTTACTATTTCAAAGGTAATCCGGCAGGATTTATTTTCAGCACATTCGTCGGTTACCATTTCAAAGGTAATGGACAGGATTTATTTTCATGCACATTCGTCGGTTACTATTTCAAAGGTAATCGGCAGGATTTATTTTCTGCACATTCGTCGGTTACCATTTCAAAGGTAGTCGGCAGGATTTATTTTCATGCGTAGTCGTCAGTTACTATTTCCAAGGTAATCGACAAGATTTGTTTTCTGCACATTCGTCCGTTACCATTTCAAAGGTAATCAGGAGGATTTATTTTCATGCACATTCGTGTATTACTATTTCGAAGGTAATACGCAAGATTTATTTTCAGCACATTAGTCGGTTACTATTTCAAAGGTAATCGGCAGGATTTATTTTTCATGCATATTCGACGGTTACTTTTTCAAAAGTAATCGGCAAGATTTATTTTTTATGCATATTCGTCGGTTAAAATTTCAAAGGTAATCGGCAGGATTTATTTTCTGCACATTCGTTGGTTACCATTTCAAAGGTAATCGGCAAGATTTATTTTTAGTATATTCGTCGAATACTATTTCAAAGGTAATCGACTGGATTTATTTTCGGCATATTCGTCTGTTACTATTTCAAAGGTAATCGGCAGGATTTATTTTCTGCACATTCGTCGGTTACCATTTCAAAGGTAATCGGCAGGATTTATTTTCATGCACATTCGTCGGTTACTATTTCATAGCTAATCGGTAGAATTTATTTACTGCAAATTCGTCGGTTACCATTTCAAAGGTAATCGGCAGGATTTATTTTCATGCATAGTTGTCGGTTACTATTTCAAAGGTAATCGACAAGATTTATTTTCTGCACATTCGTCGGTTACCATTTCAAAGGTAATCAGCAGGATTTATTTTCATGCACATTCGTCGGATACTATTTCATAGCTATTCGGTAGAATTTATTTACTGCACATTCGTCGGTTACCATTTCAAAGGTAATCGGCAGGATTTATTTTCATGCATAGTCGTCGGTTACTATTTCAAAGGTAATCGACAAGATTTATTTTCTGCACATTCGTCCGTTACCATTTCAAAGGTAATCAGGAGGCTTTATTTTCATGCACATTCGTCGGTTACCATTTCAAAGTTAATCAGCAGGATTTATTTTCATGCACATTCGTTGGTTACTATTTCAAAGGTAATCGGCAAGATTTATTTTCATGCACATTCGTCCGTTACCATTTCAAAGGTAATCAACAGGTTTTATTTTCTTGCATATTCGTCAGTTACTATTTCGAAGGTAATCGACAAGATTTATTTTCATGCACATTCGTCGGTTACCATTTCAAAGGTAATCGGCAGGATTTATTTTCATGCACATTCGTCAGTTACTATTTCAAAAGTAATCGGCAGAATTTATTTTCTGCACATTCGTCGGTTACCATTTCAAAGGTAATCGGCAGGATTTATTTTCCGCACATTCGTCGGTTACCATTTCAAAGGTAATCGGCAGGATTTATTTTCATGCACATTCGTCAGTTACTATTTCAAAAGTAATCGGCAGAATTTATTTTCTGCACATTCGTCGGTTACCATTTCAAAGGTAATCGGCAGGATTTATTTTCCGCACATTCGTCGGTTACCATTTCAAAGGTAATCGGCAGGATTTATTTTCAGCACATTCGTCGGTTACCATTTCAAAGGTAATCGGCAGGATTTATTTTCATGCACATTCGTCGGTTACTATTTCAAAGGTAATCGACTGGATTTATTTTCGGCATAGTCGTCGGTTACTATTTCAAAGGTAATCGGCAGGATTTATTTTCTGCACATTCGTCGGTTACCATTTCAAAGGTAATCGGCAGGATTTATTTTCATGCACATTTGTCGGTTACTATTTCATAGCTAATCGGTAGAATTTATTTACTGCACATTCGTCGGTTACCATTTCAAAGGTAATCGGCAAGATTTATTTTCATGCATAGTCGTCGGTTACTATTTCAAAGGTAATCGACAAGATTTATTTTCTGCACATTCGTCCGTTACCATTTCAAAGGTAATCAGGAGGCTTTATTTTCATGCACATTCGTCGGTTACCATTTCAAAGTTAATCAGCAGGATTTATTTTCATGCACATTCGTTGGTTACTATTTCAAAGGTAATCGACAAGATTTATTTTCATGCACATTCGTCCGTTACCATTTCAAAGGTAATCAACAGGTTTTATTTTCTTGCATATTCGTCAGTTACTATTTCGAAGGTAATCGACAAGATTTATTTTCATGCACATTCGTCGGTTACCATTTCAAAGGTAATCGGCAGGATTTATTTTCATGCACATTTGTCGGTTACTATTTCATAGCTAATCGGTAGAATTTATTTACTGCACATTCGTCGGTTACCATTTCAAAGGTAATCGGCAAGATTTATTTTCATGCATAGTCGTCGGTTACTATTTCAAAGGTAATCGACAAGATTTATTTTCTGCACATTCGTCCGTTACCATTTCAAAGGTAATCAGGAGGCTTTATTTTCATGCACATTCGTCGGTTACCATTTCAAAGTTAATCAGCAGGATTTATTTTCATGCACATTCGTTGGTTACTATTTCAAAGGTAATCGACAAGATTTATTTTCATGCACATTCGTCCGTTACCATTTCAAAGGTAATCAACAGGTTTTATTTTCTTGCATATTCGTCAGTTACTATTTCGAAGGTAATCGACAAGATTTATTTTCATGCACATTCGTCGGTTACCATTTCAAAGGTAATCGGCAGGATTTATTTTCATGCACATTCGTCAGTTACTATTTCAAAAGTAATCGGCAGGATTTATTTTCTGCACATTCGTCGGTTACCATTTCAAAGGTAATCGGCAGGATTTATTTTCAGCACATTCGTCGGTTACCATTTCAAAGGTAATCGGCAGGATTTATTTTCAGCACATTCGTCGGTTACCATTTCAAAGGTAATCGGCAGGATTTATTTCCATGCACATTCGTCGGTTACTATTTCAAAGGTAATCGACTGGATTTATTTTCGGCATATTCGTCGGTTACTATTTCAAAGGTAATCGGCAGGATTTATTTTCTGCACATTCGTCGGTTACCATTTCAAAGGTAATCGGCAGGATTTATTTTCATGCACATTTGTCGGTTACTATTTCATAGCTAATCGGTAGAATTTATTTTCTGCACATTCGTTGGTTACCATTTCAAAGGTAATCGGCAGGATTTTTTTTCATGCATAGTCGTCGGTTACTATTTCAAAGGTAATCGACAAGATTTATTTTCTGCACATTCGTCCGTTACCATTTCAAAGGTAATCAGGAGGCTTTATTTTCATGCACATTCGTCGGTTACCATTTCAAAGTTAATAAGCAGGATTTATTTTCATGCACATTCGTCGGTTACTATTTCAAAGGTAATCGGCAAGATTTATTTTCATGCACATTCGTCCGTTACCATTTCAAAGGTAATCAGCTTGTTTTATTTTCTTGCATATTCGTCAGTTACTATTTCGAAGGTAATCGACAAGATTTATTTTCATGCACATTCGTCGGTTACCATTTCAAAGGTAATCGGCAGGATTTATTTTCATGCACATTCGTCAGTTACTATTTCAAAAGTAATCGGCAGGATTTATTTTCTGCACATTCGTCGGTTACCATTTCAAAGGTAATCGGCAGGATTTATTTTCAGCACATTCGTCGGTTACCATTTCAAAGGTAATCGGCAGGATTTATTTTCAGCACATTCGTCGGTTACCATTTCAAAGGTAATCGGCAGGATTTATTTTCATGCACATTCGTCGGTTACTATTTCAAAGGTAATCGACTGGATTTATTTTCGGCATATTCGTCGGTTACTATTTCAAAGGTAATCGGCAGGATTTATTTTCTGCACATTCGTCGGTTACCATTTCAAAGGTAATCGGCAGGATTTATTTTCATGCACATTTGTCGGTTACTATTTCATAGCTAATCGGTAGAATTTATTTTCTGCACATTCGTTGGTTACCATTTCAAAGGTAATTGGCAGGATTTTTTTTCATGCATAGTCGTCGGTTACTATTTCAAAGGTAATCAACAAGATTTATTTTCTGCACATTCGTCCGTTACCATTTCAAAGGTAATCAGGAGACTTTATTTTCATGCACATTCGTCGGTTACCATTTCAAAGTTAATAAGCAGGATTTATTTTCATGCACATTCGTCGGTTACTATTTCAAAGGTAATCGGCAAGATTTATTTTCATGCACATTCGTCCGTTACCATTTCAAAGGTAATCAGCTTGTTTTATTTTCTTGCATATTCGTCAGTTACTATTTCGAAGGTAATCGACAAGATTTATTTTCATGCACATTCGTCGGTTACCATTTCAAAGGTAATCGGCAGGATTTATTTCCATGCACATTCGTCAGTTACTATTTCAAAAGTAATCGGCAGGATTTATTTTTTGCACATTCGTCGGTTACCATTTCAAAGGTAATCGGCAGGATTTATTTTCAGCACATTCGTCGGTTACCATTTCAAAGGTAATGGACAGGATTTATTTTCATGCACATTCGTCGGTTACTATTTCAAAGGTAATCGGCAGGATTTATTTTCTGCACATTCGTCGGTTACCATTTCAAAGGTAGTCGGCAGGATTTATTTTCATGCATAGTCGTCGGTTACTATTTCAAAGGTAATCGACAAGATTTATTTTCTGCACATTCGTCCGTTACCATTTCAAAGGTAATCAGGAGGATTTATTTTCATGCACATTCGTGTATTACTATTTCGAAGGTAATACGCAAGATTTATTTTCAGCACATTAGTCGGTTACTATTTCAAAGGTAATCGGCAGGATTTATTTTTCATGCATATTCGACGGTTACTTTTTCAAAAGTAATCGGCAAGATTTATTTTTTATGCATATTCGTCGGTTAAAATTTCAAAGGTAATCGGCAGGATTTATTTTCTGCACATTCGTTGGTTACCATTTCAAAGGTAATCGGCAAGATTTATTTTTAGTATATTCGTCGAATACTATTTCAAAGGTAATCGACTGGATTTATTTTCGGCATATTCGTCGGTTACTATTTCAAAGGTAATCGGCAGGATTTATTTTCTGCACATTCGTCGGTTACCATTTCAAAGGTAATCGGCAGGATTTATTTTCATGCACATTCGTCGGTTACTATTTCATAGCTAATCGGTAGAATTTATTTACTGCAAATTCGTCGGTTACCATTTCAAAGGTAATCGGCAGGATTTATTTTCATGCATAGTTGTCGGTTACTATTTCAAAGGTAATCGACAAGATTTATTTTCTGCACATTCGTCGGTTACCATTTCAAAGGTAATCAGCAGGATTTATTTTCATGCACATTCGTCGGTTACTATTTCATAGCTATTCGGTAGAATTTATTTACTGCACATTCGTCGGTTACCATTTCAAAGGTAATCGGCAGGATTTATTTTCATGCATAGTCGTCGGTTACTATTTCAAAGGTAATCGACAAGATTTATTTTCTGCACATTCGTCCGTTACCATTTCAAAGGTAATCAGGAGGCTTTATTTTCATGCACATTCGTCGGTTACCATTTCAAAGTTAATCAGCAGGATTTATTTTCATGCACATTCGTTGGTTACTATTTCAAAGGTAATCGGCAAGATTTATTTTCATGCACATTCGTCCGTTACCATTTCAAAGGTAATCAACAGGTTTTATTTTCTTGCATATTCGTCAGTTACTATTTCGAAGGTAATCGACAAGATTTATTTTCATGCACATTCGTCGGTTACCATTTCAAAGGTAATCGGCAGGATTTATTTTCATGCACATTCGTCAGTTACTATTTCAAAGGTAATCGGAAGGATTTATTTTCTGCACATTCGTCGGTTACCATTTCAAAGGTAATCGGCAGGATTTATTTTCAGCACATTCGTCGGTTACCATTTCAAAGGTAATCGGCAGGATTCATTTTCATGCACATTCGTCGGTTACTATTTCAAAGGTAATCGACTGGATTTATTTTCGGCATATTCGTCGGTTACTATTTCCAAGGTAATCGGCAGGATTTATTTTCTGCACATTCGTCGGTTACCATTTCAAAGGTAATCGGCAGGATTTATTTTCATGCACATTTTTCGGTTACTATTTCATAGCTGATCGGTAGAATTTATTTTCTGCACATTCGTTGGTTACCATTTCAAAGGTAATCGGCAGGATCTTTTTTCATGCATAGTCGTCGGTTACTATTTCAAAGGTAATCGACAAGATTTATTTTCTGCACATTCGTCCGTTACCATTTCAAAGGTAATCAGGAGGCTTTATTTTCATGCACATTCGTCGGTTACCATTTCAAAGTTAATCAGCAGGATTTATTTTCATGCACATTCGTCGGTTACTATTTCAAAGGTAATCGGCATGATTTATTTTCATGCATATTCGTCCGTTACCATTTCAAAGGTAATCAGCAGGTTTTACTTTCTTGCATATTCGTCGGTTAGCATTTCGAAGGTAATCGACAAGATTTATTTTCATGCACATTCGTCGGTTACCATTTCAAAGGTAATCGGCAGGATTTATTTTCATGCACATTCGTCAGTTACTATTTCAAAAGTAATCGGCAGGATTTATTTTCTGCACATTCGTCCGTTAGCATTTCAAAGGTAATCGGCAGGATTTATTTTCAGCACATTCGTCGGTTACTATTTCAAAGGTAATCGGCAGGATTTATTATCTGCACATTCGTCGGTTACCATTTCAAAGGTAGTCGGCAGGATTTATTTTCATGCGTAGTCGTCAGTTACTATTTCCAAGGTAATCGACAAGATTTGTTTTCTGCACATTCGTCCGTTACCATTTCAAAGGTAATCAGGAGGATTTATTTTCATGCGCATTCGTGTATTACTATTTCGAAGGTAATACGCAAGATTTATTTTCAGCACATTAGTCGGTTACTATTTCAAAGGTAATCGGCAGGATTTATTTTTCATGCATATTCGACGGTTACTTTTTCAAAAGTAATCGGCAAGATTTATTTTTTATGCATATTCGTCGGTTAAAATTTCAAAGGTAATCGGCAGGATTTATTTTCTGCACATTCGTTGGTTACCATTTCAAAGGTAATCGGCAAGATTTATTTTTAGTATATTCGTCGAATACTATTTCAAAGGTAATCGACTGGATTTATTTTCGGCATATTCGTCGGTTACTATTTCAAAGGTAATCGGCAGGATTTATTTTCTGCACATTCGTCGGTTACCATTTCAAAGGTAATCGGCAGGATTTATTTTCATGCACATTCGTCGGTTACTATTTCATAGCTAATCGGTAGAATTTATTTACTGCAAATTCGTCGGTTACCATTTCAAAGGTAATCGGCAGGATTTATTTTCATGCATAGTTGTCGGTTACTATTTCAAAGGTAATCGACAAGATTTATTTTCTGCACATTCGTCGGTTACCATTTCAAAGGTAATCAGCAGGATTTATTTTCATGCACATTCGTCGGTTACTATTTCATAGCTATTCGGTAGAATTTATTTACTGCACATTCGTCGGTTACCATTTCAAAGGTAATCGGCAGGATTTATTTTCATGCATAGTCGTCGGTTACTATTTCAAAGGTAATCGACAAGATTTATTTTCTGCACATTCGTCCGTTACCATTTCAAAGGTAATCAGGAGGCTTTATTTTCATGCACATTCGTCAGTTACCATTTCAAAGTTAATCAGCAGGATTTATTTTCATGCACATTCGTTGGTTACTATTTCAAAGGTAATCAGCAAGATTTATTTTCATGCACATTCGTCCGTTACCATTTCAAAGGTAATCAACAGGTTTTATTTTCTTGCATATTCGTCAGTTACTATTTCGAAGGTAATCGACAAGATTTATTTTCATGCACATTCGTCGGTTACCATTTCAAAGGTAATCGGCAGGATTTATTTTCATGCACATTCGTCAGTTACTATTTCAAAGGTAATCGGAAGGATTTATTTTCTGCACATTCGTCGGTTACCATTTCAAAGGTAATCGGCAGGATTTATTTTCAGCACATTCGTCGGTTACCATTTCAAAGGTAATCGGCAGGATTCATTTTCATGCACATTCGTCGGTTACTATTTCAAAGGTAATCGACTGGATTTATTTTCGGCATATTCGTCGGTTACTATTTCCAAGGTAATCGGCAGGATTTATTTTCTGCACATTCGTCGGTTACCATTTCAAAGGTAATCAGCAGGATTTATTTTCATGCACATTCGTCGGTTACTATTTCATAGCTATTCGGTAGAATTTATTTACTGCACATTCGTCGGTTACCATTTCAAAGGTAATCGGCAGGATTTATTTTCATGCATAGTCGTCGGTTACTATTTCAAAGGTAATCGACAAGATTTATTTTCTGCACATTCGTCCGTTACCATTTCAAAGGTAATCAGGAGGCTTTATTTTCATGCACATTCGTCAGTTACCATTTCAAAGTTAATCAGCAGGATTTATTTTCATGCACATTCGATGGTTACTATTTCAAAGGTAATCGGCAAGATTTATTTTCATGCACATTCGTCCGTTACCATTTCAAAGGTAATCAACAGGTTTTATTTTCTTGCATATTCGTCAGTTACTATTTCGAAGGTAATCGACAAGATTTATTTTCATGCACATTCGTCGGTTACCATTTCAAAGGTAATCGGCAGGATTTATTTTCATGCACATTCGTCAGTTACTATTTCAAAGGTAATCGGAAGGATTTATTTTCTGCACATTCGTCGGTTACCATTTCAAAGGTAATCGGCAGGATTTATTTTCAGCACATTCGTCGGTTACCATTTCAAAGGTAATCGGCAGGATTCATTTTCATGCACATTCGTCGGTTACTATTTCAAAGGTAATCGACTGGATTTATTTTCGGCATATTCGTCGGTTACTATTTCCAAGGTAATCGGCAGGATTTATTTTCTGCACATTCGTCGGTTACCATTTCAAAGGTAATCGGCAGGATTTATTTTCATGCACATTTTTCGGTTACTATTTCATAGCTGATCGGTAGAATTTATTTTCTGCACATTCGTTGGTTACCATTTCAAAGGTAATCGGCAGGATTTTTTTTCATGCATAGTCGTCGGTTACTATTTCAAAGGTAATCGACAAGATTTATTTTCTGCACATTCGTCCGTTACCATTTCAAAGGTAATCAGGAGGCTTTATTTTCATGCACATTCGTCGGTTACCATTTCAAAGTTAATCAGCAGGATTTATTTTCATGCACATTCGTCGGTTACTATTTCAAAGGTAATCGGCATGATTTATTTTCATGCATATTCGTCCGTTACCATTTCAAAGGTAATCAGCAGGTTTTACTTTCTTGCATATTCGTCAGTTACTATTTCGAAGGTAATCGACAAGATTTATTTTCATGCACATTCGTCGGTTACCATTTCAAAGGTAATCGGCAGGATTTATTTTCATGCACATTCGTCAGTTACTATTTCAAAAGTAATCGGCAGGATTTATTTTCTGCACATTCGTCCGTTACCATTTCAAAGGTAATCGGCAGGATTTATTTTCAGCACATTCGTCGGTTACTATTTCAAAGGTAATCGGTAGGATTTATTATCTGCACATTCGTCGGTTACCATTTCAAAGGTAGTCGGCAGGATTTATTTTCATGCGTAGTCGTCAGTTACTATTTCCAAGGTAATCGACAAGATTTGTTTTCTGCACATTCGTCCGTTACCATTTCAAAGGTAATCAGGAGGATTTATTTTCATGCACATTCGTCTATTACTATTTCGAAGGTAATACGCAAGATTTATTTTCAGCACATTAGTCGGTTAATATTTCAAAGGTAATCGGCAGGATTTATTTTTCATGCATATTCGACGGTTACTTTTTCAAAAGTAATCGGCAAGATTTATTTTTCATGCATATTCGTCGGTTAAAATTTCAAAGGTAATCGGCAGGATTTATTTTCTGCATATTTCGTTGGTTACCATTTCAAAGGTAATCGGCAAGATTTATTTTTAGTATATTCGTCGGATACTATTTCAAAGGTAATCGACTGGATTTATTTTCGGCATATTCGTCGGTTACTATTTCAAAGGTAATCGGCAGGATTTATTTTCTGCACATTCGTCGGTTACCATTTCAAAGGTAATCGGCAGTATTTATTTTCATGCACATTCGTCGGTTACTATTTCATAGCTAATCGGTAGTATTTATTTACTGCAAATTCGTCGGTTACCATTTCAAAGGTAATCGGCAAGATTTATTTTCATGCATAGTCGTCGGTTACTATTTCAAAGGTAATCGACAAGATTTATTTTCTGCACATTCGTCGGTTACCATTTCAAAGGTAATCGGCAGGATTTATTTTCATGCACATTCGTCAGTTACTATTTCAAAAGTAATCGGCAGGATTTATTTTCTGCACATTCGTCGGTTACCATTTCAAAGGTAATCGGCAGGATTTATTTTCAGCACATTCGTCGGTTACTATTTCAAAGGTAATCGGCAGGATTTATTATCTGCACATTCGTCGGTTACCATTTCAAAGGTAGTCGGCTGGATTTATTTTCATGCGTAGTCGTCAGTTACTATTTCCAAGGTAATCGACAAGATTTGTTTTCTGCACATTCGTCCGTTACCATTTCAAAGGTAATCAGGAGGATTTATTTTCATGCACATTCGTCTATTACTATTTTGAAGGTAATACGCAAGATTTATTTTCAGCACATTAGTCGGTTACTATTTCAAAGGTAATCGGCAGGATTTATTTTTCATGCATATTCGACGGTTACTTTTTCAAAAGTAATCGGCAAGATTTATTTTTCATGCATATTCGTCGGTTAAAATTTCAAAGGTAATCGGCAGGATTTATTTTCTGCACATTCGTTGGTTACCATTTCAAAGGTAATCGGGAAGATTTATTTTTAGTATATTCGTCGGATACTATTTCAAAGGTAATCGACTGGATTTATTTTCGGCATATTCGTCGGTTACTATTTAAAAGGTAATCGGCAGGATTTATTTTCTGCACATTCGTCGGTTACCATTTCAAAGGTAATCGGCAGGATTTATTTTCATGCACATTCGTCGGTTACTATTTCATAGCTAATCGGTAGAATTTATTTACTGCACATTCGTCGGTAACCATTTCAAAGGTAATCGGCAGGATTTATTTTCATGCATAGTCGTCGGTTACTATTTCAAAGGTAATCGACAAGATTTATTTTCTGCACATTCGTCGGTTACCATTTCAAAGGTAATCGGCAGGATTTATTTTCATGCACATTCGTCGGTTACTATTTCATAGCTAATCGGTAGAATTTATTTACTGCACATTCGTCGGTAACCATTTCAAAGGTAATCGGCAGGATTTATTTTCATGCATAGTCGTCGGTTACTATTTCAAAGGTAATCGACAAGATTTATTTTCTGCACATTCGTCGGTTACCATTTCAAAGGTAATCGGCAGGATTTATTTTCATGCACATTCGTCGGTTACTATTTCATAGCTATTCGGTAGAATTTATTTACTGCACATTCGTCGGTTACCATTTCAAAGGTAATCGGCAGGATTTATTTTCAGCACATTCGTCGGTTACCATTTCAAAGGTAATCGGCAGGATTTATTTTCATGCACATTCGTCGGTTACTATTTCATAGCTAATCGGTAGAATTTATTTACTGCACATTCGTCGGTTACCATTTCAAAGGTAATCGGCAGGATTTATTTTCATGCATAGTCGTCGGTTACTATTTCAAAGGTAATCGACAAGATTTATTTTCTGCACATTCGTCCTTTACCATTTCAAAGGTAATCAGGAGGCTTTATTTTCATGCACATTCGTCAGTTACTATTTCGAAGGTAATCGACAAGATTTATTTTCATACACATTCGTCGGTTACCATTTCAAAGGTAATTGGCAGGATTTATTTTCAGCACATTCGTCGGTTACCATTTCAAAGGTTATCGGCAGGATTATTTTCATGCACATTCGTCGGTTACTATTTCAAAGGTAATCGACTGGATTTATTTTCGGCATATTCGTCGGTTACTATTTCAAAGGTAATCGGCAGGATTTATTTTCTGCACATTCGTCGGTTACCATTTCAAAGGTAATCGGCAGGATTTATTTTCATGCACATTCGTCGGTTACTATTTCATAGCTAATCGGTAGAATTTATTTACTGCACATTCGTCGGTTACCATTTCAAAGGTAATCGGCAGGATTTTTTTTCATGCATAGTCGTCGGTTACTATTTCAAAGGTAATCGACAAGATTTATTTTCTGCACATTTGTCCGTTACCATTTCAAAGGTATTCAGCAGGTTTTATTTTCTTGCATATTAGTCAGTTACTATTTCGAAGGTAATCGACAAGATTTATTTTTATGCACATTCGTCGGTTACCATTTCAAAGGTAATCGGCAGGATTTATTTTCATGCACATTCGTCAGTTACTATTTCAAAAGTAATCGGCAGGATTTATTTTCTGCACATTGGTCGGTTACCATTTCAAAGGTAATCGGCGGGATTTATTTTCAGCACATTCGTCGGTTACCATTTAAAAGGTAATCGGCAGGATTTATTTGCATGCACATTCGTCGGTTACTATTTCAAAGGTAATCGGCAGGATTTATTTTCTGTACATTCGTCGGTTACCATTTCAAAGGTAATCGGCAGGATTTATTTTCATGCGTAGTCGTCAGTTACTATTTCCAAGGTAATCGACAAGATTTATTTTTTGCACATTTGTCCGTTACCATTTCAAAGGTAATCAGGAGGATTAATTTTCATGCACATTTGTCTGTTACTATTTCAAAGGTAATACGCAAGATTTATTTTCAGCACATTAGTCGGTTACTATTTCAAAGGTAATCGGCAGGATTTATTTTTCATGCATATTCGACGGTTACTATTTCATAGCTAATCGGTAGAATTTATTTACTGCACATTCGTCGGTTACCATTTCAAAGGTAATCGGCAGGATTTATTTTCATGCACATTCGTCGGTTACTATTTCATAGCTAATCGGTAGAATTTATTTACTGCACATTCGTCGGTTACCATTTCAAAGGTAATCGGCAAGATTTTTTTTCATGCATAGTCGTCGGTTACTATTTCAAAGGTAATCGACAAGATTTATTTTCTGCACATTCGTCCGTTACCATTTCAATGGTAATCAGGAGGCTTTATTTTCATGCACATTCGTCGGTTACCATTTCAAAGTTAATCAGCAGGATTTATTTTCATGCACATTCGTCGGTTACTATTTCAAAGGTAATCAACAAGATTTATTTTCATGCACATTCGTCCCTTACCATTTCAAAGGTAATCAGCAGGTTTTATTTTCTTGCATATTAGTCAGTTACTATTTCGAAGGTAATCGACAAGATTTATTTTTATGCACATTCGTCGGTTACCATTTCAAAGGTAATCGGCAGGATTTATTTTCATGCACATTCGTCAGTTACTATTTCAAAAGTAATCGGCAGGATTTATTTTCTGCACATTCGTCGGTTACCATTTCAAAGGTAATCGGCAGGATTTATTTTCAGCACATTCGTCGGTTACCATTTCAAAGGTAATCGGCAGGATTTATTTTCATGCACATTCGTCGGTTACTATTTCAAAGGTAATCGGCAGGATTTATTTTCTGCACATTCGTCGGTTACCATTTCAAATGTAATCGGCAGGATTTATTTTCATGCGTAGTCGTCAGTTACTATTTCCAAGGTAATCGACAAGATTTATTTTTTGCACATTTGTCCGTTACCATTTCAAAGGTAATCAGGAGGATTTATTTTCATGCACATTCGTCTGTTACTATTTCAATGGTAATACGCAAGATTTATTTTCAGCACATTAGTCGGTTACTATTTCAAAGGTAATCGGCAGGATTTATTTTTCATGCATATTCGACGGTTACTATTTCATAGCTAATCGGTAGAATTTATTTTCTGCACATTTGTCGGTTACCATTTCAAAGGTAATCGGCAGGATTTATTTTCATGCACATTCGTCGGTTACTATTTCATAGCTAATCGGTAGAATTTATTTACTGCACATTCGTCGGTTACCATTTCAAAGGTAATCGGGAAGATTTTTTTTCATGCATAGTCGTCGGTTACTATTTCAAAGGTAATCGACAAGATTTATTTTCTGCACATTCGTCCGTTACCATTTCAAAGGTAATCAGGAGGCTTTATTTTCATGCACATTCGTCGGTTACCATTTCAAAGTTAATCAGCAGGATTTATTTTCATGCACATTAGTCGGTTACTATTTCAAAGGTAATCAGCAGGTTTTATTTTCTTGCATATTAGTCAGTTACTATTTCGAAGGTAATCGACAAGATTTATTTTTATGCACATTCGTCGGTTACCATTTCAAAGGTAATCGGCTGGATTTATTTTCATGCACATTCGTCAGTTACTATTTCAAAGGTAATCGGCAGGATTTATTTTCTGCACATTCGTCGGTTACCATTTTAAAGGTAATCGGCAGGATTTATTTTCATGCGTAGTCGTCAGTTACTATTTCCAAGGTAATCGACAAGATTTATTTTTTGCACATTTGTCCGTTACCATTTCAAAGGTAATCAGGAGGATTTATTTTCATGCACATTCGTCTGTTACTATTTCAAAGGTAATACGCAAGATTTATTTTCAGCACATTAGTCGGTTACTATTTCAAAGGTAATGGCAGGATTTATTTTTCATGCATATTCGACGGTTACTTTTTCAAAAGTAATCGGCAAGATTTTTTTTTCATGCATATTCGTCGGTTAAAATTTCGAAGGTAATCGGCAGGATTTATTTTCTGCACATTCGTTGGTTACCATTTCAAAGGTAATCGGCAAGATTTATTTTTAATATATTCGTCGGATACTATTTCAAAGGTAATCGACTGGATTTATTTTCGGTAAATTCGTTGGTTACTATTTCAAAGGTAATCGGCAGGATTTATTTACTGCACATTCGTCGATTACCATTTCAAAGGTAATCGGCAGGATTTATTTTCATGCATAGTCGTCGGTTACTATTTCAAAGGTAATCGACAAGATTTATTTTCTGCACATTCGTCCGTTACCATTTCAAAGGTAATCAGGAGGCTTTATTTTCATGCACATTTGTCGGTTACCATTTCAAAGTTAATCAGCAGGATTTATTTTCATGCACATTTGTTGGTTACTATTTCAAAGGTAATCGGCAAGATTTATTTTCGTGCACATTCGTCCGTTACCATTTCAAAGGTAATCAACAGGTTTTATTTTCTTGCATATTCGTCAGTTACTATTTCGAAGGTAATCGACAAGATTTATTTTCATGCACATTCGTCGGTTACCATTTCAAAGGTAATCGGCAGGATTTATTTTCATGCACATTCGTCAGTTACTATTTCAAAAGTAATCGGCAGGATTTATTTTCTGCACATTCGTCGGTTACCATTTCAAAGGTAATCGGCAGGATTTATTTTCAGCACATTCGTCGGTTACCATTTCAAAGGTAATCGGCAGGATTTATTGTCATGCACATTCGTCGGTTACTATTTCAAAGGTAATCGGCAGGATTTATTTTTCATGCATATTCGACGGTTAGTTTTTCAAAAGTAATCGGTAAGATTTATTTTTCATGCATATTCGTCGGTTAAAATTTCAAAGGTAATCGGCAGGATTTATTTTCTGCACATTCGTTGGTTACCATTTCAAAGGTAATCGGCAAGATTTATTTTTAGTATATTCGTCGGATACTATTTCAAAGGTAATCGACTGGATTTATTTTCGGTATATTCGTTGGTTACTATTTCAAAGGTAGTCGGCAGGATTTATTTTCTGCACATTCGTCGGTTACCATTTCAAAGGTAATCGGCAGGATTTATTTTCATGCACATTCGTCGGTTACTATTTCATAGCTAATCGGTAGAATTTATTTACTGCACATTCGTCGGTTACCATTTCAAAGGTAATCGGCAGAATTTATTTTCATGCATAGTCGTCGGTTACTATTTCAAAGGTAATCGACAAGATTTATTTTCTGCACATTCGTCCGTTACCATTTCAAAGGTAATCAGGAGGCTTTATTTTCATGCACATTCGTCGGTTACCATTTCAAAGTTAATCAGCAGGATTTATTTTCATGCACATTCGTCGGTTACTATTTCAAAGGTAATCGGCAGGATTTATTTTCTGCACATTCGTCGGTTACCATTTCAAAGGTAATCGGCAGGATTTATTTTCATGCGTAGTCGTCAGTTACTATTTCCAAGGTAATCGACAAGATTTATTTTTTGCACATTTGTCCGTTACCATTTCAAAGGTAATCAGGAGGATTTATTTTCATGCACATTCGTCTGTTACTATTTCAAAGGTAATACGCAAGATTTATTTTCAGCACATTAGTCGGTTACTATTTCAAAGGTAATCGGCAGGATTTATTTATCATGCATATTCGACGGTTACTATTTCATAGCTAATCGGTAGAATTTATTTTCTGCACATTCGTCGGTTACCATTTCAAAGGTAATCGGCAGGATTTATTTTCATGCACATTCGTCGGTTACTATTTCATAGCTAATCGGTAGAATTTATTTACTGCACATTCGTCGGTTACCATTTCAAAGGTAATCGGCAGGATTTTTTTTCATGAATAGTCGTCGGTTACTATTTCAAAGGTAATCGACAAGATTTATTTTCTGCACATTCGTCCGTTACCATTTCAAAGGTAATCAGGAGGCTTTATTTTCATGCACATTCGTCGGTTACCATTTCAAAGTTAATCAGCAGGATTTATTTTCATGCACATTCGTCGGTTACTATTTCAAAGGTAATCGGCAGGATTTATTTTCATGCACATTCGTCAGTTAATATTTCAAAAGTAATCGGCAGGATTTATTTTCTGCACATTCGTCGGTTACCATTTCAAAGGTAATCGACAGGATTTATTTTCAGCACATTCGTCGGTTACCATTTCAAAGGTAATCAGCAGGATTTATTTTCAGCACATTCGTCGGTTACCATTTCAAAGGTAATCGGCAGGATTTATTTTCATGCACATTCGTCGGTTACTATTTCAAAGGTAATCGGCAGGATTTATTTTTCATGCATATTCGACGGTTACTTTTTCAAAAGTAATCGGCAAGATTTATTTTTCATGCATATTCGTCGGTTAAAATTTCAAAGGTAATCGGCAGGATTTATTTTCTGCACATTCGTTGGTTACCATTTCAAAGGTAATCGGCAAGATTTATTTTTAGTATATTCGTTGGATACTATTTCAAAGGTAATCGACTGGATTTATTTTCGGTATATTCGTTGGTTACTATTTCAAAGGTAGTCGGCAGGATTTATTTTCTGCACATTCGTCGGTTACCATTTCAAAGGTAATCGGCAGGATTTATTTTCAGCACATTCGTCGGTTACCATTTCAAAGGTAATCGGCAGGATTTATTTTCATGCACATTCGTCGGTTACTATTTCAAAGGTAATCGGCAGGATTTACTTTCTGCACATTCGTCGGTTACCATTTCAAAGGTAATCGGCAGGATTTATTTTCATGCGTAGTCGTCAGTTACTATTTCCAAGGTAATCGACAAGATTTATTTTTTGCACATTTGTCCGTTACCATTTCAAAGGTAATCAGGAGGATTTATTTTCATGCACATTCGTCTGTTACTATTTCAAAGGTAATACGCAAGATTTATATTCAGCACATTAGTCGGTTACTATTTCAAAGGTAATCGGCAGGATTTATTTTTCATGCATATTCGACGGTTACTATTTCATAGCTAATCGGTAGAATTTTTTTTCTGCACATTCGTCGGTTACCATTTCAAAGGTAATCGGCAGGATTTATTTTCATGCACATTCGTCGGTTACTATTTCATAGCTAATCGGTAGAATTTATTTACTGCACATTCGTCGGTTACCATTTCAAAGGTAATCGGCAGGATTTTTTTTCATGCATAGTCGTCGGTTACTATTTCAAAGGTAATCGAAAAGATTTATTTTCTGCACATTCGTCCGTTACCATTTCAAAGGTAATCATGAGGCTTTATTTTCATGCACATTCGTCGGTTACCATTTCAAAGTTAATCAGCATGATTTATTTTCATGCACATTAGTCGGTTACTATTTCAAAGGTAATCAGCAAGATTTATTTTCATGCACATTCGTCCGTTACCATTTCAAAGGTAATCAGCAGGTTTTATTTTCTTGCATATTAGTCAGTTACTATTTCGAAGGTAATCGACAAGATTTATATTTATGCACATTCGTCGGTTACCATTTCAAAGGTAATCGGCAGGATTTATTTTCATGCACATTCGTCAGTTACTATTTCAAAAGTAATCGGCAGGATTTATTTTCTGCACATTCGTCGGTTACCATTTCAAAGGTAATCGGCAGGATTTATTTTCAGCACATTCGTCGGTTACCATTTCAAAGGTAATCGGCAGGATTTATTTTCATGCACATTCGTCGGTTATTATTTCAAAGGTAATCGGCAGGATTTATTTTCATGCGTAGTCGTCAGTTACTATTTCCAAGGTAATCGACAAGATTTATTTTTTGCACATTTGTCCGTTACCATTTCAAAGGTAATCAGGAGGATTTATTTTCATGCACATTCGTCTGTTACTATTTCAAAGGTAATACGCAAGATTTATTTTCAGCACATTAGTCGGTTACTATTTCAAAGGTAATCGGCAGGACTTATTTTTCATGCATATTCGACGGTTACTTTTTCAAAAGTAATCGGCAAGATTTTTTTTCATGCATATTCGTCGGTTAAAATTTCAAAGGTAATCGGCAGGATTTATTTTCTGCACATTCGTTGGTTACCATTTCAAAGGTAATCGGCAAGATTTATTTTTAATATATTCGTCGGATACTATTTCAAAGGTAATCGACTGGATTTATTTTCGGTAAATTCGTTGGTTACTATTTCAAAGGTAATCGGCAGGATTTATTTACTGCACATTCGTCGATTACCATTTCAAAGGTAATCGGCAGGATTTATTTTCATGCATAGTCGTCGGTTACTATTTCAAAGGTAATCGACAAGATTTATTTTCTGCACATTCGTCCGTTACCATTTCAAAGGTAATCAGGAGGCTTTATTTTCATGCACATTCGTCGGTTACCATTTCAAAGTTAATCAGCAGGATTTATTTTCATGCACATTTGTTGGTTACTATTTCAAAGGTAATCGGCAAGATTTATTTTCGTGCACATTCGTCCGTTACCATTTCAAAGGTAATCAACAGGTTTTATTTTCTTGCATATTCGTCAGTTACTATTTCGAAGGTAATCGACAAGATTTATTTTCATGCACATTCGTCGGTTACCATTTCAAAGGTAATCGGCAGGATTTATTTTCATGCACATTCGTCAGTTACTATTTCAAAAGTAATCGGCAGGATTTATTTTCTGCACATTCGTCGGTTACCATTTCAAAGGTAATCGGCAGGATTTATTTTCAGCACATTCGTCGGTTACCATTTCAAAGGTAATCGGCAGGATTTATTTTCATGCACATTCGTCGGTTACTATTTCAAAGGTAATCGGCAGGATTTATTTTTCATGCATATTCGACGGTTACTTTTTCAAAAGTAATCGGCAAGATTTATTTTTCATGCATATTCGTCGGTTAAAATTTCAAAGGTAATCGGCAGGATTTATTTTCTGCGCATTCGTTGGTTACCATTTCAAAGGTAATCGGCAAGATTTATTTTTAGTATATTCGTCGGATACTATTTCAAAGGTAATCGACTGGATTTATTTTCGGTATATTCGTTGGTTACTATTTCAAAGGTAGTCGGCAGGATTTATTTTCTGCACATTCGTCGGTTACCATTTCAAAGGTAATCGGCAGGATTTATTTTCATGCACATTCGTCGGTTACTATTTCATAGCTAATCGGTAGAATTTATTTACTGCACATTCGTCGGTTACCATTTCAAAGGTAATCGGCAGAATTTATTTTCATGCATAGTCGTCGGTTACTATTTCAAAGGTAATCGACAAGATTTATTTTCTGCACATTCGTCCGTTACCATTTCAAAGGTAATCAGGAGGCTTTATTTTCATGCACATTCGTCGGTTACCATTTCAAAGTTAATCAGCAGGATTTATTTTCATGCACATTCGTTGGTTACTATTTCAAAGGTAATCAGCAAGATTTATTTTCATGCACATTCGTCCGTTACTATTTCAAAAGTAATCGGCAGGATTTATTTTCTGCACATTCGTCGGTTACCATTTCAAAGGTAATCGGCAGGATTTATTTTCAGCACATTCGTCGGTTACCATTTCAAAGGTAATCGGCAGGATTTATTTTCATGCACATTCGTCGGTTACTATTTCAAAGGTAATCGGCAGGATTTATTTTCTGCACATTCGTCGGTTACCATTTCAAAGGTAATCGGCAGGATTTATTTTCATGCGTAGTCGTCAGTTACTATTTCCAAGGTAATCGACAAGATTTATTTTTTGCACATTTGTCCGTTACCATTTCAAAGGTAATCAGGAGGATTTATTTTCATGCACATTCGTCTGTTACTATTTCAAAGGTAATACGCAAGATTTATTTTCAGCACATTAGTCGGTTACTATTTCAAAGGTAATCGGCAGGATTTATTTATCATGCATATTCGACGGTTACTATTTCATAGCTACTCGGTAGAATTTATTTTCTGCACATTCGTCGGTTACCATTTCAAAGGTAATCGGCAGGATTTATTTTCATGCACATTCGTCGGTTACTATTTCATAGCTAATCGGTAGAATTTATTTACTGCACATTCGTCGGTTACCATTTCAAAGGTAATCGGCAGGATTTTTTTTCATGCATAGTCGTTGGTTACTATTTCAAAGGTAATCGACAAGATTTATTTTCTGCACATTTGTCCGTTACCATTTTAAAGGTAATCAGGAGGCTTTATTTTCATGCACATTCGTCGGTTACCATTTCAAAGTTAATCAGCAGGATTTATTTTCACGCACATTCGTCGGTTACTATTTCAAAGGTAATCAGCAAGATTTATTTTCATGCACATTCGTCCGTTACCATTTCAAAGGTAATCAGCAGGTTTTATTTTCTTGCATATTAGTCAGTTACTATTTCGAAGGTAATCGACAAGATTTATTTTTATGCACATTCGTCGGTTACCATTTCAAAGGTAATCGGCAGGATTTATTTTCATGCACATTCGTCAGTTACTATCTCAAAAGTAATCGGCAGGATTTATTTTCTGCACATTCGTCGGTTACCATTTCAAAGGTAATCGGCAGGATTTATTTTCAGCACATTCGTCGGTTACCATTTCAAAGGTAATCGGCAGGATTTATTTTCATGCACATTCGTCGGTTACTATTTCAAAGGTAATCGGCAGGATTTATTTTCATGCACATTCGTCGGTTACTATTTCATAGCTAATCGGTAGAATTTATTTACTGCACATTCGTCGGTTACCATTTCAAAGGTAATCGGCAGAATTTATTTTCATGCATAGTCGTCGGTTACTATTTCAAAGGTAATCGACAAGATTTATTTTCTGCACATTCGTCCGTTACCATTTCAAAGGTAATCAGGAGGCTTTATTTTCATGCACATTCGTCGGTTACCATTTCAAAGTTAATCAGCAGGATTTATTTTCATGCACATTCGTTGGTTACTATTTCAAAGGTAATCAGCAAGATTTATTTTCATGCACATTCGTCCGTTACCATTTCAAAGGTAATCAACAGGTTTTATTTTCTTGCATATTCGTCAGTTACTATTTCAAAGGTAATCGACAAGATTTATTTTCATGCACATTCGTCGGTTACCATTTCAAAGGTAATCGGCAGGATTTATTTTCATGCACATTCGTCAGTTACTATTTCAAAAGTAATCGGCAGGATTTATTTTCTGCACATTCGTCGGTTACCATTTCAAAGGTAATCGGCAGGATTTATTTTCAGCACATTCGTCGGTTACCATTTCAAAGGTAATCGGCAGGATTTATTTTCATGCACATTCGTCGGTTACTATTTCATAGCTAATCGGTAGAATTTATTTACTGCACATTCGTCGGTTACCATTTCAAAGGTAATCGGCAGGATTTTTTTTCATGCATAGTCGTCGGTTACTATTTCAAAGGTAATCGACAGGATTTATTTTCTGCACATTCGTCCGTTACCATTTTAAAGGTAATCAGGAGGCTTTATTTTCATGCACATTCGTCGGTTACCATTTCAAAGTTAATCAGCAGGATTTATTTTCATGCACATTCGTCGGTTACTATTTCAAAGGTAATCAGCAAGATTTATTTTCATGCACATTCGTCCGTTACCATTTCAAAGGTAATCAGCAAGTTTTATTTTCTTGCATATTAGTCAGTTACTATTTCGAAGGTAATCGACAAGATTTATTTTTATGCACATTCGTCGGTTACCATTTCAAAGGTAATCGGCAGGATTTATTTTCATGCACATTCGTCAGTTACTATCTCAAAAGTAATCGGCAGGATTTATTTTCTGCACATTCGTCGGTTACCATTTCAAAGGTAATCGGCAGGATTTATTTTCAGCACATTCGTCGGTTACCATTTCAAAGGTAATCGGCAGGATTTATTTTCATGCACATTCGTCGGTTACTATTTCAAAGGTAATCGGCAGGATTTATTTTCATGCACATTCGTCGGTTACTATTTCATAGCTAATCGGTAGAATTTATTTACTGCACATTCGTCGGTTACCATTTCAAAGGTAATCGGCAGAATTTATTTTCATGCATAGTCGTCGGTTACTATTTCAAAGGTAATCGACAAGATTTATTTTCTGCACATTCGTCCGTTACCATTTCAAAGGTAATCAGGAGGCTTTATTTTCATGCACATTCGTCGGTTACCATTTCAAAGTTAATCAGCAGGATTTATTTTCATGCACATTCGTTGGTTACTATTTCAAAGGTAATCAGCAAGATTTATTTTCATGCACATTCGTCCGTTACCATTTCAAAGGTAATCAACAGGTTTTATTTTCTTGCATATTCGTCAGTTACTATTTCAAAGGTAATCGACAAGATTTATTTTCATGCACATTCGTCGGTTACTATTTCAAAGGTAATCGACAGGATTTATTTTCTGCACATTCGTCAGTTACCATTTCCAAGGTAATCGGCAGGATTTATTTTCATGCGTAGTCGTCAGTTACTATTTCCAAGGTAATCGACAAGATTTATTTTTTGCACATTTGTCCGTTACCATTTCAAAGGTAATCAGGAGGATTTATTTTCATGCACATTCATCTGTTACTATTTCAAAGGTAATACGCAAGATTTATTTTCAGCACATTAGTCGGTTACTATTTCAAAGGTAATCGGCAGGATTTATTTATCATGCATATTCGACGGTTACTACTTCATAGCTAATCGGTAGAATTTATTTTCTGCACATTCGTCGGTTACCATTTCAATGGTAATCGGCAGGATTTATTTTCACGCACATTCGTCGGTTACTATTTCATAGCTAATCGGTAGAATTTATTTACTGCACATTCGTCGGTTACCATTTCAAAGGTAATCGGCAGGATTTTTTTTCATGCATAGTCGTCGGTTACTATTTCAAAGGTAATCGACAAGATTTATTTTCTGCACATTCGTCCGTTACCATTTTAAAGGTAATCAGGAGGCTTTATTTTCATGCACATTCGTCGGTTACCATTTCAAAGTTAATCAGCAGGATTTATTTTCATGCACATTCGTCGGTTACTATTTCAAAGGTAATCAGCAAGATTTATTTTCATGCACATTCGTCCGTTACCATTTCAAAGGTAATCAGCAGGTTTTATTTTCTTGCATATTAGTCAGTTACTATTTCGAAGGTAATCGACAAGATTTATTTTTATGCACATTCGTCGGTTACCATTTCAAAGGTAATCGGCAGGATTTATTTTCATGCACATTCGTCAGTTACTATCTCAAAAGTAATCGGCAGGATTTATTTTCAGCACATTCGTCGGTTACCATTTCAAAGGTAATCGGCAGGATTTATTTTCATGCACATTCGTCGGTTACTATTTCAAAGGTAATCGGCAGGATTTATTTTCATGCACATTCGTCAGTTACTATTTCAAAAGTAATCGGCAGGATTTATTTTCTGCACATTCGTCGGTTACCATTTCAAAGGTAATCGGCAGGATTTATTTTCAGCACATTCGTCGGTTACCATTTCAAAGGTAATCGGCAGGATTTATTTTCAGCACATTCGTCGGTTACCATTTCAAAGGTAATCGGCAGGATTTATTTTCATGCACATTCATCGGTTACTATTTCAAAGGTAATCTGCAGGATTTATTTTTCATGCATATTCGACGGTTACTTTTTCAAAAGTAATCGGCAAGATTTATTTTTCATGCATATTCGTCGGTTAAAATTTCAAAGGTAATCGGCAGGATTTATTTTCTGCACATTCGTTGGTTACCATTTCAAAGGTAATCGGCAAGATTTATTTTTAGTATATTCGTCGGATACTATTTCAAAGGTAATCGACTGGATTTATTTTCGGTATATTCGTTGGTTGCTATTTCAAAGGTAGTCGGCAGGATTTATTTTCTGCACATTCGTCGGTTACCATTTCAAAGGTAATCGGCAGGATTTATTTTCAGCACATTCGTCGGTTACCATTTCAAAGGTAATCGGCAGGATTTATTTTCATGCACATTCGTCGGTTACTATTTCAAAGGTAATCGGCAGGATTTATTTTCTGCACATTCGTCGGTTACCATTTCAAAGGTAATCGGCAGGATTTATTTTCATGCGTAGTCGTCAGTTACTATTTCCAAGGTAATCGACAAGATTTATTTTTTGCACATTTGTCCGTTACCATTTCAAAGGTAATCAGGAGGATTTATTTTCATGCACATTCGTCTGTTACTATTTCAAAGGTAATACGCAAGATTTATTTTCAGCACATTAGTCGGTTACTATTTCAAAGGTAATCGGCAGGATTTATTTATCATGCATATTCGACGGTTACTACTTCATAGCTAATCGGTAGAATTTATTTTCTGCACATTCGTCGGTTACCATTTCAAAGGTAATCGGCAGGATTTATTTTCATGCACATTCGTCGGTTACTATTTCATAGCTAATCGGTAGAATTTATTTACTGCACATTCGTCGGTTACCATTTCAAAGGTAATCGGCAGGATTTTTTTTCATGCATAGTCGTCGGTTACTATTTCAAAGGTAATCGACAAGATTTATTTTCTGCACATTCGTCCGTTACCATTTTAAAGGTAATCAGGAGGCTTTATTTTCATGCACATTCGTCGGTTACCATTTCAAAGTTAATCAGCAGGATTTATTTTCATGCACATTCGTCGGTTACTATTTCAAAGGTAATCAGCAAGATTTATTTTCATGCACATTCGTCCGTTACCATTTCAAAGGTAATCAGCAGGTTTTATTTTCTTGCATATTAGTCAGTTACTATTTCGAAGGTAATCGACAAGATTTATTTTTATGCACATTCGTCGGTTACCATTTCAAAGGTAATCGGCAGGATTTATTTTCATGCACATTCGTCAGTTACTATCTCAAAAGTAATCGGCAGGATTTATTTTCTGCACATTCGTCGGTTACCATTTCAAAGGTAATCGGCAGGATTTATTTTCAGCACATTCGTCGGTTACCATTTCAAAGGTAATCGGCAGGATTTATTTTCATGCACATTCGTCGGTTACTATTTCAAAGGTAATCGGCAGGATTTATTTTCATGCACATTCGTCAGTTACTATTTCAAAAGTAATCGGCAGGATTTATTTTCTGCACATTCGTCTGTTACCATTTCAAAGGTAATCGGCAGGATTTATTTTCAGCACATTCGTCGGTTACCATTTCAAAGGTAATCGACAGGATTTATTTTCAGCACATTCGTCGGTTACCATTTCAAAGGTAATCGGCAGGATTTATTTTCATGCACATTCGTCGGTTACTATTTCAAAGGTAATCGGCAGGATTTATTTTTCATGCATATTCGACGGTTACTTTTTCAAAAGTAATCGGCAAGATTTATTTTTCATGCATATTCGTCGGTTAAAATTTCAAAGGTAATCGGCAGGATTTATTTTCTGCACATTCGTTGGTTACCATTTCAAAGGAAATCGGCAAGATTTATTTTTAGTATATTCGTCGGATACTATTTCAAAGGTAATCGACTGGATTTATTTTTGGTATATTCGTTGGTTACTATTTCAAAGGTAGTCGGCAGGATTTATTTTCTGCACATTCGTCGGTTACCATTTCAAAGGTAATCGGCAAGATTTATTTTCAGCACATTCGTCGGTTACCATTTCAAAGGTAATCGGCAGGATTTATTTTCATGGACATTCGTCGGTTACTATTTCAAAGGTAATCGGCAGGATTTATTTTCTGCACATTCGTCGGTTACCATTTCAAAGGTAATCGGCAGGATTTATTTTCATGCGTAGTCGTCAGTTACTATTTCCAAGGTAATCGACAAGATTTATTTTTTGCACATTTGTCCGTTACCATTTCAAAGGTAATCAGGAGGATTTATTTTCATGCACATTCGTCTGTTACTATTTCAAAGGTAATACGCAAGATTTATTTTCAGCACATTAGTCGGTTACTATTTCAAAGGTAATCGGCAGGATTTATTTATCATGCATATTCGACGGTTACTACTTCATAGCTAATCGGTAGAATTTATTTTCTGCACATTCGTCGGTTACCATTTCAAAGGTAATCGGCAGGATTTATTTTCATGCACATTCGTCGGTTACTATTTCATAGCTAATCGGTAGAATTTATTTACTGCACATTCGTCGGTTACCATTTCAAAGGTAATCGGCAGGATTTTTTTTCATGCATAGTCGTCGGTTACTATTTCAAAGGTAATCGACAAGATTTATTTTCTGCACATTCGTCCGTTACCATTTTAAAGGTAATCAGGAGGCTTTATTTTCATGCACATTCGTCGGTTACCATTTCAAAGTTAATCAGCAGGATTTATTTTCATGCACATTCGTCGGTTACTATTTCAAAGGTAATCAGCAAGATTTATTTTCATGCACATTCGTCCGTTACCATTTCAAAGGTAATCAGCAGGTTTTATTTTCTTGCATATTAGTCAGTTACTATTTCGAAGGTAATCGACAAGATTTATTTTTATGCACATTCGTCGGTTACCATTTCAAAGGTAATCGGCAGGATTTATTTTCATGCACATTCGTCAGTTACTATCTCAAAAGTAATCGGCAGGATTTATTTTCTGCACATTCGTCGGTTACCATTTCAAAGGTAATCGGCAGGATTTATTTTCAGCACATTCGTCGGTTACCATTTCAAAGGTAATCGGCAGGATTTATTTTCATGCACATTCGTCGGTTACTATTTCAAAGGTAATCGGCAGGATTTATTTTCATGCACATTCGTCAGTTACTATTTCAAAAGTAATCGGCAGGATTTATTTTCTGCACATTCGTCTGTTACCATTTCAAAGGTAATCGGCAGGATTTATTTTCAGCACATTCGTCGGTTACCATTTCAAAGGTAATCGACAGGATTTATTTTCAGCACATTCGTCGGTTACCATTTCAAAGGTAATCGGCAGGATTTATTTTCATGCACATTCGTCGGTAACTATTTCAAAGGTAATCGGCAGGATTTATTTTTCATGCATATTCGACGGTTACTTTTTCAAAAGTAATCGGCAAGATTTATTTTTCATGCATATTCGTCGGTTAAAATTTCAAAGGTAATCGGCAGGATTTATTTTCTGCACATTCGTTGGTTACCATTTCAAAGGAAATCGGCAAGATTTATTTTTAGTATATTCGTCGGATACTATTTCAAAGGTAATCGACTGGATTTATTTTTGGTATATTCGTTGGTTACTATTTCAAAGGTAGTCGGCAGGATTTATTTTCTGCACATTCGTCGGTTACCATTTCAAAGGTAATCGGCAAGATTTATTTTCAGCACATTCGTCGGTTACCATTTCAAAGGTAATCGGCAGGATTTATTTTCATGCACATTCGTCGGTTACTATTTCAAAGGTAATCGGCAGGATTTATTTTCTGCACATTCGTCGGTTACCATTTCAAAGGTAATCGGCAGGATTTATTTTCATGCGTAGTCGTCAGTTACTATTTCCAAGGTAATCGACAAGATTTATTTTTTGCACATTTGTCCGTTACCATTTCAAAGGTAATCAGGAGGATTTATTTTCATGCACATTCGTCTATTACTATTTCAAAGGTAATACGCAAGATTTATTTTCAGCACATTAGTCGGTTACTATTTCAAAGGTAATCGGCAGGATTTATTTTTCATGCATATTCGACGGTTACTATTTCATAGCTAATCGGTAGAATTTTTTTCTGCACATTCGTCGGTTACCATTTCAAAGGTAATCGGCAGGATTTATTTTCATGCACATTCGTCGGTTACTATTTCATAGCTAATCGGTAGAATTTATTTACTGCACATTCGTCGGTTACCATTTCAAAGGTAATCGGCAGGATTTTTTTTCATGCATAGTCGTCGGTTACTATTTCAAAGGTAATCAACAAGATTTATTTTCTGCACATTCGTCCGTTACCATTTCAAAGGTAATCAGGAGGCTTTATTTTCATGCACATTCGTCGGTTACCATTTCAAAGTTAATCAGCAGGATTTATTTTCATGCACATTCGTCGGTTACTATTTCAAAGGTAATCAGCAAGATTTATTTTCATGCACATTCGTCCGTTACCATTTCAAAGGTAATCAGCAGGTTTTATTTTCTTGCATATTAGTCAGTTACTATTTCGAAGGTAATCGACAAGATTTATTTTTATGCACATTCGTCGGTTACCATTTCAAAGGTAATCGGCAGGATTTATTTTAATGCACATTCGTTAGTTACCATTTCAAAGGTAATCGGCAGGATTTATTTTCAGCACATTCGTCGGTTACCATTTCAAAGGTAATCGGCAGGATTTATTTTCAGCACATTCGTCGGTTACCATTTCAAAGGTAATCGGCAGGATTTATTTTCATGCACATTCGTCGGT
Organism: Medicago lupulina; assembly: GCA_958299785.1. Taxonomy (NCBI): domain Eukaryota; kingdom Viridiplantae; phylum Streptophyta; class Magnoliopsida; order Fabales; family Fabaceae; genus Medicago; species Medicago lupulina. The sequence goes on from OY283142.1 coordinate 34,753,510, forward strand.
TACTATTTCATAGCTAATCGGTAGAATTTATTTACTGCACATTCGTCGGTTACCATTTCAAAGGTAATCGGCAGGATTTTTTTTCATTCATAGTCGTCGGTTACTATTTCAAAGGTAATCGACAAGATTTATTTTCTGCACATTCGTCCGTTACCATTTCAAAGGTAATCAGGAGGCTTTATTTTCATGCACATTCGTCGGTTACCATTTCAAAGTTAATCAGCAGGATTTATTTTCATGCACATTCGTCGGTTACTATTTCAAAGGTAATCAGCAAGATTTATTTTCATGCACATTCGTCCGTTACCATTTCAAAGGTAATCAGCAGGTTTTATTTTCTTGCATATTAGTCAGTTACTATTTCGAAGGTAATCGACAAGATTTATTTTTATGCACATTCGTCGGTTACCATTTCAAAGGTAATCGGCAGGATTTATTTTCACGCACATTCGTCAGTTACTATTTCAAAAGTAATCGGCAGGATTTATTTTCTGCACATTCGTCGGTTACCATTTCAAAAGTAATCGGCAGGATTTATTTTCAGCACATTCGTCGGTTACCATTTCAAAGGTAATCGGCAGGATTTATTTTCATGCACATTCGTCGGTTACTATTTCAAAGGTAATCGGCAGGATTTATTTTCATGCACATTCGTCAGTTACTATTTCAAAAGTAATCGGCAGGATTTATTTTCTGCACATTCGTCGGTTACCATTTCAAAGGTAATCGGCAGGATTTATTTTCAGCACATTCGTCGGTTACCATTTCAAAGGTAATCGGCAGGATTTATTTTCAGCACATTCGTCGGTTACCATTTCAAAGGTAATCGGCAGGATTTATTTTCATGCACATTCGTCGGTTACTATTTCAAAGGTAATCGGCAGGATTTATTTTTCATGCATATTCGACGGTTACTTTTTCAAAAGTAATCGGCAAGATTTATTTTTCATGCATATTCGTCGGTTAAAATTTCAAAGGTAATCGGCAGGATTTATTTTCTGCACATTCGTTGGTTACCATTTCAAAGGTAATCGGCTAGATTTATTTTTAGTATATTCGTCGGATACTATTTCAAAGGTAATCGACTGGATTTATTTTCGGTATATTCGTTGGTTACTATTTCAAAGGTAGTCGGCAGGATTTATTTTCTGCACATTCGTCGGTTACCATTTCAAAGGTAATCGGCAGGATTTATTTTCAGCACATTCGTCGGTTACCATTTCAAAGGTAATCGGCAGGATTTATTTTCATGCACATTCGTCGGTTACCATTTCAAAGGTAATCGGCAGGATTTATTTTCATGCACATTCGTCGGTTACTATTTCAAAGGTAATCGGCAGGATTTATTTTCTGCACATTCGTCGGTTACCATTTCAAAGGTAATCGGCAGGATTTATTTTCATGCGTAGTCGTCAGTTACTATTTCCAAGGTAATCGACAAGATTTATTTTTTGCACATTTGTCCGTTACCATTTCAAAGGTAATCAGGAGGATTTATTTTCATGCACATTCGTCTGTTACTATTTCAAAGGTAATACGCAAGATTTATTTTCAGCACATTAGTCGGTTACTATTTCAAAGGTAATCGGCAGGATTTATTTTTCATGCATATTCGACGGTTACTATTTCATAGCTAATCGGTAGAATTTATTTACTGGACATTCGTCGGTTACCATTTCAAAGGTAATCGGCAGGATTTTTTTTCATTCATAGTCGTCGGTTACTATTTCAAAGGTAATCGACAAGATTTATTTTCTGCACATTCGTCCGTTACCATTTCAAAGGTAATCAGGAGGCTTTATTTTCATGCACATTCGTCGGTTACCATTTCAAAGTTAATCAGCAGGATTTATTTTCATGCACATTCGTCGGTTACTATTTCAAAGGTAATCAGCAAGATTTATTTTCATGCACATTCGTCCGTTACCATTTCAAAGGTAATCAGCAGGTTTTATTTTCTTGCATATTAGTCAGTTACTATTTCGAAGGTAATCGACAAGATTTATTTTTATGCACATTCGTCGGTTACCATTTCAAAGGTAATCGGCAGGATTTATTTTCATGCACATTCGTCAGTTACTATTTCAAAAGTAATCGGCAGGATTTATTTTCTGCACATTCGTCGGTTACCATTTCAAAGGTAATCGGCAGGATTTATTTTCATGCACATTCGTCGGTTACTATTTCATAGCTAATCGGTAGGATTTATTTACTGCACATTCGTCGGTTACCATTTCAAAGGTAATCGGCAGGATTTTTTTTCATTCATAGTCGTCGGTTACTATTTCAAAGGTAATCGACAAGATTTATTTTCTGCACATTCGTCCGTTACCATTTCAAAGGTAATCAGGAGGCTTTATTTTCATGCACATTCGTCGGTTACCATTTCAAAGTTAATCAGCAGGATTTATTTTCATGCACATTCGTCGGTTACTATTTCAAAGGTAATCAGCAAGATTTATTTTCATGCACATTCGTCCGGTACCATTTCAAAGGTAATCAGCAGGTTTTATTTTCTTGCATATTAGTCAGTTACTATTTCGAAGGTAATCGACAAGATTTATTTTTATGCACATTCGTCGGTTACCATTTCAAAGGTAATCGGCAGGATTTATTTTCATGCACATTCGTCAGTTACTATTTCAAAAGTAATCGGCAGGATTTATTTTCTGCACATTCGTCGGTTACCATTTCAAAGGTAATAGGCAGGATTTATTTTCAGCACATTCGTCGGTTACCATTTCAAAGGTAATCGGCAGGATTTATTTTCAGCACATTCGTCGGTTACCATTTCAAAGGTAATCGGCAGGATTTATTTTCATGCACATTCGTCGGTTACTATTTCAAAGGTAATCGGCAGGATTTATTTTTCATGCATATTCGACGGTTACTTTTTCAAAAGTAATCGGCAAGATTTATTTTTCATGCATATTCGTCGGTTAAAATTTCAAAGGTAATCGGCAGGATTTATTTTCTGCACATTCGTTGGTTACCATTTCAAAGGTAATCGGCAAGATTTATTTTTAGTATATTCGTCGGATACTATTTCAAAGGTAATCGACTGGATTTATTTTCGGTATATTCGTTGGTTACTATTTCAAAGGTAGTCGGCAGGATTTATTTTCTGCACATTCGTCGGTTACCATTTCAAAGGTAATCGGCAGGATTTATTTTCAGCACATTCGTCGGTTACCATTTCAAAGGTAATCGGCAGGATTTATTTTCATGCACATTCGTCGGTTACCATTTCAAAGGTAATCGGCAGGATTTATTTTCATGCACATTCGTCGGTTACTATTTCAAAGGTAATCGGCAGGATTTATTTTCTGCACATTCGTCGGTTACCATTTCAAAGGTAATCGGCAGGATTTATTTTCATGCGTAGTCGTCAGTTACTATTTCCAAGGTAATCGACAAGATTTATTTTTTGCACATTTGTCCGTTACCATTTCAAAGGTAATCAGGAGGATTTATTTTCATGCACATTCGTCGGTTACCATTTCAAAGGTAATCGGCAGGATTTTTTTTCATTCATAGTCGTCGGTTACTATTTCAAAGGTAATCGACAAGATTTATTTTCTGCACATTCGTCCGTTACCATTTCAAAGGTAATCAGGAGGCTTTATTTTCATGCACATTCGTCGGTTACCATTTCAAAGTTAATCAGCAGGATTTATTTTCATGCACATTCGTCGGTTACTATTTCAAAGGTAATCAGCAAGATTTATTTTCATGCACATTCGTCCGTTACCATTTCAAAGGTAATCAGCAGGTTTTATTTTCTTGCATATTAGTCAGTTACTATTTCGAAGGTAATCGACAAGATTTATTTTTATGCACATTCGTCGGTTACCATTTCAAAGGTAATCGGCAGGATTTATTTTCATGCACATTCGTCAGTTACTATTTCAAAAGTAATCGGCAGGATTTATTTTCTGCACATTCGTCGGTTACCATTTCAAAGGTAATCGGCAGGATTTATTTTCAGCACATTCGTCGGTTACCATTTCAAAGGTAATCGGCAGGATTTATTTTCAGCACATTCGTCGGTTACCATTTCAAAGGTAATCGGCAGGATTTATTTTCATGCACATTCGTCGGTTACTATTTCAAAGGTAATCGGCAGGATTTATTTTTCATGCATATTCGACGGTTACTTTTTCAAAAGTAATCGGCAAGATTTATTTTTCATGCATATTCGTCGGTTAAAATTTCAAAGGTAATCGGCAGGATTTATTTTCTGCACATTCGTTGGTTACCATTTCAAAGGTAATCGGCAAGATTTATTTTTAGTATATTCGTCGGATACTATTTCAAAGGTAATCGACTGGATTTATTTTCGGTATATTCGTTGGTTACTATTTCAAAGGTAGTCGGCAGGATTTATTTTCTGCACATTCGTCGGTTACCATTTCAAAGGTAATCGGCAGGATTTATTTTCAGCACATTCGTCGGTTACCATTTCAAAGGTAATCGGCAGGATTTATTTTCATGCACATTCGTCGGTTACCATTTCAAAGGTAATCGGCAGGATTTATTTTCATGCACATTCGTCGGTTACTATTTCAAAGGTAATCGGCAGGATTTATTTTCTGCACATTCGTCGGTTACCATTTCAAAGGTAATCGGCAGGATTTATTTTCATGCGTAGTCGTCAGTTACTATTTCCAAGGTAATCGACAAGATTTATTTTTTGCACATTTGTCCGTTACCATTTCAAAGGTAATCAGGAGGATTTATTTTCATGCACATTCGTCTGTTACTATTTCAAAGGTAATACGCAAGATTTATTTTCAGCACATTAGTCGGTTACTATTTCAAAGGTAATCGGCAGGATTTATTTTTCATGCATATTCGACGGTTACTATTTCATAGCTAATCGGTAGAATTTATTTACTGGACATTCGTCGGTTACCATTTCAAAGGTAATCGGCAGGATTTTTTTTCATTCATAGTCGTCGGTTACTATTTCAAAGGTAATCGACAAGATTTATTTTCTGCACATTCGTCCGTTACCATTTCAAAGGTAATCAGGAGGCTTTATTTTCATGCACATTCGTCGGTTACCATTTCAAAGTTAATCAGCAGGATTTATTTTCATGAACATTCGTCGGTTACTATTTCAAAGGTAATCAGCAAGATTTATTTTCATGCACATTCGTCCGTTACCATTTCAAAGGTAATCAGCAGGTTTTATTTTCTTGCATATTAGTCAGTTACTATTTCGAAGGTAATCGACAAGATTTATTTTTATGCACATTCGTCGGTTACCATTTCAAAGGTAATCGGCAGGATTTATTTTCATGCACATTCGTCAGTTACTATTTCAAAAGTAATCGGCAGGATTTATTTTCTGCACATTCGTCGGTTACCATTTCAAAGGTAATCGGCAGGATTTATTTTCATGCACATTCGTCGGTTACTATTTCATAGCTAATCGGTAGAATTTATTTACTGCACATTCGTCGGTTACCATTTCAAAGGTAATCGGCAGGATTTTTTTTCATTCATAGTCGTCGGTTACTATTTCAAAGGTAATCGACAAGATTTATTTTCTGCACATTCGTCCGTTACCATTTCAAAGGTAATCAGGAGGCTTTATTTTCATGCACATTCGTCGGTTACCATTTCAAAGTTAATCAGCAGGATTTATTTTCATGCACATTCGTCGGTTACTATTTCAAAGGTAATCAGCAAGATTTATTTTCATGCACATTCGTCCGTTACCATTTCAAAGGTAATCAGCAGGTTTTATTTTCTTGCATATTAGTCAATTACTATTTCGAAGGTAATCGACAAGATTTATTTTTATGCACATTCGTCGGTTACCATTTCAAAGGTAATCGGCAGGATTTATTTTCATGCACATTCGTCAGTTACTATTTCAAAAGTAATCGGCAGGATTTATTTTCTGCACATTCGTCGGTTACCATTTCAAAGGTAATCGGCAGGATTTATTTTCAGCACATTCGTCGGTTACCATTTCAAAGGTAATCGGCAGGATTTATTTTCATGCACATTCGTCGGTTACTATTTCAAAGGTAATCGGCAGGATTTATTTTCATGCACATTCGTCAGTTACTATTTCAAAAGTAATCGGCAGGATTTATTTTCTGCACATTCGTCGGTTACCATTTCAAAGGTAATCGGCAGGATTTATTTTCAGCACATTCGTCGGTTACCATTTCAAAGGTAATCGGCAGGATTTATTTTCAGCACATTCGTCGGTTACCATTTCAAAGGTAATCGGCAGGATTTATTTTCATGCACATTCGTCGGTTACTATTTCAAAGGTAATCGGCAGGATTTATTTTTCATGCATATTCGACGGTTACTTTTTCAAAAGTAATCGGCAAGATTTATTTTTCATGCATATTCGTCGGTTAAAATTTCAAAGGTAATCGGCAGGATTTATTTTCTGCACATTCGTTGGTTACCATTTCAAAGGTAATCGGCAAGATTTATTTTTAGTATATTCGTCGGATACTATTTCAAAGGTAATCGACTGGATTTATTTTCGGTATATTCGTTGGTTACTATTTCAAAGGTAGTCGGCAGGATTTATTTTCTGCACATTCGTCGGTTACCATTTCAAAGGTAATCGGCAGGATTTATTTTCATGCACATTCGTCGGTTACTATTTCATAGCTAATCGGTAGAATTTATTTACTGCACATTCGTCGGTTACCATTTCAAAGGTAATCGGCAGAATTTATTTTCATGCATAGTCGTCGGTTACTATTTCAAAGGTAATCGACAAGATTTATTTTCTGCACATTCGTCCGTTACCATTTCAAAGGTAATCAGGAGGCTTTATTTTCATGCACATTCGTCGGTTACCATTTCAAAGTTAATCAGCAGGATTTATTTTCATGCACATTCGTTGGTTACTATTTCAAAGGTAATCAGCAAGATTTATTTTCATGCACATTCGTCCGTTACCATTTCAAAGGTAATCAACAGGTTTTATTTTCTTGCATATTCGTCAGTTACTATTTCGAAGGTAATCGACAAGATTTATTTTCATGCACATTCGTCGGTTACCATTTCAAAGGTAATCGGCAGGATTTATTTTCAGCATATTCGTCGGTTACCATTTCAAAGGTAATCGGCAGGATTTATTTTCATGCACATTCGTCAGTTACTATTTCAAAAGTAATCGGCAGGATTTATTTTCTGCACATTCGTCGGTTACCATTTCAAAGGTAATCGGCAGGATTTATTTTCAGCATATTCGTCGGTTACCATTTCAAAGGTAATCGGCAGGATTTATTTTCATGCACATTCGTCGGTTACTATTTCAAAGGTAATCGGCAGGATTTATTTTTCATGCATATTCGACGGTTACTTTTTCAAAAGTAATCGGCAAGATTTATTTTTCATGCATATTCGTCGGTTAAAATTTCAAAGGGAATCGGCAGGATTTATTTTCTGCACGTTCGTTGGTTACCATTTCAAAGGTAATCGGCAAGATTTATTTTTAGTCTATTCGTCGGATACTATTTCAAAGGTAATCGACTGGATTTATTTTCGGTATATTCGTCGGTTACTATTTCAAAGGTAATCGGCAGGATTTATTTTCTGCACATTCGTCGGTTACCATTTCAAAGGTAATCGGCAGGATTTATTTTCATGCACATTCGTCGGTTACTATTTCATAGCTAATCGGTAGAATTTATTTACTGCACATTCGTCGGTTACCATTTCAAAGGTAATCGGCAGGATTTATTTTCATGCATAGTCGTTGGTTACTATTTCAAAGGTAATCGACAAGATTTATTTTCTGCACATTCGTCCGTTACCATTTCAAAGGTAATCAGGAGGCTTTATTTTCATGCACATTCGTCGGTTACCATTTCAAAGTTAATCAGCAGGATTTATTTTCATGCACATTCGTCGGTTACTATTTCAAAGGTAATCAGCAAGATTTATTTTCATGCACATTCGTCCGTTACCATTTCAAAGGTAATCAGCAGGTTTTATTTTCTTGCATATTAGTCAGTTACTATTTCGAAGGTAATTGACAAGATTTATTTTTATGCACATTCGTCGGTTACCATTTCAAAGGTAATCGGCAGGATTTATTTTCAGCACATTCGTCGGTTACCATTTCAAAGGTAATCGGCAGGATTTATTTTCATGCACATTCGTCGGTTACTATTTCAAAGGTAATCGGCAGGATTTATTTTCTGCACATTCGTCGGTTACCATTTCAAAGGTAATCGGCAGGATTTATTTTCATGCGTAGTCGTCAGTTACTATTTCCAAGGTAATCGACAAGATTTATTTTTTGCACATTTGTCCGTTACCATTTCAAAGGTAATCAGGAGGATTTATTTTCATGCACATTCGTCTGTTACTATTTGAAAGGTAATACGCAAGATTTATTTTCAACACATTAGTCGGTTACTATTTCAAAGGTAATCGGCAGGATTTATTTTTCATGCATATTCGACGGTTACTATTTCATAGCTAATCGGTAGAATTTATTTTCTGCACATTCGTCGGTTACCATTTCAAAGGTAATCGGCAGGATTTATTTTCATGCACATTCGTCGGTTACTATTTCATAGCTAATCGGTAGATTTTATTTACTGCACATTCGTCGGTTACCATTTCAAAGGTAATCGGCAGGATTTTTTTTCATGCATAGTCGTCGGTTACTGTTTCAAAGGTAATCGACAAGATTTATTTTCTGCACATTCGTCCGTTACCATTTCAAAGGTAATCAGGAGGCTTTATTTTCATGCATATTAGTCAGTTACTATTTCGAAGGTAATCGACAAGATTTATTTTTATGCACATTCGTCGGTTACCATTTCAAAGGTAATCGGCAGGATTTATTTTCATGCACATTCGTCAGTTACTATTTCAAAAGTAATCGGCAGGATTTATTTTCTGCACATTCGTCAGTTACCATTTCAAAGGTAATCGGCAGGATTTATTTTCAGCACATTCGTCGGTTACCATTTCAAAGGTAATCGGCAGGATTTATTTTCATGCACATTCGTCGGTTACTATTTCAAAGGTAATCGGCAGGATTTATTTTCTGCACATTCGTCGGTTACCATTTTAAAGGTAATCGGCAGGATTTATTTTCATGCGTAGTCGTCAGTTACTATTTCCAAGGTAATCGACAAGATTTATTTTTTGCACATTTGTCCGTTACAATTTCAAAGGTAATCAGGAGGATTTATTTTCATGCACATTCGTCTGTTACTATTTCAAAGGTAACACGCAAGATTTATTTTCAGCACATTAGTCGGTTACTTTTTCAAAAGTAATCGGCAAGATTTTTTTTTCATGCATATTCGTCGGTTAAAATTTCAAAGGTAATCGGCAGGACTTATTTTCTGCACATTCGTTGGTTACCAGTTCAAAGGTAATCGGCAAGATTTATTTTTAATATATTCGTCGGATACTATTTCAAAGGTAATCGACTGGATTTATTTTCGGCATATTCGTCGGTTACTATTTCAAAGGTAATCGGCAGGATTTATTTTCTGCACATTTGTCGGTTACCATTTCAAAGGTAATCGGCAGGATTTATTTTCATGCACATTCGTCGGTTACTATTTCAAAAGTAATCTGCAGGATTTATTTTCTGCACATTCGTCGGTTACCATTTCAAAGGTAATCGGCAGGATTTATTTTCATCACATTCGTAGGTTACCATTTCAAAGGTAATCGGCAGGATTTATTTTCATGCTCATTCGTCAGTTACCATTTCAAAGGTAATCGGCAGGATTTATTTTCTTGCACATTCGTCGGTTACTATTTCAAAGGTAATCGGCAGGATTTATTTTCATGCTCATTCGTCAGTTACCATTTCAAAGGTAATCGGCAGGATTTATTTTCTTGCTCATTCGTCGGTTACTATTTCAAAGGTAATCGGCAGAATTTATTTTCTTGCATATTCGTCGCTTACTATTTCAATGGTAATCGGCAAGATTTATTTTCATGCACATTCGTTGGTTACCATTTCAAAGGTAATCGGCAGAATTTATTTTCATGCATAGTCGTCGGTTACTATTTCAAAGGTAATCGACAAGATTTATTTTCTGCACATTCGTCGGTTACCATTTCAAAGGTAATCGGCAGGATTTATTTTCATGCACATTCGTCGGTTACCATTTCAAAGGTAATCAGCTGGATTTATTTTCTTGCACATTCGTCGGTTGCCATTTCAAAGGTAATCGGCAGGATTTATTTTCATGCACATTCGTCAGTTACTATTTCAAAGTTAATCGGTAGGATTTATTTTCTGCACATTCGTCGGTTACCATTTCAAAGGTAATCGGTAGGATTTATTTTCATGCACATTCGTCGGTTACTAATTCAAAGGTAATCGGCAGGATTTATTTTCTGCACATTCGTCGGTTACCATTTCAAAGGTAATCGGCAGGATTTATTTTCATGCACATTCGTCGGTTTCTATTTCAAAGCTAATCGGTAGGATTTATTTTCTGCACATTCGTCGGTTACCATTTCAAAGGTAGTCGGCAGAATTTATTTTCCTGCATAGTCGTCGGTTACTATTTCAAAGGTAATCGACAAGATTTATTTTCTACACATTCGTCTGTTACCATTTCAAAGGTAATCAACAAGATTTCTTTTCATGCACATTCGTCGGTTACCATTTCAAAGGTAATCAGCAGAATTTATTTTCTTGCACATTCGTCGGTTACTATTTCAAAGGTAATCGGCATGATTTATTTTCTTGCATATTCGTCGATTACTATTTCAAAGGTAATCGACAAGATTTATTTTCATGCACATTCGTTGGTTACCATTTCAAAGGTAATCAGAAGGTTTTATTTTCGTGCATATTCGTCAGTTACTAATTCGAAGGTAATCGACAAGATTTATTTTCTGCACATTCGTCGGTTACCATTTCAAAGGTAATCGGCAGGATTTATTTTCATGCACATTCGTCGGTTACCATTTCAACGGTAATCAGCTGGATTTATTTTCTTGCACATTCGTCAGTTACCATTTCAAAGGTAATCGGCAGGATTTATTTTCATGCACATTCGTCGGTTACTATTTCAAAGTTAATCGGTAGGATTTATTTTCTGCACATTCGTCGGTTACCATTTCAAAGGTAATCGGTAGGATTTATTTTCATGCACATTCGTCGGTTACTAATTCAAAGGTAATCGGCAGGATTTATTTTCTGCACATTCGTCGGTTACCATTTCAAAGGTAATCGGCAGGATTTATTTTCATGCACATTCGTCGGATTCTATTTCAAAGCTAATCGGTAGGATTTATTTTCTGCACATTCGTCGGTTACCATTTCAAAGGTAATCGGCAGAATTTATTTTCCTGCATAGTCGTCGGTTACTATTTCAAAGGTAATCGACAAGATTTATTTTCTACACATTCGTCTGTTACCATTTCAAAGGTAATCAACAAGATTTATTTTCATGCACATTCGTCGGTTACCATTTCAAAGGTAATCAGCAGAATTTATTTTCTTGCACATTCGTCGGTTACTATTTCAAAGGTAATCGGCATGATTTATTTTCTTGCATATTTATCGATTACTATTTCAAAGGTAATCGACAAGATTTATTTTCATGCACATTCGTCGGTTACCATTTCAAAGGTAATCGGCAGAATTTATTTTCATGCATAGTCGTCGGTTACTATTTCAAAGGTAATCGACAAGATTTATTTTCTGCACATTCGTCGGTTACCATTTCAAAGGTAATCGGCAGGATTTATTTTCATGCACATTCGTCGGTTACCATTTCAAAGGTAATCAGCTGGATTTATTTTCTTGCACATTCGTCGGTTACCATTTCAAAGGTAATCGGCAGGATTTATTTTCATGCACATTCGTCGGTTACTATTTCAAAGTTAATCGGTAGGATTTATTTTCTGCACATTCGTCGGTTACCATTTCAAAGGTAATCGGTAGGATTTATTTTCATGCACATTCGTCGGTTACTAATTCAAAGGTAATCGGCAGGATTTATTTTCTGCACATTCGTCGGTTACCATTTCAAAGGTAATCGGCAGGATTTATTTTCATGCACATTCGTCGGTTCCTATTTGAAAGCTAATCGGTACGATTTATTTTCTGCACATTCGTCGGTTACCATTTCAAAGGTAATCAGAAGGTTTTATTTTCTTGCATATTCGTCAGTTACTAATTCGAAGGTAAACGACAAGATTTATTTTCATGCACATTCGTCGGTTACCATTTCAAAGGTAATCGGCAGGATTTATTTTCATGCACATTCGTCGGTTACTATTTCAAATGTAATCTGCAGGATTTATTTTCTGCACATTCGTCGGTTACCATTTCAAAGGTAATTGGTAGGATTTATTTTCAGCACATTCGTAGGTTACCATTTCAAAGGTAATCGGCAGGATTTATTTTCATGCTCATTCGTCGGTTACCATTTCAAAGGTAATCGGCAGGATTTATTTTCAGGCATATTCGTAGGTTACTATTTCAAAGGTAATCGGCAGGATTTATTTTCTGCACATTTGTCGGTTACCATTTCAAAGGTAATCGGCAGGATTTATTTTCATGCACATTCGTCGGTTTCTATTTCAAAGCTAATCGGTAGGATTTATTTTCTGCACATTCGTCGGTTACCATTTCAAAGGTAATTGGTAGGATTTATTTTCAGCACATTCGTAGGTTACCATTTCAAAGGTAATCGGCAGGATTTATTTTCATGCTCATTCGTCGGTTACCAATTCAAAGGTAATCGGCAGGATTTATTTTCAGGCATATTCGTAGGTTACTATTTCCAAGGTAATCGACAAGATTTATTTTCTGCACATTCGTCGGTTACCATTTCAAAGGTAATCGGCAGGATTTATTTTCATGCACATTCGTCGGTTACCATTTCAAAGGTAATCAGCTGGATTTATTTTCTTGCACATTCGTCGGTTACCATTTCAAAGGTAATCGGCAGGATTTATTTTCATGCACATTCGTCGGTTACTATTTCAAAGTTAATCGGTAGGATTTATTTTCTGCACATTCGTCGGTTACCATTTCAAAGGTAATCGGTAGGATTTATTTTCATGCACATTCGTCGGTTACTATTTCAAAGGTAATCGGCAGGATTTATTTTCTGCACATTCGTCGGTTACCATTTCAAAGGTAATCGGCAGGATTTATTTTCATGCACATTCGTCGGTTTCTATTTCAAAGCTAATCGGTAGGATTTATTTTCTGCACATTCGTCGGTTACCATTTCAAAGGTAATCGGCATAATTTATTTTCCTGCATAGTCGTCGGTTACTATTTCAAAGGTAATCGACAAGATTTATTTTCTACACATTCGTCTGTTACCATTTCAAAGGTAATCAACAAGATTTATTTTCATGCACATTCGTCGGTTACCATTTCAAAGGTAATCAGCAGAATTTATTTTCTTGCACATTCGTCGGTTACTATTTCAAAGCTAATCGGTAGGATTTATTTTCTGCACATTCGTCGGTTACCATTTCAAAGGTAATCGGCAGAATTTATTTTCCTGCATAGTCGTCGGTTACTATTTCAAAGGTAATCGACAAGATTTATTTTCTACACATTCGTCTGTTACCATTTCAAAGGTAATCAACAAGATTTATTTTCATGCACATTCGTCGGTTACCATTTCAAAGGTAATCAGCAGAATTTATTTTCTTGCACATTCGTCGGTTACTATTTCAAAGGTAATCGGCATGATTTATTTTCTTGCATATTCGTCGATTACTATTTCAAAGGTAATCGACAAGATTTATTTTCATGCACATTCGTCGGTTACCATTTTTAAAGGTAATCGGCAGAATTTATTTTCATGCATAGTCGTCGGTTACTATTTCAAAGGTAATCGACAAGATTTATTTTCTGCACATTCGTCGGTTACCATTTCAAAGGTAATCGGCAGGATTTATTTTCATGCACATTCGTCGGTTACCATTTCAAAGGTAATCAGCTGGATTTATTTTCTTGCACATTCGTCGGTTACCATTTCAAAGGTAATCGGCAGGATTTATTTTCATGCACATTCGTCGGTTACTATTTCAAAGTTAATCGGTAGGATTTATTTTCTGCACATTCGTCGGTTACCATTTCAAAGGTAATCGGTAGGATTTATTTTCATGCACATTCGTCGATTACTAATTCAAAGGTAATCGGCAGGATTTATTTTCTGCACATTCGTCGGTTACCATTTCAAAGGTAATCGGCAGGATTTATTTTCATGCACATTCGTCGGTTTCTATTTGAAAGCTAATCGGTACGATTTATTTTCTGGACATTCGTCGGTTACCATTTCAAAGGTAATCAGAAGGTTTTATTTTCTTGCATATTCGTCAGTTACTAATTCGAAGGTAAACGACAAGATTTATTTTCATGCACATTCGTCGGTTACCATTTCAAAGGTAATCGGCAGGATTTATTTTCATGCACATTCGTCGGTTACTATTTCAAATGTAATCTGCAGGATTTATTTTCTGCACATTCGTCGGTTACCATTTCAAAGGTAATTGGTAGGATTTATTTTCAGCACATTCGTAGGTTACCATTTCAAAGGTAATCGGCAGGATTTATTTTCATGCTCATTCGTCGGTTACCATTTCAAAGGTAATCGGCAGGATTTATTTTCAGGCATATTCGTAGGTTACTATTTCAAAGGTAATCGGCAGGATTTATTTTCTGCACATTTGTCGGTTACCATTTCAAAGGTAATCGGCAGGATTTATTTTCATGCACATTCGTCGGTTTCTATTTCAAAGCTAATCGGTAGGATTTATTTTCTGCACATTCGTCGGTTACCATTTCAAAGGTAATTGGTAGGATTTATTTTCAGCACATTCGTAGGTTACCATTTCAAAGGTAATCGGCAGGATTTATTTTCATGCTCATTCGTCGGTTACCAATTCAAAGGTAATCGGCAGGATTTATTTTCAGGCATATTCGTAGGTTACTATTTCCAAGGTAATCGACAAGATTTATTTTCTGCACATTCGTCGGTTACCATTTCAAAGGTAATCGGCAGGATTTATTTTCATGCACATTCGTCGGTTACCATTTCAAAGGTAATCAGCTGGATTTATTTTCTTGCACATTCGTCGGTTACCATTTCAAAGGTAATCGGCAGGATTTATTTTCATGCACATTCGTCGGTTACTATTTCAAAGTTAATCGGTAGGATTTATTTTCTGCACATTCGTCGGTTACCATTTCAAAGGTAATCGGTAGGATTTATTTTCATGCACATTCGTCGGTTACTATTTCAAAGGTAATCGGCAGGATTTATTTTCTGCACATTCGTCGGTTACCATTTCAAAGGTAATCGGCAGGATTTATTTTCATGCACATTCGTCGGTTTCTATTTCAAAGCTAATCGGTAGGATTTATTTTCTGCACATTCGTCGGTTACCATTTCAAAGGTAATCGGCAGAATTTATTTTCCTGCATAGTCGTCGGTTACTATTTCAAAGGTAATCGACAAGATTTATTTTCTACACATTCGTCTGTTACCATTTCAAAGGTAATCAACAAGATTTATTTTCATGCACATTCGTCGGTTACCATTTCAAAGGTAATCAGCAGAATTTATTTTCTTGCACATTCGTCGGTTACTATTTCAAAGCTAATCGGTAGGATTTATTTTCTGCACATTCGTCGGTTACCATTTCAAAGGTTATCGGCAGAATTTATTTTCCTGCATAGTCGTCGGTTACTATTTCAAAGGTAATCGACAAGATTTATTTTCTACACATTCGTCTGTTACCATTTCAAAGGTAATCAACAAGATTTATTTTCATGCACATTCGTCGGTTACCATTTCAAAGGTAATCAGCAGAATTTATTTTCTTGCACATTCGTCGGTTACTATTTCAAAGGTAATCGGCATGATTTATTTTCTTGCATATTCGTCGATTACTATTTCAAAGGTAATCGACAAGATTTATTTTCATGCACATTCGTCGGTTACCATTTTTAAAGGTAATCGGCAGAATTTATTTTCATGCATAGTCGTCGGTTACTATTTCAAAGGTAATCGACAAGATTTATTTTCTGCACATTCGTCGGTTACCATTTCAAAGGTAATCGGCAGGATTTATTTTCATGCACATTCGTCGGTTACCATTTCAAAGGTAATCAGCTGGATTTATTTTCTTGCACATTCGTCGGTTACCATTTCAAAGGTAATCGGCAGGATTTATTTTCATGCACATTCGTCGGTTACTATTTCAAAGTTAATCGGTAGGATTTATTTTCTGCACATTCGTCGGTTACCATTTCAAAGGTAATCGGTAGGATTTATTTTCATGCACATTCGTCGGTTACTAATTCAAAGGTAATCGGCAGGATTTATTTTCTGCACATTCGTCGGTTACCATTTCAAAGGTAATCGGCAGGATTTATTTTCATGCACATTCGTCGGTTTCTATTTGAAAGCTAATCGGTACGATTTATTTTCTGCACATTCGTCGGTTACCATTTCAAAGGTAATCGGCAGAATTTATTTTCCTGCATAGTCGTCTGTTACTATTTCAAAGGTAATCGACAAGATTTAATTTCTACACATTCGTCCGTTACCATTTCAAAGGTAATCAACAAGATTTATTTTCATGCACATTCGTCGGTTACCATTTCAAAGGTAATCAGCAGAATTTATTTTCTTGCACATTCGTCGGTTACTATTTCAAAGGTAATCGACATGATTTATTTTCTTGCATATTCGTCGATTACTATTTCAAAGGTAATCGACAAGATTTATTTTCATGCACATTCGTCGGTTACCATTTCAAAGGTAATCAGAAGGTTTTATTTTCTTGCATATTCGTCAGTTACTAATTCGAAGGTAATCGACAAGATTTATTTTCATGCACATTCGTCGGTTACCATTTCAAAGGTAATCGGCAGGATTTATTTTCATGCACATTCGTCGGTTACTATTTCAAATGTAATCTGCAGGATTTATTTTCTGCACATTCGTCGGTTACCATTTCAAAGGTAATTGGTAGGATTTATTTTCAGCACATTCGTAGGTTACCATTTCAAAGGTAATCGGCAGGATTTATTTTCATGCTCATTCGTCGGTTACCATTTCAAAGGTAATCGGCAGGATTTATTTTCAGGCATATTCGTAGGTTACTATTTCAAAGGTAATCGGCAGGATTTATTTTCTGCACATTTGTCGGTTACCATTTCAAAGGTAATCGGCAGGATTTATTTTCATGCACATTCGTCGGTTTCTATTTCAAAGCTAATCGGTAGGATTTATTTTCTGCACATTCGTCGGTTACCATTTCAAAGGTAATTGGTAGGATTTATTTTCAGCACATTCGTAGGTTACCATTTCAAAGGTAATCGGCAGGATTTATTTTCATGCTCATTCGTCGGTTACCAATTCAAAGGTAATCGGCAGGATTTATTTTCAGGCATATTCGTAGGTTACTATTTCCAAGGTAATCGACAAGATTTATTTTCTGCACATTCGTCGGTTACCATTTCAAAGGTAATCGGCAGGATTTATTTTCATGCACATTCGTCGGTTACCATTTCAAAGGTAATCAGCTGGATTTATTTTCTTGCACATTCGTCGGTTACCATTTCAAAGGTAATCGGCAGGATTTATTTTCATGCACATTCGTCGGTTACTATTTCAAAGTTAATCGGTAGGATTTATTTTCTGCACATTCGTCGGTTACCATTTCAAAGGTAATCGGTAGGATTTATTTTCATGCACATTCGTCGGTTACTATTTCAAAGGTAATCGGCAGGATTTATTTTCTGCACATTCGTCGGTTACCATTTCAAAGGTAATCGGCAGGATTTATTTTCATGCACATTCGTCGGTTTCTATTTCAAAGCTAATCGGTAGGATTTATTTTCTGCACATTCGTCGGTTACCATTTCAAAGGTAATCGGCAGAATTTATTTTCCTGCATAGTCGTCGGTTACTATTTCAAAGGTAATCGACAAGATTTATTTTCTACACATTCGTCTGTTACCATTTCAAAGGTAATCAACAAGATTTATTTTCATGCACATTCGTCGGTTACCATTTCAAAGGTAATCAGCAGAATTTATTTTCTTGCACATTCGTCGGTTACTATTTCAAAGCTAATCGGTAGGATTTATTTTCTGCACATTCGTCGGTTACCATTTCAAAGGTAATCGGCAGAATTTATTTTCCTGCATAGTCGTCGGTTACTATTTCAAAGGTAATCGACAAGATTTATTTTCTACACATTCGTCTGTTACCATTTCAAAGGTAATCAACAAGATTTATTTTCATGCACATTCGTTGGTTACCATTTCAAAGGTAATCAGCAGAATTTATTTTCTTGCACATTCGTCGGTTACTATTTCAAAGGTAATCGGCATGATTTATTTTCTTGCATATTCGTCGATTACTATTTCAAAGGTAATCGACAAGATTTATTTTCATGCACATTCGTCGGTTACCATTTCAAAGGTAATCGGCAGAATTTATTTTCATGCATAGTCGTCGGTTACTATTTCAAAGGAAATCGACAAGATTTATTTTCTGCACATTCGTCGGTTACCATTTCAAAGGTAATCGGCAGGATTTATTTTCATGCACATTCGTCGGTTACCATTTCAAAGGTAATCAGCTGGATTTATTTTCTTGCACATTCGTCGGTTACCATTTCAAAGGTAATCGGCAGGATTTATTTTCATGCACATTCGTCGGTTACTATTTCAAAGTTAATCGGTAGGATTTATTTTCTGCACATTCGTCGGTTACCATTTCAAAGGTAATCGGTAGGATTTATTTTCATGCACATTCGTCGGTTACTAATTCAAAGGTAATCGGCAGGATTTATTTTCTGCACATTCGTCGGTTACCATTTCAAAGGTAATCGGCAGGATTTATTTTCATGCACATTCGTCGGTTTCTATTTGAAAGCTAATCGGTACGATTTATTTTCTGCACATTCGTCGGTTACCATTTCAAAGGTAATCGGCAGAATTTATTTTCCTGCATAGTCGTCTGTTACTATTTCAAAGGTAATCGACAAGATTTATTTTCTACACATTCGTCCGTTACCATTTCAAAGGTAATCAGCAAGATTTATTTTCATGCACATTCGTCGGTTACCATTTCAAAGGTAATCAGCAGAATTTATTTTCTTGCACATTCGTCGGTTACTATTTCAAAGGTAATCGACATGATTTATTTTCTTGCATATTCGTCGATTACTATTTCAAAGGTAATCGACAAGATTTATTTTCATGCACATTCGTCGGTTACCATTTCAAAGGTAATCAGAAGGTTTTATTTTCTTGCATATTCGTCAGTTACTAATTCGAAGGTAATCGACAAGATTTATTTTCATGCACATTCGTCGGTTACCATTTCAAAGGTAATCGGCAGGATTTATTTTCATGCACATTCGTCGGTTACTATTTCAAATGTAATCTGCAGGATTTATTTTCTGCACATTCGTCGGTTACCATTTCAAAGGTAATTGGTAGGATTTATTTTCAGCACATTCGTAGGTTACCATTTCAAAGGTAATCGGCAGGATTTATTTTCATGCTCATTCGTCGGTTACCATTTCAAAGGTAATCGGCAGGATTTATTTTCAGGCATATTCGTAGGTTACTATTTCAAAGGTAATCGGCAGGATTTATTTTCTGCACATTTGTCGGTTACCATTTCAAAGGTAATCGGCAGGATTTATTTTCATGCACATTCGTCGGTTTCTATTTCAAAGCTAATCGGTAGGATTTATTTTCTGCACATTCGTCGGTTACCATTTCAAAGGTAATTGGTAGGATTTATTTTCAGCACATTCGTAGGTTACCATTTCAAAGGTAATCGGCAGGATTTATTTTCATGCTCATTCGTCGGTTACCAATTCAAAGGTAATCGGCAGGATTTATTTTCAGGCATATTCGTAGGTTACTATTTCCAAGGTAATCGACAAGATTTATTTTCTGCACATTCGTCGGTTACCATTTCAAAGGTAATCGGCAGGATTTATATTCATGCACATTCGTCGGTTACCATTTCAAAGGTAATCAGCTGGATTTATTTTCTTGCACATTCGTCGGTTACCATTTCAAAGGTAATCGGCAGGATTTATTTTCATGCACATTCGTCGGTTACTATTTCAAAGTTAATCGGTAGGATTTATTTTCTGCACATTCGTCGGTTACCATTTCAAAGGTAATCGGTAGGATTTATTTTCATGCACATTCGTCGGTTACTATTTCAAAGGTAATCGGCAGGATTTATTTTCTGCACATTCGTCGGTTACCATTTCAAAGGTAATCGGCAGGATTTATTTTCATGCACATTCGTCGGTTTCTATTTCAAAGCTAATCGGTAGGATTTATTTTCTGCACATTCGTCGGTTACCATTTCAAAGGTAATCGGCAGAATTTATTTTCCTGCATAGTCGTCGGTTACTATTTCAAAGGTAATCGACAAGATTTATTTTCTACACATTCGTCTGTTACCATTTCAAAGGTAATCAACAAGATTTATTTTCATGCACATTCGTCGGTTACCATTTCAAAGGTAATCAGCAGAATTTATTTTCTTGCACATTCGTCGGTTACTATTTCAAAGCTAATCGGTAGGATTTATTTTCTGCACATTCGTCGGTTACCATTTCAAAGGTAATCGGCAGAATTTATTTTCCTGCATAGTCGTCGGTTACTATTTCAAAGGTAATCGACAAGATTTATTTTCTACACATTCGTCTGTTACCATTTCAAAGGTAATCAACAAGATTTATTTTCATGCACATTCGTCGGTTACCATTTCAAAGGTAATCAGCAGAATTTATTTTCTTGCACATTCGTCGGTTACTATTTCAAAGGTAATCGGCATGATTTATTTTCTTGCATATTCGTCGATTACTATTTCAAAGGTAATCGACAAGATTTATTTTCATGCACATTCGTCGGTTACCATTTCAAAGGTAATCGGCAGAATTTATTTTCATGCATAGTCGTCGGTTACTATTTCAAAGGTAATCGACAAGATTTATTTTCTGCACATTCGTCGGTTACCATTTCAAAGGTAATCGGCAGGATTTATTTTCATGCACATTCGTCGGTTACCATTTCAAAGGTAATCAGCTGGATTTATTTTCTTGCACATTCGTCGGTTACCATTTCAAAGGTAATCGGCAGGATTTATTTTCATGCACATTCGTCGGTTACTATTTCAAAGTTAATCGGTAGGATTTATTTTCTGCACATTCGTCGGTTACCATTTCAAAGGTAATCGGTAGGATTTATTTTCATGCACATTCGTCGGTTACTAAGTCAAAGGTAATCGGCAAGATTTATTTTCTGCACATTCGTCGGTTACCATTTCAAAGGTAATTGGCAGGATTTATTTTCATGCACATTCGTCGGTTTCTATTTGAAAGCTAATCGGTACGATTTATTTTCTGCACATTCGTCGGTTACCATTTCAAAGGTAATCGGCAGAATTTATTTTCCTGCATAGTCGTCTGTTACTATTTCAAAGGTAATCGACAAGATTTATTTTCTACACATTCGTCCGTTACCATTTCAAAGGTAATCAACAAGATTTATTTTCATGCACATTCGTCGGTTACCATTTCAAAGGTAATCAGCAGAATTTATTTTCTTGCACATTCGTCGGTTACTATTTCAAAGGTAATCGACATGATTTATTTTCTTGCATATTCGTCGATTACTATTTCAAAGGTAATCGACAAGATTTATTTTCATGCACATTCGTCGGTTACCATTTCAAAGGTAATCAGAAGGTTTTATTTTCTTGCATATTCGTCAGTTACTAATTCGAAGGTAATCGACAAGATTTATTTTCATGCACATTCGTCGGTTACCATTTCAAAGGTAATCGGCAGGATTTATTTTCATGCACATTCGTCGGTTACTATTTCAAATGTAATCTGCAGGATTTATTTTCTGCACATTCGTCGGTTACCATTTCAAAGGTAATTGGTAGGATTTATTTTCAGCACATTCGTAGGTTACCATTTCAAAGGTAATCGGCAGGATTTATTTTCATGCTCATTCGTCGGTTACCATTTCAAAGGTAATCGGCAGGATTTATTTTCAGGCATATTTGTAGGTTACTATTTCAAAGGTAATCGGCAGGATTTATTTTCTGCACATTTGTCGGTTACCATTTCAAAGGTAATCGGCAGGATTTATTTTCATGCACATTCGTCGGTTTCTATTTCAAAGCTAATCGGTAGGATTTATTTTCTGCACATTCGTCGGTTACCATTTCAAAGGTAATTGGTAGGATTTATTTTCAGCACATTCGTAGGTTACCATTTCAAAGGTAATCGGCAGGATTTATTTTCATGCTCATTCGTCGGTTACCAATTCAAAGGTAATCGGCAGGATTTATTTTCAGGCATATTCGTAGGTTACTATTTCCAAGGTAATCGACAAGATTTATTTTCTGCACATTCGTCGGTTACCATTTCAAAGGTAATCGGCAGGATTTATTTTCATGCACATTCGTCGGTTACCATTTCAAAGGTAATCAGCTGGATTTATTTTCTTGCACATTCGTCGGTTACCATTTCAAAGGTAATCGGCAGGATTTATTTTCATGCACATTCGTCGGTTACTATTTCAAAGTTAATCGGTAGGATTTATTTTCTGCACATTCGTCGGTTACCATTTCAAAGGTAATCGGTAGGATTTATTTTCATGCACATTCGTCGGTTACTATTTCAAAGGTAATCGGCAGGATTTATTTTCTGCACATTCGTCGGTTACCATTTCAAAGGTAATCGGCAGGATTTATTTTCTTGCACATTCGTCGGTTACTATTTCAAAGGTAATCGGCATGATTTATTTTCTTGCATATTCGTCGATTACTATTTCAAAGGTAATCGACAAGATTTATTTTCATGCACATTCGTCGGTTACCATTTCAAAGGTAATCAGAAGGTTTTATTTTCGTGCATATTCGTCAGTTACTAATTCGAAGGTAATCGACAAGATTTATTTTCTGCACATTTGTCGGTTACCATTTCAAAGGTAATCGGCAGGATTTATTTTCATGCACATTCGTCGGTTACCATTTCAAAGGTAATCAACTGGATTTATTTTCTTGCACATTCGTCGGTTACCATTTCAAAGGTAATCGGCAGGATTTATTTTCATGCACATTCGTCGGTTACTATTTCAAAGTTAATCGGTAGGATTCATTTTCTGCACATTCGTCGGTTACCATTTCAAAGGTAATCGGTAGGATTTATTTTCATGCACATTCGTCGGTTACTATTTCAAAGGTAATCGGCAGGATTTATTTTCTGCACATTCGTCGGTTACCATTTCAAAGGTAATCGGCAGGATTTATTTACATGCACATTCGTCGGTTTCTATTTCAAAGCTAATCGGTAGGATTTATTTTCTGCACATTCGTCGGTTACCATTTCAAAGGTAATCGGCAGAATTTATTTTCCTGCATAGTCGTCGGTTACTATTTCAAAGGTAATCGACAAGATTTATTTTCTACACATTCGTCCGTTACCATTTCAAAGGTAATCAACAAGATTTATTTTCATGCACATTCGTCGGTTACCATTTCAAAGGTAATCAGCAGAATTTATTTTCTTGCACATTCGTCGGTTACTATTTCAAAGGTAATCGACATGATTTATTTTCTTGCATATTCGTCGATTACTATTTCAAAGGTAATCGACAAGATTTATTTTCATGCACATTCGTCGGTTACCATTTCAAAGGTAATCAGAAGGTTTTATTTTCTTGCATATTCGTCAGTTACTAATTCGAAGGTAATCGACAAGATTTATTTTCATGCACATTCGTCGGTTACCATTTCAAAGGTAATCGGCAGGATTTATTTTCATGCACATTCGTCGGTTACTATTTCAAAAGTAATCTGCAGGATTTATTTTCTGCACATTCGTCGGTTACCATTTCAAAGGTAATTGGTAGGATTTATTTTCAGCACATTCGTAGGTTACCATTTCAAAGGTAATCGGCAGGATTTATTTTCATGCTCATTCGTCGGTTACCATTTCAAAGGTAATCGGCAGGATTTATTTTCAGGCATATTCGTAGGTTACTATTTCAAAGGTAATCGGCAGGATTTATTTTCTGCACATTTGTCGGTTACCATTTCAAAGGTAATCGGCAGGATTTATTTTCATGCACATTCGTCGGTTTCTATTTCAAAGCTAATCGGTAGGATTTATTTTCCGCACATTCGTCGGTTACCATTTCAAAGGTAATTGGTAGGATTTATTTTCAGCACATTCGTAGGTTACCATTTCAAAGGTAATCGGCAGGATTTATTTTCATGCTCATTCGTCGGTTACCAATTCAAAGGTAATCGGCAGGATTTATTTTCAGGCATATTCGTAGGTTACTATTTCCAAGGTAATCGACAAGATTTATTTTCTGCACATTCGTCGGTTACCATTTCAAAGGTAATCGGCAGGATTTATTTTCATGCACATTCGTCGGTTACCATTTCAAAGGTAATCAGCTGGATTTATTCTCTTGCACATTCGTCGGTTACCATTTCAAAGGTAATCGGCAGGATTTATTTTCATGCACATTCGTCGGTTACTATTTCAAAGTTAATCGGTAGGATTTATTTTCTGCACATTCGTCGGTTACCATTTCAAAGGTAATCGGTAGGATTTATTTTCATGCACATTCGTCGGTTACTATTTCAAAGGTAATCGGCAGGATTTATTTTCTGCACATTCGTCGGTTACCATTTCAAAGGTAATCGGCAGGATTTATTTTCATGCACATTCGTCGGTTTCTATTTCAAAGCTAATCGGTAGGATTTATTTTCTGCACATTCGTCGGTAACCATTTCAAAGGTAATCGGCAGAATTTATTTTCCTGCATAGTCGTCGGTTACTATTTCAAAGGTAATCGACAAGATTTATTTTCTACACATTCGTCTGTTACCATTTCAAAGGTAATCAACAAGATTTATTTTCATGCACATTCGTCGGTTACCATTTCAAAGGTAATCAGCAGAATTTATTTTCTTGCACATTCGTCGGTTACTATTTCAAAGGTAATCGGCATGATTTATTTTCTTGCATATTCGTCGATTACTATTTCAAAGGTAATCGACAAGATTTATTTTCATGCACATTCGTCGGTTACCATTTCAAAGGTAATCAGAAGGTTTTATTTTCTTGCATATTCGTCAGTTACTAATTCGAAGGTAATCGACAAGATTTATTTTCTGCACATTTGTCGGTTACCATTTCAAAGGTAATCGGCAGGATTTATTTTCATGCACATTCGTTGGTTACCATTTCAAAGGTAATCAGCTGGATTTATTTTCTTGCACATTCGTCGGTTACCATTTCAAAGGTAATCAGCAGGATTTATTTTCATGCACATTCGTCGGTTACTATTTCAAAGTTAATCGGTAGGATTCATTTTCTGCACATTCGTCGGTTACCATTTCAAAGGTAATCGGTAGGATTTATTTTCATGCACATTCGTCGGTTACTATTTCAAAGGTAATCGGCAGGATTTATTTTCTGCACATTCGTCGGTTACCATTTCAAAGGTAATCGGCAGGATTTATTTACATGCACATTCGTCGGTTTCTATTTCAAAGCTAATCGGTAGGATTTATTTTCTGCACATTCGTCGGTTACCATTTCAAAGGTAATCGGCAGAATTTATTTTCCTGCATAGTCGTCGGTTACTATTTCAAAGGTAATCGACAAGATTTATTTTCTACACATTCGTCTGTTACCATTTCAAAGGTAATCAACAAGATTTATTTTCATGCACATTCGTCGGTTACCATTTCAAAGGTAATCAGCAGAATTTATTTTCTTGCACATTCGTCGGTTACTATTTCAAAGGTAATCGGCATGATTTATTTTCTTGCATATTCGTCGATTACTATTTCAAAGGTAATCGACAAGATTTATTTTCATGCACATTCGTCGGTTACCATTTCAAAGGTAATCAGAAGGTTTTATTTTCGTGCATATTCGTCAGTTACTAATTCGAAGGTAATCGACAAGATTTATTTTCTGCACATTTGTCGGTTACCATTTCAAAGGTAATCGGCAGGATTTATTTTCATGCACATTCGTCGGTTACCATTTCAAAGGTAATCAACTGGATTTATTTTCTTGCACATTCGTCGGTTACCATTTCAAAGGTAATCGGCAGGATTTATTTTCATGCACATTCGTCGGTTTCTATTTCAAAGCTAATCGGTAGGATTTATTTTCTGCACATTCGTCGGTTACCATTTCAAAGGTAATCGGCAGAATTTATTTTCCTGCATAGTCGTCGGTTACTATTTCAAAGGTAATCGACAAGATTTATTTTCTACACATTCGTCTGTTACCATTTCAAAGGTAATCAACAAGATTTATTTTCATGCACATTCGTCGGTTACCATTTCAAAGGTAATCAGCAGAATTTATTTTCTTGCACATTCGTCGGTTACTATTTCAAAGGTAATCGGCATGATTTATTTTCTTGCATATTCGTCGATTACTATTTCAAAGGTAATCGACAAGATTTATTTTCATGCACATTCGTCGGTTACCATTTCAAAGGTAATCAGAAGGTTTTATTTTCGTGCATATTCGTCAGTTACTAATTCGAAGGTAATCGACAAGATTTATTTTCTGCACATTTGTCGGTTACCATTTCAAAGGTAATCGGCAGGATTTATTTTCATGCACATTCGTCGGTTACCATTTCAAAGGTAATCAACTGGATTTATTTTCTTGCACATTCGTCGGTTACCATTTCAAAGGTAATCGGCAGGATTTATTTTCATGCACATTCGTCGGTTACTATTTCAAAGTTAATCGGTAGGATTCATTTTCTGCACATTCGTCGGTTACCATTTCAAAGGTAATCGGTAGGATTTATTTTCATGCACATTCGTCGGTTACTATTTCAAAGGTAATCGGCAGGATTTATTTTCTGCACATTCGTCGGTTACCATTTCAAAGGTAATCGGCAGGATTTATTTACATGCACATTCGTCGGTTTCTATTTCAAAGCTAATCGGTAGGATTTATTTTCTGCACATTCGTCGGTTACCATTTCAAAGGTAATCGGCAGAATTTATTTTCCTGCATAGTCGTCGGTTACTATTTCAAAGGTAATCGACAAGATTTATTTTCTACACATTCGTCCGTTACCATTTCAAAGGTAATCAACAAGATTTATTTTCATGCACATTCGTCGGTTACCATTTCAAAGGTAATCAGCAGAATTTATTTTCTTGCACATTCGTCGGTTACTATTTCAAAGGTAATCGACATGATTTATTTTCTTGCATATTCGTCGATTACTATTTCAAAGGTAATCGACAAGATTTATTTTCATGCACATTCGTCGGTTACCATTTCAAAGGTAATCAGAAGGTTTTATTTTCTTGCATATTCGTCAGTTACTAATTCGAAGGTAATCGACAAGATTTATTTTCATGCACATTCGTCGGTTACCATTTCAAAGGTAATCGGCAGGATTTATTTTCATGCACATTCGTCGGTTACTATTTCAAAAGTAATCTGCAGGATTTATTTTCTGCACATTCGTCGGTTACCATTTCAAAGGTAATTGGTAGGATTTATTTTCAGCACATTCGTAGGTTACCATTTCAAAGGTAATCGGCAGGATTTATTTTCATGCTCATTCGTCGGTTACCATTTCAAAGGTAATCGGCAGGATTTATTTTCAGGCATATTCGTAGGTTACTATTTCAAAGGTAATCGGCAGGATTTATTTTCTGCACATTTGTCGGTTACCATTTCAAAGGTAATCGGCAGGATTTATTTTCATGCACATTCGTCGGTTTCTATTTCAAAGCTAATCGGTAGGATTTATTTTCCGCACATTCGTCGGTTACCATTTCAAAGGTAATTGGTAGGATTTATTTTCAGCACATTCGTAGGTTACCATTTCAAAGGTAATCGGCAGGATTTATTTTCATGCTCATTCGTCGGTTACCAATTCAAAGGTAATCGGCAGGATTTATTTTCAGGCATATTCGTAGGTTACTATTTCCAAGGTAATCGACAAGATTTATTTTCTGCACATTCGTCGGTTACCATTTCAAAGGTAATCGGCAGGATTTATTTTCATGCACATTCGTCGGTTACCATTTCAAAGGTAATCAGCTGGATTTATTCTCTTGCACATTCGTCGGTTACCATTTCAAAGGTAATCGGCAGGATTTATTTTCATGCACATTCGTCGGTTACTATTTCAAAGTTAATCGGTAGGATTTATTTTCTGCACATTCGTCGGTTACCATTTCAAAGGTAATCGGTAGGATTTATTTTCATGCACATTCGTCGGTTACTATTTCAAAGGTAATCGGCAGGATTTATTTTCTGCACATTCGTCGGTTACCATTTCAAAGGTAATCGGCAGGATTTATTTTCATGCACATTCGTCGGTTTCTATTTCAAAGCTAATCGGTAGGATTTATTTTCTGCACATTCGTCGGTAACCATTTCAAAGGTAATCGGCAGAATTTATTTTCCTGCATAGTCGTCGGTTACTATTTCAAAGGTAATCGACAAGATTTATTTTCTACACATTCGTCTGTTACCATTTCAAAGGTAATCAACAAGATTTATTTTCATGCACATTCGTCGGTTACCATTTCAAAGGTAATCAGCAGAATTTATTTTCTTGCACATTCGTCGGTTACTATTTCAAAGGTAATCGGCATGATTTATTTTCTTGCATATTCGTCGATTACTATTTCAAAGGTAATCGACAAGATTTATTTTCATGCACATTCGTCGGTTACCATTTCAAAGGTAATCAGAAGGTTTTATTTTCTTGCATATTCGTCAGTTACTAATTCGAAGGTAATCGACAAGATTTATTTTCTGCACATTTGTCGGTTACCATTTCAAAGGTAATCGGCAGGATTTATTTTCATGCACATTCGTTGGTTACCATTTCAAAGGTAATCAGCTGGATTTATTTTCTTGCACATTCGTCGGTTACCATTTCAAAGGTAATCAGCAGGATTTATTTTCATGCACATTCGTCGGTTACTATTTCAAAGTTAATCGGTAGGATTTATTTTCTGCACATTCGTCGGTTACCATTTCAAAGGTAATCGGTAGGATTTATTTTCATGCACATTCGTCGGTTACTATTTCAAAGGTAATCGGCAGGATTTATTTTCTGCACATTCGTCGGTTACCATTTCAAAGGTAATCGGCAGGATTTATTTTCATGCACATTCGTCGGTTTCTATTTCAAAGCTAATCGGTAGGATTTATTTTCTGCACATTCGTCGGTTACCATTTCAAAGGTAATCGGCAAGATTTATTTTCATGCACATTCGTCGGTTACTATTTCAAAAGTAATCTGCAGGATTTATTTTCTTCACATTCGTCGGTTACCATTTCAAAGGTAATTGGTAGGATTTATTTTCAGCACATTCGTAGGTTACCATTTCAAAGGTAATCGGCAGGATTTATTTTCATGCTCATTCGTCGGTTACCATTTCAAAGGTAATCGGCAGGATTTATTTTCAGGCATATTCGTAGGTTACTATTTCAAAGGTAATCGGCAGGATTTATTTTCTGCACATTTGTCGGTTACCATTTCAAAGGTAATCGACAGGATTTATTTTCATGCACATTCGTCGGTTTCTATTTCAAAGGTAATCGGTAGGATTTATTTTCTGCACATTCGTCGGTTACCATTTCAAAGGTAATTGGTAGGATTTATTTTCAGCACATTCGTAGGTTACCATTTCAAAGGTAATCGGCAGGATTTATTTTCATGCTCATTCGTCGGTTACCAATTCAAAGGTAATCGGCAGGATTTATTTTCAGGCATATTCGTAGGTTACTATTTCCAAGGTAATCGACAAGATTTATTTTTTGCACATTTGTCCGTTACCATTTCAAAGGTAATCAGCAGGATTTATTTTCATGCACATTCGTCTGTTACTATTTCAAAGGTAATCCAGAAGATTTATTTTCAGCACATTAGTCGGTTACAATTTCAAAGGTAATCGGCCGGATTTATTTTTCATGCATATTCGATGGTTACTTTTTCAAAAGTAATCGGCAAGATTTATTTTTCATGCATATTCATCGGTTAAAATTTCAAAGGTAATCGGCAGGATTTAGTTTCTGCACATTCGTTGGTTACCATTTCAAAGGTAATCGGCAGGATTTATTTTTAGTATATTCGTCGGATACTATTTCAAAGGTAATCGGTAGGATTTATTTTCAGCACATTCGTCGGTTACCATTTCAAAGGTAATCAACAGGATTTATTTTCATGCACATTCGTGGGATACTATTTCAAAGGTAATCGACTGGTTTTATTTTCGGCATATTCGTCGGTTACTATTTCAAAGGTAATCGGCAGGATTTATTTTCTGCACATTTGTCGGTTACCATTTCAAAGGTAATCGGCAGGATTTATTTTCATGCACATTCGTCGGTTTCTATTTCAAAGCTAATCGGTATGATTTATTTTCTGCACCTTCGTCGGTTACCATTTCAAAGGTAATCGGCAGGATTTATTTTCATGCACATTCGTCGGTTACTATTTCAATAGTAATCTGCAGGATTTATTTTCTGCACATTCGTCGGTTACCATTTCAAAGGTAATCGGCATGATTTATTTTCATCACATTCGTAGGTTACCATTTCAAAGGTAATCGGCAGGATTTATTTTCATGCTCATTCGTCAGTTACCATTTCAAAGGTAATCGGCAGGATTTATTTTCTTGCACATTCGTCGGTTACTATTTCAAAGGTAATCGGCAGGATTTATTTTCTTGCATATTCGTCGCTTACTATTTCAAAGGTAATCGGCAAGATTTATTTTCATGCACATTCGTCGGTTACCATTTCAAAGGTAATCGGCAGAATTTATTTTCATGCATAGTCGTCGGTTACTATTTCAAAGGTAATCGACAAGATTTATTTTCTGCACATTCGTCGGTTACCATTTCAAAGGTAATCGGTAGGATTTATTTTCATGCACATTCGTCGGTTACCATTTCAAAGGTAATCAGCTGGATTTATTTTCTTGCACATTCGTCGGTTACCATTTCAAAGGTAATCGGCAGGATTTATTTTCATGCACATTCGTCGGTTACTATTTCAAAGTTAATCGGTAGGATTTATTTTCTGCACATTCGTCGGTTACCATTTCAAAGGTAATCGGTAGGATTTATTTTCATGCACATTCGTCGGTTACTATTTCAAAGGTAATCAGCAGGATTTATTTTCTGCACATTCGTCGGTTACCATTTCAAAGGTAATCGGCAGGATTTATTTTCATGCACATTCGTCGGTTTCTATTTCAAAGCTAATCGGTAGGATTTATTTTCTGCACATTCGTCGGTTACCATTTCAAAGGTAATCGGCAGAATTTATTTTCCTGCATAGTCGTCGGTTACTATTTCAAAGGTAATCGACAAGATTTATTTTCTACACATTCGTCTGTTACCATTTCAAAGGTAATCAACAAGATTTATTTTCATGCACATTCGTCGGTTACCATTTCAAAGGTAATCAGCAGAATTTATTTTCTTGCACATTCGTCGGTTACTATTTCAAAGGTAATCGGCATGATTTATTTTCTTGCATATTCGTCGATTACTATTTCAAAGGTAATCGACAAGATTTATTTTCATGCACATTCGTCGGTTACCATTTCAAAGGTAATCAGAAGGTTTTATTTTCTTGCATATTCGTCAGTTACTAATTCGAAGGTAATCGACAAGATTTATTTTCTGCACATTTGTCGGTTACCATTTCAAAGGTAATCGACAGGATTTATTTTCATGCACATTCGTCGGTTACCATTTCAAAGGTAATCAGGTGGATTTATTTTCTTGCACATTCGTCGGTTACCATTTCAAAGGTAATCGGCAGGATTTATTTTCATGCACATTCGTCGGTTACTATTTCAAAGTTAATCGGTAGGATTTATTTTCTGCACATTCGTCGGTTACCATTTCAAAGGTAATCGGTAGGATTTATTTTCATGCACATTCGTCGGTTACTATTTCAAAGGTAATCGGCAGGATTTATTTTCTGCACATTCGTCGGTTACCATTTCAAAGGTAATCGGCAGGATTTATTTTCATGCACATTCGTCGGTTTCTATTTCAAAGCTAATCGGTAGGATTTATTTTCTGCACATTCGTCGGTTACCATTTCAAAGGTAATCGGCAGAATTTATTTTCCTGCATAGTCGTCGGTTACTATTTCAAAGGTAATCGACAAGATTTATTTTCTACACATTCGTCCGTTACCATTTCAAAGGTAATCAACAAGATTTATTTTCATGCACATTCGTCGGTTACCATTTCAAAGGTAATCAGCAGAATTTATTTTCTTGCACATTCGTCGGTTACTATTTCAAAGGTAATCGACATGATTTATTTTCTTGCATATTCGTCGATTACTATTTCAAAGGTAATCGACAAGATTTATTTTCATGCACATTCGTCGGTTACCGTTTCAAAGGTAATCAGAAGGTTTTATTTTCTTGCATATTCATCAGTTACTAATTCGAAGGTAATCGACAAGATTTATTTTCATGCACATTCGTCGGTTACCATTTCAAAGGTAATCGGCAGGATTTATTTTCATGCACATTCGTCGGTTACTATTTCAAAGGTAATCGGCAGGATTTATTTTCTGCACATTTGTCGGTTACCATTTCAAAGGTAATCGGCAGGATTTATTTTCATGCACATTCGTCGGTTTCTATTTCAAAGCTAATCGGTAGGATTTATTTTCTGCACATTCGTCGGTTACCATTTCAAAGGTAATTGGTAGGATTTATTTTCAGCACATTCGTAGGTTACCATTTCAAAGGTAATCGGCAGGATTTATTTTCATGCTCATTCGTCGGTTACCAATTCAAAGGTAATCGGCAGGATTTATTTTCAGGCATATTCGTAGGTTACTATTTCCAAGGTAATCGACAAGATTTATTTTCTGCACATTTGTCCGTTACCATTTCAAAGGTAATCAGCAGGATTTATTTTCATGCACATTCGTCTGTTACTATTTCAAAGGTAATCCACAAGATTTATTTTCAGCACATTAGTCGGTTACAATTTCAAAGGTAATCGGCCGGATTTATTTTTCATGCATATTCGATGGTTACTTTTTCAAAAGTAATCGGCAAGATTTATTTTTCATGCATATTCGTCGGTTAAAATTTCAAAGGTAATCGGCAGGATTTAGTTTCTGCACATTCGTTGGTTACCATTTCAAAGGTAATCGGCAGGATTTATTTTTAGTATATTCGTCGGATACTATTTCAAAGGTAATCGGTAGGATTTATTTTCAGCACATTCGTCGGTTACCATTTCAAAGGTAATCAACAGGATTTATTTTCATGCACATTCGTCGGTTACCATTTCAAAGGTAATCAGCAGAATTTATTTTCTTGCACATTCGTCGGTTACTATTTCAAAGGTAATCGACATGATTTATTTTCTTGCATATTCGTCGATTACTATTTCAAAGGTAATCGACAAGATTTATTTTCATGCACATTCGTCGGTTACCATTTCAAAGGTAATCGGCAGGATTTATTTTCATGCACATTCGTCGGTTACTATTTCAAAAGTAATCTGCAGGATTTATTTTCTGCACATTCGTCGGTTACCATTTCAAAGGTAATTGGTAGGATTTAATTTCAGCACATTCGTAGGTTACCATTTCAAAGGTAATCGGCAGGATTTATTTTCATGCTCATTCGTCGGTTACCATTTCAACGGTAATCGGCAGGATTTATTTTCAGGCATATTCGTAGGTTACTATTTCAAAGGTAATCGGCAGGATTTATTTTCGGCACATTTGTCGGTTACCATTTCAAAGGTAATCGGCAGGATTTATTTTCATGCACATTCGTCGGTTTCTATTTCAAAGCTAATCGGTAGGATTTATTTTCTGCACATTCGTCGGTTACCATTTCAAAGGTAATTGGTAGGATTTATTTTCAGCACATTCGTAGGTTACCATTTCAAAGGTAATCGGCAGGATTTATTTTCATGCTCATTCGTCGGTTACCAATTCAAAGGTAATCGGCAGGATTTATTTTCAGGCATATTCGTAGGTTACTATTTCCAAGGTAATCGACAAGATTTATTTTCTGCACATTTGTCCGTTACCATTTCAAAGGTAATCAGTAGGATTTATTTTCATGCACATTCGTCTGTTACTATTTCAAAGGTAATCCACAAGATTTATTTTCAGCACATTAGTCGGTTACAATTTCAAAGGTAATCGGCCGGATTTATTTTTCATGCATATTCGATGGTTACTTTTTCAAAAGTAATCGGCAAGATTTATTTTTCATGCATATTCGTCGGTTAAAATTTCAAAGGTAATCGGCAGGATTTAGTTTCTGCACATTCGTTGGTTACCATTTCAAAGGTAATCGGCAGGATTTATTTTGAGTATATTCGTCGGATACTATTTCAAAGGTAATCGGTAGGATTTATTTTCAGCACATTCGTCGGTTACCATTTCAAAGGTAATCAACAGGATTTATTTTCATGCACATTCGTGGGATACTATTTCAAAGGTAATCGACTGGTTTTATTTTCGGCATATTCGTCGGTTACCATTTCAAAGGTAATCGGCAGGATTTATTTTCATGCTCATTCGTCGGTTACCATTTCAAAGGTAATCGGCAGGATTTATTTTCAGGCATATTCGTAGGTTACTATTTCAAAGGTAATCGGCAGGATTTATTTTCTGCACATTTGTCGGTTACCATTTCAAAGGTAATCGACAGGATTTATTTTCATGCACATTCGTCGGTTTCTATTTCAAAGCTAATCGGTAGGATTTATTTTCTGCACATTCGTCGGTTACCATTTCAAAGGTAATTGGTAGGATTTATTTTCAGCACATTCGTAGGTTACCATTTCAAAGGTAATCGGCAGGATTTATTTTCATGCTCATTCGTCGGTTACCAATTCAAAGGTAATCGGCAGGATTTATTTTCAGGCATATTCGTAGGTTACTATTTCCAAGGTAATCGACAAGATTTATTTTCTGCACATTCGTCGGTTACCATTTCAAAGGTAATCGGCAGGATTTATTTTCATGCACATTCGTCGGTTACCATTTCAAAGGTAATCAGCTGGATTTATTTTCTTGCACATTCGTCGGTTACCATTTCAAAGGTAATCGGCAGGATTTATTTTCATGCACATTCGTCGGTTACTATTTCAAAGTTAATCGGTAGGATTTATTTTCTGCACATTCGTCGGTTACCATTTCAAAGGTAATCGGTAGGATTTATTTTCATTCACATTCGTCGGTTACTATTTCAAAGGTAATCGGCAGGATTTATTTTCTGCACATTCGTCGGTTACCACTTCAAAGGTAATCGGCAGGATTTATTTTCATGCACATTCGTCGGTTTCTATTTCAAAGCTAATCGGTAGGATTTATTTTCTGCACATTCGTCGGTAACCATTTCAAAGGTAATCGGCAGAATTTATTTTCCTGCATAGTCGTCGGTTACTATTTCAAAGGTAATCGACAAGATTTATTTTCTACACATTCGTCTGTTACCATTTCAAAGGTAATCAACAAGATTTATTTTCATGCACATTCGTAGGTTACCATTTCAAAGGTAATGAGCAGAATTTATTTTCTTGCACATTCGTCGGTTACTATTTCAAAGGTAATCGGCATGATTTATTTTCTTGCATATTCGTCGATTACTATTTCAAAGGTAATCGACAAGATTTATTTTCATGCACATTCGTCGGTTACCATTTCAAAGGTAATCAGAAGGTTTTATTTTCTTGCATATTCGTCAGTTACTAATTCGAAGGTAATCGACAAGATTTATTTTCTGCACATTTGTCGGTTACCATTTCAAAGGTAATCGGCAGGATTTATTTTCATGCACATTCGTTGGTTACCATTTCAAAGGTAATCAGCTGGATTTATTTTCTTGCACATTCGTCGGTTACCATTTCAAAGGTAATCAGCAGGATTTATTTTCATGCATATTCGTCGGTTACTATTTCAAAGTTAATCGGTAGGATTTATTTTCTGCACATTCGTCGGTTACCATTTCAAAGGTAATCGGTAGGATTTATTTTCATGCACATTCGTCGGTTACTATTTCAAAGGTAATCGGCAGGATTTATTTTCTGCACATTCGTCGGTTACCATTTCAAAGGTAATCGGCAGGATTTATTTTCATGCACATTCGTCGGTTTCTATTTCAAAGCTAATCGGTAGGATTTATTTTTTGCACATTCGTCGGTTACCATTTCAAAGGTAATCGGCAAGATTTATTTTCATGCACATTCGTCGGTTACTATTTCAAAAGTAATCTGCAGGATTTATTTTCTTCACATTCGTCGGTTACCATTTCAAAGGTAATTGGTAGGATTTATTTTCAGCACATTCGTAGGTTACCATTTCAAAGGTAATCGGCAGGATTTATTTTCATGCTCATTCGTCGGTTACCATTTCAAAGGTAATCGGCAGGATTTATTTTCAGGCATATTCGTAGGTTACTATTTCAAAGGTAATCGGCAGGATTTATTTTCTGCACATTTGTCGGTTACCATTTCAAAGGTAATCGACAGGATTTATTTTCATGCACATTCGTCGGTTTCTATTTCAAAGCTAATCGGTAGGATTTATTTTCTGCACATTCGTCGGTTACCATTTCAAAGGTAATTGGTAGGATTTATTTTCAGCACAT
Organism: Medicago lupulina; assembly: GCA_958299785.1. NCBI lineage: Eukaryota > Viridiplantae > Streptophyta > Magnoliopsida > Fabales > Fabaceae > Medicago > Medicago lupulina. Next base: position 34,790,222 of record OY283142.1, read on the forward strand.
TCGTAGGTTACCATTTCAAAGGTAATCGGCAGGATTTATTTTCATGCTCATTCGTCGGTTACCAATTCAAAGGTAATCGGCAGGATTTATTTTCAGGCATATTCGTAGGTTACTATTTCCAATGTAATCGACAAGATTTATTTTTTGCACATTTGTCCGTTACCATTTCAAAGGTAATCAGCAGGATTTATTTTCATGCACATTCGTCTGTTACTATTTCAAAGGTAATCCAGAAGATTTATTTTCAGCACATTAGTCGGTTACAATTTCAAAGGTAATCGGCCGGATTTATTTTTCATGCATATTCGATGGTTACTTTTTCAAAAGTAATCGGCAAGATTTATTTTTCATGCATATTCATCGGTTAAAATTTCAAAGGTAATCGGCAGGATTTAGTTTCTGCACATTCGTTGGTTACCATTTCAAAGGTAATCGGCAGGATTTATTTTTAGTATATTCGTCGGATACTATTTCAAAGGTAATCGGTAGGATTTATTTTCAGCACATTCGTCGGTTACCATTTCAAAGGTAATCAACAGGATTTATTTTCATGCACATTCGTGGGATACTATTTCAAAGGTAATCGACTGGTTTTATTTTCGGCATATTCGTCGGTTACTATTTCAAAGGTAATCGGCAGGATTTATTTTCTGCACATTTGTCGGTTACCATTTCAAAGGTAATCGGCAGGATTTATTTTCATGCACATTCGTCGGTTTCTATTTCAAAGCTAATCGGTAGGATTTATTTTCTGCACCTTCGTCGGTTACCATTTCAAAGGTAATCGGCAGGATTTATTTTCATGCACATTCGTCGGTTACTATTTCAATAGTAATCTGCAGGATTTATTTTCTGCACATTCGTCGGTTACCATTTCAAAGGTAATCGGCATGATTTATTTTCATCACATTCGTAGGTTACCATTTCAAAGGTAATCGGCAGGATTTATTTTCATGCTCATTCGTCAGTTACCATTTCAAAGGTAATCGGCAGGATTTATTTTCTTGCACATTCGTCGGTTACTATTTCAAAGGTAATCGGCAGGATTTATTTTCTTGCATATTCGTCGCTTACTATTTCAAAGGTAATCGGCAAGATTTATTTTCATGCACATTCGTCGGTTACCATTTCAAAGGTAATCGGCAGAATTTATTTTCATGCATAGTCGTCGGTTACTATTTCAAAGGTAATCGACAAGATTTATTTTCTGCACATTCGTCGGTTACCATTTCAAAGGTAATCGGTAGGATTTATTTTCATGCACATTCGTCGGTTACCATTTCAAAGGTAATCAGCTGGATTTATTTTCTTGCACATTCGTCGGTTACCATTTCAAAGGTAATCGGCAGGATTTATTTTCATGCACATTCGTCGGTTACTATTTCAAAGTTAATCGGTAGGATTTATTTTCTGCACATTCGTCGGTTACTATTTCAAAGGTAATCAGCAGGATTTATTTTCTGCACATTCGTCGGTTACCATTTCAAAGGTAATCGGCAGGATTTATTTTCATGCACATTCGTCGGTTTCTATTTCAAAGCTAATCGGTAGGATTTATTTTCTGCACATTCGTCGGTTACCATTTCAAAGGTAATCAGCAGAATTTATTTTCCTGCATAGCCGTCGGTTACTATTTCAAAGGTAATCGACAAGATTTATTTTCTACACATTCGTCTGTTACCATTTCAAAGGTAATCAACAAGATTTATTTTCATGCACATTCGTCGGTTACCATTTCAAAGGTAATCAGCAGAATTTATTTTCTTGCACATTCGTCGGTTACTATTTCAAAGGTAATCGGCATGATTTATTTTCTTGCATATTCGTCGATTACTATTTCAAAGGTAATCGACAAGATTTATTTTCATGCACATTCGTCGGTTACCATTTCAAAGGTAATCAGAAGGTTTTATTTTCTTGCATATTCGTCAGTTACTAATTCGAAGGTAATCGACAAGATTTATTTTCTGCACATTTGTCGGTTACCATTTCAAAGGTAATCGACAGGATTTATTTTCATGCACATTCGTCGGTTACCATTTCAAAGGTAATCAGGTGGATTTATTTTCTTGCACATTCGTCGGTTACCATTTCAAAGGTAATCGGCAGGATTTATTTTCATGCACATTCGTCGGTTACTATTTCAAAGTTAATCGGTAGGATTTATTTTCTGCACATTCGTCGGTTACCATTTCAAAGGTAATCGGTAGGATTTATTTTCATGCACATTCGTCGGTTACTATTTCAAAGGTAATCGGCAGGATTTATTTTCTGCACATTCGTCGGTTACCATTTCAAAGGTAATCGGCAGGATTTATTTTCATGCACATTCGTCGGTTTCTATTTCAAAGCTAATCGGTAGGATTTATTTTCTGCACATTCGTCGGTTACCATTTCAAAGGTAATCGGCAGAATTTATTTTCCTGCATAGTCGTCGGTTACTATTTCAAAGGTAATCGACAAGATTTATTTTCTACACATTCGTCCGTTACCATTTCAAAGGTAATCAACAAGATTTATTTTCATGCACATTCGTCGGTTACCATTTCAAAGGTAATCAGCAGAATTTATTTTCTTGCACATTCGTCGGTTACTATTTCAAAGGTAATCGACATGATTTATTTTCTTGCATATTCGTCGATTACTATTTCGAAGGTAATCGACAAGATTTATTTTCATGCACATTCGTCGGTTACCGTTTCAAAGGTAATCAGAAGGTTTTATTTTCTTGCATATTCATCAGTTACTAATTCGAAGGTAATCGACAAGATTTATTTTCATGCACATTCGTCGGTTACCATTTCAAAGGTAATCGGCAGGATTTATTTTCATGCACATTCGTCGGTTACTATTTCAAAAGTAATCTGCAGGATTTATTTTCTGCACATTCGTCGGTTACCATTTCAAAGGTAATTGGTAGGATTTATTTTCAGCACATTCGTAGGTTACCATTTCAAAGGTAATCGGCAGGATTTATTTTCATGCTCATTCGTCGGTTACCATTTCAAAGGTAATCGGCAGGATTAATTTTCAGGCATATTCGTAGGTTACTATTTCAAAGGTAATCGGCAGGATTTATTTTCTGCACATTTGTCGGTTACCATTTCAAAGGTAATCGGAAGGATTTATTTTCATGCACATTCGTCGGTTTCTATTTCAAAGCTAATCGGTAGGATTTATTTTCTGCACATTCGTCGGTTACCATTTCAAAGGTAATTGGTAGGATTTATTTTCAGCACATTCGTAGGTTACCATTTCAAAGGTAATCGGCAGGATTTATTTTCATGCTCATTCGTCGGTTACCAATTCAAAGGTAATCGGCAGGATTTATTTTCAGGCATATTCGTAGGTTACTATTTCCAAGGTAATCGACAAGATTTATTTTCTGCACATTTGTCCGTTACCATTTCAAAGGTAATCAGCAGGATTTATTTTCATGCACATTCGTCTGTTACTATTTCAAAGGTAATCCACAAGATTTATTTTCAGCACATTAGTCGGTTACAATTTCAAAGGTAATCGGCCGGATTTATTTTTCATGCATATTCGATGGTTACTTTTTCAAAAGTAATCGGCAAGATTTATTTTTCATGCATATTCGTCGGTTAAAATTTCAAAGGTAATCGGCAGGATTTAGTTTCTGCACATTCGTTGGTTACCATTTCAAAGGTAATCGGCAGGATTTATTTTTAGTATATTCGTCGGATACTATTTCAAAGGTAATCGGTAGGATTTATTTTCAGCACATTCGTCGGTTACCATTTCAAAGGTAATCAACAGGATTTATTTTCATGCACATTCGTCGGTTACCATTTCAAAGGTAATCAGCAGAATTTATTTTCTTGCACATTCGTCGGTTACTATTTCAAAGGTAATCGACATGATTTATTTTCTTGCATATTCGTCGATTACTATTTCAAAGGTAATCGACAAGATTTATTTTCATGCACATTCGTCGGTTACCATTTCAAAGGTAATCGGCAGGATTTATTTTCATGCACATTCGTCGGTTACTATTTCAAAAGTAATCTGCAGGATTTATTTTCTGCACATTCGTCGGTTACCATTTCAAAGGTAATTGGTAGGATTTATTTTCAATACATTCGTAGGTTACCATTTCAAAGGTAATCGGCAGGATTTATTTTCATGCTCATTCGTCGGTTACCATTTCAACGGTAATCGGCAGGATTTATTTTCAGGCATATTCGTAGGTTACTATTTCAAAGGTAATCGGCAGGATTTATTTTCGGCACATTTGTCGGTTACCATTTCAAAGGTAATCGGCAGGATTTATTTTCATGCACATTCGTCGGTTTCTATTTCAAAGCTAATCGGTAGGATTTATTTTCTGCACATTCGTCGGTTACCATTTCAAAGGTAATTGGTAGGATTTATTTTCAGCACATTCGTAGGTTACCATTTCAAAGGTAATCGGCAGGATTTATTTTCATGCTCATTCGTCGGTTACCAATTCAAAGGTAATCGGCAGGATTTATTTTCAGGCATATTCGTAGGTTACTATTTCCAAGGTAATCGACAAGATTTATTTTCTGCACATTTGTCCGTTACCATTTCAAAGGTAATCAGCAGGATTTATTTTCATGCACATTCGTCTGTTACTATTTCAAAGGTAATCCACAAGATTTATTTTCAGCACATTAGTCGGTTACAATTTCAAAGGTAATCGGCCGGATTTATTTTTCATGCATATTCGATGGTTACTTTTTCAAAAGTAATCGGCAAGATTTATTTTTCATGCATATTCGTCGGTTAAAATTTCAAAGGTAATCGGCAGGATTTAGTTTCTGCACATTCGTTGGTTACCATTTCAAAGGTAATCGGCAGGATTTATTTTTAGTATATTCGTCGGATACTATTTCAAAGGTAATCGGTAGGATTTATTTTCAGCACATTCGTCGGTTACCATTTCAAAGGTAATCAACAGGATTTATTTTCATGCACATTCGTCGGTTACCATTTCAAAGGTAATCAGCAGAATTTATTTTCTTGCACATTCGTCGGTTACTATTTCAAAGGTAATCGACATGATTTATTTTCTTGCATATTCGTCGATTACTATTTCAAAGGTAATCGACAAGATTTATTTTCATGCACATTTGTCGGTTACCATTTCAAAGGTAATCGGCAGGATTTATTTTCATGCACATTCGTCGGTTACTATTTCAAAAGTAATCTGCAGGATTTATTTTCTGCACATTCGTCGGTTACCATTTCAAAGGTAATTGGTAGGATTTATTTTCAGCACATTCGTAGGTTACCATTTCAAAGGTAATCGGCAGGATTTATTTTCATGCTCATTCGTCGGTTACCATTTCAACGGTAATCGGCAGGATTTATTTTCAGGCATATTCGTAGGTTACTATTTCAAAGGTAATCGGCAGGATTTATTTTCGGCACATTTGTCGGTTACCATTTCAAAGGTAATCGGCAGGATTTATTTTCATGCACATTCGTCGGTTTCTATTTCAAAGCTAATCGGTAGGATTTATTTTCTGCACATTCGTCGGTTACCATTTCAAAGGTAATTGGTAGGATTTATTTTCAGCACATTCGTAGGTTACCATTTCAAAGGTAATCGGCAGGATTTATTTTCATGCTCATTCGTCGGTTACCAATTCAAAGGTAATCGGCAGGATTTATTTTCAGGCATATTCGTAGGTTACTATTTCCAAGGTAATCGACAAGATTTATTTTTCTGCACATTTGTCCGTTACCATTTCAAAGGTAATCAGTAGGATTTATTTTCATGCACATTCGTCTGTTACTATTTCAAAGGTAATCCACAAGATTTATTTTCAGCACATTAGTCGGTTACAATTTCAAAGGTAATCGGCCGGATTTATTTTTCATGCATATTCGATGGTTACTTTTTCAAAAGTAATCGGAAAGATTTATTTTTCATGCATATTCTTGGGTTAAAATTTCAAAGGTAATCGGCAGGATTTAGTTTCTGCACATTCGTTGGTTACCATTTCAAAGGTAATCGGCAGGATTTATTTTTAGTATATTCGTCGGATACTATTTCAAAGGTAATCGGTAGGATTTATTTTCAGCACATTCGTCGGTTACCATTTCAAAGGTAATCAACAGGATTTATTTTCATGCACATTCGTGGGATACTATTTCAAAGGTAATCGACTGGTTTTATTTTCGGCATATTCGTCGGTTACTATTTCAAAGGTAATCGGCAGGATTTATTTTCTGCACATTTGTCGGTTACCATTTCAAAGGTAATCGGCAGGATTTATTTTCATGCACATTCGTCGGTTTCTATTTCAAAGCTAATCGGTAGGATTTATTTTCTGCACCTTCGTCGGTTACCATTTCAAAGGTAATCGGCAGGATTTATTTTCATGCACATTCGTCGGTTACTATTTCAATAGTAATCTGCAGGATTTATTTTCTGCACATTCGTCGGTTACCATTTCAAAGGTAATCGGCATGATTTATTTTCATCACATTCGTAGGTTACCATTTCAAAGGTAATTGGCAGGATTTATTTTCATGCTCATTCGTCAGTTACCATTTCAAAGGTAATCGGCAGGATTTATTTTCTTGCACATTCGTCGGTTACTATTTCAAAGGTAATCGGCAGGATTTATTTTCTTGCATATTCGTCGCTTACTATTTCAAAGGTAATCGGCAAGATTTATTTTCATGCACATTCGTCGGTTACCATTTCAAAGGTAATCGGCAGAATTTATTTTCATGCATAGTCGTCGGTTACTATTTCAAAGGTAATCGACAAGATTTATTTTCTGCACATTCGTCGGTTACCATTTCAAAGGTAATCGGTAGGATTTATTTTCATGCACATTCGTCGGTTACCATTTCAAAGGTAATCAGCTGGATTTATTTTCTTGCACATTCGTCGGTTACCATTTCAAAGGTAATCGGCAGGATTTATTTTCATGCACATTCGTCGGTTACTATTTCAAAGTTAATCGGTAGGATTTATTTTCTGCACATTCGTCGGTTACCATTTCAAAGGTAATCGGTAGGATTTATTTTCATGCACATTCGTCGGTTACTATTTCAAAGGTAATAGGCAGGATTTATTTTCTGCACATTCGTCGGTTACCATTTCAAAGGTAATCGGCAGGATTTATTTTCATGCACATTCGTCGGTTTCTATTTCAAAGCTAATCGGTAGGATTTATTTTCTGCACATTCGTCGTTTACCATTTCAAAGGTAATCGGCAGAATTTATTTTCCTGCATAGTCGTCGGTTACTATTTCAAAGGTAATCGACAAGATTTATTTTCTACACATTCGTCTGTTACCATTTCAAAGGTAATCAACAAGATTTATTTTCATGCACATTCGTCGGTTACCATTTCAAAGGTAATCAGCAGAATTTATTTTCTTGCACATTCGTCGGTTACTATTTCAAAGGTAATCGGCATGATTTATTTTCTTGCATATTCGTCGATTACTATTTCAAAGGTAATCGACAAGATTTATTTTCATGCACATTCGTCGGTTACCATTTCAAAGGTAATCAGAAGGTTTTATTTTCTTGCATATTCGTCAGTTACTAATTCGAAGGTAATCGACAAGATTTATTTTCTGCACATTTGTCGGTTACCATTTCAAAGGTAATCGGCAGGATTTATTTTCATGCACATTCGTCGGTTACCATTTCAAAGGTAATCAGCTGGATTTATTTTCTTGCACATTCGTCGGTTACCATTTCAAAGGTAATCGGCAGGATTTATTTTCATGCACATTCGTCGGTTACTATTTCAAAGTTAATCGGTAGGATTTATTTTCTGCACATTCGTCGGTTACCATTTCAAAGGTAATCGGTAGGATTTATTTTCATGCACATTCGTCGGTTACTATTTCAAAGGTAATCGGCAGGATTTATTTTCTGCACATTCGTCGGTTACCATTTCAAAGGTAATCGGCAGGATTTATTTTCATGCACATTCGTCGGTTTCTATTTCAAAGCTAATCGGTAGGATTTATTTTCTGCACATTCGTCGGTTACCATTTCAAAGGTAATCGGCAGAATTTATTTTCCTGCATAGTCGTCGGTTACTATTTCAAAGGTAATCGACAAGATTTATTTTCTACACATTCGTCCGTTACCATTTCAAAGGTAATCAACAAGATTTATTTTCATGCACATTCGTCGGTTACCATTTCAAAGGTAATCAGCAGAATTTATTTTCTTGCACATTCGTCGGTTACTATTTCAAAGGTAATCGACATGATTTATTTTCTTGCATATTCGTCGATTACTATTTCAAAGGTAATCGACAAGATTTATTTTCATGCACATTCGTCGGTTACCGTTTCAAAGGTAATCGGCAGGATTTATTTTCATGCACATTCGTCGGTTACTATTTCAAAAGTAATCTGCAGGATTTATTTTCTGCACATTCGTCGGTTACCATTTCAAAGGTAATTGGTAGGATTTATTTTCAGCACATTCGTAGGTTACCATTTCAAAGGTAATCGGCAGGATTTATTTTCATGCTCATTCGTCGGTTACCATTTCAACGGTAATCGGCAGGATTTATTTTCAGGCATATTCGTAGGTTACTATTTCAAAGGTAATCGGCAGGATTTATTTTCGGCACATTTGTCGGTTACCATTTCAAAGGTAATCGGCAGGATTTATTTTCATGCACATTCGTCGGTTTCTATTTCAAAGCTAATCGGTAGGATTTATTTTCTGCACATTCGTCGGTTACCATTTCAAAGGTAATTGGTAGGATTTATTTTCAGCACATTCGTAGGTTACCATTTCAAAGGTAATCGGCAGGATTTATTTTCATGCTCATTCGTCGGTTACCAATTCAAAGGTAATCGGCAGGATTTATTTTCAGGCATATTCGTAGGTTACTATTTCCAAGGTAATCGACAAGATTTATTTTCTGCACATTTGTCCGTTACCATTTCAAAGGTAATCAGTAGGATTTATTTTCATGCACATTCGTCTGTTACTATTTCAAAGGTAATCCACAAGATTTATTTTCAGCACATTAGTCGGTTACAATTTCAAAGGTAATCGGCCGGATTTATTTTTCATGCATATTCGATGGTTACTTTTTCAAAAGTAATCGGCAAGATTTATTTTTCATGCATATTCGTCGGTTAAAATTTCAAAGGTAATCGGCAGGATTTAGTTTCTGCACATTCGTTGGTTACCATTTCAAAGGTAATCGGCAGGATTTATTTTTAGTATATTCGTCGGATACTATTTCAAAGGTAATCGGTAGGATTTATTTTCAGCACATTCGTCGGTTACCATTTCAAAGGTAATCAACAGGATTTATTTTCATGCACATTCGTGGGATACTATTTCAAAGGTAATCGACTGGTTTTATTTTCGGCATATTCGTCGGTTACTATTTCAAAGGTAATCGGCAGGATTTATTTTCTGCACATTTGTCGGTTACCATTTCAAAGGTAATCGACAGGATTTATTTTCATGCACATTCGTCGGTTTCTATTTCAAAGCTAATCGGTAGGATTTATTTTCTGCACCTTCGTCGGTTACCATTTCAAAGGTAATCGGCAGGATTTATTTTCATGCACATTCGTCGGTTACTATTTCAATAGTAATCTGCAGGATTTATTTTCTGCACATTCGTCGGTTACCATTTCAAAGGTAATCGGCATGATTTATTTTCATCACATTCGTAGGTTACCATTTCAAAGGTAATTGGCAGGATTTATTTTCATGCTCATTCGTCAGTTACCATTTCAAAGGTAATCGGCAGGATTTATTTTCTTGCACATTCGTCGGTTACTATTTCAAAGGTAATCGGCAGGATTTATTTTCTTGCATATTCGTCGCTTACTATTTCAAAGGTAATCGGCAAGATTTATTTTCATGCACATTCGTCGGTTACCATTTCAAAGGTAATCGGCAGAATTTATTTTCATGCATAGTCGTCGGTTACTATTTCAAAGGTAATCGACAAGATTTATTTTCTGCACATTCGTCGGTTACCATTTCAAAGGTAATCGGTAGGATTTATTTTCATGCACATTCGTCGGTTACCATTTCAAAGGTAATCAGCTGGATTTATTTTCTTGCACATTCGTCGGTTACCATTTCAAAGGTAATCGGCAGGATTTATTTTCATGCACATTCGTCGGTTACTATTTCAAAGTTAATCGGTAGGATTTATTTTCTGCACATTCGTCGGTTACCATTTCAAAGGTAATCGGTAGGATTTATTTTCATGCACATTCGTCGGTTACTATTTCAAAGGTAATAGGCAGGATTTATTTTCTGCACATTCGTCGGTTACCATTTCAAAGGTAATCGGCAGGATTTATTTTCATGCACATTCGTCGGTTTCTATTTCAAAGCTAATCGGTAGGATTTATTTTCTGCACATTCGTCGTTTACCATTTCAAAGGTAATCGGCAGAATTTATTTTCCTGCATAGTCGTCGGTTACTATTTCAAAGGTAATCGACAAGATTTATTTTCTACACATTCGTCTGTTACCATTTCAAAGGTAATCAACAAGATTTATTTTCATGCACATTCGTCGGTTACCATTTCAAAGGTAATCGGTAGGATTTATTTTCATGCACATTCGTCGGTTACCATTTCAAAGGTAATCGGCAGGATTTATTTTCATGCACATTCGTCGGTTACCATTTCAAAGGTAATCGGCAGGATTTATTTTCATGCACATTCGTCGGTTACTATTTCAAAGTTAATCGGTAGGATTTATTTTCTGCACATTCGTCGGTTACCATTTCAAAGGTAATCGGTAGGATTTATTTTCATGCACATTCGTCGGTTACTATTTCAAAGGTAATAGGCAGGATTTATTTTCTGCACATTCGTCGGTTACCATTTCAAAGGTAATCGGTAGGATTTATTTTCATGCACATTCGTCGGTTACCATTTCAAAGGTAATCAGCTGGATTTATTTTCTTGCACATTCGTCGGTTACCATTTCAAAGGTAATCGGCAGGATTTATTTTCATGCACATTCGTCGGTTACTATTTCAAAGTTAATCGGTAGGATTTATTTTCTGCACATTCGTCGGTTACCATTTCAAAGGTAATCGGTAGGATTTATTTTCATGCACATTCGTCGGTTACTATTTCAAAGGTAATCGGCAGGATTTATTTTCTGCACATTCGTCGGTTACCATTTCAAAGGTAATCGGCAGGATTTATTTTCATGCACATTCGTCGGTTTCTATTTCAAAGCTAATCGGTAGGATTTATTTTCTGCACATTCGTCGGTTACCATTTCAAAGGTAATCGGCAGAATTTATTTTCCTGCATAGTCGTCGGTTACTATTTCAAAGGTAATCGACAAGATTTATTTTCTACACATTCGTCCGTTACCATTTCAAAGGTAATCAACAAGATTTATTTTCATGCACATTCGTCGGTTACCATTTCAAAGGTAATCAGCAGAATTTATTTTCTTGCACATTCGTCGGTTACTATTTCAAAGGTAATCGACATGATTTATTTTCTTGCATATTCGTCGATTACTATTTCAAAGGTAATCGACAAGATTTATTTTCATGCACATTCGTCGGTTACCGTTTCAAAGGTAATCAGCAGGATTTATTTTCATGCACATTCGTCGGTTACTATTTCAAAAGTAATCTGCAGGATTTATTTTCTGCACATTCGTCGGTTACCATTTCAAAGGTAATTGGTAGGATTTATTTTCAGCACATTCGTAGGTTACCATTTCAAAGGTAATCGGCAGGATTTATTTTCATGCTCATTCGTCGGTTACCATTTCAACGGTAATCGGCAGGATTTATTTTCAGGCATATTCGTAGGTTACTATTTCAAAGGTAATCGGCAGGATTTATTTTCGGCACATTTGTCGGTTACCATTTCAAAGGTAATCGGCAGGATTTATTTTCATGCACATTCGTCGGTTTCTATTTCAAAGCTAATCGGTAGGATTTATTTTCTGCACATTCGTCGGTTACCATTTCAAAGGTAATTGGTAGGATTTATTTTCAGCACATTCGTAGGTTACCATTTCAAAGGTAATCGGCAGGATTTATTTTCATGCTCATTCGTCGGTTACCAGTTCAAAGGTAATCGGCAGGATTTATTTTCAGGCATATTCGTAGGTTACTATTTCCAAGGTAATCGACAAGATTTATTTTCTGCACATTTGTCCGTTACCATTTCAAAGGTAATCAGTAGGATTTATTTTCATGCACATTCGTCTGTTACTATTTCAAAGGTAATCCACAAGATTTATTTTCAGCACATTAGTCGGTTACAATTTCAAAGGTAATCGGCCGGATTTATTTTTCATGCATATTCGATGGTTACTTTTTCAAAAGTAATCGGCAAGATTTATTTTTCATGCATATTCGTCGGTTAAAATTTCAAAGGTAATCGGCAGGATTTAGTTTCTGCACATTCGTTGGTTACCATTTCAAAGGTAATCGGCAGGATTTATTTTTAGTATATTCGTCGGATACTATTTCAAAGGTAATCGGTAGGATTTATTTTCAGCACATTCGTCGGTTACCATTTCAAAGGTAATCAACAGGATTTATTTTCATGCACATTCGTGGGATACTATTTCAAAGGTAATCGACTGGTTTTATTTTCGGCATATTCGTCGGTTACTATTTCAAAGGTAATCGGCAGGATTTATTTTCTGCACATTTGTCGGTTACCATTTCAAAGGTAATCGACAGGATTTATTTTCATGCACATTCGTCGGTTTCTATTTCAAAGCTAATCGGTAGGATTTATTTTCTGCACCTTCGTCGGTTACCATTTCAAAGGTAATCGGCAGGATTTATTTTCATGCACATTCGTCGGTTACTATTTCAATAGTAATCTGCAGGATTTATTTTCTGCACATTCGTCGGTTACCATTTCAAAGGTAATCGGCATGATTTATTTTCATCACATTCGTAGGTTACCATTTCAAAGGTAATTGGCAGGATTTATTTTCATGCTCATTCGTCAGTTACCATTTCAAAGGTAATCGGCAGGATTTATTTTCTTGCACATTCGTCGGTTACTATTTCAAAGGTAATCGGCAGGATTTATTTTCTTGCATATTCGTCGCTTACTATTTCAAAGGTAATCGGCAAGATTTATTTTCATGCACATTCGTCGGTTACCATTTCAAAGGTAATCGGCAGAATTTATTTTCATGCATAGTCGTCGGTTACTATTTCAAAGGTAATCGACAAGATTTATTTTCTGCACATTCGTCGGTTACCATTTCAAAGGTAATCGGTAGGATTTATTTTCATGCACATTCGTCGGTTACCATTTCAAAGGTAATCAGCTGGATTTATTTTCTTGCACATTCGTCGGTTACCATTTCAAAGGTAATCGGCAGGATTTATTTTCATGCACATTCGTCGGTTACTATTTCAAAGTTAATCGGTAGGATTTATTTTCTGCACATTCGTCGGTTACCATTTCAAAGGTAATCGGTAGGATTTATTTTCATGCACATTCGTCGGTTACTATTTCAAAGGTAATAGGCAGGATTTATTTTCTGCACATTCGTCGGTTACCATTTCAAAGGTAATCGGCAGGATTTATTTTCATGCACATTCGTCGGTTTCTATTTCAAAGCTAATCGGTAGGATTTATTTTCTGCACATTCGTCGTTTACCATTTCAAAGGTAATCGGCAGAATTTATTTTCCTGCATAGTCGTCGGTTACTATTTCAAAGGTAATCGACAAGATTTATTTTCTACACATTCGTCTGTTACCATTTCAAAGGTAATCAACAAGATTTATTTTCATGCACATTCGTCGGTTACCATTTCAAAGGTAATCGGTAGGATTTATTTTCATGCACATTCGTCGGTTACCATTTCAAAGGTAATCGGCAGGATTTATTTTCATGCACATTCGTCGGTTACCATTTCAAAGGTAATCGGCAGGATTTATTTTCATGCACATTCGTCGGTTACTATTTCAAAGTTAATCGGTAGGATTTATTTTCTGCACATTCGTCGGTTACCATTTCAAAGGTAATCGGTAGGATTTATTTTCATGCACATTCGTCGGTTACTATTTCAAAGGTAATAGGCAGGATTTATTTTCTGCACATTCGTCGGTTACCATTTCAAAGGTAATCGGTAGGATTTATTTTCATGCACATTCGTCGGTTACCATTTCAAAGGTAATCAGCTGGATTTATTTTCTTGCACATTCGTCGGTTACCATTTCAAAGGTAATCGGCAGGATTTATTTTCATGCACATTCGTCGGTTACTATTTCAAAGTTAATCGGTAGGATTTATTTTCTGCACATTCGTCGGTTACCATTTCAAAGGTAATCGGTAGGATTTATTTTCATGCACATTCGTCGGTTACTATTTCAAAGGTAATCGGCAGGATTTATTTTCTGCACATTCGTCGGTTACCATTTCAAAGGTAATCGGCAGGATTTATTTTCATGCACATTCGTCGGTTTCTATTTCAAAGCTAATCGGTAGGATTTATTTTCTGCACATTCGTCGGTTACCATTTCAAAGGTAATCGGCAGAATTTATTTTCCTGCATAGTCGTCGGTTACTATTTCAAAGGTAATCGACAAGATTTATTTTCTACACATTCGTCCGTTACCATTTCAAAGGTAATCAACAAGATTTATTTTCATGCACATTCGTCGGTTACCATTTCAAAGGTAATCAGCAGAATTTATTTTCTTGCACATTCGTCGGTTACTATTTCAAAGGTAATCGACATGATTTATTTTCTTGCATATTCGTCGATTACTATTTCAAAGGTAATCGACAAGATTTATTTTCATGCACATTCGTCGGTTACCGTTTCAAAGGTAATCAGCAGGATTTATTTTCATGCACATTCGTCGGTTACTATTTCAAAAGTAATCTGCAGGATTTATTTTCTGCACATTCGTCGGTTACCATTTCAAAGGTAATTGGTAGGATTTATTTTCAGCACATTCGTAGGTTACCATTTCAAAGGTAATCGGCAGGATTTATTTTCATGCTCATTCGTCGGTTACCATTTCAACGGTAATCGGCAGGATTTATTTTCAGGCATATTCGTAGGTTACTATTTCAAAGGTAATCGGCAGGATTTATTTTCGGCACATTTGTCGGTTACCATTTCAAAGGTAATCGGCAGGATTTATTTTCATGCACATTCGTCGGTTTCTATTTCAAAGCTAATCGGTAGGATTTATTTTCTGCACATTCGTCGGTTACCATTTCAAAGGTAATTGGTAGGATTTATTTTCAGCACATTCGTAGGTTACCATTTCAAAGGTAATCGGCAGGATTTATTTTCATGCTCATTCGTCGGTTACCAATTCAAAGGTAATCGGCAGGATTTATTTTCAGGCATATTCGTAGGTTACTATTTCCAAGGTAATCGACAAGATTTATTTTCTGCACATTTGTCCGTTACCATTTCAAAGGTAATCAGTAGGATTTATTTTCATGCACATTCGTCTGTTACTATTTCAAAGGTAATCCACAAGATTTATTTTCAGCACATTAGTCGGTTACAATTTCAAAGGTAATCGGCCGGATTTATTTTTCATGCATATTCGATGGTTACTTTTTCAAAAGTAATCGGCAAGATTTATTTTTCATGCATATTCGTCGGTTAAAATTTCAAAGGTAATCGGCAGGATTTAGTTTCTGCACATTCGTTGGTTACCATTTCAAAGGTAATCGGCAGGATTTATTTTTAGTATATTCGTCGGATACTATTTCAAAGGTAATCGGTAGGATTTATTTTCAGCACATTCGTCGGTTACCATTTCAAAGGTAATCAACAGGATTTATTTTCATGCACATTCGTGGGATACTATTTCAAAGGTAATCGACTGGTTTTATTTTCGGCATATTCGTCGGTTACTATTTCAAAGGTAATCGGCAGGATTTATTTTCTGCACATTTGTCGGTTACCATTTCAAAGGTAATCGGCAGGATTTATTTTCATGCACATTCGTCGGTTTCTATTTCAAAGCTAATCGGTAGGATTTATTTTCTGCACCTTCGTCGGTTACCATTTCAAAGGTAATCGGCAGGATTTATTTTCATGCACATTCGTCGGTTACTATTTCAATAGTAATCTGCAGGATTTATTTTCTGCACATTCGTCGGTTACCATTTCAAAGGTAATCGGCATGATTTATTTTCATCACATTCGTAGGTTACCATTTCAAAGGTAATTGGCAGGATTTATTTTCATGCTCATTCATCAGTTACCATTTCAAAGGTAATCGGCAGGATTTATTTTCTTGCACATTCGTCGGTTACTATTTCAAAGGTAATCGGCAGGATTTATTTTCTTGCATATTCGTCGCTTACTATTTCAAAGGTAATCGGCAAGATTTATTTTCATGCACATTCGTCGGTTACCATTTCAAAGGTAATCGGCAGAATTTATTTTCATGCATAGTCGTCGGTTACTATTTCAAAGGTAATCGACAAGATTTATTTTCTGCACATTCGTCGGTTACCATTTCAAAGGTAATCGGTAGGATTTATTTTCATGCACATTCGTCGGTTACCATTTCAAAGGTAATCAGCTGGATTTATTTTCTTGCACATTCGTCGGTTACCATTTCAAAGGTAATCGGCAGGATTTATTTTCATGCACATTCGTCGGTTACTATTTCAAAGTTAATCGGTAGGATTTATTTTCTGCACATTCGTCGGTTACCATTTCAAAGGTAATCGGTAGGATTTATTTTCATGCACATTCGTCGGTTACTATTTCAAAGGTAATAGGCAGGATTTATTTTCTGCACATTCGTCGGTTACCATTTCAAAGGTAATCGGCAGGATTTATTTTCATGCACATTCGTCGGTTTCTATTTCAAAGCTAATCGGTAGGATTTATTTTCTGCACATTCGTCGTTTACCATTTCAAAGGTAATCGGCAGAATTTATTTTCCTGCATAGTCGTCGGTTACTATTTCAAAGGTAATCGACAAGATTTATTTTCTACACATTCGTCTGTTACCATTTCAAAGGTAATCAACAAGATTTATTTTCATGCACATTCGTCGGTTACCATTTCAAAGGTAATCAGCAGAATTTATTTTCTTGCACATTCGTCGGTTACTATTTCAAAGGTAATCGGCATGATTTATTTTCTTGCATATTCGTCGATTACTATTTCAAAGGTAATCGACAAGATTTATTTTCATGCACATTCGTCGGTTACCATTTCAAAGGTAATCAGAAGGTTTTATTTTCTTGCATATTCGTCAGTTACTAATTCGAAGGTAATCGACAAGATTTATTTTCTGCACATTTGTCGGTTACCATTTCAAAGGTAATCGGCAGGATTTATTTTCATGCACATTCGTCGGTTACCATTTCAAAGGTAATCAGCTGGATTTATTTTCTTGCACATTCGTCGGTTACCATTTCAAAGGTAATCGGCAGGATTTATTTTCATGCACATTCGTCGGTTACTATTTCAAAGTTAATCGGTAGGATTTATTTTCTGCACATTCGTCGGTTACCATTTCAAAGGTAATCGGTAGGATTTATTTTCATGCACATTCGTCGGTTACTATTTCAAAGGTAATCGGCAGGATTTATTTTCTGCACATTTGATAGAAGTTGGCAAGTGCACCAAATACTATCGAAGTAGTAAAATATCGATCCCACGAGGATTGTTTTTAATCGCAATAAGTTAATTTCGTTATGCAAGAGGATGTTTAAAGGTTATTATAGTTTTGCCACTAGGCGGTAGATTTGTTTGTTTTAATAACAAAAATAACAAAATGATAAAGTTTGTTTAGAAAATATGGAGAGAGATGAGATCGGATCGTCGAATCCTCTATGTTTCCCCTAATTGGTTACTGTACTCTATTCCTATTAATGGTTCTTTAAGTCCCACGATAGTTAACAAAATAGCCCTAATCAATCCCTTGAGTTAGGACCCTCTTCTTAAACTACAGCCCCTAATTCCTTAGGTGGTCTAGTAATTCTCGAAGGTTTAAGCACGTTAACCTAATATCACTAATAAACGATTATCCATTCCTAGACTAACCATGTTTATTAGAACAATTCAATTAAGTCTAAGTTGAAAGCTAGGGTTAGTAGTCATTCATTCTCACGAAAACATATTTATATTTGATCAGGATATAAAAAGCATTAAGAACAATTGAATTGAATAAAGACTTAAATAATCATTAATATGGAATAGAGTTTCATCACAGCAACATAAGATCAACTAGGGTTTACACAGAATCATCTCGGATCCAATCTCTAAGAGATTTAGCTACTCATAACAATGTTTACAAATAGCATAATCAATTGAATCATTAAAACATACATGTAACCGGTAAAAGGATGAAGAAATCGTCCTCCTTGCAGTCACCTTGATGTCAAAATCGCACTTTGCTCTCCAAGATTCGTAACCCCCGTTTTCGGAAAAGACTTCAGCTTAAATAGGCCCAGAAATTCGCCCAAAACGTGTCACGTTTTAAGTAAAACGTGTCACGTTTTTTCCTTCAGTAGCAAGTAACCAAATTAGGGTTTCACAAAACGTGTCACATTTTTGCCAACGTGACACGTTCTTCTTTCTTCTCTAAACATGCTCTCTGACTTGTGAAAACGTGTCACGTTTTTTAGCAAGCGTGACACGTTTTTGTGACTTGCACCATTCTTCAGTTTTCTTGCTTTTTCTTGCTTTTCATGCGTTTCTTGCTGCTTAAGTTGCTTTGTGACTCCATAAAATGATAAAATATACATAGAAATTACGTAATGACAGCATGTCATCACAACCCCAAACTTAAACCATTCCTTGTCCCCAAGGAATTTACATGTAAAATTGACAGTTGGCAGTAAAATAACAAGTACCTGCTCAAGTGATGGTAATCCAAAAAGTTCATCTCCTTACTAGCTAAAGGTGAGCTAGTTTGACTTGAATGCATCCACCAATTCACAACTCCACGCACAAAATGAATAGGGTTCACACTCAATCACATGCAAAGCTACATATTACCATACGCTTGAAAAGTTTCTAAACGTCAATTAAAGTCAATATCAATACACACTTTGAGGTCTTTAAGGGTTATAACGGGGCTTAGGTGAAGGTGGGATGATATTTGGATAAGTAGGCTACACAAAATGCGAATTAGGCACTCCTACGTCAGTTAAAACATACTTCAATCATCTTTCACCTATGGAACACAATTCTTAGTCAAAATGGGGCTAGAGAACATTATTCATCATCGGGACATTCGAGTTCAGATTTTCAATGTCTTTGTCCCTTTTTCATTCTATATTCTCTTTTTTTTTTTTTTTGATACACCATTTTTAGTGTCTATATGTCATTATTTTTTCTTTTGTATTGTTCTCTAGTTCCCCCACCCCAAACTTAATTGGTTGCAAATTCCAAAAGCAACCCCAAACTTAATTTTTAGCAACATTCTAACATGCCTAACTCAGAAAAACAGTATGGGATAAATCCTAAAAGTCTCTAAGTTTGTAATGTAGGTTGTCACCGAACAAAAAGTTCTATCCTACCGGCTCAACTTGTCTAAGAAAAGGATGAATTCAATATAATCAGGGTAGGCTTCAAAAGGCTCACAGGACCAAGCACTTTTGCCTCAGTGTGTATTTGACATAAACCAATCAACAGAAAAGAAACAATGCAAGTTCTAGAAATGTAGATGCATGGAACACTCTATATAAGTAAATTGAAAAATAAAATTTGGCCATGAACCTTACAGTTATGATATCTGGGAGTTGTGACTACCTAGCACTGCCGTACACTTCGCCTTTTACTCAAGTCACTCCTCCTTATGAACTTTTGGAAAAATCACTTGAGCACACATTTGTTACTAAACTGTGAAAGGTCAATAAAACACATAAATTCATCAGTAATAAACAAGTTCAGGCTCAATTACATCACAGGGGATACAACTGAGTTAAACCGAAATGAAAATTAAAGACAAATTGTTTGAATCAACAATAGAAATAAAATACTGAAAAATAAAGACATAATAAAAAGGATGGGTTGCCTCCCACCAAGCGCTTTCTTTTACGTCATTGAGCTTGACGCTTCAACCACTGTTAGGGTGGCAAATATGATAGAAAGAATATATCATCCTTCTTCTTCCTCTTGTTTGGTAGGAATTCCATGAATTTGGCACAAAGAATCAGATACTCCCATGCACCCATAATTAAACATTTGGAATTTAAGCTCTCCCACCTCAGAGAAGGATGTGCATCCATCTGCACACAAGTGATTTCCTCAACCTCCGTTGGTTCAGACTTCGGGAAAATATCAACACTCCTTACTTTGGGTTTTTCTTCAATCACAACCTTGTGACACTCAATCTCCATCTGAACCAATTTCCTCTGAGACTCATGTGCTTTCTCAACAAGATCACCACACTGAAGATCAAACTTCTCAAATGAAACTTGATTTGACACCAAGAAATCATCTAAAATATGTTGAAGTTGAGTATTGTAATCTATGTTGATCACCTCGTTCTTCCCTTCACAATTACTACCTGGTTGATTCGCCTCATCATGACTGCATCTCTTATTTAATATCGAGATTTGACTATCCACACATTTTATCTTCATAGATAGCATATATTTTTCATATTGCAGCGTACAAATCTCTTTTGTGTCATGAAGGTACAACCTGTCTATCATAGCTGCAAAACTTGGATAAACTTTTTAGTAGCACCGTACAATGAGAAGAAAACGAAGAGCATAAATCATTTTTTTTTATATATATGTACAAGAATATAAATGACAGAAATCCTAAATTATAAAAAAATTGCCTTATTGAAATAAATCAACAATCCCCGGCAACGGCGCCAAAAACTTGATAGAAGTTGGCAAGTGCACCAAATACTATCGAAGTAGTAAAATATCGATCCCACGAGGATTGTTTTTAATCGCAATAAGTTAATTTCGTTATGCAAGAGGATGTTTAAAGGTTATTATAGTTTTGCCACTAGGCGGTAGATTTGTTTGTTTTAATAACAAAAATAACAAAAAGATAAAGTTTGTTTAGAAAATATGGAGAGAGATGAGATCGGATCGTCGAATCCTCTATGTTACCCCTAATTGGTTACTGTACTCTATTCCTATTAATGGTTCTTTAAATCCCACGATAGTTAACAAAATAGCCCTAATCAATCCCTTGAGTTAGGACCCTCTTCTTAAACTACAGCCCCTAATTCCTTAGGTGGTCTAATAATTCTTGAAGGTTTAAGCACGTTAACCTAATATCACTAATAAACGATTATCCATTCCTAGACTAACCATGTTTATTAGAACAATTCAATTAAGTCTAAGTTGAAAGCTAGGGTTAGTAGTCATTCATTCTCACGAAAGCATACTTATATTTGATCAGGATATAAAAAGCATTAAGAACAATTGAATTGAATAAAGACTTAAATAATCATTAATATGGAATAGAGTTTCATCACAGCAACATAAGATCAACTAGGGTTTACACAGAATCATCTCGGATCCAATCTCTAAGAGATTTAGCTACTCATAACAATGTTTACAAATAGCATAATCAATTGAATCATTAAAACATACATGTAACCGGTAAAAGGATGAAGAAATCGTCCTCCTTGCAGTCACCTTGATGTCAAAATCGCACTTTGCTCTCCAAGATTCGTAACCCCCGTTTTCGGAAAAGACTTCAGCTTAAATAGGCCCAGAAATTCGCCCAAAACGTGTCACGTTTTAAGTAAAACGTGTCACGTTTTTTCCTTCAGTAGCAAGTAACCAAATTAGGGTTTCACAAAACGTGTCACATTTTTGCCAACGTGACACGTTCTTCTTTCTTCTCTAAACATGCTCTCTGACTTGTGAAAACGTGTCACGTTTTTTAGCAAGCGTGACACGTTTTTGTGACTTGCACCATTCTTCAGTTTTCTTGCTTTTTCTTGCTTTTCATGCGTTTCTTGCTGCTTAAGTTGCTTTGTGACTCCATAAAATGATAAAATATACATAGAAATTACGTAATGACAGCATGTCATCAACATTCGTCGGTTACCATTTCAAAGGTAATCGGCAGGATTTATTTTCATGCACATTCGTCGGTTTCTATTTCAAAGCTAATCGGTAGGATTTATTTTCTGCACATTCGTCGGTTACCATTTCAAAGGTAATCGGCAGAATTTATTTTCCTGCATAGTCGTCGGTTACTATTTCAAAGGTAATCGACAAGATTTATTTTCTACACATTCGTCCGTTACCATTTCAAAGGTAATCAACAAGATTTATTTTCATGCACATTCGTCGGTTACCATTTCAAAGGTAATCAGCAGAATTTATTTTCTTGCACATTCGTCGGTTACTATTTCAAAGGTAATCGACATGATTTATTTTCTTGCATATTCGTCGATTACTATTTCAAAGGTAATCGACAAGATTTATTTTCATGCACATTCGTCGGTTACCGTTTCAAAGGTAATCAGAAGGTTTTATTTTCTTGCATATTCATCAGTTACTAATTCGAAGGTAATCGACAAGATTTATTTTCATGCTCATTCGTCGGTTACCATTTCAAAGGTAATCGGCAGGATTTATTTTCATGCACATTCGTCGGTTACTATTTCAAAAGTAATCTGCAGGATTTATTTTCTGCACATTCGTCGGTTACCATTTCAAAGGTAATTGGTAGGATTTATTTTCAGCACATTCGTAGGTTACCATTTCAAAGGTAATCGGCAGGATTTATTTTCATGCTCATTCGTCGGTTACCATTTCAAAGGTAATCGGCAGGATTAATTTTCAGGCATATTCGTAGGTTACTATTTCAAAGGTAATCGGCAGGATTTATTTTCTGCACATTTGTCGGTTACCATTTCAAAGGTAATCGGCAGGATTTATTTTCATGCACATTCGTCGGTTTCTATTTCAAAGCTAATCGGTAGGATTTATTTTCTGCACATTCGTCGGTTACCATTTCAAAGGTAATTGGTAGGATTTATTTTCAGCACATTCGTAGGTTACCATTTCAAAGGTAATCGGCAGGATTTATTTTCATGCTCATTCGTCGGTTACCAATTCAAAGGTAATCGGCAGGATTTATTTTCAGGCATATTCGTAGGTTACTATTTCCAAGGTAATCGACAAGATTTATTTTCTGCACATTTCTCCGTTACCATTTCAAAGGTAATCAGCAGGATTTATTTTCATGCACATTCGTCTGTTACTATTTCAAAGGTAATCCACAAGATTTATTTTCAGCACATTAGTCGGTTACAATTTCAAAGGTAATCGGCCGGATTTATTTTTCATGCATATTCGATGGTTACTTTTTCAAAAGTAATCGGCAAGATTTATTTTTCATGCATATTCGTCGGTTAAAATTTCAAAGGTAATCGGCAGGATTTAGTTTCTGCACATTCGTTGGTTACCATTTCAAAGGTAATCGGCAGGATTTATTTTTAGTATATTCGTCGGATACTATTTCAAAGGTAATCGGTAGGATTTATTTTCAGCACATTCGTCGGTTACCATTTCAAAGGTAATCAACAGGATTTATTTTCATGCACATTCGTCGGTTACCATTTCAAAGGTAATCAGCAGAATTTATTTTCTTGCACATTCGTCGGTTACTATTTCAAAGGTAATCGACATGATTTATTTTCTTGCATATTCGTCGATTACTATTTCAAAGGTAATCGACAAGATTTATTTTCATGCACATTCGTCGGTTACCATTTCAAAGGTAATCGGCAGGATTTATTTTCATGCACATTCGTCGGTTACTATTTCAAAAGTAATCTGCAGGATTTATTTTCTGCACATTCGTCGGTTACCATTTCAAAGGTAATTGGTAGGATTTATTTTCAGCACATTCGTAGGTTACCATTTCAAAGGTAATCGGCAGGATTTATTTTCATGCTCATTCGTCGGTTACCATTTCAACGGTAATCGGCAGGATTTATTTTCAGGCATATTCGTAGGTTACTATTTCAAAGGTAATCGGCAGGATTTATTTTCTGCACATTTGTCGGTTACCATTTCAAAGGTAATCGGCAGGATTTATTTTCATGCACATTCGTCGGTTTCTATTTCAAAGCTAATCGGTAGGATTTATTTTCTGCACATTCGTCGGTTACCATTTCAAAGGTAATTGGTAGGATTTATTTTCAGCACATTCGTAGGTTACCATTTCAAAGGTAATCGGCAGGATTTATTTTCATGCTCATTCGTCGGTTACCAGTTCAAAGGTAATCGGCAGGATTTATTTTCAGGCATATTCGTAGGTTACTATTTCCAAGGTAATCGACAAGATTTATTTTCTGCACATTTGTCCGTTACCATTTCAAAGGTAATCAGTAGGATTTATTTTCATGCACATTCGTCTGTTACTATTTCAAAGGTAATCCACAAGATTTATTTTCAGCACATTAGTCGGTTACAATTTCAAAGGTAATCGGCAGGATTTAGTTTCTGCACATTCGTTGGTTACCATTTCAAAGGTAATCGGCAGGATTTATTTTTAGTATATTCGTCGGATACTATTTCAAAGGTAATCGGTAGGATTTATTTTCAGCACATTCGTCGGTTACCATTTCAAAGGTAATCAACAGGATTTATTTTCATGCACATTCGTGGGATACTATTTCAAAGGTAATCGACTGGTTTTATTTTCGGCATATTCGTCGGTTACTATTTCAAAGGTAATCGGCAGGATTTATTTTCTGCACATTTGTCGGTTACCATTTCAAAGGTAATCGGCAGGATTTATTTTCATGCACATTCGTCGGTTTCTATTTCAAAGCTAATCGGTAGGATTTATTTTCTGCACCTTCGTCGGTTACCACTTCAAAGGTAATCGGCAGGATTTATTTTCATGCACATTCGTCGGTTACTATTTCAATAGTAATCTGCAGGATTTATTTTCTGCACATTCGTCGGTTACCATTTCAAAGGTAATCGGCATGATTTATTTTCATCACATTCGTAGGTTACCATTTCAAAGGTAATCGGCAGGATTTATTTTCATGCTCATTCGTCAGTTACCATTTCAAAGGTAATCGGCAGGATTTATTTTCTTGCACATTCGTCGGTTACTATTTCAAAGGTAATCGGCAGGATTTATTTTCTTGCATATTCGTCGCTTACTATTTCAAAGGTAATCGGCAAGATTTATTTTCATGCACATTCGTCGGTTACCATTTCAAAGGTAATCGGCAGAATTTATTTTCATGCATAGTCGTCGGTTACTATTTCAAAGGTAATCGACAAGATTTATTTTCTGCACATTCGTCGGTTACCATTTCAAAGGTAATCGGTAGGATTTATTTTCATGCACATTCGTCGGTTACCATTTCAAAGGTAATCAGCTGGATTTATTTTCTTGCACATTCGTCGGTTACCATTTCAAAGGTAATCGGCAGGATTTATTTTCATGCACATTCGTCGGTTACTATTTCAAAGTTAATCGGTAGGATTTATTTTCTGCACATTCGTCGGTTACCATTTCAAAGGTAATCGGTAGGATTTATTTTCATGCACATTCGTCGGTTACTATTTCAAAGGTAATCGGCAGGATTTATTTTCTGCACATTCGTCGGTTACCATTTCAAAGGTAATCGGCAGGATTTATTTTCATGCACATTCGTCGGTTTCTATTTCAAAGCTAATCGGTAGGATTTATTTTCTGCACATTCGTCGTTTACCATTTCAAAGGTAATCGGCAGAATTTATTTTCCTGCATAGTCGTCGGTTACTATTTCAAAGGTAATCGACAAGATTTATTTTCTACACATTCGTCTGTTACCATTTCAAAGGTAATCAACAAGATTTATTTTCATGCACATTCGTCGGTTACCATTTCAAAGGTAATCAGCAGAATTTATTTTCTTGCACATTCGTCGGTTACTATTTCAAAGGTAATCGGCATGATTTATTTTCTTGCATATTCGTCGATTACTATTTCAAAGGTAATCGACAAGATTTATTTTCATGCACATTCGTCGGTTACCATTTCAAAGGTAATCAGAAGGTTTTATTTTCTTGCATATTCGTCAGTTACTAATTCGAAGGTAATCGACAAGATTTATTTTCTGCACATTTGTCGGTTACCATTTCAAAGGTAATCGGCAGGATTTATTTTCATGCACATTCGTCGGTTACCATTTCAAAGGTAATCAGCTGGATTTATTTTCTTGCACATTCGTCGGTTACCATTTCAAAGGTAATCGGCAGGATTTATTTTCATGCACATTCGTCGGTTACTATTTCAAAGTTAATCGGTAGGATTTATTTTCTGCACATTCGTCGGTTACCATTTCAAAGGTAATCGGTAGGATTTATTTTCATGCACATTCGTCGGTTACTATTTCAAAGGTAATCGGCAGGATTTATTTTCTGCACATTCGTCGGTTACCATTTCAAAGGTAATCGGCAGGATTTATTTTCATGCACATTCGTCGGTTTCTATTTCAAAGCTAATCGGTAGGATTTATTTTCTGCACATTCGTCGGTTACCATTTCAAAGGTAATCGGCAGAATTTATTTTCCTGCATAGTCGTCGGTTACTATTTCAAAGGTAATCGACAAGATTTATTTTCTACACATTCGTCCGTTACCATTTCAAAGGTAATCAACAAGATTTATTTTCATGCACATTCGTCGGTTACCATTTCAAAGGTAATCAGCAGAATTTATTTTCTTGCACATTCGTCGGTTACTATTTCAAAGGTAATCGACATGATTTATTTTCTTGCATATTCGTCGATTACTATTTCAAAGGTAATCGACAAGATTTATTTTCATGCACATTCGTCGGTTACCGTTTCAAAGGTAATCAGAAGGTTTTATTTTCTTGCATATTCATCAGTTACTAATTCGAAGGTAATCGACAAGATTTATTTTCATGCACATTCGTCGGTTACCATTTCAAAGGTAATCGGCAGGATTTATTTTCATGCACATTCGTCGGTTACTATTTCAAAAGTAATCTGCAGGATTTATTTTCTGCACATTCGTCGGTTACCATTTCAAAGGTAATTGGTAGGATTTATTTTCAGCACATTCGTAGGTTACCATTTCAAAGGTAATCGGCAGGATTTATTTTCATGCTCATTCGTCGGTTACCATTTCAAAGGTAATCGGCAGGATTAATTTTCAGGCAGATTCGTAGGTTACTATTTCAAAGGAAATCGGCAGGATTTATTTGCTGCACATTTGTCGGTTACCATTTCAAAGGTAATCGGCAGGATTTATTTTCATGCACATTCGTCGGTTTCTATTTCAAAGCTAATCGGTAGGATTTATTTTCTGCACATTCGTCGGTTACCATTTCAAAGGTAATCGGCAGGATTTATTTTCATGCACATTCGTCGGTTTCTATTTCAAAGCTAATCGGTAGGATTTATTTTCTGCACATTCGTCGGTTACCATTTCAAAGGTAATCGGCAGAATTTATTTTCCTGCATAGTCGTCGGTTACTATTTCAAAGGTAATCGACAAGATTTATTTTCTACACATTCGTCCGTTACCATTTCAAAGGTAATCAACAAGATTTATTTTCATGCACATTCGTCGGTTACCATTTCAAAGGTAATCAGCAGAATTTATTTTCTTGCACATTCGTCGGTTACTATTTCAAAGGTAATCGACATGATTTATTTTCTTGCATATTCGTCGATTACTATTTCAAAGGTAATCGACAAGATTTATTTTCATGCACATTCGTCGGTTACCGTTTCAAAGGTAATCAGAAGGTTTTATTTTCTTGCATATTCATCAGTTACTAATTCGAAGGTAATCGACAAGATTTATTTTCATGCACATTCGTCGGTTACCATTTCAAAGGTAATCGGCAGGATTTATTTTCATGCACATTCGTCGGTTACTATTTCAAAAGTAATCTGCAGGATTTATTTTCTGCACATTCGTCGGTTACCATTTCAAAGGTAATTGGTAGGATTTATTTTCAGCACATTCGTAGGTTACCATTTCAAAGGTAATCGGCAGGATTTATTTTCATGCTCATTCGTCGGTTACCATTTCAAAGGTAATCGGCAGGATTAATTTTCAGGCATATTCGTAGGTTACTATTTCAAAGGTAATCGGCAGGATTTATTTGCTGCACATTTGTCGGTTACCATTTCAAAGGTAATCGGCAGGATTTATTTTCATGCACATTCGTCGGTTTCTATTTCAAAGCTAATCGGTAGGATTTATTTTCTGCACATTCGTCGGTTACCATTTCAAAGGTAATTGGTAGGATTTATTTTCAGCACATTCGTAGGTTACCATTTCAAAGGTAATCGGCAGGATTTATTTTCATGCTCATTCGTCGGTTACCAATTCAAAGGTAATCGGCAGGATTTATTTTCAGGCATATTCGTAGGTTACTATTTCCAAGGTAATCGACAAGATTTATTTTCTGCACATTTCTCCGTTACCATTTCAAAGGTAATCAGCAGGATTTATTTTCATGCACATTCGTCTGTTACTATTTCAAAGGTAATCCACAAGATTTATTTTCAGCACATTAGTCGGTTACAATTTCAAAGGTAATCGGCCGGATTTATTTTTAATGCATATTCGATGGTTACTTTTTCAAAAGTAATCGGCAAGATTTATTTTTCATGCATATTCGTCGGTTAAAATTTCAAAGGTAATCGGCAGGATTTAGTTTCTGCACATTCGTTGGTTACCATTTCAAAGGTAATCGGCAGGATTTATTTTTAGTATATTCGTCGGATACTATTTCAAAGGTAATCGGTAGGATTTATTTTCAGCACATTCGTCGGTTACCATTTCAAAGGTAATCAACAGGATTTATTTTCATGCACATTCGTCGGTTACCATTTCAAAGGTAATCAGCAGAATTTATTTTCTTGCACATTCGTCGGTTACTATTTCAAAGGTAATCGACATGATTTATTTTCTTGCATATTCGTCGATTACTATTTCAAAGGTAATCGACAAGATTTATTTTCATGCACATTCGTCGGTTACCATTTCAAAGGTAATCGGCAGGATTTATTTTCATGCACATTCGTCGGTTACTATTTCAAAAGTAATCTGCAGGATTTATTTTCTGCACATTCGTCGGTTACCATTTCAAAGGTAATTGGTAGGATTTATTTTCAGCACATTCGTAGGTTACCATTTCAAAGGTAATCGGCAGGATTTATTTTCATGCTCATTCGTCGGTTACCATTTCAACGGTAATCGGCAGGATTAATTTTCAGGCAGATTCGTAGGTTACTATTTCAAAGGAAATCGGCAGGATTTATTTGCTGCACATTTGTCGGTTACCATTTCAAAGGTAATCGGCAGGATTTATTTTCATGCACATTCGTCGGTTTCTATTTCAAAGCTAATCGGTAGGATTTATTTTCTGCACATTCGTCGGTTACCATTTCAAAGGTAATCGGCAGGATTTATTTTCATGCACATTCGTCGGTTTCTATTTCAAAGCTAATCGGTAGGATTTATTTTCTGCACATTCGTCGGTTACCATTTCAAAGGTAATCGGCAGAATTTATTTTCCTGCATAGTCGTCGGTTACTATTTCAAAGGTAATCGACAAGATTTATTTTCTACACATTCGTCCGTTACCATTTCAAAGGTAATCAACAAGATTTATTTTCATGCACATTCGTCGGTTACCATTTCAAAGGTAATCAGCAGAATTTATTTTCTTGCACATTCGTCGGTTACTATTTCAAAGGTAATCGACATGATTTATTTTCTTGCATATTCGTCGATTACTATTTCAAAGGTAATCGACAAGATTTATTTTCATGCACATTCGTCGGTTACCGTTTCAAAGGTAATCAGAAGGTTTTATTTTCTTGCATATTCATCAGTTACTAATTCGAAGGTAATCGACAAGATTTATTTTCATGCACATTCGTCGGTTACCATTTCAAAGGTAATCGGCAGGATTTATTTTCATGCACATTCGTCGGTTACTATTTCAAAAGTAATCTGCAGGATTTATTTTCTGCACATTCGTAGGTTACCATTTCAAAGGTAATCGGCAGGATTTATTTTCATGCTCATTCGTCGGTTACCATTTCAAAGGTAATCGGCAGGATTAATTTTCAGGCATATTCGTAGGTTACTATTTCAAAGGTAATCGGCAGGATTTATTTGCTGCACATTTGTCGGTTACCATTTCAAAGGTAATCGGCAGGATTTATTTTCATGCACATTCGTCGGTTTCTATTTCAAAGCTAATCGGTAGGATTTATTTTCTGCACATTCGTCGGTTACCATTTCAAAGGTAATTGGTAGGATTTATTTTCAGCACATTCGTAGGTTACCATTTCAAAGGTAATCGGCAGGATTTATTTTCATGCTCATTCGTCGGTTACCAATTCAAAGGTAATCGGCAGGATTTATTTTCAGGCATATTCGTAGGTTACTATTTCCAAGGTAATCGACAAGATTTATTTTCTGCACATTTCTCCGTTACCATTTCAAAGGTAATCAGCAGGATTTATTTTCATGCACATTCGTCTGTTACTATTTCAAAGGTAATCCACAAGATTTATTTTCAGCACATTAGTCGGTTACAATTTCAAAGGTAATCGGCCGGATTTATTTTTCATGCATATTCGATGGTTACTTTTTCAAAAGTAATCGGCAAGATTTATTTTTCATGCATATTCGTCGGTTAAAATTTCAAAGGTAATCGGCAGGATTTAGTTTCTGCACATTCGTTGGTTACCATTTCAAAGGTAATCGGCAGGATTTATTTTTAGTATATTCGTCGGATACTATTTCAAAGGTAATCGGTAGGATTTATTTTCAGCACATTCGTCGGTTACCATTTCAAAGGTAATCAACAGGATTTATTTTCATGCACATTCGTCGGTTACCATTTCAAAGGTAATCAGCAGAATTTATTTTCTTGCACATTCGTCGGTTACTATTTCAAAGGTAATCGACATGATTTATTTTCTTGCATATTCGTCGATTACTATTTCAAAGGTAATCGACAAGATTTATTTTCATGCACATTCGTCGGTTACCATTTCAAAGGTAATCGGCAGGATTTATTTTCATGCACATTCGTCGGTTACTATTTCAAAAGTAATCTGCAGGATTTATTTTCTGCACATTCGTCGGTTACCATTTCAAAGGTAATTGGTAGGATTTATTTTCAGCACATTCGTAGGTTACCATTTCAAAGGTAATCGGCAGGATTTATTTTCATGCTCATTCGTCGGTTACCATTTCAACGGTAATCGGCAGGATTTATTTTCAGGCATATTCGTAGGTTACTATTTCAAAGGTAATCGGCAGGATTTATTTTCTGCACATTTGTCGGTTACCATTTCAAAGGTAATCGGCAGGATTTATTTTCATGCACATTCGTCGGTTTCTATTTCAAAGCTAATCGGTAGGATTTATTTTCTGCGCATTCGTCGGTTACCATTTCAAAGGTAATCGACATGATTTATTTTCTTGCATATTCGTCGATTACTATTTCAAAGGTAATCGACAAGATTTATTTTCATGCACATTCGTCGGTTACCGTTTCAAAGGTAATCAGAAGGTTTTATTTTCTTGCATATTCATCAGTTACTAATTCGAAGGTAATCGACAAGATTTATTTTCATGCACATTCGTCGGTTACCATTTCAAAGGTAATCGGCAGGATTTATTTTCATGCACATTCGTCGGTTACTATTTCAAAAGTAATCTGCAGGATTTATTTTCTGCACATTCGTCGGTTACCATTTCAAAGGTAATTGGTAGGATTTATTTTCAGCACATTCGTAGGTTACCATTTCAAAGGTAATCGGCAGGATTTATTTTCATGCTCATTCGTCGGTTACCATTTCAAAGGTAATCGGCAGGATTAATTTTCAGGCATATTCGTAGGTTACTATTTCAAAGGTAATCGGCAGGATTTATTTTCTGCACATTTGTCGGTTACCATTTCAAAGGTAATCGGCAGGATTTATTTTCATGCACATTCGTCGGTTTCTATTTCAAAGCTAATCGGTAGGATTTATTTTCTGCACATTCGTCGGTTACCATTTCAAAGGTAATTGGTAGGATTTATTTTCAGCACATTCGTAGGTTACCATTTCAAAGGTAATCGGCAGGATTTATTTTCATGCTCATTCGTCGGTTACCAATTCAAAGGTAATCGGCAGGATTTATTTTCAGGCATATTCGTAGGTTACTATTTCCAAGGTAATCGACAAGATTTATTTTCTGCACATTTCTCCGTTACCATTTCAAAGGTAATCAGCAGGATTTATTTTCATGCACATTCGTCTGTTACTATTTCAAAGGTAATCCACAAGATTTATTTTCAGCACATTAGTCGGTTACAATTTCAAAGGTAATCGGCCGGATTTATTTTTCATGCATATTCGATGGTTACTTTTTCAAAAGTAATCGGCAAGATTTATTTTTCATGCATATTCGTCGGTTAAAATTTCAAAGGTAATCGGCAGGATTTAGTTTCTGCACATTCGTTGGTTACCATTTCAAAGGTAATCGGCAGGATTTATTTTTAGTATATTCGTCGGATACTATTTCAAAGGTAATCGGTAGGATTTATTTTCAGCACATTCGTCGGTTACCATTTCAAAGGTAATCAACAGGATTTATTTTCATGCACATTCGTCGGTTACCATTTCAAAGGTAATCAGCAGAATTTATTTTCTTGCACATTCGTCGGTTACTATTTCAAAGGTAATCGACATGATTTATTTTCTTGCATATTCGTCGATTACTATTTCAAAGGTAATCGACAAGATTTATTTTCATGCACATTCGTCGGTTACCATTTCAAAGGTAATCGGCAGGATTTATTTTCATGCACATTCGTCGGTTACTATTTCAAAAGTAATCTGCAGGATTTATTTTCTGCACATTCGTCGGTTACCATTTCAAAGGTAATTGGTAGGATTTATTTTCAGCACATTCGTAGGTTACCATTTCAAAGGTAATCGGCAGGATTTATTTTCATGCTCATTCGTCGGTTACCATTTCAACGGTAATCGGCAGGATTTATTTTCAGGCATATTCGTAGGTTACTATTTCAAAGGTAATCGGCAGGATTTATTTTCTGCACATTTGTCGGTTACCATTTCAAAGGTAATCGGCAGGATTTATTTTCATGCACATTCGTCGGTTTCTATTTCAAAGCTAATCGGTAGGATTTATTTTCTGCACATTCGTCGGTTACCATTTCAAAGGTAATCGACATGATTTATTTTCTTGCATATTCGTCGATTACTATTTCAAAGGTAATCGACAAGATTTATTTTCATGCACATTCGTCGGTTACCGTTTCAAAGGTAATCAGAAGGTTTTATTTTCTTGCATATTCATCAGTTACTAATTCGAAGGTAATCGACAAGATTTATTTTCATGCACATTCGTCGGTTACCATTTCAAAGGTAATCGGCAGGATTTATTTTCATGCACATTCGTCGGTTACTATTTCAAAAGTAATCTGCAGGATTTATTTTCTGCACATTCGTCGGTTACCATTTCAAAGGTAATTGGTAGGATTTATTTTCAGCACATTCGTAGGTTACCATTTCAAAGGTAATCGGCAGGATTTATTTTCATGCTCATTCGTCGGTTACCATTTCAAAGGTAATCGGCAGGATTAATTTTCAGGCATATTCGTAGGTTACTATTTCAAAGGTAATCGGCAGGATTTATTTTCTGCACATTTGTCGGTTACCATTTCAAAGGTAATCGGCAGGATTTATTTTCATGCACATTCGTCGGTTTCTATTTCAAAGCTAATCGGTAGGATTTATTTTCTGCACATTCGTCGGTTACCATTTCAAAGGTAATTGGTAGGATTTATTTTCAGCACATTCGTAGGTTACCATTTCAAAGGTAATCGGCAGGATTTATTTTCATGCTCATTCGTCGGTTACCAATTCAAAGGTAATCGGCAGGATTTATTTTCAGGCATATTCGTAGGTTACTATTTCCAAGGTAATCGACAAGATTTATTTTCTGCACATTTCTCCGTTACCATTTCAAAGGTAATCAGCAGGATTTATTTTCATGCACATTCGTCTGTTACTATTTCAAAGGTAATCCACAAGATTTATTTTCAGCACATTAGTCGGTTACAATTTCAAAGGTAATCGGCCGGATTTATTTTTCATGCATATTCGATGGTTACTTTTTCAAAAGTAATCGGCAAGATTTATTTTTCATGCATATTCGTCGGTTAAAATTTCAAAGGTAATCGGCAGGATTTAGTTTCTGCACATTCGTTGGTTACCATTTCAAAGGTAATCGGCAGGATTTATTTTTAGTATATTCGTCGGATACTATTTCAAAGGTAATCGGTAGGATTTATTTTCAGCACATTCGTCGGTTACCATTTCAAAGGTAATCAACAGGATTTATTTTCATGCACATTCGTCGGTTACCATTTCAAAGGTAATCAGCAGAATTTATTTTCTTGCACATTCGTCGGTTACTATTTCAAAGGTAATCGACATGATTTATTTTCTTGCATATTCGTCGATTACTATTTCAAAGGTAATCGACAAGATTTATTTTCATGCACATTCGTCGGTTACCATTTCAAAGGTAATCGGCAGGATTTATTTTCATGCACATTCGTCGGTTACTATTTCAAAAGTAATCTGCAGGATTTATTTTCTGCACATTCGTCGGTTACCATTTCAAAGGTAATTGGTAGGATTTATTTTCAGCACATTCGTAGGTTACCATTTCAAAGGTAATCGGCAGGATTTATTTTCATGCTCATTCGTCGGTTACCATTTCAACGGTAATCGGCAGGATTTATTTTCAGGCATATTCGTAGGTTACTATTTCAAAGGTAATCGGCAGGATTTATTTTCTGCACATTTGTCGGTTACCATTTCAAAGGTAATCGGCAGGATTTATTTTCATGCACATTCGTCGGTTTCTATTTCAAAGCTAATCGGTAGGATTTATTTTCTGCACATTCGTCGGTTACCATTTCAAAGGTAATCGACATGATTTATTTTCTTGCATATTCGTCGATTACTATTTCAAAGGTAATCGACAAGATTTATTTTCATGCACATTCGTCGGTTACCGTTTCAAAGGTAATCAGAAGGTTTTATTTTCTTGCATATTCATCAGTTACTAATTCGAAGGTAATCGACAAGATTTATTTTCATGCACATTCGTCGGTTACCATTTCAAAGGTAATCGGCAGGATTTATTTTCATGCACATTCGTCGGTTACTATTTCAAAAGTAATCTGCAGGATTTATTTTCTGCACATTCGTCGGTTACCATTTCAAAGGTAATTGGTAGGATTTATTTTCAGCACATTCGTAGGTTACCATTTCAAAGGTAATCGACAGGATTTATTTTCATGCTCATTCGTCGGTTACCATTTCAAAGGTAATCGGCAGGATTAATTTTCAGGCATATTCGTAGGTTACTATTTCAAAGGTAATCGGCAGGATTTATTTTCTGCACATTTGTCGGTTACCATTTCAAAGGTAATCGGCAGGATTTATTTTCATGCACATTCGTCGGTATCTATTTCAAAGCTAATCGGTAGGATTTATTTTCTGCACATTCGTCGGTTACCATTTCAAAGGTAATTGGTAGGATTTATTTTCAGCACATTCGTAGGTTACCATTTCAAAGGTAATCGGCAGGATTTATTTTCATGCTCATTCGTCGGTTACCAATTCAAAGGTAATCGGCAGGATTTATTTTCAGGCATATTCGTAGGTTACTATTTCCAAGGTAATCGACAAGATTTATTTTCTGCACATTTCTCCGTTACCATTTCAAAGGTAATCAGCAGGATTTATTTTCATGCACATTCGTCTGTTACTATTTCAAAGGTAATCCACAAGATTTATTTTCAGCACATTAGTCGGTTACAATTTCAAAGGTAATCGGCCGGATTTATTTTTCATGCATATTCGATGGTTACTTTTTCAAAAGTAATCGGCAAGATTTATTTTTCATGCATATTCGTCGGTTAAAATTTCAAAGGTAATCGGCAGGATTTAGTTTCTGCACATTCGTTGGTTACCATTTCAAAGGTAATCGGCAGGATTTATTTTTAGTATATTCGTCGGATACTATTTCAAAGGTAATCGGTAGGATTTATTTTCAGCACATTCGTCGGTTACCATTTCAAAGGTAATCAACAGGATTTATTTTCATGCACATTCGTCGGTTACCATTTCAAAGGTAATCAGCAGAATTTATTTTCTTGCACATTCGTCGGTTACTATTTCAAAGGTAATCGACATGATTTATTTTCTTGCATATTCGTCGATTACTATTTCAAAGGTAATCGACAAGATTTATTTTCATGCACATTCGTCGGTTACCGTTTCAAAGGTAATCAGAAGGTTTTATTTTCTTGCATATTCATCAGTTACTAATTCGAAGGTAATCGACAAGATTTATTTTCATGCACATTCGTCGGTTACCATTTCAAAGGTAATCGACAGAATTTATTTTCATGCACATTCGTCGGTTACTATTTCAAAAGTAATCTGCAGGATTTATTTTCTGCACATTCGTCGGTTACCATTTCAAAGGTAATTGGTAGGATTTATTTTCAGCACATTCGTAGGTTACCATTTCAAAGGTAATCGGCAGGATTTATTTTCATGCTCATTCGTCGGTTACCATTTCAAAGGTAATCGGCAGGATTAATTTTCAGGCATATTCGTAGGTTACTATTTCAAAGGTAATCGGCAGGATTTATTTTCTGCACATTTGTCGGTTACCATTTCAAAGGTAATCGGCAGGATTTATTTTCATGCACATTCGTCGGTTTCTATTTCAAAGCTAATCGGTAGGATTTATTTTCTGCACATTCGTCGGTTACCATTTCAAAGGTAATTGGTAGGATTTATTTTCAGCACATTCGTAGGTTACCATTTCAAAGGTAATCGGCAGGATTTATTTTCATGCTCATTCGTCGGTTACCAATTCAAAGGTAATCGGCAGGATTTATTTTCAGGCATATTCGTAGGTTACTATTTCCAAGGTAATCGACAAGATTTATTTTCTGCACATTTCTCCGTTACCATTTCAAAGGTAATCAGCAGGATTTATTTTCATGCACATTCGTCTGTTACTATTTCAAAGGTAATCCACAAGATTTATTTTCAGCACATTAGTCGGTTACAATTTCAAAGGTAATCGGCCGGATTTATTTTTCATGCATATTCGATGGTTACTTTTTCAAAAGTAATCGGCAAGATTTATTTTTCATGCATATTCGTCGGTTAAAATTTCAAAGGTAATCGGCAGGATTTAGTTTCTGCACATTCGTTGGTTACCATTTCAAAGGTAATCGGCAGGATTTATTTTTAGTATATTCGTCGGATACTATTTCAAAGGTAATCGGTAGGATTTATTTTCAGCACATTCGTCGGTTACCATTTCAAAGGTAATCAACAGGATTTATTTTCATGCACATTCGTCGGTTACCATTTCAAAGGTAATCAGCAGAATTTATTTTCTTGCACATTCGTCGGTTACTATTTCAAAGGTAATCGACATGATTTATTTTCTTGCATATTCGTCGATTACTATTTCAAAGGTAATCGACAAGATTTATTTTCATGCACATTCGTCGGTTACCATTTCAAAGGTAATCGGCAGGATTTATTTTCATGCACATTCGTCGGTTACTATTTCAAAAGTAATCTGCAGGATTTATTTTCTGCACATTCGTCGGTTACCATTTCAAAGGTAATTGGTAGGATTTATTTTCAGCACATTCGTAGGTTACCATTTCAAAGGTAATCGGCAGGATTTATTTTCATGCTCATTCGTCGGTTACCATTTCAACGGTAATCGGCAGGATTTATTTTCAGGCATATTCGTAGGTTACTATTTCAAAGGTAATCGGCAGGATTTATTTTCTGCACATTTGTCGGTTACCATTTCAAAGGTAATCGGCAGGATTTATTTTCATGCACATTCGTCGGTTTCTATTTCAAAGCTAATCGGTAGGATTTATTTTCTGCACATTCGTCGGTTACCATTTCAAAGGTAATTGGTAGGATTTATTTTCAGCACATTCGTAGGTTACCATTTCAAAGGTAATCGGCAGGATTTATTTTCATGCTCATTCGTCGGTTACCAATTCAAAGGTAATCGGCAGGATTTATTTTCAGGCATATTCGTAGGTTACTATTTCCAAGGTAATCGACAAGATTTATTTTCTGCACATTTGTCCGTTACCATTTCAAAGGTAATCAGTAGGATTTATTTTCATGCACATTCGTCTGTTACTATTTCAAAGGTAATCCACAAGATTTATTTTCAGCACATTAGTCGGTTACAATTGCAAAGGTAATCGGCCGGATTTATTTTTCATGCATATTCGATGGTTACTTTTTCAAAAGTAATCGGCAAGATTTATTTTTCATGCATATTCGTCGGTTAAAATTTCAAAGGTAATCGGCAGGATTTAGTTTCTGCACATTCGTTGGTTACCATTTCAAAGGTAATCGGCAGGATTTATTTTTAGTATATTCGTCGGATACTATTTCAAAGGTAATCGGTAGGATTTATTTTCAGCACATTCGTCGGTTACCATTTCAAAGGTAATCAACAGGATTTATTTTCATGCACATTCGTGGGATACTATTTCAAAGGTAATCGACTGGTTTTATTTTCGGCATATTCGTCGGTTACTATTTCAAAGGTAATCGGCAGGATTTATTTTCTGCACATTTGTCGGTTACCATTTCAAAGGTAATCGGCAGGATTTATTTTCATGCACATTCGTCGGTTTCTATTTCAAAGCTAATCGGTAGGATTTATTTTCTGCACCTTCGTCGGTTACCATTTCAAAGGTAATCGGCAGGATTTATTTTCATGCACATTCGTCGGTTACTATTTCAATAGTAATCTGCAGGATTTATTTTCTGCACATTCGTCGGTTACCATTTCAAAGGTAATCGGCATGATTTATTTTCATCACATTCGTAGGTTACCATTTCAAAGGTAATTGGCAGGATTTATTTTCATGCTCATTCGTCAGTTACCATTTCAAAGGTAATCGGCAGGATTTATTTTCTTGCACATTCGTCGGTTACTATTTCAAAGGTAATCGGCAGGATTTATTTTCTTGCATATTCGTCGCTTACTATTTCAAAGGTAATCGGCAAGATTTATTTTCATGCACATTCGTCGGTTACCATTTCAAAGGTAATCAGCTGGATTTATTTTCTTGCACATTCGTCGGTTACCATTTCAAAGGTAATCGGCAGGATTTATTTTCATGCACATTCGTCGGTTACTATTTCAAAGTTAATCGGTAGGATTTATTTTCTGCACATTCGTCGGTTACCATTTCAAAGGTAATCGGTAGGATTTATTTTCATGCACATTCGTCGGTTACTATTTCAAAGGTAATCGGCAGGATTTATTTTCTGCACATTCGTCGGTTACCATTTCAAAGGTAATCGGCAGGATTTATTTTCATGCACATTCGTCGGTTTCTATTTCAAAGCTAATCGGTAGGATTTATTTTCTGCACATTCGTCGTTTACCATTTCAAAGGTAATCGGCAGAATTTATTTTCCTGCATAGTCGTCGGTTACTATTTCAAAGGTAATCGAGAAGATTTATTTTCTACACATTCGTCTGTTACCATTTCAAAGGTAATCAACAAGATTTATTTTCATGCACATTCGTCGGTTACCATTTCAAAGGTAATCAGCAGAATTTATTTTCTTGCACATTCGTCGGTTACTATTTCAAAGGTAATCGGCATGATTTATTTTCTTGCATATTCGTCGATTACTATTTCAAAGGTAATCGACAAGATTTATTTTCATGCACATTCGTCGGTTACCATTTCAAAGGTAATCAGAAGGTTTTATTTTCTTGCATATTCGTCAGTTACTAATTCGAAGGTAATCGACAAGATTTATTTTCTGCACATTTGTCGGTTACCATTTCAAAGGTAATCGGCAGGATTTATTTTCATGCACATTCGTCGGTTACCTTTTCAAAGGTAATCAGCTGGATTTATTTTCTTGCACATTCGTCGGTTACCATTTCAAAGGTAATCGGCAGGATTTATTTTCATGCACATTCGTCGGTTACTATTTCAAAGTTAATCGGTAGGATTTATTTTCTGCACATTCGTCGGTTACCATTTCAAAGGTAATCGGTAGGATTTATTTTCATGCACATTCGTCGGTTACTATTTCAA
The DNA here is from genome assembly GCA_958299785.1 of Medicago lupulina. Classification (NCBI taxonomy): domain Eukaryota; kingdom Viridiplantae; phylum Streptophyta; class Magnoliopsida; order Fabales; family Fabaceae; genus Medicago; species Medicago lupulina. The sequence continues at coordinate 34,830,365 of OY283142.1, forward strand.
TAGTAATCTGCAGGATTTATTTTCTGCACATTCGTCGGTTACCATTTCAAAGGTAATCGGCATGATTTATTTTCATCACATTCGTAGGTTACCATTTCAAAGGTAATTGGCAGGATTTATTTTCATGCTCATTCGTCAGTTACCATTTCAAAGGTAATCGGCAGGATTTATTTTCTTGCACATTCGTCGGTTACTATTTCAAAGGTAATCGGCAGGATTTATTTTCTTGCATATTCGTCGCTTACTATTTCAAAGGTAATCGGCAAGATTTATTTTCATGCACATTCGTCGGTTACCATTTCAAAGGTAATCAGCTGGATTTATTTTCTTGCACATTCGTCGGTTACCATTTCAAAGGTAATCGGCAGGATTTATTTTCATGCACATTCGTCGGTTACTATTTCAAAGTTAATCGGTAGGATTTATTTTCTGCACATTCGTCGGTTACCATTTCAAAGGTAATCGGTAGGATTTATTTTCATGCACATTCGTCGGTTACTATTTCAAAGGTAATCGGCAGGATTTATTTTCTGCACATTCGTCGGTTACCATTTCAAAGGTAATCGGCAGGATTTATTTTCATGCACATTCGTCGGTTTCTATTTCAAAGCTAATCGGTAGGATTTATTTTCTGCACATTCGTCGTTTACCATTTCAAAGGTAATCGGCAGAATTTATTTTCCTGCATAGTCGTCGGTTACTATTTCAAAGGTAATCGAGAAGATTTATTTTCTACACATTCGTCTGTTACCATTTCAAAGGTAATCAACAAGATTTATTTTCATGCACATTCGTCGGTTACCATTTCAAAGGTAATCAGCAGAATTTATTTTCTTGCACATTCTTCGGTTACTATTTCAAAGGTAATCGGCATGATTTATTTTCTTGCATATTCGTCGATTACTATTTCAAAGGTAATCGACAAGATTTATTTTCATGCACATTCGTCGGTTACCATTTCAAAGGTAATCAGAAGGTTTTATTTTCTTGCGTATTCGTCAGTTACTAATTCGAAGGTAATCGACAAGATTTATTTTCTGCACATTTGTCGGTTACCATTTCAAAGGTAATCGGCAGGATTTATTTTCATGCACATTCGTCGGTTACCTTTTCAAAGGTAATCAGCTGGATTTATTTTCTTGCACATTCGTCGGTTACCATTTCAAAGGTAATCGGCAGGATTTATTTTCATGCACATTCGTCGGTTACTATTTCAAAGTTAATCGGTAGGATTTATTTTCTGCACATTCGTCGGTTACCATTTCAAAGGTAATCGGTAGGATTTATTTTCATGCACATTCGTCGGTTACTATTTCAATAGTAATCTGCAGGATTTATTTTCTGCACATTCGTCGGTTACCATTTCAAAGGTAATCGGCATGATTTATTTTCATCACATTCGTAGGTTACCATTTCAAAGGTAATTGGCAGGATTTATTTTCATGCTCATTCGTCAGTTACCATTTCAAAGGTAATCGGCAGGATTTATTTTCTTGCACATTCGTCGGTTACTATTTCAAAGGTAATCGGCAGGATTTATTTTCTTGCATATTCGTCGCTTACTATTTCAAAGGTAATCGGCAAGATTTATTTTCATGCACATTCGTCGGTTACCATTTCAAAGGTAATCAGCTGGATTTATTTTCTTGCACATTCGTCGGTTACCATTTCAAAGGTAATCGGCAGGATTTATTTTCATGCACATTCGTCGGTTACTATTTCAAAGTTAATCGGTAGGATTTATTTTCTGCACATTCGTCGGTTACCATTTCAAAGGTAATCGGTAGGATTTATTTTCATGCACATTCGTCGGTTACTATTTCAAAGGTAATCGGCAGGATTTATTTTCTGCACATTCGTCGGTTACCATTTCAAAGGTAATCGGCAGGATTTATTTTCATGCACATTCGTCGGTTTCTATTTCAAAGCTAATCGGTAGGATTTATTTTCTGCACATTCGTCGTTTACCATTTCAAAGGTAATCGGCAGAATTTATTTTCCTGCATAGTCGTCGGTTACTATTTCAAAGGTAATCGACAAGATTTATTTTCTACACATTCGTCTGTTACCATTTCAAAGGTAATCAACAAGATTTATTTTCATGCACATTCGTCGGTTACCATTTCAAAGGTAATCAGCAGAATTTATTTTCTTGCACATTCGTCGGTTACTATTTCAAAGGTAATCGGCATGATTTATTTTCTTGCATATTCGTCGATTACTATTTCAAAGGTAATCGACAAGATTTATTTTCATGCACATTCGTCGGTTACCATTTCAAAGGTAATCAGAAGGTTTTATTTTCTTGCATATTCGTCAGTTACTAATTCGAAGGTAATCGACAAGATTTATTTTCTGCACATTTGTCGGTTACCATTTCAAAGGTAATCGGCAGGATTTATTTTCATGCACATTCGTCGGTTACCTTTTCAAAGGTAATCAGCTGGATTTATTTTCTTGCACATTCGTCGGTTACCATTTCAAAGGTAATCGGCAGGATTTATTTTCATGCACATTCGTCGGTTACTATTTCAAAGTTAATCGGTAGGATTTATTTTCTGCACATTCGTCGGTTACCATTTCAAAGGTAATCGGTAGGATTTATTTTCATGCACATTCGTCGGTTACTATTTCAAAGGTAATCGGCAGGATTTATTTTCTGCACATTCGTCGGTTACCATTTCAAAGGTAATCGGCAGGATTTATTTTCATGCACATTCGTCGGTTTCTATTTCAAAGCTAATCGGTAGGATTTATTTTCTGCACATTCGTCGGTTACCATTTCAAAGGTAATCGGCAGAATTTATTTTCCTGCATAGTCGTCGGTTACTATTTCAAAGGTAATCGACAAGATTTATTTTCTACACATTCGTCCGTTACCATTTCAAAGGTAATCAACAAGATTTATTTTCATGCACATTCGTCGGTTACCATTTCAAAGGTAATCAGCAGAATTTATTTTCTTGCACATTCGTCGGTTACTATTTCAAAAGTAATCGACATGATTTATTTTCTTGCATATTCGTCGATTACTATTTCAAAGGTAATCGACAAGATTTATTTTCATGCACATTCGTCGGCTACCGTTTCAAAGGTAATCAGAAGGTTTTATTTTCTTGCATATTCGTCAGTTACTAATTCGAAGGTAATCGACAAGATTTATTTTCATGCACATTCGTCGGTTACCATTTCAAAGGTAATCGGCAGGATTTATTTTCATGCACATTCGTCGGTTACTATTTCAAAAGTAATCTGCAGGATTTATTTTCTGCACATTCGTCGGTTACCATTTCAAAGGTAATTGGTAGGATTTATTTTCAGCACATTCGTAGGTTACCATTTCAAAGGTAATCGGCAGGATTTATTTTCATGCTCATTCGTCGGTTACCATTTCAAAGGTAATCGGCAGGATTTATTTTCATGCACATTCGTCGGTTTCTATTTCAAAGCTAATCGGTAGGATTTATTTTCTGCACATTCGTCGGTTACCATTTCAAAGGTAATTGGTAGGATTTATTTTCAGCACATTCTAAGGATACCATTTCAAAGGTAATCGACAGGATTTATTTTCATGCTCATTCGTCGGTTACCAATTCAAAGGTAATCGACAGGATTTATTTTCCGGCATATTCGTAGGTTACTATTTCCAAGGTAATCGACAAGATTTATTTTCTGCACATTTGTCCGTTACCATTTCAAAGGTAATCAGCAGGATTTATTTTCATGCACATTCGTCTGTTAATATTTCAAAGGTAATCCACAAGATTTATTTTCAGCACATTAGTCTGTTACAATTTCAAAGGTAATCGGCCGGATTTATTTTTCATGCATATTCGATGGTTACTTTTTCAAAAGTAATCGGCAAGATTTATTTTTCATGCATATTCGTCGGTTAAAATTTCAAAGGTAATCGGCAGGATTTAGTTTCTGCACATTCGTTGGTTACCATTTCAAAGGTAATCGGCAGGATTTATTTTTAGTATATTCGTCGGATACTATTTCAAAGGTAATCGGTAGGATTTATTTTCAGCACATTCGTCGGTTACCATTTCAAAGGTAATCAACAGGATTTATTTTCATGCACATTCGTCGGTTACCATTTCAAAGGTAATCAGCAGAATTTATTTTCTTGCACATTCGTCGGTTACTATTTCAAAGGTAATCGACATGATTTATTTTCTTGCATATTCGTCGATTACTATTTAAAAGGTAATCGACAAAATTTATTTTCATGCACATTCGTCGGTTACCGTTTCAAAGGTAATCAGAAGGTTTTATTTTCTTGCATATTCGTCAGTTACTAATTCGAAGGTAATCGACAAGATTTATTTTCATGCACATTCGTCGGTTACCATTTCAAAGGTAATCGGCAGGATTTATTTTCATGCACATTCGTCGGTTACTATTTCAAAAGTAATCTGCAGGATTTATTTTCTGCACATTCGTCGGTTACCATTTCAAAGGTAATTGGTAGGATTTATTTTCAGCACATTCGTAGGTTACCATTTCAAAGGTAATCGGCAGAATTTATTTTCATGCTCATTCGTCGGTTACCATTTCAAAGGTAATCGGCAGGATTTATTTTCAGGCATATTCGTAGGTTAGTATTTCAAAGGTAATCGGCAGGATTTATTTTCTGCACATTTGTCGGTTACCATTTCAAAGGTAATCGGCAGGATTTATTTTCATGCACATTCGTCGGTTTCTCTTTCAAAGCTAATCGGTAGGATTTATTTTCTGCACATTCGTCGGTTACCATTTCAAAGGTAATTGGTAGGATTTATTTTCAGCACATTCGTAGGTTACCATTTCAAAGGTAATCGACAGGATTTATTTTCATGCTCATTCGTCGGTTACCAATTCAAAGGTAATCGGCAGGATTTATTTTCAGGCATATTCGTAGGTTACTATTTCCAAGGTAATCGACAAGATTTATTTTCTGCACATTTCTCCGTTACCATTTCAAAGGTAATCAGCAGGATTTATTTTCATGCACATTCGTCTGTTACTATTTCAAAGGTAATCCACAAGATTTATTTTCAGCACATTAGTCGGTTACAATTTCAAAGGTAATCGGCCGGATTTATTTTTCATGCATATTTGATGGTTACTTTTTCAAAAGTAATCGGCAAGATTTATTTTTCATGCATATTCGTCGGTTAAAATTTCAAAGGTAATCGGCAGGATTTAGTTTCTGCACATTCGTTGGTTACCATTTCAAAGGTAATCGGCAGGATTTATTTTTAGTATATTCGTCGGATACTATTTCAAAGGTAATCGGTAGGATTTATTTTCAGCACATTCGTCGGTTACCATTTCAAAGGTAATCAACAGGATTTATTTTCATGCACATTCGTGGGATACTATTTCAAAGGTAATCGACTGGTTTTATTTTCGGCATATTCGTCGGTTACTATTTCAAAGGTAATCGGCAGGATTTATTTTCTGCACATTTGTCGGTTACCATTTCAAAGGTAATCGGCAGGATTTATTTTCATGCACATTCGTCGGTTTCTATTTCAAAGCTAATCGGTAGGATTTATTTTCTGCACCTTCGTCGGTTACCATTTCAAAGGTAATCGGCAGGATTTATTTTCATGCACATTCGTCGGTTACTATTTCAATAGTAATCTGCAGGATTTATTTTCTGCACATTCGTCGGTTACCATTTCAAAGGTAATCGGCATGATTTATTTTCATCACATTCGTAGGTTACCATTTTAAAGGTAATCGGCAGGATTTATTTTCATGCTCATTCGTCAGTTACCATTTCAAAGGTAATCGGCAGGATTTATTTTCTTGCACATTCGTCGGTTACTATTTCAAAGGTAATCGGCAAGATTTATTTTCATGCACATTCGTCGGTTACCATTTCAAAGGTAATCGGCAGAATTTATTTTCATGCATAGTCGTCGGTTACTATTTCAAAGGTAATCGACAAGATTTATTTTCTGCACATTCGTTGGTTACCATTTCAAAGGTAATCGGTAGGATTTATTTTCATGCACATTCGTCGGTTACCATTTCAAAGGTAATCAGCTGGATTTATTTTCTTGCACATTCGTCGGTTACCATTTCAAAGGTAATCGGCAGGATTTATTTTCATGCACATTCGTGGGTTACAATTTCAAAGTTAATCGGTAGGATTTATTTTCTGCACATTCGTCGGTTACCATTTCAAAGGTTCGGTAGGATTTATTTTCATGCACATTCGTCGGTTACTATTTCAAAGGTAATCGGCAGGATTTATTTTCTGCACATTCGTCGGTTACCATTTCAAAGGTAATCGGCAGGATTTATTTTCATGCACATTCGTCGGTTTCTATTTCAAAGCTAATCGGTAGGATTTATTTTCTGCACATTCGTCGGTTACCATTTCAAAGGTAATCGGCAGAATTTATTTTCCTGCATAGTCGTCGGTTACTATTTCAAAGGTAATCGACAAGATTTATTTTCTACACATTCGTCCGTTACCATTTCAAAGGTAATCAACAAGATTTATTTTCATGCACATTCGTCGGTTACCATTTCAAAGGTAATCAGCAGAATTTATTTTCTCTCACATTCGTCGGTTACTAATTCAAAGGTAATCGACATGATATATTTTCTTGCATATTCGTCGATTACTATTTCAAAGGTAATCGACAAGATTTATTTTCATGCACATTCGTCGGTTACCATTTCAAAGGTAATCAGAAGGTTTTATTTTCTTGCATATTCGTCAGTTACTAATTCGAAGGTAATCGACAAGATTTATTTTCATGCACATTCGTCGGTTACCATTTCAAAGGTAATCGGCAGGATTTATTTTCATGCACATTCGTCGGTTACTATTTCAAAAGTAATCTGCAGGATTTATTTTCTGCACATTCGTCGGTTACCATTTCAAAGGTAATTGGTAGGATTTATTTTCAGCACATTCGTAGGTTACCATTTCAAAGGTAATCGGCAGGATTTATTTTCATGCTCATTCGTCGGTTACCATTTCAAAGGTAATCGGCAGGATTTATTTTCAGGCATATTCGTAGGTTACTATTTCAAAGGTAATCGGCAGGATTTATTTTCTGCACATTTGTCGGTTACCATTTCAAAGGTAATTGGCAGGATTTATTTTCATGCACATTCGTCGGTTTCTATTTCAAAGCTAATCGGTAGGATTTATTTTCTGCACATTCGTCGGTTACCATTTCAAAGGTAATTGGTAGGATTTATTTTCAGCACATTCGTAGTCGGCAGGATTTATTTTCATGCTCATTCGTCGGTTACCATTTCAAAGGTAATCGGCAGGATTTATTTTCAGGCATATTCGTAGGTTACTATTTCCAAGGTAATCGACAAGATTTATTTTCTGCACATTTGTCCGTTACCATTTCAAAGGTAATCCGCAGGATTTATTTTCATGCACATTCGTCTGTTACTATTTCAAAGGTAATCCACAAGATTTATTTTCAGCACATTAGTCGGTTACAATTTCAAAGGTAATCGGCCGGATTTATTTTTCATGCATATTCGACGGTTACTTTTTCAAAAGTAATCGGCAAGATTTATTTTTCATGCATATTCGTCGGTTAAAATTTCAAAGGTAATCGGCAGGATTTAGTTTCTGCACATTCGTTGGTTACCATTTCAAAGGTAATCTGCAGGATTTATTTTTAGTATATTCGTCGGATACTATTTCAAAGGTAATCGGCAGGATTTATTTTCTGCACATTTGTCGGTTACCATTTCAAAGGTAATCGGCAGGATTTATTTTCATGCACATTCATCGGTTTCTATTTCAAAGCTAATCGGTAGGATTTATTTTCTGCACCTTCGTCGGTTACGATTTCAAAGGTAATCGGCAGGATTTATTTTCATGCACATTCGTCGGTTACTATTTCAATAGTAATCTGCAGGATTTATTTTCTGCACATTCGTCGGTTACCATTTCAAAGGTAATCGGCATGATTTATTTTCATCACATTCGTAGGTTACCATTTCAAAGGTAATCGGCAGGATTTATTTTCATGCTCATTCGTCAGTTACCATTTCAAAGGTAATCGGCAGGATTTATTTTCTTGCACATTCGTCGGTTACTATTTCAAAGGTAATCGGCAGGATTTATTTTCTTGCATATTCGTCGCTTACTATTTCAAAGGTAATCGGCAAGATTTATTTTCATGCACATTCGTCGGTTACCATTTCAAAGGTAATCGGCATAATTTATTTTCATGCATAGTCGTCGGTTACTATTTCAAAGGTAATCGACAAGATTTATTTTCTGCACATTCGTTGGTTACCATTTCAAAGGTAATCGGTAGGATTTATTTTCATGCACATTCGTCGGTTACCATTTCAAAGGTAATCAGCTGGATTTATTTTGTTGCACATTCGTCGGTTACCATTTCAAAGGTAATCGGCAGGATTTATTTTCATGCACATTCGTCGGTTACAATTTCAAAGTTAATCGGTAGGATTTATTTTCTGCACATTCGTCGGTTACCATTTCAAAGGTTCGGTAGGATTTATTTTCATGCACATTCGTCGGTTACTATTTCAAAGGTAATCGGAAGGATTTATTTTCTGCACATTCGTCGGTTACCATTTCAAAGGTAATCGGCAGGATTTATTTTCATGCACATTCGTCGGTTTCTATTTCAAAGCTAATCGGTAGGATTTATTTTCTGCACATTCGTCGGTTACCATTTCAAAGGTAATCGGCAGAATTTATTTTCCTGCATAGTCGTCGGTTACTATTTCAAAGGTAATCGACAAGATTTATTTTCTACACATTCGTCCGTTACCATTTCAAAGGTAATCAACAAGATTTATTTTCATGCACATTCGTCGGTTACCATTTCAAAGGTAATCAGCAGAATTTATTTTCTCTCACATTCGTCGGTTACTAATTCAAAGGTAATCGACATGATATATTTTCTTGCATATTCGTCGATTACTATTTCAAAGGTAATCGACAAGATTTATTTTCATGCACATTCGTCGGTTACCATTTCAAAGGTAATCAGAAGGTTTTATTTTCTTGCATATTCGTCAGTTACTAATTCGAAGGTAATCGACAAGATTTATTTTCATGCACATTCGTCGGTTACCATTTCAAAGGTAATCGGCAGGATTTATTTTCATGCACATTCGTCGGTTACTATTTCAAAAGTAATCTGCAGGATTTATTTTCTGCACATTCGTCGGTTACCATTTCAAAGGTAATTGGTAGGATTTATTTTCAGCACATTCGTAGGTTACCATTTCAAAGGTAATCGGCAGGATTTATTTTCATGCTCATTCGTCGGTTACCATTTCAAAGGTAATCGGCAGGATTTATTTTCAGGCATATTCGTAGGTTACTATTTCAAAGGTAATCGGCAGGATTTATTTTCTGCACATTTGTCGGTTACCATTTCAAAGGTAATCGGCAGGATTTATTTTCATGCACATTCGTCGGTTTCTATTTCAAAGCTAATCGGTAGGATTTATTTTCTGCACATTCGTCGGTTACCATTTCAAAGGTAATTGGTAGGATTTATTTTCAGCACATTCGTAGTCGGCAGGATTTATTTTCATGCTCATTCGTCGGTTACCATTTCAAAGGTAATCGGCAGGATTTATTTTCAGGCATATTCGTAGGTTACTATTTCCAAGGTAATCGACAAGATTTATTTTCTGCACATTTGTCCGTTACCATTTCAAAGGTAATCAGCAGGATTTATTTTCATGCACATTCGTCTGTTACTATTTCAAAGGTAATCCACAAGATTTATTTTCAGCACATTAGTCGGTTACAATTTCAAAGGTAATCGGCCGGATTTATTTTTCATGCATATTCGACGGTTACTTTTTCAAAAGTAATCGGCAAGATTTATTTTTCATGCATATTCGTCGGTTAAAATTTCAAAGGTAATCGGCAGGATTTAGTTTCTGCACATTCGTTGGTTACCATTTCAAAGGTAATCTGCAGGATTTATTTTTAGTATATTCGTCGGATACTATTTCAAAGGTAATCGGTAGGATTTATTTTCAGCACATTCGTCGGTTACCATTTCAAAGGTAATCAACAGGATTTATTTTCATGCACATTCGTGGGATACTATTTCAAAGGTAATCGACGGGTTTTATTTTTGGCATATTCGTCGGTTACTATTTCAAAGGTAATCGGCAGGATTTATTTTCTGCACATTTGTCGGTTACCATTTCAAAGGTAATCGGCAGGATTTATTTTCATGCACATTCATCGGTTTCTATTTCAAAGCTAATCGGTAGGATTTATTTTCTGCACCTTCGTCGGTTACGATTTCAAAGGTAATCGGCAGGATTTATTTTCATGCACATTCGTCGGTTACTATTTCAATAGTAATCTGCAGGATTTATTTTCTGCACATTCGTCGGTTACCATTTCAAAGGTAATCGGCATGATTTATTTTCATCACATTCGTAGGTTACCATTTCAAAGGTAATCGGCAGGATTTATTTTCATGCTCATTCGTCAGTTACCATTTCAAAGGTAATCGGCAGGATTTATTTTCTTGCACATTCGTCGGTTACTATTTCAAAGGTAATCGGCAGGATTTATTTTCTTGCATATTCGTCGCTTACTATTTCAAAGGTAATCGGCAAGATTTATTTTCATGCACATTCGTCGGTTACCATTTCAAAGGTAATCGGCAGAATTTATTTTCATGCATAGTCGTCGGTTACTATTTCAAAGGTAATCGACAAGATTTATTTTCTGCACATTCGTCGGTTACCATTTCAAAGGTAATCGGCAGGATATATTTTCATGCACATTCGTCGGTTACCATTTCAAAGGTAATCAGCTGGATTTATTTTCTTGCACATTCGTCGGTTACCATTTCAAAGGTAATCGGCAGGATTTATTTTCATGCACATTCGTCGGTTACGATTTCAAAGTTAATCGGTAGGATTTATTTTCTGCACATTCGTCGGTTACCATTTCAAAGGTAATCGGTAGGATTTATTTTCATGCACATTCGTCGGTTACTATTTCAAAGGTAATCGGCAGGATTTATTTTCTGCACATTCGTCGGTTACCATTTCGAAGGTAATCGGCAGGATTTATTTTCATGCACATTCGTCGGTTTCTATTTCAAAGCTAATCGGTAGGATTTATTTTCTGCACATTCGTCGGTTACCATTTCAAAGGTAATCGGCAGAATTTATTTTCCTGCATAGTCGTCGGTTACTATTTCAAAGGTAATCGACAAGATTTATTTTCTACACATTCGTCCGTTACCATTTCAAAGGTAATCAACAAGATTTATTTTCATGCACATTCGTCGGTTACCATTTCAAAGGTAATCAGCAGAATTTATTTTCTTGCACATTCGTCGGTTACTATTTCAAAGGTAATCGACATGATTTATTTTCTTGCATATTCGTCGATTACTATTTCAAAGGTAATCGACAAGATTTATTTTCATGCACATTCGTCGGTTACCATTTCAAACTCAATCAGAAGGTTTTATTTTCTTGCATATTCGTCAGTTACTAATTCGAAGGTAATCGACAAGATTTATTTTCTGCATATTCGTCCGTTACCATTTCAAAGGTAATCAACAGGATTTATTTTCATGCACATTCGTCTGTTACTATTTCAAAGGTAATCCGCAAGATTTATTTTCAGCACATTAGTCGGTTACTATTTCAAAGGTAATCGGCAGGATTTATTTTTCATGCATATTCGAAGGTTACTTTTTCAAAAGTAATCGGCAAGATTTTTTTTTCATGCATATTCGTCAGTTAAAATTTCAAAGGTAATCGGCAGGATTTATTTTCTGCACATTCGTTGGTTACCATTTCAAAGGTAATCGGCAGGATTTATTTTCTGCACATTCGTCGGTTACCATTTCAAAGGTAATCGGTAGGATTTATTTTCATGCACATTCGTCGGTTACCATTTCAAAGGTAATCAGCAGGATTTATTTTCAGCACATTCGTCGGTTACCATTTCAAAGGTAATCAGCAGGATTTATTTTCATGCTCATTCGTCGGTTACAATTTCAAAGGTAATCGGCAGGATTTATTTTCTGCACATTCGTCGGTTACCATTTCAAAGGTAATCGGCAGGATTTATTTTCATGCACATTCGTCGGATACTATTTCAAAGGTAATCGACTGGATTTATTTTCGGCATATTCGTCGGTTACTATTTCAAAGGTAATGGGCAGGATTTATTTTCTGCACATTTGTCGGTTACCATTTCAAAGGTAATCGGCAGGATTTATTTTCATGCACATTCGTCGGTTTCTATTTCAAATCTAATCGGTAGGATTTATTTTCTGCACATTCGTCGGTTACCATTTCAAAGGCAATCGGCAAGTTTTATTTTCTTGCATATTCGTCGATTACCATTTCAAAGGTAATCGACAGGATTTATTTTCATGCCCATTCGTCGGATACTATTTCAAAGATAATCGACTGGATTTATTTTCGACATATTCGTCGGTTACTATTTCAAAAGTAATCTGCATGATTTATTTTCTGCACATTCGTCGGTTACCATTTCAAAGGTAATCAGCAGGATTTATTTTCATGCGTAGTTGTCGGTTACTATTTCCAAGGTAATCGACAAGATTTATTTTCTGCACATTCGTCCGTTACCATTTCAAAGGTAATCAGCAGGATTTATTTTCTTGCACATTCGTCGGTTACTATTTCAAAGGTAATCAGCATGATTTATTTTCTTGCATATTCGTCGATTACTATTTCAAAGGTAATCGGCAAGATTTATTTTCATGCACATTCGTCGGTTACCATTTCAAAGGTAATCGACAAGTTTTATTTTCTTGCATATTCGTCAGTTACTATTTCGAAGGTAATCGACAAGATTTATTTTCATGCACATTCGTCGGTTACCATTTCAAAGGTAATCGGCAGGATTTATTTTCATGCACATTCGTCGGTTACTATTTCAAAAGTAATCTGCAGGATTTATTTTCTGCACATTCGTCGGTTACCATTTCAAAGGTAATCAGCAGGATTTATTTTCATGCGTAGTGGTCGGTTACTATTTCCAAGGTAATCGACAAGATTTATTTTCTGCACATTTGTCCGTTACCATTTCAAAGGTAATCAGCAGGATTTATTTTCATGCACGTTCGTCTGTTACTATTTCAAAGGTAATCCGCAAGATTTATTTTCAGCACATTAGTCGGTTACTATTTCAAAGGTAATCGGCAGGATTTATTTTTCATGCATATTCGAAGGTTACTTTTTCAAAAGTAATCGGCAAGATTTTTTTTTCATGCATATTCGTCAGTTAAAATTTCAAAGGTAATCGGCAGGATTTATTTTCTGCACATTCGTGGGTTACCATTTCAAAGGTAATCGGCAGGATTTATTTTCTGCACATTCGTCGGTTACCATTTCAAAGGTAATCGGTAGGATTTATTTTCATGCACATTCGTCGGTTACCATTTCAAAGGTAATCAGCAGGATTTATTTTCAGCACATTCGTCGGTTACCATTTCAAAGGTAATCAGCAGGATTTATTTTCATGCTCATTCGTCGGTTACTATTTCAAAGGTAATCGGCAGGATTTATTTTCTGCACATTCGTCGGTTACCATTTCAAAGGTAATCGGCAGAATTTATTTTCATGCATAGTCGTCGGTTACTATTTCAAAGGTAATCGACAAGATTTATTTTCTGCACATTCGTCGGTTACCATTTCAAAGGTAATCGGCAGGATATATTTTCATGCACATTCGTCGGTTACCATTTCAAAGGTAATCAGCTGGATTTATTTTCTTGCACATTCGTCGGTTACCATTTCAAAGGTAATCGGCAGGATTTATTTTCATGCACATTCGTCGGTTACGATTTCAAAGTTAATCGGTAGGATTTATTTTCTGCACATTCGTCGGTTACCATTTCAAAGGTAATCGGTAGGATTTATTTTCATGCACATTCGTCGGTTACTATTTCAAAGGTAATCGGCAGGATTTATTTTCTGCACATTCGTCGGTTACCATTTCGAAGGTAATCGGCAGGATTTATTTTCATGCACATTCGTCGGTTTCTATTTCAAAGCTAATCGGTAGGATTTATTTTCTGCACATTCGTCGGTTACCATTTCAAAGGTAATCGGCAGAATTTATTTTCCTGCATAGTCGTCGGTTACTATTTCAAAGGTAATCGACAAGATTTATTTTCTACACATTCGTCCGTTACCATTTCAAAGGTAATCAACAAGATTTATTTTCATGCACATTCGTCGGTTACCATTTCAAAGGTAATCAGCAGAATTTATTTTCTTGCACATTCGTCGGTTACTATTTCAAAGGTAATCGACATGATTTATTTTCTTGCATATTCGTCGATTACTATTTCAAAGGTAATCGACAAGATTTATTTTCATGCACATTCGTCGGTTACCATTTCAAACTCAATCAGAAGGTTTTATTTTCTTGCATATTCGTCAGTTACTAATTCGAAGGTAATCGACAAGATTTATTTTCTGCATATTCGTCCGTTACCATTTCAAAGGTAATCAACAGGATTTATTTTCATGCACATTCGTCTGTTACTATTTCAAAGGTAATCCGCAAGATTTATTTTCAGCACATTAGTCGGTTACTATTTCAAAGGTAATCGGCAGGATTTATTTTTCATGCATATTCGAAGGTTACTTTTTCAAAAGTAATCGGCAAGATTTTTTTTTCATGCATATTCGTCAGTTAAAATTTCAAAGGTAATCGGCAGGATTTATTTTCTGCACATTCGTTGGTTACCATTTCAAAGGTAATCGGCAGGATTTATTTTCTGCACATTCGTCGGTTACCATTTCAAAGGTAATCGGTAGGATTTATTTTCATGCACATTCGTCGGTTACCATTTCAAAGGTAATCAGCAGGATTTATTTTCAGCACATTCGTCGGTTACCATTTCAAAGGTAATCAGCAGGATTTATTTTCATGCTCATTCGTCGGTTACTATTTCAAAGGTAATCGGCAGGATTTATTTTCTGCACATTCGTCGGTTACCATTTCAAAGGTAATCGGCAGGATTTATTTTCATGCACATTCGTCGGATACTATTTCAAAGGTAATCGACTGGATTTATTTTCGGCATATTCGTCGGTTACTATTTCAAAGGTAATGGGCAGGATTTATTTTCTGCACATTTGTCGGTTACCATTTCAAAGGTAATCGGCAGGATTTATTTTCATGCACATTCGTCGGTTTCTATTTCAAATCTAATCGGTAGGATTTATTTTCTGCACATTCGTCGGTTACCATTTCAAAGGCAATCGGCAAGTTTTATTTTCTTGCATATTCGTCGATTACCATTTCAAAGGTAATCGACAGGATTTATTTTCATGCCCATTCGTCGGATACTATTTCAAAGATAATCGACTGGATTTATTTTCGACATATTCGTCGGTTACTATTTCAAAAGTAATCTGCATGATTTATTTTCTGCACATTCGTCGGTTACCATTTCAAAGGTAATCAGCAGGATTTATTTTCATGCGTAGTTGTCGGTTACTATTTCCAAGGTAATCGACAAGATTTATTTTCTGCACATTCGTCCGTTACCATTTCAAAGGTAATCAGCAGGATTTATTTTCTTGCACATTCGTCGGTTACTATTTCAAAGGTAATCAGCATGATTTATTTTCTTGCATATTCGTCGATTACTATTTCAAAGGTAATCGGCAAGATTTATTTTCATGCACATTCGTCGGTTACCATTTCAAAGGTAATCGACAAGTTTTATTTTCTTGCATATTCGTCAGTTACTATTTCGAAGGTAATCGACAAGATTTATTTTCATGCACATTCGTCGGTTACCATTTCAAAGGTAATCGGCAGGATTTATTTTCATGCACATTCGTCGGTTACTATTTCAAAAGTAATCTGCAGGATTTATTTTCTGCACATTCGTCGGTTACCATTTCAAAGGTAATCAGCAGGATTTATTTTCATGCGTAGTGGTCGGTTACTATTTCCAAGGTAATCGACAAGATTTATTTTCTGCACATTTGTCCGTTACCATTTCAAAGGTAATCAGCAGGATTTATTTTCATGCACGTTCGTCTGTTACTATTTCAAAGGTAATCCGCAAGATTTATTTTCAGCACATTAGTGGGTTACTATTTCAAAGGTAATCGGCAGGATTTATTTTTCATGCATATTCGAAGGTTACTTTTTCAAAAGTAATCGGCAAGATTTTTTTTTCATGCATATTCGTCGGTTAAAATTCCAAAGGTAATCGGCAGGATTTATTTTCTGCACATTCGTCGGTTACCATTTCAAAGGTAATCAGCA
This sequence comes from Medicago lupulina, assembly GCA_958299785.1. Taxonomy (NCBI): domain Eukaryota; kingdom Viridiplantae; phylum Streptophyta; class Magnoliopsida; order Fabales; family Fabaceae; genus Medicago; species Medicago lupulina. The sequence goes on from OY283142.1 coordinate 34,846,647, forward strand.
GGATTTATTTTCATGCGTAGTGGTCGGTTACTATTTCCAAGGTAATCGACAAGATTTATTTTCTGCACATTCGTCCGTTACCATTTCAAAGGTAATCAGCAGGATTTATTTTCATGCACGTTCGTCTGTTACTATTTCAAAGGTAATCCGCAAGATTTATTTTCAGCACATTAGTCGGTTACTATTTCAAAGGTAATCGGCAGGATTTATTTTTCATGCATATTCGAAGGTTACTTTTTCAAAAGTAATCGGCAAGATTTTTTTTTCATGCATATTCGTCAGTTAAAATTTCAAAGGTAATCGGCAGGATTTATTTTCTGCACATTCGTGGGTTACCATTTCAAAGGTAATCGGCAGGATTTATTTTCTGCACATTCGTCGGTTACCATTTCAAAGGTAATCGGTAGGATTTATTTTCATGCACATTCGTCGGTTACCATTTCAAAGGTAATCAGCAGGATTTATTTTCAGCACATTCGTCGGTTACCATTTCAAAGGTAATCAGCAGGATTTATTTTCATGCTCATTCATCGGTTACTATTTCAAAGGTAATCGGCAGGATTTATTTTCTGCACATTCGTCGGTTACCATTTCAAAGGTAATCGGCAGGATTTATTTTCATGCACATTCGTCGGATACTATTTCAAAGGTAATCGACTGGATTTATTTTCGGCATATTCGTCGGTTACTATTTCAAAGGTAATGGGCAGGATTTATTTTCTGCACATTTGTCGGTTACCATTTCAAAGGTAATCGGCAGGATTTATTTTCATGCACATTCGTCGGTTTCTATTTCAAATCTAATCGGTAGGATTTATTTTCTGCACATTCGTCGGTTACGATTTCAAAGGTAATCGGCAAGTTTTATTTTCTTGCATATTCGTCGATTACCATTTCAAAGGTAATCGACAGGATTTATTTTCATGCCCATTCGTCGGATACTATTTCAAAGATAATCGACTGGATTTATTTTCGGCATATTCGTCGGTTACTATTTCAAAAGTAATCTGCATGATTTATTTTCTGCACATTCGTCGGTTACCATTTCCAAGGTAATCAGCAGGATTTATTTTCATGCGTAGTTGTCGGTTACTATTTCCAAGGTAATCGACAAGATTTATTTTCTGCACATTCGTCCGTTACCATTTCAAAGGTAATCAGCAGGATTTATTTTCTTGCACATTCGTCGGTTACTATTTCAAAGGTAATCAACATGATTTATTTTCTTGCATATTCGTCGATTACTATTTCAAAGGTAATCGGCAAGATTTATTTTCATGCACATTCGTCGGTTACCATTTCAAAGGTAATCGACAAGTTTTATTTTCTTGCATATTCGTCAGTTACTATTTCGAAGGTAATCGACAAGATTTATTTTCATGCACATTCGTCGGTTACCATTTCAAAGGTAATCGGCAGGATTTATTTTCATGCACATTCGTCGGTTACTATTTCAAAAGTAATCTGCAGGATTTATTTTCTGCACATTCGTCGGTTACCATTTCAAAGGTAATCAGCAGGATTTATTTTCATGCGTAGTGGTCGGTTACTATTTCCAAGGTAATCGACAAGATTTATTTTCTGCACATTCGTCCGTTACCATTTCAAAGGTAATCAGCAGGATTTATTTTCATGCACGTTCGTCTGTTACTATTTCAAAGGTAATCCGCAAGATTTATTTTCAGCACATTAGTCGGTTACTATTTCAAAGGTAATCGGCAGGATTTATTTTTCATGCATATTCGAAGGTTACTTTTTCAAAAGTAATCGGCAAGATTTTTTTTTCATGCATATTCGTCGGTTAAAATTCCAAAGGTAATCGGCAGGATTTATTTTCTGCACATTCATTGGTTACCATTTCAAAGGTAATCGGCAGGATTTATTTTCTGCACATTCGTCGGTTACCATTTCAAAGGTAATCGGTAGGATTTATTTTCATGCACATTCGTCGGTTACCATTTCAAAGGTAATCAGCAGGATTTATTTTCAGCACATTCGTCGGTTACCATTTCAAAGGTAATCAGCAGGATTTATTTTCATGCTCATTCGTCGGTTACTATTTCAAAGGTAATCGGCAGGATTTATTTTCTGCACATTCGTCGGTTACCATTTCAAAGGTAATCGGCAGGATTTATTTTCATGCACATTCGTCGGATACTATTTCAAAGGTAATCGACTGGATTTATTTTCGGCATATTCGTCGGTTACTATTTCAAAGGTAATGGGCAGGATTTATTTTCTGCACATTTGTCGGTTACCATTTCAAAGGTAATCGGCAGGATTTATTTTCATGCACATTCGTCGGTTTCTATTTCAAATCTAATCGGTAGGATTTATTTTCTGCACATTCGTCGGTTACCATTTCAAAGGTAATCGGCAAGTTTTATTTTCTTGCATATTCGTCGATTACCATTTCAAAGGTAATCGACAGGATTTATTTTCATGCACATTCGTCGGATACTATTTCAAAGATAATCGACTGGATTTATTTTCGGCATATTCGTCGGTTACTATTTCAAAAGTAATCTGCATGATTTATTTTCTGCACATTCGTCGGTTACCATTTCAAAGGTAATCAGCAGGATTTATTTTCATGCGTAGTTGTCGGTTACTATTTCCAAGGTAATCGACAAGATTTATTTTCTGCACATTCGTCCGTTACCATTTCAAAGGTCATCAGCAAGATTTATTTTCATGCACATTCGTCTGTTACTATTTCAAAGGTAATCCGCAAGATTTATTTTCAGCACATTAGTCGGTTACTATTTCAAAGGTAATCGGCAGGATTAATTTTTCATGCATATTCGACGGTTACTTTTTCAAAAGTAATCGGCAAGATTTTTTTTTCATGCATATTCGTCGGTTAAAATTTCAAAGGTAATCGGCAGGATTTATTTTCTGCACATTCGGGTGTTACCATTTCAAAGGTAATCGGCAGGATTTATTTTCTGCACATTCGTCAATTACAATTTCAAAGGTAATCGGTAGGATTTATTTTCATGCACATTCGTCTGTTACTATTTCCAAGGTAATCGACAAGATTTATTTTCAGCACATTCGTCCGTTACCATTTCAAAGGTAATCGGCAGGATTAATTTTTCATGCATATTCGACGGTTACTTTTTCAAAAGTAATCGGCAAGATTTTTTTTCATGCATATTCGTCGGTTAAAATTTCAAAGGTAATCGGCAGGATTTATTTTCTGCACATTCGTCGGTTACCATTTCAAAGGTAATCAGCAGGATTTATTTTCATGCGTAGTTGTCGGTTACTATTTCCAAGGTAATCGACAAGATTTATTTTCTGCACATTCGTCCGTTACCATTTCAAAGGTAATCAGCAGGATTTATTTTCTTGCACATTCGTCGGTTACTATTTCAAAGGTAATCAGCATGATTTATTTTCTTGCATATTCGTCGATTACTATTTCAAAGGTAATCGACAAGTTTTATTTTCTTGCATATTCGTCAGTTACTATTTCGAAGGTAATCGACAAGATTTATTTTCATGCACATTCGTCGGTTACCATTTCAAAGGTAATCGGCAGGATTTATTTTCATGCACATTCGTCGGTTACTATTTCAAAAGTAATCTGCAGGATTTATTTTCTGCACATTCGTCGGTTACCATTTCAAAGGTAATCAGCAGAATTTATTTTCATGCGTAGTGGTCGGTTACTATTTCCAAGGTAATCGACAAGATTTATTTTCTGCACATTCGTCCGTTACCATTTCAAAGGTAATCAGCAGGATTTATTTTCATGCACGTTCGTCTGTTACTATTTCAAAGGTAATCCGCAAGATTTATTTTCAGCACATTAGTCGGTTACTATTTCAAAGGTAATCGGCAGGATTTATTTTTCATGCATATTCGAAGGTTACTTTTTCAAAAGTAATCGGCAAGATTTTTTTTTCATGCATATTCGTCGGTTAGAATTCCAAAGGTAATCGGCAGGATTTATTTTCTGCACATTCGTTGGTTACCATTTCAAAGGTAATCGGCAGGATTTATTTTCTGCACATTCGTCGGTTACCATTTCAAAGGTAATCGGTAGGATTTATTTTCATGCACATTCGTCGGTTACCATTTCAAAGGTAATCAGCAGGATTTATTTTCAGCACATTCGTCGGTTACCATTTCAAAGGTAATCAGCAGGATTTATTTTCATGCTCATTCGTCGGTTACTATTTCAAAGGTAATCGGCAGGATTTATTTTTTGCACATTCGTCGGTTACCATTTCAAAGGTAATCGGCAGGATTTATTTTCATGCACATTCGTCGGATACTATTTCAAAGGTAATCGACTGGATTTATTTTCGGCATATTCGTCGGTTACTATTTCAAAGGTAATGGGCAGGATTTATTTTCTGCACATTTGTCGGTTACCATTTCAAAGGTAATCGGCAGGATTTATTTTCATGCACATTCGTCGGTTTCTATTTCTAATCTAATCGGTAGGATTTATTTTCTGCACATTCGTCGGTTACCATTTCAAAGGTAATCGACAAGTTTTATTTTCTTGCATATTCGTCGATTACCATTTCAAAGGTAATCGACAGGATTTATTTTCATGCACATTCGTCGGATACTATTTCAAAGATAATCGACTGGATTTATTTTCGGCATATTCGTCGGTTACTATTTCAAAAGTAATCTGCATGATTTATTTTCTGCACATTCGTCGGTTACCATTTCAAAGGTAATCAGCAGGATTTATTTTCATGCGTAGTTGTCGGTTACTATTTCCAAGGTAATCGACAAGATTTATTTTTTGCACATTCGTCCGTTACCATTTCAAAGGTAATCAACAGGATTTATTTTCATGCACATTCGTCTGTTACTATTTCAAAGGTAATCCGCAAGATTTATTTTCAGCACATTAGTCGGTTACTATTTCAAAGGTAATCGGCAGGATTAATTTTTCATGCATATTCGACGGTTACTTTTTCAAAAGTAATCGGCAAGATTTTTTTTTCATGCATATTCGTCGGTTAAAATTTCAAAGGTAATCGGCAGGATTTATTTTCTGCACATTCGTTGGTTACCATTTCAAAGGTAATCGGCAGGATTTATTTTCTGCACATTCGTCGGTTACCATTTCAAAGGTAATCGGTAGGATTTATTTTCATGCACATTTGTCGGTTACCATTTCAAAGGTAATCAGCAGGATTTATTTTCAGCACATTCGTCGGTTACCATTTCGAAGGTAATCGGCAGGATTTATTTTCATGCTCATTCGTCGGTTACCATTTCAAAGGTAATCGGCAGGATTTATTTTCTGCACATTCGTGGGTTACCATTTCAAAGGTAATCGGTAGGATATATTTTCATGCACATTCGTCAGATACTATTTCAAAGGTAATCGACTGGATTTATTTTCGGCATATTCGTCGTTTACTATTTCAAAGGTAATCGGCAGGATTTATTTTCTGCACATTTGTCGGTTACCATTTCAAAGGTAATCGGCAGGATTTATTTTCATGCACATTCGTCGGTTTCTATTTCAATGCTAATCGGTAGGATTTATTTTCTGCACATTCGTCGGTTACCATTTCAAAGGTAATCGGCAGAATTTATTTTCATGCATAGTCGTCGGTTACTATTTCAAAGGTAATCGACAAGATTTATTTTCTGCACATTCGTCCGTTACCATTTCAAAGGTTATCAACTTGATTTATTTTCATGCACATTCGTCGGTTACCATTTCAAAGGTAATCAGCAGGATTTATTTTCATGCGTAGTTGTCGGTTACTATTTCCAAGGTAATCGACAAGATTTATTTTCTGCACATTCGTCCGTTACCATTTCAAAGGTAATCAGCAGGATTTATTTTCATGCACATTCGTCTGTTACTATTTCAAAGGTAATCCGCAAGATTTATTTTCAGCACATTAGTCGGTTACTATTTCAAATGTAATCGGCAGGATTAATTTTTCATGCATATTCGACGGTTACTTTTTCAAAAGTAATCGGCAAGATTTTTTTTTCATGCATATTCGTCGGTTAAAATTTCAAAGGTAATCGGCAGGATTTATTTTCTGCACATTCGTTGGTTACCATTTCAAAGGTAATCGGCAGGATTTATTTTCTGCACATTCGTCGGTTACCATTTCAAAGGTAATCGGTAGGATTTATTTTCATGCACATTCGTCTGTTACTATTTCAAAGGTAATCCGCAAGATTAATTTTCAGCACATTAGTCGGTTACTATTTCAAAGGTAATCGGCAAGATTAATTTTTCATGCATATTCGACGGTTACTTTTTCAAAAGTAATCGGCAAGATTTTTTTTTTCATGCATATTCGTCGGTTAAAATTTCAAAGGTAATCGGCAGGATTTATTTTCTGCACATTCGTCGGGTACCATTTCAAAGGTAATCAGCAGGATTTATTTTCATGCGTAGTTGTCGGTTACTATTTCCAAGGTAATCGACAAGATTTATTTTCTGCACATTCGTCCGTTACAATTTCAAAGGTAATCAACAGGATTTATTTTCTTGCACATTCGTCGGTTACTATTTCAAAGGTAATCAGCATGATTTATTTTCTTGCATATTCGTCGATTACTATTTCAAAGGTAATCGGCAGGATTTATTTTCTGCACATTCGTCGGTTACCATTTCAAAGGTAATCGGCAGGATTTATTTTCTGCACATTCGTTGGTTACCATTTCAAAGGTAATCGGCAGGATTTATTTTCTGCACATTCGTCGGTTACCATTTCAAAGGTAATCGGTAGGATTTATTTTCATGCACATTCGTCGGTTACCATTTCAAAGGTAATCAGCAGGATTTATTTTCAGCACATTCGTCGGTTACCATTTCAACGGTAATCAGCAGGATTTATTTTCATGCTCATTCGTCGGTTACTATTTCAAAGGTAATCGGCAGGATTTATTTTCTGCACATTCGTCGGTTACCATTTTAAAGGTAATCGGTAGGATTTATTTTCATGCACATTCGTCAGATACTATTTCAAAGGTAATCGACTGGATTTATTTTCGGCATATTCGTCGGTTACTATTTCAAAGGTAATGGGCAGGATTTATTTTCTGCACATTTGTCGGTTACCATTTCAAAGGTAATCGGCAGGATTTATTTTCATGCACATTCGTCGGTTTCTATTTCTAATCTAATCGGTAGGATTTATTTTCTGCACATTCGTCGGTTACCATTTCAAAGGTAATCGACAAGTTTTATTTTCTTGCATATTCGTCGATTACCATTTCAAAGGTAATCGACAGGATTTATTTTCATGCACATTCGTCGGATACTATTTCAAAGATAATCGACTGGATTTATTTTCGGCATATTCGTCGGTTACTATTTCAAAAGTAATCTGCATGATTTATTTTCTGCACATTCGTCGGTTACCATTTCAAAGGTAATCAGCAGGATTTATTTTCATGCGTAGTTGTCGGTTACTATTTCCAAGGTAATCGACAAGATTTATTTTTTGCACATTCGTCCGTTACCATTTCAAAGGTAATCAGCAGGATTTATTTTCATGCACATTCGTCTGTTACTATTTCAAAGGTAATCCGCAAGATTTATTTTCAGCACATTAGTCGGTTACTATTTCAAAGGTAATCGGCAGGATTAATTTTTCATGCATATTCGACGGTTACTTTTTCAAAAGTAATCGGCAAGATTTTTTTTTCATGCATATTCGTCGGTTAAAATTTCAAAGGTAATCGGCAGGATTTATTTTCTGCACATTCGTTGGTTACCATTTCAAAGGTAATCGGCAGGATTTATTTTCTGCACATTCGTCGGTTACCATTTCAAAGGTAATCGGTAGGATTTATTTTCATGCACATTTGTCGGTTACCATTTCAAAGGTAATCAGCAGGATTTATTTTCAGCACATTCGTCGGTTACCATTTCGAAGGTAATCGGCAGGATTTATTTTCATGCTCATTCGTCGGTTACCATTTCAAAGGTAATCGGCAGGATTTATTTTCTGCACATTCGTGGGTTACCATTTCAAAGGTAATCGGTAGGATATATTTTCATGCACATTCGTCAGATACTATTTCAAAGGTAATCGACTGGATTTATTTTCGGCATATTCGTCGTTTACTATTTCAAAGGTAATCGGCAGGATTTATTTTCTGCACATTTGTCGGTTACCATTTCAAAGGTAATCGGCAGGATTTATTTTCATGCACATTCGTCGGTTTCTATTTCAATGCTAATCGGTAGGATTTATTTTCTGCACATTCGTCGGTTACCATTTCAAAGGTAATCGGCAGAATTTATTTTCATACATAGTCGTCGGTTACTATTTCAAAGGTAATCGACAAGATTTATTTTCTGCACATTCGTCCGTTACCATTTCAAAGGTTATCAACTTGATTTATTTTCATGCACATTCGTCGGTTACCATTTCAAAGGTAATCAGCAGGATTTATTTTCATGCGTAGTTGTCGGTTACTATTTCCAAGGTAATCGACAAGATTTATTTTCTGCACATTCGTCCGTTACCATTTCAAAGGTAATCAGCAGGATTTATTTTCATGCACATTCGTCTGTTACTATTTCAAAGGTAATCCGCAAGATTTATTTTCAGCACATTAGTCGGTTACTATTTCAAATGTAATCGGCAGGATTAATTTTTCATGCATATTCGACGGTTACTTTTTCAAAAGTAATCGGCAAGATTTTTTTTTCATGCATATTCGTCGGTTAAAATTTCAAAGGTAATCGGCAGGATTTATTTTCTGCACATTCGTTGGTTACCATTTCAAAGGTAATCGGCAGGATTTATTTTCTGCACATTCGTCGGTTACCATTTCAAAGGTAATCGGTAGGATTTATTTTCATGCACATTCGTCTGTTACTATTTCAAAGGTAATCCGCAAGATTAATTTTCAGCACATTAGTCGGTTACTATTTCAAAGGTAATCGGCAAGATTAATTTTTCATGCATATTCGACGGTTACTTTTTCAAAAGTAATCGGCAAGATTTTTTTTTTCATGCATATTCGTCGGTTAAAATTTCAAAGGTAATCGGCAGGATTTATTTTCTGCACATTCGTCGGTTACCATTTCAAAGGTAATCAGCAGGATTTATTTTCATGCGTAGTTGTCGGTTACTATTTCCAAGGTAATCGACAAGATTTATTTTCTGCACATTCGTCCGTTACAATTTCAAAGGTAATCAGCAGGATTTATTTTCTTGCACATTCGTCGGTTACTATTTCAAAGGTAATCAGCATGATTTATTTTCTTGCATATTCGTCGATTACTATTTCAAAGGTAATCGGCAGGATTTATTTTCTGCACATTCGTCGGTTACCATTTCAAAGGTAATCGGCAGGATTTATTTTCTGCACATTCGTTGGTTACCATTTCAAAGGTAATCGGCAGGATTTATTTTCTGCACATTCGTCGGTTACCATTTCAAAGGTAATCGGTAGGATTTATTTTCATGCACATTCGTCGGTTACCATTTCAAAGGTAATCAGCAGGATTTATTTTCAGCACATTCGTCGGTTACCATTTCAACGGTAATCAGCAGGATTTATTTTCATGCTCATTCGTCGGTTACTATTTCAAAGGTAATCGGCAGGATTTATTTTCTGCACATTCGTCGGTTACCATTTTAAAGGTAATCGGTAGGATTTATTTTCATGCACATTCGTCAGATACTATTTCAAAGGTAATCGACTGGATTTATTTTCGGCATATTCGTCGGTTACTATTTCAAAGGTAATGGGCAGGATTTATTTTCTGCACATTTGTCGGTTACCATTTCAAAGGTAATCGGCAGGATTTATTTTCATGCACATTCGTCGGTTTCTATTTCTAATCTAATCGGTAGGATTTATTTTCTGCACATTCGTCGGTTACCATTTCAAAGGTAATCGGCAAGTTTTATTTTCTTGCATATTCGTCGATTACCATTTCAAAGGTAATCGACAGGATTTATTTTCATGCACATTCGTCGGATACTATTTCAAAGATAATCGACTGGATTTATTTTCGGCATATTCGTCGGTTACTATTTCAAAAGTAATCTGCATGATTTATTTTCTGCACATTCGTCGGTTACCATTTCAAAGGTAATCAGCAGGATTTATTTTCATGCGTAGTTGTCGGTTACTATTTCCAAGGTAATCGACAAGATTTATTTTTTGCACATTCGTCCGTTACCATTTCAAAGGTAATCAGCAGGATTTATTTTCATGCACATTCGTCTGTTACTATTTCAAAGGTAATCCGCAAGATTTATTTTCAGCACATTAGTCGGTTACTATTTCAAAGGTAATCGGCAGGATTAATTTTTCATGCATATTCGACGGTTACTTTTTCAAAAGTAATCGGCAAGATTTTTTTTTCATGCATATTCGTCGGTTAAAATTTCAAAGGTAATCGGCAGGATTTATTTTCTGCACATTCGTTGGTTACCATTTCAAAGGTAATCGGCAGGATTTATTTTCTGCACATTCGTCGGTTACCATTTCAAAGGTAATCGGTAGGATTTATTTTCATGCACATTCGTCGGTTACCATTTCAAAGGTAATCAGCAGGATTTAGTTTCAGCACATTCGTCGGTTACCATTTCGAAGGTAATCGGCAGGATTTATTTTCATGCTCATTCGTCGGTTACTATTTCAAAGGTAATCGGCAGGATTTATTTTCTGCACATTCGTCGGTTACCATTTCAAAGGTAATCGGTAGGATATATTTTCATGCACATTCGTCAGATACTATTTCAAAGGTAATCGACTGGATTTATTTTCGGCATATTCGTCGTTTACTATTTCAAAGGTAATCGGCAGGATTTATTTTCTGCACATTTGTCGGTTACCATTTCAAAGGTAATCGGCAGGATTTATTTTCATGCACATTCGTCGGTTTCTATTTCTAATCTAATCGGTAGGATTTATTTTCTGCACATTCGTCGGTTACCATTTCAAAGGTAATCGGCAAGTTTTATTTTCTTGCATATTCGTCGATTACCATTTCAAAGGTAATCGACAGGATTTATTTTCATGCACATTCGTCGGATACTATTTCAAAGATAATCGACTGGATTTATTTTCGGCATATTCGTCGGTTACTATTTCAAAAGTAATCTGCATGATTTATTTTCTGCACATTCGTCGGTTACCATTTCAAAGGTAATCAGCAGGATTTATTTTCATGCGTAGTTGTCGGTTACTATTTCCAAGGTAATCGACAAGATTTATTTTTTGCACATTTGTCCGTTACCATTTCAAAGGTAATCTGCAGGATTTATTTTCATGCACATTCGTCTGTTACTATTTCAAAGGTAATCCGCAAGATTTATTTTCAGCACATTAGTCGGTTACTATTTCAAAGGTAATCGGCAGGATTAATTTTTCATGCATATTCGACGGTTACTTTTTCAAAAGTAATCGGCAAGATTTTTTTTTCATGCATATTCGTCGGTTAAAATTTCAAAGGTAATCGGCAGGATTTATTTTCTGCACATTCGTTGGTTACCATTTCAAAGGTAATCGGCAGGATTTATTTTCTGCACATTCGTCGGTTACCATTTCAAAGGTAATCGGTAGGATTTATTTTCATGCACATTCGTCGGTTACCATTTCAAAGGTAATCAGCAGGATTTATTTTCAGCACATTCGTCGGTTACCATTTCGAAGGTAATCGGTAGGATTTATTTTCATGCTCATTCGTCGGTTACTATTTCAAAGGTAATCGGCAGGATTTATTTTCTGCACATTCGTCGGTTACCATTTCAAAGGTAATCGGTAGGATATATTTTCATGCACATTCGTCAGATACTATTTCAAAGGTAATCGACTGGATTTATTTTCGGCATATTCGTCGTTTACTATTTCAAAGGTAATCGGCAGGATTTATTTTCTGCACATTTGTCGGTTACCATTTCAAAGGTAATCGGCAGGATTTATTTTCATGCACATTCGTCGGTTTCTATTTCAAAGCTAATCGGTAGGATTTATTTTCTGCACATTCGTCGGTTACCATTTCAAAGGTAATCGGCAGAATTTATTTTCATGCATAGTCGTCGGTTACTATTTCAAAGGTAATCGACAAGATTTATTTTCTGCACATTCGTCCGTTACCATTTCAAAGGTTATCAACTTGATTTATTTTCATGCACATTCGTCGGTTACCATTTCAAAGGTAATCAGCAGGATTTATTTTCATGCGTAGTTGTCGGTTACTATTTCCAAGGTAATCGACAAGATTTATTTTCTGCACATTCGTCCGTTTCCATTTCAAAGGTAATCAGCAGGATTTATTTTCATGCACATTCGTCTGTTACTATTTCAAAGGTAATCCGCAAGATTTATTTTCAGCACATTAGTCGGTTACTATTTCAAATGTAATCGGCAGGATTAATTTTTCATGCATATTCGACGGTTACTTTTTCAAAAGTAATCGGCAAGATTTTTTTTTCATGCATATTCGTCGGTTAAAATTTCAAAGGTAATCGGCAGGATTTATTTTCTGCACATTCGTTGGTTACCATTTCAAAGGTAATCGGCAGGATTTATTTTCTGCACATTCGTCGGTTACCATTTCAAAGGTAATCGGTAGGATTTATTTTCATGCACATTCGTCTGTTACTATTTCAAAGGTAATCCGCAAGATTAATTTTCAGCACATTAGTCGGTTACTATTTCAAAGGTAATCGGCAAGATTAATTTTTCATGCATATTCGACGGTTACTTTTTCAAAAGTAATCGGCAAGATTTTTTTTTTCATGCATATTCGTCGGTTAAAATTTCAAAGGTAATCGGCAGGATTTATTTTCTGCACATTCGTCGGTTACCATTTCAAAGGTAATCAGCAGGATTTATTTTCATGCGTAGTTGTCGGTTACTATTTCCAAGGTAATCGACAAGATTTATTTTCTGCACATTCGTCCGTTACAATTTCAAAGGTAATCAGCAGGATTTATTTTCTTGCACATTCGTCGGTTACTATTTCAAAGGTAATCAGCATGATTTATTTTCTTGCATATTCGTCGATTACTATTTCAAAGGTAATCGGCAGGATTTATTTTCTGCACATTCGTCGGTTACCATTTCAAAGGTAATCGGCAGGATTTATTATCTGCACATTCGTTGGTTACCATTTCAAAGGTAATCGGCAGGATTTATTTTCAGCACATTCGTCGGTTACCATTTCAACGGTAATCAGCAGGATTTATTTTCATGCTCATTCGTCGGTTACTATTTCAAAGGTAATCGGCAGGATTTATTTTCTGCACATTCGTCGGTTACCATTTCAAAGGTAATCGGCAGGATTTATTTTCATGCACATTCGTCAGATACTATTTCAAAGGTAATCGACTGGATTTATTTTCGGCATATTCGTCGGTTACTATTTCAAAGGTAATGGGCAGGATTTATTTTCTGCACATTTGTCGGTTACCATTTCAAAGGTAATCGGCAGGATTTATTTTCATGCACATTCGTCGGTTTCTATTTCTAATCTAATCGGTAGGATTTATTTTCTGCACATTCGTCGGTTACCATTTCAAAGGTAATCGGCAAGTTTTATTTTCTTGCATATTCGTCGATTACCATTTCAAAGGTAATCGACAGGATTTATTTTCATGCACATTCGTCGGATACTATTTCAAAGATAATCGACTGGATTTATTTTCGGCATATTCGTCGGTTACTATTTCAAAAGTAATCTGCATGATTTATTTTCTGCACATTCGTCGGTTACCATTTCAAAGGTAATTAGCAGGATTTATTTTCATGCGTAGTTGTCGGTTACTATTTCCAAGGTAATCGACAAGATTTATTTTTTGCACATTCGTCCGTTACCATTTCAAAGGTAATCTGCAGGATTTATTTTCATGCACATTCGTCTGTTACTATTTCAAAGGTAATCCGCAAGATTTATTTTCAGCACATTAGTCGGTTACTATTTCAAAGGTAATCGGCAGGATTAATTTTTCATGCATATTCGACGGTTACTTTTTCAAAAGTAATCGGCAAGATTTTTTTTTCATGCATATTCGTCGGTTAAAATTTCAAAGGTAATCGGCAGGATTTATTTTCTGCACATTCGTTGGTTACCATTTCAAAGGTAATCGGCAGGATTTATTTTCTGCACATTCGTCGGTTACCATTTCAAAGGTAATCGGTAGGATTTATTTTCATGCACATTCGTCGGTTACCATTTCAAAGGTAATCAGCAGGATTTATTTTCAGCACATTCGTCGGTTACCATTTCGAAGGTAATCGGTAGGATTTATTTTCATGCTCATTCGTCGGTTACTATTTCAAAGGTAATCGGCAGGATTTATTTTCTGCACATTCGTCGGTTACCATTTCAAAGGTAATCGGTAGGATATATTTTCATGCACATTCGTCAGATACTATTTCAAAGGTAATCGACTGGATTTATTTTCGGCATATTCGTCGTTTACTATTTCAAAGGTAATCGGCAGGATTTATTTTCTGCACATTTGTCGGTTACCATTTCAAAGGTAATCGGCAGGATTTATTTTCATGCACATTCGTCGGTTTCTATTTCAAAGCTAATCGGTAGGATTTATTTTCTGCACATTCGTCGGTTACCATTTCAAAGGTAATCGGCAGAATTTATTTTCATGCATAGTCGTCGGTTACTATTTCAAAGGTAATCGACAAGATTTATTTTCTGCACATTCGTCCGTTACCATTTCAAAGGTTATCAACTTGATTTATTTTCATGCACATTCGTCGGTTACCATTTCAAAGGTAATCAGCAGGATTTATTTTCATGCGTAGTTGTCGGTTACTATTTCCAAGGTAATCGACAAGATTTATTTTCTGCACATTCGTCCGTTTCCATTTCAAAGGTAATCAGCAGGATTTATTTTCATGCACATTCGTCTGTTACTATTTCAAAGGTAATCCGCAAGATTTATTTTCAGCACATTAGTCGGTTACTATTTCAAATGTAATCGGCAGGATTAATTTTTCATGCATATTCGACGGTTACTTTTTCAAAAGTAATCGGCAAGATTTTTTTTTCATGCATATTCGTCGGTTAAAATTTCAAAGGTAATCGGCAGGATTTATTTTCTGCACATTCGTTGGTTACCATTTCAAAGGTAATCGGCAGGATTTATTTTCTGCACATTCGTCGGTTACCATTTCAAAGGTAATCGGTAGGATTTATTTTCATGCACATTCGTCTGTTACTATTTCAAAGGTAATCCGCAAGATTAATTTTCAGCACATTAGTCGGTTACTATTTCAAAGGTAATCGGCAAGATTAATATTTCATGCATATTCGACGGTTACTTTTTCAAAAGTAATCGGCAAGATTTTTTTTTTCATGCATATTCGTCGGTTAAAATTTCAAAGGTAATCGGCAGGATTTATTTTCTGCACATTCGTCGGTTACCATTTCAAAGGTAATCAGCAGGATTTATTTTCATGCGTAGTTGTCGGTTACTATTTCCAAGGTAATCGACAAGATTTATTTTCTGCACATTCGTCCGTTACAATTTCAAAGGTAATCAGCAGGATTTATTTTCTTGCACATTCGTCGGTTACTATTTCAAAGGTAATCAGCATGATTTATTTTCTTGCATATTCGTCGATTACTATTTCAAAGGTAATCGGCAAGATTTATTTTCATGCACATTCGTCGGTTACCATTTCAAAGGTAATCGGCAGGATTTATTTTCATGCACATTCGTCGGTTACTATTTCAAAAGTAATCTGCAGGATTTATTTTATGCACATTCGTCGGTTACCATTTCAAAGGTAATCAGCAGGATTTATTTTCATGCGTAGTGGTCGGTTACTATTTCCAAGGTAATCGACAAGATTTATTTTCTGCACATTCGGCCGTTACCATTTCAAAGGTAATCCGCAAGATTTATTTTCAGCACATTAGTCGGTTACTATTTCAAAGGTAATCGGCAGGATTTATTTTTCATGCATATTCGAAGGTTACTTTTTCAAAAGTAATCGGCAAGATTTTTTTTCATGCATATTCGTCGGTTAAAATTCCAAAGGTAATCGGCAGGATTTATTTTCTGCACATTCGTTGGTTACCATTTCAAAGGTAATCGGCAGGATTTATTTTCTGCACATTCGTCGGTTACCATTTCAAAGGTAATCGGTAGGATTTATTTTCATGCACATTCGTCGGTTACCATTTCAAAGGTAATCAGCAGGATTTATTTTCAGCACATTCGTCGGTTACCATTTCAACGGTAATCAGCAGGATTTATTTTCATGCTCATTCGTCGGTTACTATTTCAAAGGTAATCGGCAGGATTTATTTTCTGCACATTCGTCGGTTACCATTTCAAAGGTAATCGGCAGGATTTATTTTCATGCACATTCGTCGGATACTATTTCAAAGGTAATCGACTGGATTTATTTTCGGCATATTCGTCGGTTACTATTTCAAAGGTAATGGGCAGGATTTATTTTCTGCACATTTGTCGGTTACCATTTCAAAGGTAATCGGCAGGATTTATTTTCATGCACATTCGTCGGTTTCTATTTCTAATCTAATCGGTAGGATTTATTTTCTGCACATTCGTCGGTTACCATTTCAAAGGTAATCGGCAAGTTTTATTTTCTTGCATATTCGTCGATTACCATTTCAAAGGTAATCGACAGGATTTATTTTCATGCACATTCGTCGGATACTATTTCAAAGATAATCGACTGGATTTATTTTCGGCATATTCGTCGGTTACTATTTCAAAAGTAATCTGCATGATTTATTTTCTGCACATTCGTCGGTTACCATTTCAAAGGTAATCAGCAGGATTTATTTTCATGCGTAGTTGTCGGTTACTATTTCCAAGGTAATCGACAAGATTTATTTTTTGCACATTCGTCCGTTACCATTTCAAAGGTAATCAGCAGGATTTATTTTCATGCACATTCGTCTGTTACTATTTCAAAGGTAATCCGCAAGATTTATTTTCAGCACATTAGTCGGTTACTATTTCAAAGGTAATCAGCAGGATTAATTTTTCATGCATATTCGACGGTTACTTTTTCAAAAGTAATCGGCAAGATTTTTTTTTCATGCATATTCGTCGGTTAAAATTTCAAAGGTAATCGGCAGGATTTATTTTCTGCACATTCGTTGGTTACCATTTCAAAGGTAATCGGCAGGATTTATTTTCTGCACATTCGTCGGTTACCATTTCAAAGGTAATCGGTAGGATTTATTTTCATGCACATTCGTCGGTTACCATTTCAAAGGTAATCAGCAGGATTTATTTTCAGCACATTCGTCGGTTACCATTTCGAAGGTAATCGGCAGGATTTATTTTCATGCTCATTCGTCGGTTACTATTTCAAAGGTAATCGGCAGGATTTATTTTCTGCACATTCGTCGGTTACCATTTCGAAGGTAATCGGCAGGATTTATTTTCATGCTCATTCGTTGGTTACCATTTCAAAGGTAATCGGCAGGATTTATTTTCTGCACATTCGTCGGTTACCATTTCAAAGGTAATCGGTAGGATTTATTTTCATGCACATTCGTCGGTTACCATTTCAAAGGTAATCGGCAGGATTTATTTTCATGCACATTCGTCGGTTTCTATTTCAAAGCTAATCGGTAGGATTTATTTTCTGCACATTCGTCGGTTACCATTTCAAAGGTAATCGGCAGAATTTATTTTCATGCATAGTCGTCGGTTACTATTTCAAAGGTAATCGACAAGATTTATTTTCTGCACATTCGTCCGTTACCATTTCAAAGGTTATCAACATGATTTATTTTCATGCACATTCGTGGGTTACCATTTCAAAGGTAATCAGCAGGATTTATTTTCTTGCACATTCGTCGGTTACTATTTCGAAGGTAATCGACAGGATTTATTTTCTTGCATATTCGTCGATTACTATTTCAAAGGTAATCGGCAAGATTTATTTTCATGCACATTCGTTGGTTACCATTTCAAAGGTAATCGGCAAGTTTTATTTTCTAGCATATTCGTCAGTTACTATTTCGAAGGTAATCGACAAGATTTATTTTCATGCACATTCGTCGGTTACCATTTCAAAGGTAATCAGCAGGATTTATTTTCATGCACACTCGTCGGTTACCATTTCAAAGGTAATCAGCAGGATTTATTATCTTGCACATTCGTCGGTTACTATTTCAAAGGTAATCGGCAGGATTTATTTTCTTGCATATTCGTCGATTACTATTTCAAAGGTAATCGGCAAGATTTATTTTCATGCACATTCGTCGGTTACCATTTCAAAGGTAATCGGCAAGTTTTATTTTCTAGCATATTCGTCAGTTACTATTTCGAAGGTAATCGACAAGATTTATTTTCATGCACATTCGTCGGTTACCATTTCAAAGGTAATCGGCAGGATTTATTTTCATGCACATTCGTCGGTTACTATTTCAAAAGTAATCTACAGGATTTATTTTCTGCTCATTCGTCGGTTACCATTTCAAAGGTAATCGGCAGGATTTATTTTCATGCACATTCGTCGGTTCCTATTTCAAAGCTAATCGGTAGGATTTATTTTCTGCACATTCGTCGGTTACCATTTCAAAGGTAATCGGTAGGATTTATTTTCATGCACATTCGTCGGTTACTATTTCAAAGGTAATCGACAAGATTTATTTTCAGCACATTCCTCGGTTACCATTTCAAAGGTAATCGGCAGGATTTATTTTCATGCACATTCGTCGGTTACTATTTCAAAGGTAATCGGCAGGATTTATTTTCTGCACATTCGTCGGTTACCATTTCAAAGGTAATCGGCAGGATTTATTTTCATGCGTAGTTGTCGGTTACTATTTCCAAGGTAATCAACAAGATTTATTTTCTGCACATTCGTCCGTTACCATTTCAAAGGTAATCAGCAAGATTTATTTTCTGCACATTCGTCTGTTACTATTTCAAAGGTAATCCGCAAGATTTATTTTCAGCACATTAGTCGGTTACTATTTCAAAGGTAATCTGCAGGATTTCTTTTCATGCACATTCGTCGGTTACTATTTCAAAGGTAATCGGCAGGATTTATTTTCTGCACATTCGTCGGTTACCATTTCAAAGGTAATCGGCAGGATTTATTTTCATGCGTAGTTGTCGGTTACTATTTCCAAGGTAATCAACAAGATTTATTTTCTGCACATTCGTCCGTTACCATTTCAAAGGTAATCAACAAGATTTATTTTCTGCACATTCGTCTGTTACTATTTCAAAGGTAATCCGCAAGATTTATTTTCAGCACATTAGTCGGTTACTATTTCAAAGGTAATCAGCAGGATTTCTTTTCATGCATATTCGTCGGTTAAAATTTCAAAGGTAATCGGCAGGATTTATTTTCTGCACATTCGTTGGTTTCCATTTCAAAGGTAATCGGCATGATTTATTTTCTGCACATTCGTCGGTTACCATTTCAAAGGTAATCGGTAGGATTTATTTTCATGCACATTCGTCGGTTACCATTTCAAAGGTAATCAGCAGGATTTATTTTCAGCACATTCGTCGGTTACCATTTCAAAGGTAATCGGCAGGATTTATTTTCATGCTCATTCATCGGTTACTATTTCAAAGGTAATCGGCAGGATTTATTTTCTGCACATTCGTCGGTTACCATTTCAAAGGTAATCGGCGGGATTTTTTTTTTGCACATTCGTCGGTTACCATTTCAAAGGTAATCAGCAGGATTTATTTTCAGCACATTCGTCGGTTTCCATTTCAAAGGTAATCGGCAGGATTTATTTTCTGCATATTCGTCGGTTACTATTTCAAAGGTAATCGGCAGGATTTATTTTCTTGCATATTCGTCGATTACTATTTCAAAGGTAATCGGCAAGATTTATTTTCATGCACATTCGTCGGTTACCATTTCAAAGGTAATCGGCAAGTTTTATTTTCTAGCATATTCGTCAGTTACTATTTCGAAGGTAATCGACAAGATTTATTTTCATGCACATTCGTCGGTTTCCATTTCAAAGGTAATCGGCAGGATTTATTTTCATGCACATTCGTCGGTTACTATTTCAAAAGTAATCTACAGGATTTATTTTCTGCTCATTCGTCGGTTACCATTTCAAAGGTAATCGGCAGGATTTATTTTCATGCACATTCGTCGGTTCCTATTTCAAAGCTAATCGGTAGGATTTATTTTCTGCACATTCGTCGGTTACCATTTCAAAGGTAATCGGTAGGATTTATTTTCGTGCACATTCGTCGGTTACTATTTCAAAGGTAATCGACAAGATTTATTTTCAGCACATTCGTCGGTTACCATTTCAAAGGTAATCGGCAGGATTTATTTTCATGCACATTCGTCGGTTACTATTTCAAAGGTAATCGGCAGGATTTATTTTCTGCACATTCGTCGGTTACCATTTCAAAGGTAATCGGCAGGATTTATTTTCATGCGTAGTTGTCGGTTACTATTTCCAAGGTAATCAACAAGATTTATTTTCTGCACATTCGTCCGTTACCATTTCAAAGGTAATCAGCAAGATTTATTTTCTGCACATTCGTCTGTTACTATTTCAAAGGTAATCCGCAAGATTTATTTTCAGCACATTAGTCGGTTACTATTTCAAAGGTAATCTGCAGGATTTCTTTTCATGCACATTCGTCGGTTACTATTTCAAAGGTAATCGGCAGGATTTATTTTCTGCACATTCGTCGGTTACCATTTCAAAGGTAATCGGCAGGATTTATTTTCATGCGTAGTTGTCGGTTACTATTTCCAAGGTAATCAACAAGATTTATTTTCTGCACATTCGTCCGTTACCATTTCAAAGGTAATCAACAAGATTTATTTTCTGCACATTCGTCTGTTACTATTTCAAAGGTAATCCGCAAGATTTATTTTCAGCACATTAGTCGGTTACTATTTCAAAGGTAATCAGCAGGATTTCTTTTCATGCATATTCGTCGGTTAAAATTTCAAAGGTAATCGGCAGGATTTATTTTCTGCACATTCGTTGGTTTCCATTTCAAAGGTAATCGGCATGATTTATTTTCTGCACATTCGTCGGTTACCATTTCAAAGGTAATCGGTAGGATTTATTTTCATGCACATTCGTCGGTTACCATTTCAAAGGTAATCAGCAGGATTTATTTTCAGCACATTCGTCGGTTACCATTTCAAAGGTAATCGGCAGGATTTATTTTCATGCTCATTCATCGGTTACTATTTCAAAGGTAATCGGCAGGATTTATTTTCTTCACATTCGTCGGTTACCATTTCAAAGGTAATCGGCGGGATTTTTTTTTTGCACATTCGTCGGTTACCATTTCAAAGGTAATCAGCAGGATTTATTTTCAGCACATTCGTCGGTTTCCATTTCAAAGGTAATCGGCAGGATTTATTTTCATGCTCATTCGTCGGTTACTATTTCAAAGGTAATCGGCAAGATTTATTTTCTGCACATTCGTCAATTACCATTTCAAAGGTAATTGGCAGGATTTATTTTCATGCTCATTCGTCGGTTACTATTTCAAAGGTAATCGGTAGGATTTGTTTTCTGCACATTCGTCGGTTACCATTTCAAAGTTAATCGGCAGGATTTATTTTCATGCACATTCGTCGGATACTATTTCAAAGGAAATCGACTGGATTTATTTTCTGCATATTCGTCGGTTACTATTTCAAAGGTAATCGGCGGGATTTTTTTTCTGCACATTCGTCGGTTACCATTTCAAAGGTAATCGGCAGGATTTATGTTCAGCACATTCGTCGGTTACCATTTCAAAGGTAATCGGCAGGATTTATTTTCATGCTCATTCGTCGGTTACTATTTCAAAGGTAATCGACAAGATTTATTTTCTGCACATTCGTCAGTTACCATTTCAAAGGTAATCGGCAGGATTTATTTTCATGCACATTCGTCGGTTACTATTTCAAAGGTAATTGGCAGGATTTATTTTCTGCACATTCGTCGGTTACCATTTCAAAGGTAATCGGCGGGATTTTTTTTCTGCATATTCGTCGGTTACCATTTCAAAGGTAATCAGCAGGATTTATTTTCAGCACATTCGTCGGTTTCCATTTCAAAGGTAATCGGCAGGATTTATTTTCATGCTCATTCGTCGGTTACTATTTCAAAGGTAATCGACATGATTTATTTTCTGTACATTCGTCAGTTACCATTTCAAAGGTAATTGGCAGGATTTATTTTCATGCTCATTCATCAGTTACTATTTCAAAGGTAATCGGTAGGATTTGTTTTCTGCACATTCGTCGGTTACCATTTCAAAGTTAATCGGCAGGATTTATTTTCATGCACATTCGTCGGATACTATATCAAAGGAAATCGACTGGATTTATTTTCTGCATATTCGTCGGTTACTATTTCAAAGGTAATCGGCGGGATTTTTTTTCTGCACATTCGTCGGTTATCATTTCAAAGGTAATCGGCAGGATTTATTTTCAGCACATTCGTCGGTTACCATTTCAAAGGTAATCGGCAGGATTTATTTTCATGCACATTCGTCGGTTACTATTTCAAAGGTAATCGGCAGGATTTATTTTCTGCACATTCGTCAGTTACCATTTCAAAGGTAATTGGCAGGATTTATTTTCATGCTCATTCGTCAGTTACTATTTCAAAGGTAATCGGTAGGATTTGTTTTCTGCACATTCGTCGGTTACCATTTCAAAGTTAATCGGCAGGATTTATTTTCATGCACATTCGTCGGATACTATTTCCAAGGAAATCGACTGGATTTATTTTCGGCATATTCGTCGGTTACTATTTCAAAGGTAATGGGCAGGATTTATTTTCTGCACATTTGTCGGTTACCATTTCAAAGGTAATCGGCAGGATTTATTTTCATGCACATTCGTCGGTTTCTATTTCTAATCTAATCGGTAGGATTTATTTTCTGCACATTCGTCGGTTACCATTTCAAAGGTAATCGGCAAGTTTTATTTTCTTGCATATTCGTCGATTACCATTTCAAAGGTAATCGACAGGATTTATTTTCATGCACATTCGTCGGATACTATTTCAAAGATAATCGACTGGATTTATTTTCGGCATATTCGTCGGTTACTATTTCAAAAGTAATCTGCATGATTTATTTTCTGCACATTCGTCGGTTACCATTTCAAAGGTAATCAGCAGGATTTATTTTCATGCGTAGTTGTCGGTTACTATTTCCAAGGTAATCGACAAGATTTATTTTTTGCACATTCGTCCGTTACCATTTCAAAGGTAATCAGCAGGATTTATTTTCATGCACATTCGTCTGTTACTATTTCAAAGGTAATCCGCAAGATTTATTTTCAGCACATTAGTCGGTTACTATTTCAAAGGTAATCGGCAAGATTAATTTTTCATGCATATTCGACGGTTACTTTTTCAAAAGTAATCGGCAAGATTTTTTTTTCATGCATATTCGTCGGTTAAAATTTCAAAGGTAATCGGCAGGATTTATTTTCTGCACATTCGTTGGTTACCATTTCAAAGGTAATCGGCAGGATTTATTTTCTGCACATTCGTCGGTTACCATTTCAAAGGTAATCGGCAGGATTTATTTTCATGCTCATTCGTCGGTTACTATTTCAAAGGTAATCGACATGATTTATTTTCTGTACATTCGTCAGTTACCATTTCAAAGGTAATTGGCAGGATTTATTTTCATGCTCATTCATCAGTTACTATTTCAAAGGTAATCGGTAGGATTTGTTTTCTGCACATTCGTCGGTTACCATTTCAAAGTTAATCGGCAGGATTTATTTTCATGCACATTCGTCGGATACTATATCAAAGGAAATCGACTGGATTTATTTTCTGCATATTCGTCGGTTACTATTTCAAAGGTAATCGGCGGGATTTTTTTTCTGCACATTCGTCGGTTATCATTTCAAAGGTAATCGGCAGGATTTATTTTCAGCACATTCGTCGGTTACCATTTCAAAGGTAATCGGCAGGATTTATTTTCATGCACATTCGTCGGTTACTATTTCAAAGGTAATCGGCAGGATTTATTTTCTGCACATTCGTCAGTTACCATTTCAAAGGTAATTGGCAGGATTTATTTTCATGCTCATTCGTCAGTTACTATTTCAAAGGTAATCGGTAGGATTTGTTTTCTGCACATTCGTCGGTTACCATTTCAAAGTTAATCGGCAGGATTTATTTTCATGCACATTCGTCGGATACTATTTCCAAGGAAATCGACTGGATTTATTTTCGGCATATTCGTCGGTTACTATTTCAAAGGTAATGGGCAGGATTTATTTTCTGCACATTTGTCGGTTACCATTTCAAAGGTAATCGGCAGGATTTATTTTCATGCACATTCGTCGGTTTCTATTTCTAATCTAATCGGTAGGATTTATTTTCTGCACATTCGTCGGTTACCATTTCAAAGGTAATCGGCAAGTTTTATTTTCTTGCATATTCGTCGATTACCATTTCAAAGGTAATCGACAGGATTTATTTTCATGCACATTCGTCGGATACTATTTCAAAGATAATCGACTGGATTTATTTTCGGCATATTCGTCGGTTACTATTTCAAAAGTAATCTGCATGATTTATTTTCTGCACATTCGTCGGTTACCATTTCAAAGGTAATCAGCAGGATTTATTTTCATGCGTAGTTGTCGGTTACTATTTCCAAGGTAATCGACAAGATTTATTTTTTGCACATTCGTCCGTTACCATTTCAAAGGTAATCAGCAGGATTTATTTTCATGCACATTCGTCTGTTACTATTTCAAAGGTAATCCGCAAGATTTATTTTCAGCACATTAGTCGGTTACTATTTCAAAGGTAATCGGCAAGATTAATTTTTCATGCATATTCGACGGTTACTTTTTCAAAAGTAATCGGCAAGATTTTTTTTTCATGCATATTCGTCGGTTAAAATTTCAAAGGTAATCGGCAGGATTTATTTTCTGCACATTCGTTGGTTACCATTTCAAAGGTAATCGGCAGGATTTATTTTCTGCACATTCGTCGGTTACCATTTCAAAGGTAATCGGTAGGATTTATTTTCATGCACATTCGTCGGTTACCATTTCAAAGGTAATCAACAGGATTTATTTTCAGCACATTCGTCGGTTACCATTTCGAAGGTAATCGGCAGGATTTATTTTCATGCTCATTCGTCGGTTACTATTTCAAAGGTAATCGGCAGGATTTATTTTCTGCACATTCGTCGGTTACCATTTCGAAGGTAATCGGCAGGATTTATTTTCATGCTCATTCGTTGGTTACCATTTCAAAGGTAATCGGCAGGATTTATTTTCTGCACATTCGTCGGTTACCATTTCAAAGGTAATCGGTAGGATTTATTTTCATGCACATTCGTCGGTTACCATTTCAAAGGTAATCGGTAGGATTTATTTTCATGCACATTCGTCGGTTTCTATTTCAAAGCTAATCGGTAGGATTTATTTTCTGCACATTCGTCGGTTACCATTTCAAAGGTAATCGGCAGAATTTATTTTCATGCATAGTCGTCGGTTACTATTTCAAAGGTAATCGACAAGATTTATTTTCTGCACATTCGTCCGTTACCATTTCAAAGGTTATCAACATGATTTATTTTCATGCACATTCGTGGGTTACCATTTCAAAGGTAATCAGCAGGATTTATTTTCTTGCACATTCGTCGGTTACTATTTCGAAGGTAATCGACAGGATTTATTTTCTTGCATATTCGTCGATTACTATTTCAAAGGTAATCGGCAAGATTTATTTTCATGCACATTCGTCGGTTACCATTTCAAAGGTAATCGGCAAGTTTTATTTTCTAGCATATTCGTCAGTTACTATTTCGAAGGTAATCGACAAGATTTATTTTCATGCACATTCGTCGGTTACCATTTCAAAGGTAATCAGCAGGATTTATTTTCATGCACACTCGTCGGTTACCATTTCAAAGGTAATCAGCAGGATTTATTATCTTGCACATTCGTCGGTTACTATTTCAAAGGTAATCGGCAGGATTTATTTTCTTGCATATTCGTCGATTACTATTTCAAAGGTAATCGGCAAGATTTATTTTCATGCACATTCGTCGGTTACCATTTCAAAGGTAATCGGCAAGTTTTATTTTCTAGCATATTCGTCAGTTACTATTTCGAAGGTAATCGACAAGATTTATTTTCATGCACATTCGTCGGTTACCATTTCAAAGGTAATCGGCAGGATTTATTTTCATGCACATTCGTCGGTTACTATTTCAAAAGTAATCTACAGGATTTATTTTCTGCTCATTCGTCGGTTACCATTTCAAAGGTAATCGGCAGGATTTATTTTCATGCACATTCGTCGGTTCCTATTTCAAAGCTAATCGGTAGGATTTATTTTCTGCACATTCGTCGGTTACCATTTCAAAGGTAATCGGCAGGATTTATTTTCATGCGTAGTTGTCGGTTACTATTTCCAAGGTAATCGACAAGATTTATTTTCTGCACATTCGTCCGTTACCATTTCAAAGGTAATCAGCAAGATTTATTTTCATGCACATTCGTCTGTTACTATTTCAAAGGTAATCCGCAAGATTTATTTTCAGCACATTAGTCGGTTACTATTTCAAAGGTAATCGGCAGGATTTCTTTTCATGCATATTCGTCGGTTAAAATTTCAAAGGTAATCGGCAAGATTTATTTTCTGCACATTCGTTGGTTTCCATTTCAAAGGTAATCGGCATGATTTATTTTCTGCACATTCGTCGGTTACCATTTCAAAGGTAATCGGTAGGATTTATTTTCATGCACATTCGTCGGTTACCATTTCAAAGGTAATCAGCAGGATTTATTTTCAGCACATTCGTCGGTTACCATTTCAAAGGTAATCGGCAGGATTTATTTTCATGCTCATTCATCGGTTACTATTTCAAAGGTAATCGGCAGGATTTATTTTCTGCACATTCGTCGGTTACCATTTCAAAGGTAATCGGCGGGATTTTTTTTCTGCACATTCGTCGGTTACCATTTCAAAGGTAATCAGCAGGATTTATTTTCAGCACATTCGTCGGTTTCCATTTCAAAGGTAATCGGCAGGATTTATTTTCATGCTCATTCGTCGGTTACTATTTCAAAGGTAATCGGCAAGATTTATTTTCTGCACATTCGTCAATTACCATTTCAAAGGTAATTGGCAGGATTTATTTTCATGCTCATTCGTCGGTTACTATTTCAAAGGTAATCGGTAGGATTTGTTTTCTGCACATTCGTCGGTTACCATTTCAAAGTTAATCGGCAGGATTTATTTTCATGCACATTCGTCGGATACTATTTCAAAGGAAATCGACTGGATTTATTTTCTGCATATTCGTCGGTTACTATTTCAAAGGTAATCGGCGGGATTTTTTTTCTGCACATTCGTCGGTTACCATTTCAAAGGTAATCGGCAGGATTTATGTTCAGCACATTCGTCGGTTACCATTTCAAAGGTAATCGGCAGGATTTATTTTCATGCTCATTCGTCGGTTACTATTTCAAAGGTAATCGACAAGATTTATTTTCTGCACATTCGTCAGTTACCATTTCAAAGGTAATCGGCAGGATTTATTTTCATGCACATTCGTCGGTTACTATTTCAAAGGTAATTGGCAGGATTTATTTTCTGCACATTCGTCGGTTACCATTTCAAAGGTAATCGGCGGGATTTTTTTTCTGCATATTCGTCGGTTACCATTTCAAAGGTAATCAGCAGGATTTATTTTCAGCACATTCGTCGGTTTCCATTTCAAAGGTAATCGACAGGATTTATTTTCATGCTCATTCGTCGGTTACTATTTCAAAGGTAATCGACATGATTTATTTTCTGTACATTCGTCAGTTACCATTTCAAAGGTAATTGGCAGGATTTATTTTCATGCTCATTCATCAGTTACTATTTCAAAGGTAATCGGTAGGATTTGTTTTCTGCACATTCGTCGGTTACCATTTCAAAGTTAATCGGCAGGATTTATTTTCATGCACATTCGTCGGATACTATTTCAAAGGAAATCGACTGGATTTATTTTCTGCATATTCGTCGGTTACTATTTCAAAGGTAATCGGCGGGATTTTTTTTCTGCACATTCGTCGGTTATCATTTCAAAGGTAATCGGCAGGATTTATTTTCAGCACATTCGTCGGTTACCATTTCAAAGGTAATCGGCAGGATTTATTTTCATGCTCATTCGGCGGTTACTATTTCAAAGGTAATCGACAAGATTTATTTTCTGCACATTCGTCAGTTACCATTTCAAAGGTAATTGGCAGGATTTATTTTCATGCTCATTCGTCAGTTACTATTTCAAAGGTAATCGGTAGGATTTGTTTTCTGCACATTCGTCGGTTACCATTTCAAAGTTAATCGGCAGGATTTATTTTCATGCACATTCGTCGGATACTATTTCCAAGGAAATCGACTGGATTTATTTTCTGCATATTCGTCGGTTACTATTTCAAAGGTAATCGGCGGGATTTTTTTTCTGCACATTCGTCGGTTATCATTTCAAAGGTAATCGGCAGGATTTATTTTCAGCACATTCGTCGGTTACCATTTCAAAGGTAATCGGCAGGATTTATTTTCATGCTCATTCGTCGGTTACTATTTCAAAGGTAATCGACAAGATTTATTTTCTGCACATTCGTCAGTTACCATTTCAAAGGTAATCGGCAGGATTTATTTTCATGCACATTCGTCGGTTACTATTTCAAAGGTAATTGGCAGGATTTATTTTCTGCACATTCGTCGGTTACCATTTCAAAGGTAATCGGCGGGATTTTTTTTCTGCATATTCGTCGGTTACCATTTCAAAGGTAATCAGCAGGATTTATTTTCAGCACATTCGTCGGTTTCCATTTCAAAGGTAATCGGCAGGATTTATTTTCATGCTCATTCGTCGGTTACTATTTCAAAGGTAATCGACAAGATTTATTTTCTGTACATTCGTCAGTTACCATTTCAAAGGTAATTGGCAGGATTTATTTTCATGCTCATTCGTCAGTTACTATTTCAAAGGTAATCGGTAGGATTTGTTTTCTGCACATTCGTCGGTTACCATTTCAAAGTTAATCGGCAGGATTTATTTTCATGCACATTCGTCGGATACTATTTCAAAGGAAATCGACTGGATTTATTTTCTGCATATTCGTCGGTTACTATTTCAAAGGTAATCGGCGGGATTTTTTTTCTGCACATTCGTCGGTTATCATTTCAAAGGTAATCGGCAGGATTTATTTTCAGCACATTCGTCGGTTACCATTTCAAAGGTAATCGGCAGGATTTATTTTCATGCTCATTCGTCGGTTACTATTTCAAAGGTAATCGACAAGATTTATTTTCTGCACATTCGTCAGTTACCATTTCAAAGGTAATTGGCAGGATTTATTTTCATGCTCATTCGTCAGTTACTATTTCAAAGGTAATCGGTAGGATTTGTTTTCTGCACATTCGTCGGTTACCATTTCAAAGTTAATCGGCAGGATTTATTTTCATGCACATTCGTCGGATACTATTTCAAAGGAAATCGACTGGATTTATTTTCTGCATATTCGTCGGTTACTATTTCAAAGGTAATCGGCGGGATTTTTTTTCTGCACATTCGTCGGTTATCATTTCAAAGGTAATCGGCAGGATTTATTTTCAGCACATTCGTCGGTTACCATTTCAAAGGTAATCGGCAGGATTTATTTTCATGCTCATTCGTCGGTTACCATTTCAAAGGTAATCGGTAGGATTTATTTTCATGCACATTCGTCGGTTACCATTTCAAAGGTAATCGGCAGGATTTATTTTCATGCACATTCGTCGGTTTCTATTTCAAAGCTAATCGGTAGGATTTATTTTCTGCACATTCGTCGGTTACCATTTCAAAGGTAATCGGCAGAATTTATTTTCATGCATAGTCGTCGGTTACTATTTCAAAGGTAATCGACAAGATTTATTTTCTGCACATTCGTCCGTTACCATTTCAAAGGTTATCAACATGATTTATTTTCATGCACATTCGTGGGTTACCATTTCAAAGGTAATCAGCAGGATTTATTTTCTTGCACATTCGTCGGTTACTATTTCGAAGGTAATCGACAGGATTTATTTTCTTGCATATTCGTCGATTACTATTTCAAAGGTAATCGGCAAGATTTATTTTCATGCACATTCGTCGGTTACCATTTCAAAGGTAATCGGCAAGTTTTATTTTCTAGCATATTCGTCAGTTACTATTTCGAAGGTAATCGACAAGATTTATTTTCATGCACATTCGTCGGTTACCATTTCAAAGGTAATCAGCAGGATTTATTTTCATGCACACTCGTCGGTTACCATTTCAAAGGTAATCAGCAGGATTTATTATCTTGCACATTCGTCGGTTACTATTTCAAAGGTAATCGGCAGGATTTATTTTCTTGCATATTCGTCGATTACTATTTCAAAGGTAATCGGCAAGATTTATTTTCATGCACATTCGTCGGTTACCATTTCAAAGGTAATCGGCAAGTTTTATTTTCTAGCATATTCGTCAGTTACTATTTCGAAGGTAATCGACAAGATTTATTTTCATGCACATTCGTCGGTTACCATTTCAAAGGTAATCGGCAGGATTTATTTTCATGCACATTCGTCGGTTACTATTTCAAAAGTAATCTACAGGATTTATTTTCTGCTCATTCGTCGGTTACCATTTCAAAGGTAATCGGCAGGATTTATTTTCATGCACATTCGTCGGTTCCTATTTCAAAGCTAATCGGTAGGATTTATTTTCTGCACATTCGTCGGTTACCATTTCAAAGGTAATCGGTAGGATTTATTTTCATGCACATTCGTCGGTTACTATTTCAAAGGTAATCGACAAGATTTATTTTCAGCACATTCGTCGGTTACCATTTCAAAGGTAATCGGCAGGATTTATTTTCATGCACATTCGTCGGTTACTATTTCAAAGGTAATCGGCAGGATTTATTTTCTGCACATTCGTCGGTTACCATTTCAAAGGTAATCGGCAGGATTTATTTTCATGCGTAGTTGTCGGTTACTATTTCCAAGGTAATCGACAAGATTTATTTTCTGCACAATCGTCCGTTACCATTTCAAAGGTAATCAGCAAGATTTATTTTCATGCACATTCGTCTGTTACTATTTCAAAGGTAATCCGCAAGATTTATTTTCAGCACATTAGTCGGTTACTATTTCAAAGGTAATCGGCAGGATTTCTTTTCATGCATATTCGTCGGTTAAAATTTCAAAGGTAATCGGCAGGATTTATTTTCTGCACATTCGTTGGTTTCCATTTCAAAGGTAATCGGCATGATTTATTTTTTGCACATTCGTCGGTTACCATTTCAAAGGTAATCGGTAGGATTTATTTTCATGCACATTCGTCGGTTACCATTTCAAAGGTAATCAGCAGGATTTATTTTCAGCACATTCGTCGGTTACCATTTCAAAGGTAATCGGCAGGATTTATTTTCATGCTCATTCATCGGTTACTATTTCAAAGGTAATCGGCAGGATTTATTTTCTGCACATTCGTCGGTTACCATTTCAAAGGTAATCGGCGGGATTTTTTTTCTGCACATTCGTCGGTTACCATTTCAAAGGTAATCAGCAGGATTTATTTTCAGCATATTCGTCGGTTTCCATTTCAAAGGTAATCGGCAGGATTTATTTTCATGCTCATTCGTCGGTTACTATTTCAAAGGTAATCGGCAAGATTTATTTTCTGCACATTCGTCAATTACCATTTCAAAGGTAATTGGCAGGATTTATTTTCATGCTCATTCGTCGGTTACTATTTCAAAGGTAATCGGTAGGATTTGTTTTCTGCACATTCGTCGGTTACCATTTCAAAGTTAATCGGCAGGATTTATTTTCATGCACATTCGTCGGATACTATTTCAATGGAAATCGACTGGATTTATTTTCTGCATATTCGTCGGTTACTATTTCAAAGGTAATCGGCGGGATTTTTTTTCTGCACATTCGTCGGTTACCATTTCAAAGGTAATCGGCAGGATTTATGTTCAGCACATTCGTCGGTTACCATTTCAAAGGTAATCGGCAGGATTTATTTTCATGCTCATTCGTCGGTTACTATTTCAAAGGTAATCGACAAGATTTATTTTCTGCACATTCGTCAGTTACCATTTCAAAGGTAATCGGCAGGATTTATTTTCATGCACATTCGTCGGTTACTATTTCAAAGGTAATTGGCAGGATTTATTTTCTGCACATTCGTCGGTTACCATTTCAAAGGTAATCGGCGGGATTTTTTTTCTGCATATTCGTCGGTTACCATTTCAAAGGTAATCAGCAGGATTTATTTTCAGCACATTCGTCGGTTTCCATTTCAAAGGTAATCGGCAGGATTTATTTTCATGCTCATTTGTCGGTTACTATTTCAAAGGTAATCGACATGATTTATTTTCTGTACATTCGTCAGTTACCATTTCAAAGGTAATTGGCAGGATTTATTTTCATGCTCATTCATCAGTTACTATTTCATAGGTAATCGGTAGGATTTGTTTTCTGCACATTCGTCGGTTACCATTTCAAAGTTAATCGGCAGGATTTATTTTCATGCACATTCGTCGGATACTATTTCAAAGGAAATCGACTGGATTTATTTTCTGCATATTCGTCGGTTACTATTTCAAAGGTAATCGGCGGGATTTTTTTTCTGCACATTCGTCGGTTATCATTTCAAAGGTAATCGGCAGGATTTATTTTCAGCACATTCGTCGGTTACCATTTCAAAGGTAATCGGCAGGATTTATTTTCATGCTCATTCGTCGGTTACTATTTCAAAGGTAATCGACAAGATTTATTTTCTGCACATTCGTCAGTTACCATTTCAAAGGTAATTGGCAGGATTTATTTTCATGCTCATTCGTCAGTTACTATTTCAAAGGTAATCGGTAGGATTTGTTTTCTGCACATTCGTCGGTTACCATTTCAAAGTTAATCGGCAGGATTTATTTTCATGCACATTCGTCGGATACTATTTCCAAGGAAATCGACTGGATTTATTTTCTGCATATTCGTCGGTTACTATTTCAAAGGTAATCGGCGGGATTTTTTTTCTGCACATTCGTCGGTTATCATTTCAAAGGTAATCGGCAGGATTTATTTTCAGCACATTCGTCGGTTACCATTTCAAAGGTAATCGGCAGGATTTATTTTCATGCACATTCGTCGGATACTATTTCAAAGGAAATCGACTAGATTTATTTTCTGCATATTCGTCGGTAACTATTTCAAAGGTAATCGGCGAGATTTTTTTCTGCACATTTGTCGGTTACCATTTCAAAGGTAATCCGCAGGATTTATTTTCAGTACATTCGTCGGTTACCATTTCAAAGTTAAACGGCAGGATTTATTTTCATGCACATTCGTCGGATACTATTTCAAAGGAAATCGACTGGATTTATTTTCTGCATATTCGTCGGTTACTATTTCAAAGGTAATCGGCGGGATTTTTTTTCTGCACATTCGTCGGTTATCATTTCAAAGGTAATCGGCAGGATTTATTTTCAGCACATTCGTCGGTTACCATTTAAAAGGTAATCGGCAGGATTTATTTTCATGCTCATTCGTCGGTTACTATTTCAAAGGTAATCGACAAGATTTATTTTCTGCACATTCGTCAGTTACCATTTCAAAGGTAATCGGCAGGATTTATTTTCATGCACATTCGTCGGATACTATTTCAAAGGTAATCGACTGGATTTATTTTCTGCATATTCGTCGGTTACTATTTCAAAGGTAATCGGCGGGATTTTTTTTCTGCACATTCGTCGGTTACCATTTCAAAGGTAATCGGCAGGATTTATTTTCATGCACATTCGTCGGTTACTATTTCAAAGCTAATCGGTAGGATTTATTTTCTGCACATTCGTCGGTTACCATTTCAAAGGTAATCGGTACGATTAATTTTCATGCACATTCGTCGGTTACTATTTCAAAGGTAATCGACAAGATTTATTTTCAGCACATTCGTCGGTTACCATTTCAAAGGTAATCGGCAGGATTTATTTTCATGCGTAGTCGTCGGTTACTATTTCCAAGGTAATCGACAAGATTTATTTTCTGCACATTCGCCCGTTACCATTTCAAAGGTAATCAGCAAGATTTATTTTCATGCACATTCGTCTGTTACTATTTCAAAGGTAATCCGCAAGATTTATTTTCAGCACATTAGTTGGTTACTATTTCAAAGGTAATCGGAAGGATTTATTTTTCATGCATTTTCGACGGTTACTTTTTCAAAAGTAATCGGCAAGATTTATTTTTGATGCATATTCGTCGGTTAAAATTTCAAAGGTAATCGGCAGGATTTATTTTCTGCACATTCGTTGGTTACCATTTCAAAGGTAATCGGCAAGATTTATTTTTAGTATATTCGTCGGATACTATTTCAAAGGTAATCGACTGGATTTATTTTCGGCATATTCGTCGGTTACTATTTCAAAGGTAATCGGCAGGATTTATTTTCATGCTCATTCGTCGGTTACTATTTCAAAGGTAATCGACAAGATTTATTTTCTGCACATTCGTCAGTTACCATTTCAAAGGTAATCAGCAGGATTTATTTTCTGCACATTCGTCGGTTACCATTTCAAAGGTAATCGGCAGGATTTATGTTCAGCACATTCGTCGGTTACCATTTCAAAGGTAATCGACAGGATTTATTTTCATGCTCATTCGTCGGTTACTATTTCAAAGGTAATCGACAGGATTTATTTTCATGCTCATTCGTCGGTTACTATTTCAAAGGTAATCGACAAGATTTATTTTCTGCACATTCGTCAGTTACCATTTCAAAGGTAATCGGCAGGATTTATTTTCATGCACATTCGTCGGTTACTATTTCAAAGGTAATTGGCAGGATTTATTTTCTGCACATTCGTCGGTTACCATTTCAAAGGTAATCGGCGGGATTTTTTTTCTGCATATTCGTCGGTTACCATTTCAAAGGTAATCAGCAGGATTTATTTTCAGCACATTCGTCGGTTTCCATTTCAAAGGTAATCGGCAGGATTTATTTTCATGCTCATTCGTCGGTTACTATTTCAAAGGTAATCGACATGATTTATTTTCTGTACATTCGTCAGTTACCATTTCAAAGGTAATTGGCAGGATTTATTTTCATGCTCATTCATCAGTTACTATTTCAAAGGTAATCGGTAGGATTTGTTTTCTGCACATTCGTCGGTTACCATTTCAAAGTTAATCGGCAGGATTTATTTTCATGCACATTCGTCGGATACTATTTCAAAGGAAATCGACTGGATTTATTTTCTGCATATTCGTCGGTTACTATTTCAAAGGTAATCGGCGGGATTTTTTTTCTGCACATTCGTCGGTTATCATTTCAAAGGTAATCGGCAGGATTTATTTTCAGCACATTCGTCGGTTACCATTTCAAAGGTAATCGGCAGGATTTATTTTCATGCTCATTCGTCGGTTACTATTTCAAAGGTAATCGACAAGATTTATTTTCTGCACATTCGTCGGTTACCATTTCAAAGGTAATCGGCAGGATTTATTTTCATGCGTAGTCGTCGGTTACTATTTCCAAGGTAATCGACAAGATTTATTTTCTGCACATTCGCCCGTTACCATTTCAAAGGTAATCAGCAAGATTTATTTTCATGCACATTCGTCTGTTACTATTTCAAAGGTAATCCGCAAGATTTATTTTCAGCACATTAGTTGGTTACTATTTCAAAGGTAATCGGAAGGATTTATTTTTCATGCATTTTCGACGGTTACTTTTTCAAAAGTAATCGGCAAGATTTATTTTTGATGCATATTCGTCGGTTAAAATTTCAAAGGTAATCGGCAGGATTTATTTTCTGCACATTCGTTGGTTACCATTTCAAAGGTAATCGGCAAGATTTATTTTTAGTATATTCGTCGGATACTATTTCAAAGGTAATCGACTGGATTTATTTTCGGCATATTCGTCGGTTACTATTTCAAAGGTAATCGGCAGGATTTATTTTCATGCTCATTCGTCGGTTACTATTTCAAAGGTAATCGACAAGATTTATTTTCTGCACATTCGTCAGTTACCATTTCAAAGGTAATCGGCAGGATTTATTTTCATGCACATTCGTCGGATACTATTTCAAAGGTAATCGGCAGGATTTATTTTCTGCACATTTGTCGGTTACCATTTCAAAGGTAATCAGCAGGATTTATTTTCAGCACATTCGTCGGTTACCATTTCAAAGGTAATCGGCAGGATTTATTTTCATGCTCATTCATCGGTTACTATTTCAAAGGTAATCGGCAGGATTTATTTTCTGCACATTCGTCGGTTACCATTTCAAAGGTAATCGGCGGGATTTTTTTTCTGCACATTCGTCGGTTACCATTTCAAAGGTAATCAGCAGGATTTATTTTCAGCACATTCGTCGGTTTCCATTTCAAAGGTAATCGGCAGGATTTATTTTCATGCTCATTCGTCGGTTACTATTTCAAAGGTAATCGGCAAGATTTATTTTCTGCACATTCGTCAATTACCATTTCAAAGGTAATTGGCAGGATTTATTTTCATGCTCATTCGTCGGTTACTATTTCAAAGGTAATCGGTAGGATTTGTTTTCTGCACATTCGTCGGTTACCATTTCAAAGTTAATCGGCAGGATTTATTTTCATGCACATTCGTCGGATACTATTTCAATGGAAATCGACTGGATTTATTTTCTGCATATTCGTCGGTTACTATTTCAAAGGTAATCGGCGGGATTTTTTTTCTGCACATTCGTCGGTTACCATTTCAAAGGTAATCGGCAGGATTTATGTTCAGCACATTCGTCGGTTACCATTTCAAAGGTAATCGACAGGATTTATTTTCATGCTCATTCGTCGGTTACTATTTCAAAGGTAATCGACAAGATTTATTTTCTGCACATTCGTCAGTTACCATTTCAAAGGTAATCGGCAGGATTTATTTTCATGCACATTCGTCGGTTACTATTTCAAAGGTAATTGGCAGGATTTATTTTCTGCACATTCGTCGGTTACCATTTCAAAGGTAATCGGCGGGATTTTTTTTCTGCATATTCGTCGGTTACCATTTCAAAGGTAATCAGCAGGATTTATTTTCAGCACATTCGTCGGTTTCCATTTCAAAGGTAATCGGCAGGATTTATTTTCATGCTCATTCGTCGGTTACTATTTCAAAGGTAATCGACATGATTTATTTTCTGTACATTCGTCAGTTACCATTTCAAAGGTAATTGGCAGGATTTATTTTCATGCTCATTCATCAGTTACTATTTCAAAGGTAATCGGTAGGATTTGTTTTCTGCACATTCGTCGGTTACCATTTCAAAGTTAATCGGCAGGATTTATTTTCATGCACATTCGTCGGATACTATTTCAAAGGAAATCGACTGGATTTATTTTCTGCATATTCGTCGGTTACTATTTCAAAGGTAATCGGCGGGATTTTTTTTCTGCACATTCGTCGGTTATCATTTCAAAGGTAATCGGCAGGATTTATTTTCAGCACATTCGTCGGTTACCATTTCAAAGGTAATCGGCAGGATTTATTTTCATGCTCATTCGTCGGTTACTATTTCAAAGGTAATCGACAAGATTTATTTTCTGCACATTCGTCAGTTACCATTTCAAAGGTAATTGGCAGGATTTATTTTCATGCTCATTCGTCAGTTACTATTTCAAAGGTAATCGGTAGGATTTGTTTTCTGCACATTCGTCGGTTACCATTTCAAAGTTAATCGGCAGGATTTATTTTCATGCACATTCGTCGGATACTATTTCCATGGAAATCGACTGGATTTATTTTCTGCATATTCGTCGGTTACTATTTCAAAGGTAATCGGCGGGATTTTTTTTCTGCACATTCGTCGGTTATCATTTCAAAGGTAATCGGCAGAATTTATTTTCAGCACATTCGTCGGTTACCATTTCAAAGGTAATCGGCAGGATTTATTTTCATGCTCATTCGTCGGTTACTATTTCAAAGGTAATCGACAAGATTTATTTTCTGCACATTCGTCAGTTACCATTTCAAAGGTAATCGGCAGGATTTATTTTCATGCACATTCGTCGGTTACTATTTCAAAGGTAATTGGCAAGATTTATTTTCTGGACATTCGTCGGTTACCATTTCAAAGGTAATCGGCGGGATTTTTTTTCTGCATATTCGTCGGTTACCATTTCAAAGGTAATCAGCAGGATTTATTTTCAGCACATTCGTCGGTTTCCATTTCAAAGGTAATCGGCAGGATTTATTTTCATGCTCATTCGTCGGTTACTATTTCAAAGGTAATCGACAAGATTTATTTTCTGTACATTCGTCAGTTACCATTTCAAAGGTAATTGGCAGGATTTATTTTCATGCTCATTCGTCAGTTACTATTTCAAAGGTAATCGGTAGGATTTGTTTTCTGCACATTCGTCGGTTACCATTTCAAAGTTAATCGGCAGGATTTATTTTCATGCACATTCGTCGGATACTATTTCAAAGGAAATCGACTGGATTTATTTTCTGCATATTCGTCGGTTACTATTTCAAAGGTAATCGGCGGGATTTTTTTTCTGCACATTCGTCGGTTATCATTTCAAAGGTAATCGGCAGGATTTATTTTCAGCACATTCGTCGGTTACCATTTCAAAGGTAATCGGCAGGATTTATTTTCATGCACATTCGTCGGATACTATTTCAAAGGAAATCGACTAGATTTATTTTCTGCATATTCGTCGGTAACTATTTCAAAGGTAATCGGCGAGATTTTTTTCTGCACATTTGTCGGTTACCATTTCAAAGGTAATCCGCAGGATTTATTTTCAGTACATTCGTCGGTTACCATTTCAAAGTTAAACGGCAGGATTTATTTTCATGCACATTCGTCGGATACTATTTCAAAGGAAATCGACTGGATTTATTTTCTGCATATTCGTCGGTTACTATTTCAAAGGTAATCGGCGGGATTTTTTTTCTGCACATTCGTCGGTTATCATTTCAAAGGTAATCGGCAGGATTTATTTTCAGCACATTCGTCGGTTACCATTTCAAAGGTAATCGGCAGGATTTATTTTCATGCTCATTCGTCGGTTACTATTTCAAAGGTAATCGACAAGATTTATTTTCTGCACATTCGTCAGTTACCATTTCAAAGGTAATCGGCAGGATTTATTTTCATGCACATTCGTCGGATACTATTTCAAAGGTAATCGACTGGATTTATTTTCTGCATATTCGTCGGTTACTATTTCAAAGGTAATCGGCGGGATTTTTTTTCTGCACATTCGTCGGTTACCATTTCAAAGGTAATCGGCAGGATTTATTTTCATGCGTAGTCATCGGTTACTATTTCCAAGGTAATCGACAAGATTTATTTTCTGCACATTCGCCCGTTACCATTTCAAAGGTAATCAGCAAGATTTATTTTCATGCACATTCGTCTGTTACTATTTCAAAGGTAATCCGCAAGATTTATTTTCAGCACATTAGTTGGTTACTATTTCAAAGGTAATCGGAAGGATTTATTTTTCATGCATTTTCGACGGTTACTTTTTCAAAAGTAATCGGCAAGATTTATTTTTGATGCATATTCGTCGGTTAAAATTTCAAAGGTAATCGGCAGGATTTATTTTCTGCACATTCGTTGGTTACCATTTCAAAGGTAATCGGCAAGATTTATTTTTAGTATATTCGTCGGATACTATTTCAAAGGTAATCGACTGGATTTATTTTCGGCATATTCGTCGGTTACTATTTCAAAGGTAATCGGCAGGATTTATTTTCATGCTCATTCGTCGGTTACTATTTCAAAGGTAATCGACAAGATTTATTTTCTGCACATTCGTCAGTTACCATTTCAAAGGTAATCGGCAGGATTTATTTTCATGCACATTCGTCGGATACTATTTCAAAGGTAATCGACTGGATTTATTTTCTGCATATTCGTCAGTTACTATTTCAAAGGTAATCGGCGGGATTTTTTTTCTGCACATTCGTCGGTTACCATTTCAAAGGTAATCGGCAGGATTTATTTTCATGCACATTCGTCGGTTACTATTTCAAAGCTAATCGGTAGGATTTATTTTCTGCACATTCGTCGGTTACCATTTCAAAGGTAATCGGTAGGATTTATTTTCATGCACATTCGTCGGTTAATATTTCAAAGGTAATCGACAAGATTTATTTTCAGCACATTCGTCGGTTACCATTTCAAAGGTAATCGGCAGGATTTATTTTCATGCGTAGTCGTCGGTTACTATTTCCAAGGTAATCGACAAGATTTATTTTCTGCACATTCGCCCGTTACCATTTCAAAGGTAATCATCAAGATTTATTTTCATGCACATTCGTCTGTTACTATTTCAAAGGTAATCCGCAAGATTTATTTTCAGCACATTAGTTGGTTACTATTTCAAAGGTAATCGGAAGGATTTATTTTTCATGCATTTTCGACGGTTACTTTTTCGAAAGTAATCGGCAAGATTTATTTTTGATGCATATTCGTCGGTTAAAATTTCAAAGGTAATCGGCAGGATTTATTTTCTGCACATTCGTTGGTTACCATTTCAAAGGTAATCGGCAAGATTTATTTTTAGTATATTCGTCGGATACTATTTCAAAGGTAATCGACTGGATTTATTTTCTGCACATTCGTCGGTTACTATTTCAAAGGTAATCGGTAGGATTTATTTTCATGCACATTCGTCGGTTACTATTTCAAAGGTAATCGACAAGATTGATTTTCGGCACATTCGTCGGTTACCATTTCAAAGGTAATCAGAAGGATTTATTTTCTTGCACATTCGTCGGTTACTATTTCAAAGGTAATCAACAAGATTTATTTTCATGCATATTCGTTAGTTACTATTTCAAAGGTAATCGACAAGATTTATTTTCATGCATATTCGTCGGTTACCATTTCAAAGGTAATCGACAGGATTTATTTTCATGCACATTCGTCGGTTACTATTTCAAAGGTAATCGGCATGATTTATTTTCTGCACATTCGTCGGTTACCATTTCAAAGGTAATCGGCAGTATTTATTTTCATGCTCATACGTCGGTTACTATTTCAAAGGTAATCAGCAGGATTTATTTTTTGCACATTCGTCGGTTACCATTTCAAAGTTTATCGGCAGGATTTATTTTCATGCACATTCGTCGGATACTATTTCAAAGGAAATCGACTAGATTTATTTTCTGCATATTCGTCGGTAACTATTTCAAAGGTAATCGGCGAGATTTTTTTCTGCACATTTGTCGGTTACCATTTCAAAGGTAATCAGCAGGATTTATTTTCAGTACATTCGTCGGTTACCATTTCAAAGTTAAACGGCAGGATTTATTTTCATGCACATTCGTCGGATACTATTTCAAAGGAAATCGACTGGATTTATTTTCTGCATATTCGTCGGTTACTATTTCAAAGGTAATCGGCGGGATTTTTTTTCTGCACTTTCGTCGGTTACCATTTCAAAGGTAATCGGCAGGATTTATTTTCAGCACATTCGTCGGTTACCATTTCAAAGGTAATCGGCAGGATTTATTTTCATGCTCATTCATCGGTTACTATTTCAAAGGTAATCGGCAAGATTTATTTTCTGCACATTCGTCAGTTACCATTTCAAAGGTAATCGGCAGGATTTATTTTCATGCACATTCGTCGGATACTATTTCAAAGGTAATCGACTGGATTTATTTTCTGCATATTCGTCGGTTACTATTTCAAAGGTAATCGGCGGGATTTTTTTTCTGCACATTCGTCGGTTACCATTTCAAAGGTAATCGGCAGGATTTATTTTCATGCACATTCGTCGGTTACTATTTCAAAGCTAATCGGTACGATTTATTTTCTGCACATTCGTCGGTTACCATTTCAAAGGTAATCGGTAGGATTTATTTTCATGCACATTCGTCGGTTACTATTTTAAAGGTAATCGACAAGATTTATTTTCAGCACATTCGTCGGTTACCACTTCAAAGGTAATCGACATGATTTATTTTCAGCACATTCGTCGGTTACCATTTCAAAGGTAATCGGCGGGATTTTTTTTCTGCACATTCGTCGGTTACCATTTCAAAGGAAATCGGCAGGATTTATTTTCAGCACATTCGTCGGTTTCCATTTCAAAGGTAATCGGCAAGATTTATTTTCATGCTCATTCGTCGGTTACTATTTCAAAGGTAATCGCTAGGATTTGTTTTCTGCACATTCGTCGGTTACCATTTCAAAGTTAATCGGCAGGATTTATTTTCATGCACATTCGTCGGATACTATTTCAAAGGTAATCGACTGGATTTATTTTCTGCACATTCGTCAGTTACCATTTCAAAGGTAATCGGCAGGATTTATTTTCATGCACATTCGTCGGATACTATTTCAAAGGTAATCGACTGGATTTATTTTCTGCATATTCGTCGGTAACTATTTCAAAGGTAATCGGCGAGATTTTTTTCTGCACATTTGTCGGTTACCATTTCAAAGGTAATCCGCAGGATTTATTTTCAGTACATTCGTCGGTTACCATTTCAAAGTTAAACGGCAGGATTTATTTTCATGCACATTCGTCGGATACTATTTCAAAGGAAATCGACTGGATTTATTTTCTGCATATTCGTCGGTTACTATTTCAAAGGTAATCGGCGGGATTTTTTTTCTGCACATTCGTCGGTTATCATTTCAAAGGTAATCGGCAGGATTTATTTTCAGCACATTCGTCGGTTACCATTTCAAAGGTAATCGGCAGGATTTATTTTCATGCTCATTCGTCGGTTACTATTTCAAAGGTAATCGACAAGATTTATTTTCTGCACATTCGTCAGTTACCATTTCAAAGGTAATCGGCAGGATTTATTTTCATGCACATTCGTCGGATACTATTTCAAAGGTAATCGACTGGATTTATTTTCTGCATATTCGTCGGTTACTATTTCAAAGGTAATCGGCGGGATTTTTTTTCTGCACATTCGTCGGTTACCATTTCAAAGGTAATCGGCAGGATTTATTTTCATGCGTAGTCGTCGGTTACTATTTCCAAGGTAATCGACAAGATTTATTTTCTGCACATTCGCCCGTTACCATTTCAAAGGTAATCAGCAAGATTTATTTTCATGCACATTCGTCTGTTACTATTTCAAAGGTAATCCGCAAGATTTATTTTCAGCACATTAGTTGGTTACTATTTCAAAGGTAATCGGAAGGATTTATTTTTCATGCATTTTCGACGGTTACTTTTTCAAAAGTAATCGGCAAGATTTATTTTTGATGCATATTCGTCGGTTAAAATTTCAAAGGTAATCGGCAGGATTTATTTTCTGCACATTCGTTGGTTACCATTTCAAAGGTAATCGGCAAGATTTATTTTTAGTATATTCGTCGGATACTATTTCAAAGGTAATCGACTGGATTTATTTTCGGCATATTCGTCGGTTACTATTTCAAAGGTAATCGGCAGGATTTATTTTCATGCTCATTCGTCGGTTACTATTTCAAAGGTAATCGACAAGATTTATTTTCTGCACATTCGTCAGTTACCATTTCAAAGGTAATCGGCAGGATTTATTTTCATGCACATTCGTCGGATACTATTTCAAAGGTAATCGACTGGATTTATTTTCTGCATATTCGTCAGTTACTATTTCAAAGGTAATCGGCGGGATTTTTTTTCTGCACATTCGTCGGTTACCATTTCAAAGGTAATCGGCAGGATTTATTTTCATGCACATTCGTCGGTTACTATTTCAAAGCTAATCGGTAGGATTTATTTTCTGCACATTCGTCGGTTACCATTTCAAAGGTAATCGGTAGGATTTATTTTCATGCACATTCGTCGGTTAATATTTCAAAGGTAATCGACAAGATTTATTTTCAGCACATTCGTCGGTTACCATTTCAAAGGTAATCGGCAGGATTTATTTTCATGCGTAGTCGTCGGTTACTATTTCCAAGGTAATCGACAAGATTTATTTTCTGCACATTCGCCCGTTACCATTTCAAAGGTAATCATCAAGATTTATTTTCATGCACATTCGTCTGTTACTATTTCAAAGGTAATCCGCAAGATTTATTTTCAGCACATTAGTTGGTTACTATTTCAAAGGTAATCGGAAGGATTTATTTTTCATGCATTTTCGACGGTTACTTTTTCGAAAGTAATCGGCAAGATTTATTTTTGATGCATATTCGTCGGTTAAA
Source organism: Medicago lupulina (assembly GCA_958299785.1). NCBI lineage: Eukaryota > Viridiplantae > Streptophyta > Magnoliopsida > Fabales > Fabaceae > Medicago > Medicago lupulina. The sequence continues at coordinate 34,890,744 of OY283142.1, forward strand.
ATTTCAAAGGTAATCGGCAGGATTTATTTTCTGCACATTCGTTGGTTACCATTTCAAAGGTAATCGGCAAGATTTATTTTTAGTATATTCGTCGGATACTATTTCAAAGGTAATCGACTGGATTTATTTTCTGCACATTCGTCGGTTACTATTTCAAAGGTAATCGGTAGGATTTATTTTCATGCACATTCGTCGGTTACTATTTCAAAGGTAATCGACAAGATTGATTTTCGGCACATTCGTCGGTTACCATTTCAAAGGTAATCAGAAGGATTTATTTTCTTGCACATTCGTCGGTTACTATTTCAAAGGTAATCAACAAGATTTATTTTCATGCATATTCGTTAGTTACTATTTCAAAGGTAATCGACAAGATTTATTTTCATGCATATTCGTCGGTTACCATTTCAAAGGTAATCGACAGGATTTATTTTCATGCACATTCGTCGGTTACTATTTCAAAGGTAATCGGCATGATTTATTTTCTGCACATTCGTCGGTTACCATTTCAAAGGTAATCGGCAGTATTTATTTTCATGCTCATACGTCGGTTACTATTTCAAAGGTAATCAGCAGGATTTATTTTTTGCACATTCGTCGGTTACCATTTCAAAGTTTATCGGCAGGATTTATTTTCATGCACATTCGTCGGATACTATTTCAAAGGAAATCGACTAGATTTATTTTCTGCATATTCGTCGGTAACTATTTCAAAGGTAATCGGCGAGATTTTTTTCTGCACATTTGTCGGTTACCATTTCAAAGGTAATCAGCAGGATTTATTTTCAGTACATTCGTCGGTTACCATTTCAAAGTTAAACGGCAGGATTTATTTTCATGCACATTCGTCGGATACTATTTCAAAGGAAATCGACTGGATTTATTTTCTGCATATTCGTCGGTTACTATTTCAAAGGTAATCGGCGGGATTTTTTTTCTGCACTTTCGTCGGTTACCATTTCAAAGGTAATCGGCAGGATTTATTTTCAGCACATTCGTCGGTTACCATTTCAAAGGTAATCGGCAGGATTTATTTTCATGCTCATTCATCGGTTACTATTTCAAAGGTAATCGGCAAGATTTATTTTCTGCACATTCGTCAGTTACCATTTCAAAGGTAATCGGCAGGATTTATTTTCATGCACATTCGTCGGATACTATTTCAAAGGTAATCGACTGGATTTATTTTCTGCATATTCGTCGGTTACTATTTCAAAGGTAATCGGCGGGATTTTTTTTCTGCACATTCGTCGGTTACCATTTCAAAGGTAATCGGCAGGATTTATTTTCATGCACATTCGTCGGTTACTATTTCAAAGCTAATCGGTACGATTTATTTTCTGCACATTCGTCGGTTACCATTTCAAAGGTAATCGGTAGGATTTATTTTCATGCACATTCGTCGGTTACTATTTTAAAGGTAATCGACAAGATTTATTTTCAGCACATTCGTCGGTTACCACTTCAAAGGTAATCGACATGATTTATTTTCAGCACATTCGTCGGTTACCATTTCAAAGGTAATCGGCGGGATTTTTTTTCTGCACATTCGTCGGTTACCATTTCAAAGGAAATCGGCAGGATTTATTTTCAGCACATTCGTCGGTTTCCATTTCAAAGGTAATCGGCAAGATTTATTTTCATGCACATTCGTCGGTTACTATTTCAAAGGTAATCGCTAGGATTTGTTTTCTGCACATTCGTCGGTTACCATTTCAAAGTTAATCGGCAGGATTTATTTTCATGCACATTCGTCGGATACTATTTCAAAGGTAATCGACTGGATTTATTTTCTGCACATTCGTCAGTTACCATTTCAAAGGTAATCGGCAGGATTTATTTTCATGCACATTCGTCGGATACTATTTCAAAGGTAATCGACTGGATTTATTTTCTGCATATTCGTCGGTTACTATTTCAAAGGTAATCGGCGGGATTTTTTTTCTGCACATTCGTCGGTTACCATTTCAAAGGTAATCGGCAGGATTTATTTTCATGCTCATTCGTCGGTTACTATTTCAAAGGTAATCGGCAGGATTTATTTTCTCGCATCTTCGTCGATTACTATTTCAAAGGTAATCTGCAAGATTTATTTTCATGCACATTCGTCGGTTACCATGTCACAGGTAATCGGCAGGTTTTATTTTCTTGCATATTCGTCAGTTACTATTTCAAAGGTAATCGACAAGATTTATTTTCATGCACATTCGTCGGTTACCATTTCAAAGGTAATCGGCAGGATTTATTTTCATGCACATTCGTCGGTTACTATTTCAAAGGTAATCGGGATGATTTATTTTCTGCACATTCGTCGGTTACCATTTCAAAGGTAATCGGCAGGATTTATTTTCATGCACATTCGTCGGATACTATTTCAAAGGAAATCGACTAGATTTATTTTCTGCATATTCGTCGGTAACTATTTCAAAGGTAATCGGCGAGATTTTTTTTCTGCACATTTGTCGGTTACCATTTCAAAGGTAATCAGCAGGATTTATTTTCAGCACATTCGTCGGTTACCATTTCAAAGGTAATCGGCAGGATTTATTTTCATGCTCATTCGTCGGTTACTATTTGAAAGGTAATCGACAGGATTTATTTTCTGCACATTCGTCCGTTACCATTTCAAAGGTAATCGGCAGGATTTATTTTCATGCACATTCGTCGGATACTATTTCAAAGGTAATCGACTGGATTTATTTTCTGCATATTCGTCGGTTACTATTTCAAAGGTAATCGACGGGATTTTTTTTTGCACATTCGTCGGTTACCATTTCAAAAGTAATCTCAGTATTTATTTTCTGCACATTCGTCGGTTACCATTTCAAAGGTAATCGGCAGGATTTATTTTCATGCTCATTCATCGGTTACTATTTCAAAGGTAATCGGCAGGATTTATTTTTTGCACATTCGTCGGTTACCATTTTAAAGTTAATCGGCAGGATTTATTTTCATGCACATTCGTCGGATACTATTTCAAAGGAAATTGACTAGATTTATTTTCTGCATATTCGTCGGTAACTATTTCAAAGGTAATCGGCGAGATTTTTTTTCTGCACATTTGTCGGTTACCATTTCAAAGGTAATCAGCAGGATTTATTTTCAGCACATTCGTCGGTTACCATTTCAAAGGTAATCGGCAGGATTTATTTTCATGCTCATTCGTCGGTTACTATTTGAAAGGTAATCGACAGGATTTATTTTCTGCACATTCGTCCGTTACCATTTCAAAGGTAATCGGCAGGATTTATTTTCATGCACATTCGTCGGATACTATTTCAAAGGTAATCGACTGGATTTATTTTCTGCATATTCGTCGGTTACTATTTCAAAGGTAATCGACGGGATTTTTTTTTGCACATTCGTCGGTTACCATTTCAAAGGTAATCGATAGGATTTATTTTCATGCACATTCGTCGGTTACTATTTCAAAGCTAATCGGTAGGATTTATTTTCTGCACATTCGTCGGTTACCATTTCAAAGGTAATCGGTAGGATTTATTTTCATGCACATTCATCGGTTACTATTTTAAAGGTAATCGACAAGATTTATTTTCAGCACATTCGTCGGTTACCATTTGAAAGGTAATCGACAAGATTTATTTTCATGCACATTCTTCGGTTACCATTTCAAAGGTAATCGGCAGGTTTTATTTTCTTGCATATTCATCAGTTACTATTTCAAAGGTAATCGACAAGATTTATTTTCATGCACATTCGTCGGTTACCATTTCAAAGGTAATCGGCAAGATTTATTTTCATGCACATTCGTCGGTTACTATTTCAAAGGTAATCGGCATGATTTATTTTTTGCACATTCGTCGGTTACCATTTCAAAGGTAATCGGCAGGATTTATTTTCATGCACATTCGTCAGTTACTATTTCAAAGGTAATCGGCATGATTTATTTTCTGCACATTCGTCGGTTACTATTTCAAAAGTAATCTGGAGGATTTATTTTCATGCTCATTCGTCGGTTACCATTTCAAAGGTAATCGGCAGGATTTATTTTCATGCTCATTCGTCGGTTACTATTTCAAAGGTAATCGGCATGATTTATTTTCTGCACATTCGTCGGTTACTATTTCAAAGGTAATCGGCATGATTTATTTTTTGCACATTCGTCGATTACCATTTCAAAGGTAATCGGCAGGATTTATTTTCATGCACATTCGTCGGTTACCATTTCAAAGGTAATCGGCAGGATTTATTTTCATGCACATTCGTCGGTTACTATTTCAAAGGTAATCGGCATGATTTATTTTCTGCACATTCGTCGGTTACTATTTCAAAAGTAATCTGGAGGATTTATTTTCATGCTCATTCGTCGGTTACCATTTCAAAGGTAATCGGCAGGATTTATTTTCATGCTCATTCGTCGGTTACTATTTCAAAGGTAATCGGCATGATTTATTTTCTGCACATTCGTCGGTTACTATTTCAAAGGTAATCGGCATGATTTATTTTCTGCACATTCGTCGATTACCATTTCAAAGGTAATCGGCAGGATTTATTTTCATGCACATTCGTCGGTTACTATTTCAAAAGTAATCTGCAGTATTTATTTTCTGCACATTCGTCGGTTACCATTTCAAAGGTAATCGGCAGGATTTATTTTCATGCTCATTCGTCGGTTACTATTTCAAAGGTAATCGGCAGGATTTATTTTTTGCACATTCGTCGGTTACCATTTCAAAGTTAATCGGCAGGATTTATTTTCATGCACATTCGTCGGATACTATTTCAAAGGAAATCGACAAGATTTATTTTCATGCACATTCGTCGGTTACCATTTCAAAGGTAATCGGCAAGATTTATTTTCATGCACATTCGTCGGTTACTATTTCAAAGGTAATCGGCATGATTTATTTTCTGCACATTCGTCGGTTACCATTTCAAAGGTAATCGGCAGGATTTATTTTCATGCACATTCGTCGGTTACTATTTCAAAGGTAATCGGCATGATTTATTTTCTGCACATTCGTCGGTTACTATTTCAAAAGTAATCTGGAGGATTTATTTTCATGCTCATTCGTCGGTTACCATTTCAAAGGTAATCGGCAGGATTTATTTTCATGCTCATTCGTCGGTTACTATTTCAAAGGTAATCGGCATGATTTATTTTCTGCACATTCGTCGGTTACTATTTCAAAGGTAATCGGCATGATTTATTTTCTGCACATTCGTCGATTACCATTTCAAAGGTAATCGGCAGGATTTATTTTCATGCACATTCGTCGGTTACTATTTCAAAAGTAATCTGCAGTATTTATTTTCTGCACATTCGTCGGTTACCATTTGAAAGGTAATCGGCAGGATTTATTTTCATGCTCATTCGTCGGTTACTATTTCAAAGGTAATCGGCAGGATTTATTTTTTGCACATTCGTCGGTTACCATTTCAAAGTTAATCGGCAGGATTTATTTTCATGCACATTCGTCGGATACTATTTCAAAGGAAATCGACTAGATTTATTTTCTGCATATTCGTCGGTAACTATTTCAAAGGTAATCGGCGAGATTTTTTTTCTGCACATTTGTCGGTTACCATTTCAAAGGTAATCAGCAGGATTTATTTTCAGTACATTCGTCGGTTACCATTTCAAAGTTAAACGGCAGGATTTATTTTCATGCACATTCGTCGGATACTATTTCAAAGGAAATCGACTGGATTTATTTTCTGCATATTCGTCAGTTACTATTTCAAAGGTAATCGGCGGGATTTTTTTCTGCACATTCGTCGGTTACCACTTCAAAGGTAATCGGCATGATTTATTTTCAGCACATTCGTCGGTTACCATTTCAAAGGTAATCGGCAGGATTTATTTTCATGCTCATTCGTCGGTTACTATTTCAAAGGTAATCGGCAAGATTTATTTTCTGCACATTCGTCAGTTACCATTTCAAAGGTAATCGGCGGGATTTTTTTCTGCACATTCGTCGATTACCATTTCAAAGGAAATCGGCAGGATTTATTTTCAGCACATTCGTCGGTTTCCATTTCAAAGGTAATCGGCAGGATTTATTTTCATGCTCATTCGTCGGTTACTATTTCAAAGGTAATCGGTAGGATTTGTTTTCTGCACATTCGTCGGTTACCATTTCAAAGTTAATCGGCAGGATTTATTTTCATGCACATTCGTCGGATACTATTTCAAAGGTAATCGACTGGATTTATTTTCTGCACATTCGTCAGTTACCATTTCAAAGGTAATCGGCAGGATTTATTTTCATGCACATTCGTCGGATACTATTTCAAAGGTAATTGACTGGATTTATTTTCTGCATATTCGTCAGTTACTATTTCAAAGGTAATCGGCGGGATTTTTTTTCTGCACATTCGTCGGTTACCATTTCAAAGGTAATCGGCAGGATTTATTTTCATGCTCATTCGTCGGTTACTAGTTCAAAGGTAATCGGCGGGATTTTTTTTCTGCACATTCGTCGGTTACCACTTCAAAGGTAATCGGCATGATTTATTTTCAGCACATTCGTCGGTTACCATTTCAAAGGTAATCAGCAGGATTTATTTTCATGCTCATTCGTCGGTTACTATTTCAAAGGTAATCTCAGTATTTATTTTCTGCACATTCGTCGGTTACCATTTCAAAGGTAATCGGCAGGATTTATTTTCATGCTCATTCGTCGGTTACTATTTCAAAGGTAATCGGCAGGATTTATTTTTTGCACATTTGTCGGTTACCATTTCAAAGTTAATCGGCAGGATTTATTTTCATGCATATTTCTCGGATACTATTTCAAAGGAAATCGACTAGATTTATTTTCTGCATATTCGTCGGTAACTATTTCAAAGGTAATCGGCGAGATTTTTTTTCTGCACATTTGTCGGTTACCATTTCAAAGGTAATCAGCAGGATTTATTTTCAGCACATTCGTCGGTTACCATTTCAAAGGTAATCGGCAGGATTTATTTTCATGCTCATTCGTCGGTTACTATTTCAAAGGTAATCGACAGGATTTATTTTCTGCACATTCGTCCGTTACCATTTCAAAGGTAATCGGCAGGATTTATTTTCATGCACATTCGTCGGATACTATTTCAAAGGTAATCGACTGGATTTATTTTCTGCATATTCGTCGGTTACTATTTCAAAGGTAATCGACGGGATTTTTTTTTGCACATTCGTCGGTTACCATTTCAAAGGTAATCGACAGGATTTATTTTCATGCACATTCGTCGGTTACTATTTCAAAGCTAATCGGTAGGATTTATTTTCTGCACATTCGTCGGTTACCATTTCAAAGGTAATCGGTAGGATTTATTTTCATGCACATTCATCGGTTACTATTTTAAAGGTAATCGACAAGATTTATTTTCAGCACATTCGTCGGTTACCATTTAAAAGGTAATCGGCAGGATTTATTTTCATACATATTCGTCGATTACTATTTCAAAGGTAATCGACAAGATTTATTTTCATGCACATTCTTCGGTTACCATTTCAAAGGTAATCGGCAGGTTTTATTTTCTTGCATATTCATCAGTTACTATTTCAAAGGTAATCGACAAGATTTATTTTCATGCACATTCGTCGGTTACCATTTCAAAGGTAATCGGCAAGATTTATTTTCATGCACATTCGTCGGTTACTATTTCAAAGGTAATCGGCATGATTTATTTTCTGCACATTCGTCGGTTACCATTTCAAAGGTAATCGGCAGGATTTATTTTCATGCACCTTCGTCGGTTACTATTTCAAAGGTAATCGGCATGATTTATTTTCTGCACATTCGTCGGTTACTATTTCAAAAGTAATCTGGAGGATTTATTTTCATGCTCATTCGTCGGTTACCATTTCAAAGGTAATCGGCAGGATTTATTTTCTGCACATTCGTCGATTACCATTTCAAAGGTAATCGGCAGGATTTATTTTCATGCACATTCGTCGGTTACTATTTCAAAAGTAATCTGCAGTATTTATTTTCTGCACATTCGTCGGTTACCATTTGAAAGGTAATCGGCAGGATTTATTTTCATGCTCATTCGTCGGTTACTATTTCAAAGGTAATCGGCAGGATTTATTTTTTGCACATTCGTCGGTTACCATTTCAAAGTTAATCGGCAGGATTTATTTTCATGCACATTCGTCGGATACTATTTCAAAGGAAATCGACTAGATTTATTTTCTGCATATTCGTCGGTAACTATTTCAAAGGTAATCGGCGAGATTTTTTTTCTGCACATTTGTCGGTTACCATTTCAAAGGTAATCAGCAGGATTTATTTTCAGTACATTCGTCGGTTACCATTTCAAAGTTAAACGGCAGGATTTATTTTCATGCACATTCGTCGGATACTATTTCAAAGGAAATCGACTGGATTTATTTTCTGCATATTCGTCAGTTACTATTTCAAAGGTAATCGGCGGGATTTTTTTCTGCACATTCGTCGGTTACCACTTCAAAGGTAATCGGCATGATTTATTTTCAGCACATTCGTCGGTTACCATTTCAAAGGTAATCGGCAGGATTTATTTTCATGCTCATTCGTCGGTTACTATTTCAAAGGTAATCGGCAAGATTTATTTTCTGCACATTCGTCAGTTACCATTTCAAAGGTAATCGGCGGGATTTTTTTCTGCACATTCGTCGATTACCATTTCAAAGGAAATCGGCAGGATTTATTTTCAGCACATTCGTCGGTTTCCATTTCAAAGGTAATCGGCAGGATTTATTTTCATGCTCATTCGTCGGTTACTATTTCAAAGGTAATCGGTAGGATTTGTTTTCTGCACATTCGTCGGTTACCATTTCAAAGTTAATCGGCAGGATTTATTTTCATGCACATTCGTCGGATACTATTTCAAAGGTAATCGACTGGATTTATTTTCTGCACATTCGTCAGTTACCATTTCAAAGGTAATCGGCAGGATTTATTTTCATGCACATTCGTCGGATACTATTTCAAAGGTAATTGACTGGATTTATTTTCTGCATATTCGTCAGTTACTATTTCAAAGGTAATCGGCGGGATTTTTTTTCTGCACATTCGTCGGTTACCATTTCAAAGGTAATCGGCAGGATTTATTTTCATGCTCATTCGTCGGTTACTAGTTCAAAGGTAATCGGCGGGATTTTTTTTCTGCACATTCGTCGGTTACCACTTCAAAGGTAATCGGCATGATTTATTTTCAGCACATTCGTCGGTTACCATTTCAAAGGTAATCAGCAGGATTTATTTTCATGCTCATTCGTCGGTTACTATTTCAAAGGTAATCTCAGTATTTATTTTCTGCACATTCGTCGGTTACCATTTCAAAGGTAATCGGCAGGATTTATTTTCATGCTCATTCGTCGGTTACTATTTCAAAGGTAATCGGCAGGATTTATTTTTTGCACATTTGTCGGTTACCATTTCAAAGTTAATCGGCAGGATTTATTTTCATGCATATTTCTCGGATACTATTTCAAAGGAAATCGACTAGATTTATTTTCTGCATATTCGTCGGTAACTATTTCAAAGGTAATCGGCGAGATTTTTTTTCTGCACATTTGTCGGTTACCATTTCAAAGGTAATCAGCAGGATTTATTTTCAGCACATTCGTCGGTTACCATTTCAAAGGTAATCGGCAGGATTTATTTTCATGCTCATTCGTCGGTTACTATTTCAAAGGTAATCGACAGGATTTATTTTCTGCACATTCGTCCGTTACCATTTCAAAGGTAATCGGCAGGATTTATTTTCATGCACATTCGTCGGATACTATTTCAAAGGTAATCGACTGGATTTATTTTCTGCATATTCGTCGGTTACTATTTCAAAGGTAATCGACGGGATTTTTTTTTGCACATTCGTCGGTTACCATTTCAAAGGTAATCGACAGGATTTATTTTCATGCACATTCGTCGGTTACTATTTCAAAGCTAATCGGTAGGATTTATTTTCTGCACATTCGTCGGTTACCATTTCAAAGGTAATCGGTAGGATTTATTTTCATGCACATTCATCGGTTACTATTTTAAAGGTAATCGACAAGATTTATTTTCAGCACATTCGTCGGTTACCATTTAAAAGGTAATCGGCAGGATTTATTTTCATACATATTCGTCGATTACTATTTCAAAGGTAATCGACAAGATTTATTTTCATGCACATTCTTCGGTTACCATTTCAAAGGTAATCGGCAGGTTTTATTTTCTTGCATATTCATCAGTTACTATTTCAAAGGTAATCGACAAGATTTATTTTCATGCACATTCGTCGGTTACCATTTCAAAGGTAATCGGCAAGATTTATTTTCATGCACATTCGTCGGTTACTATTTCAAAGGTAATCGGCATGATTTATTTTCTGCACATTCGTCGGTTACCATTTCAAAGGTAATCGGCAGGATTTATTTTCATGCACCTTCGTCGGTTACTATTTCAAAGGTAATCGGCATGATTTATTTTCTGCACATTCGTCGGTTACTATTTCAAAAGTAATCTGGAGGATTTATTTTCATGCTCATTCGTCGGTTACCATTTCAAAGGTAATCGGCAGGATTTATTTTCATGCTCATTCGTCGGTTACTATTTCAAAGGTAATCGGCATGATTTATTTTCTGCACATTCGTCGGTTACTATTTCAAAGGTAATCGGCATGATTTATTTTCTGCACATTCGTCGATTACCATTTCAAAGGTAATCGGCAGGATTTATTTTCATGCACATTCGTCGGTTACTATTTCAAAAGTAATCTGGAGGATTTATTTTCATGCTCATTCGTCGGTTACCATTTCAAAGGTAATCGGCAGGATTTATTTTCATGCACATTCGTCGGATACTATTTCAAAGGTAATCGACTGGATTTATTTTCTGCATATTCGTCGGTTACTATTTCAAAGGTAATCGACGGGATTTTTTTTTGCACATTCGTCGGTTACCATTTCAAAGGTAATCGACAGGATTTATTTTCATGCACATTCGTCGGTTACTATTTCAAAGCTAATCGGTAGGATTTATTTTCTGCACATTCGTCGGTTACCATTTCAAAGGTAATCGGTAGGATTTATTTTCATGCACATTCATCGGTTACTATTTTAAAGGTAATCGACAAGATTTATTTTCAGCACATTCGTCGGTTACCATTTAAAAGGTAATCGGCAGGATTTATTTTCATGCATATTCGTCGATTACTATTTCAAAGGTAATCGACAAGATTTATATTCATGCACATTCTTCGGTTACCATTTCAAAGGTAATCGGCAGGTTTTATTTTCTTGCATATTCATCAGTTACTATTTCAAAGGTAATCGACAAGATTTATTTTCATGCACATTCGTCGGTTACCATTTCAAAGGTAATCGGCAAGATTTATTTTCATGCACATTCGTCGGTTACTATTTCAAAGGTAATCGGCATGATTTATTTTCTGCACATTCGTCGGTTACCATTTCAAAGGTAATCGGCAGGATTTATTTTCATGCACCTACGTCGGTTACTATTTCAAAGGTAATCGGCATGATTTATTTTCTGCACATTCGTCGGTTACTGTTTCAAAAGTAATCTGGAGGATTTATTTTCATGCTCATTCGTCGGTTACCATTTCAAAGGTAATCGGCAGGATTTATTTTCATGCTCATTCGTCGGTTACTATTTCAAAGGTAATCGACATGATTTATTTTCTGCACATTCGTCGGTTACTATTTCAAAGGTAATCGGCATGATTTATTTTCTGCACATTCGTCGATTACCATTTCAAAGGTAATCGGCAGGATTTATTTTCATGCACATTCGTCGGTTACTATTTCAAAAGTAATCTGGAGGATTTATTTTCATGCTCATTCGTCGGTTACCATTTCAAAGGTAATCGGCAGGATTTATTTTCATGCTCATTCGTCGGTTACTATTTCAAAGGTAATCGGCATGATTTATTTTCTGCACATTCGTCGGTTACTATTTCAAAGGTAATCGGCATGATTTATTTTCTGCACATTCGTCGATTACCATTTCAAAGGTAATCGGCAGGATTTATTTTCATGCACATTCGTCGGTTACTATTTCAAAAGTAATCTGCAGTATTTATTTTCTGCACATTCGTCGGTTACCATTTCAAAGGTAATCGGCAGGATTTATTTTCATGCTCATTCGTCGGTTACTATTTCAAAGGTAATCGGCAGGATTTATTTTTTGCACATTCGTCGGTTACCATTTCAAAGTTAATCGGCAGGATTTATTTTCATGCACATTCGTCGGATACTATTTCAAAGGAAATCGACTAGATTTATTTTCTGCATATTCGTCGGTAACTATTTCAAAGGTAATCGGCGAGATTTTTTTTCTGCACATTTGTCGGTTACCATTTCAAAGGTAATCAGCAGGATTTATTTTCAGTACATTCGTCGGTTACCATTTCAAAGTTAAACGGCAGGATTTATTTTCATGCACATTCGTCGGATACTATTTCAAAGGAAATCGACTGGATTTATTTTCTGCATATTCGTCGGTTACTATTTCAAAGGTAATCGGCGGGATTTTTTTTCTGCACATTCGTCGGTTACCACTTCAAAGGTAATCGGCATGATTTATTTTCAGCACATTCGTCGGTTACCATTTCAAAGGTAATCGGCAGGATTTATTTTCATGCTCATTCGTCGGTTACTATTTCAAAGGTAATCGGCAAGATTTATTTTCTGCACATTCGTCAGTTACCATTTCAAAGGTAATCGGCGGGATTTTTTTTCTGCACATTCGTCGATTACCATTTCAAAGGAAATCGGCAGGATTTATTTTCAGCACATTCGTCGGTTTCCATTTCAAAGGTAATCGGCAGGATTTATTTTCATGCTCATTCGTCGGTTACTATTTCAAAGGTAATCGGTAGGATTTGTTTTCTGCACATTCGTCGGTTACCATTTCAAAGTTAATCGGCAGGATTTATTTTCATGCACATTCGTCGGATACTATTTCAAAGGTAATCGACTGGATTTATTTTCTGCACATTCGTCAGTTACCATTTCAAAGGTAATCGGCAGGATTTATTTTCATGCACATTCGTCGGATACTATTTCAAAGGTAATTGACTGGATTTATTTTCTGCATATTCGTCGGTTACTATTTCAAAGGTAATCGGAGGGATTTTTTTTCTGCACATTCGTCGGTTACCACTTCAAAGGTAATCGGCATGATTTATTTTCAGCACATTCGTCGGTTACCATTTCAAAGGTAATCGGCAGGATTTATTTTCATGCTCATTCGTCGGTTACTATTTCAAAGGTAATCTCAGTATTTATTTTCTGCACATTCGTCGGTTACCATTTCAAAGGTAATCGGCAGGATTTATTTTCATGCTCATTCGTCGGTTACTATTTCAAAGGTAATCGGCAGGATTTATTTTTTGCACATTCGTCGGTTACCATTTCAAAGTTAATCGGCAGGATTTATTTTCATGCACATTCGTCGGATACTATTTCAAAGGAAATCGACTAGATTTATTTTCTGCATATTCGTCGGTAACTATTTCAAAGGTAATCGGCGAGATTTTTTTTCTGCACATTTGTAGGTTACCATTTCAAAGGTAATCAGCAGGATTTATTTTCAGTACATTCGTCGGTTACCATTTCAAAGTTAAACGGCAGGATTTATTTTCATGCACATTCGTCGGATACTATTTCAAAGGAAATCGACTGGATTTATTTTCTGCATATTCGTCGGTTACTATTTCAAAGGTAATCGGCGGGATTTTTTTTCTGCACATTCGTCGGTTACCACTTCAAAGGTAATCGGCATGATTTATTTTCAGCACATTCGTCGGTTACCATTTCAAAGGTAATCGGCAGGATTTATTTTCATGCTCATTCGTCGGTTACTATTTCAAAGGTAATCGACAAGATTTATTTTCTGCACATTCGTCAGTTACCATTTCAAAGGTAATCGGCGGGATTTTTTTTCTGCACATTCGTCGATTACCATTTCAAAGGAAATCGGCAGGATTTATTTTCAGCACATTCGTCGGTTTCCATTTCAAAGGTAATCGACAGGATTTATTTTCATGCTCATTCGTCGGTTACTATTTCAAAGGTAATCGGTAGGATTTGTTTTCTGCACATTCGTCGGTTACCATTTCAAAGTTAATCGGCAGGATTTATTTTCATGCACATTCGTCGGATACTATTTCAAAGGTAATCGACTGGATTTATTTTCTGCACATTCGTCAGTTACCATTTCAAAGGTAATCGGCAGGATTTATTTTCATGCACATTCGTCGGTTACTATTTCAAAGGTAATCGGCGGGATTTTTTTTCTGCACATTCGTCGGTTACCATTTCAAAGGTAATCGGCAGGATTTATTTTCATGCTCATTCGTCGGTTACTAGTTCAAAGGTAATCGGCGGGATTTTTTTTCTGCACATTCGTCGGTTACCACTTCAAAGGTAATCGGCATGATTTATTTTCAGCACATTCGTCGGTTACCATTTCAAAGGTAATCGGCAGGATTTATTTTCATGCTCATTCGTCGGTTACTATTTCAAAGGTAATCTCAGTATTTATTTTCTGCACATTCGTCGGTTACCATTTCAAAGGTAATCGGCAGGATTTATTTTCATGCTCATTCGTCGGTTACTATTTCAAAGGTAATCGGCAGGATTTATTTTTTGCACATTCGTCGGTTACCATTTCAAAGTTAATCGGCAGGATTTATTTTCATGCACATTCGTCGGATACTATTTCAAAGGAAATCGACTAGATTTATTTTCTGCATATTCGTCGGTAACTATTTCAAAGGTAATCGGCGAGATTTTTTTTCTGCACATTTGTCGGTTACCATTTCAAAGGTAATCGGCAGGATTTATTTTCATGCTCATTCGTCGGTTACTATTTCAAAGGTAATCGACAGGATTTATTTTCTGCACATTCGTCCGTTACCATTTCAAAGGTAATCGGCAGGATTTATTTTCATGCACATTCGTCGGATACTATTTCAAAGGTAATCGACTGGATTTATTTTCTGCATATTCGTCGGTTACTATTTCAAAGGTAATCGACGGGATTTTTTTTTGCACATTCGTCGGTTACCATTTCAAAGGTAATCGACAGGATTTATTTTCATGCACATTCGTCGGTTACTATTTCAAAGCTAATCGGTAGGATTTATTTTCTGCACATTCGTCGGTTACCATTTCAAAGGTAATCGGTAGGATTTATTTTCATGCACATTCATCGGTTACTATTTTAAAGGTAATCGACAAGATTTATTTTCAGCACATTCGTCGGTTACCATTTGAAAGGTAATCGGCAGGATTTATTTTCATGCATATTCGTCGATTACTATTTCAAAGGTAATCGACAAGATTTATTTTCATGCACATTCTTCGGTTACCATTTCAAAGGTAATCGGCAGGTTTTATTTTCTTGCATATTCATCAGTTACTATTTCAAAGGTAATCGACAAGATTTATTTTCATGCACATTCGTCGGTTACCATTTCAAAGGTAATCGGCAAGATTTATTTTCATGCACATTCGTCGGTTACTATTTCAAAGGTAATCGGCATGATTTATTTTCTGCACATTCGTCGGTTACCATTTCAAAGGTAATCGGCAGGATTTATTTTCATGCACCTTCGTCGGTTACTATTTCAAAGGTAATCGGCATGATTTATTTTCTACACATTCGTCGGTTACTATTTCAAAAGTAATCTGGAGGATTTATTTTCATGCTCATTCGTCGGTTACCATTTCAAAGGTAATCGGCAGGATTTATTTTCATGCTCATTCGTCGGTTACTATTTCAAAGGTAATCGGCATGATTTATTTTCTGCACATACGTCGGTTACTATTTCAAAGGTAATCGGCATGATTTATTTTCTGCACATTCGTCGATTACCATTTCAAAGGTAATTGGCAGGATTTATTTTCATGCTCATTCGTCGGTTACTATTTCAAAGGTAATCGGCAAGATTTATTTTCTGCACATTCGTCAGTTACCATTTCAAAGGTAATCGGCGGGATTTTTTTTCTGCACATTCGTCGGTTACCATTTCAAAGGAAATCGGCAGGATTTATTTTCAGCACATTCGTCGGTTTCCATTTCAAAGGTAATCGGCAGGATTTATTTTCATGCTCATTCGTCGGTTACTATTTCAAAGGTAATCGGTAGGATTTGTTTTCTGCACATTCGTCGGTTACCATTTCAAAGTTAATCGGCAGGATTTATTTTCATGCACATTCGTCGGATACTATTTCAAAGGTAATCGACTGGATTTATTTTCTGCACATTCGTCAGTTACCATTTCAAAGGTAATCGGCAGGATTTATTTTCATGCACATTCGTCGGATACTATTTCAAAGGTAATTGGCATGATTTATTTTCTGCACATTCGTCGGTTACTATTTCAAAAGTAATCTGGAGGATTTATTTTCATGCTCATTCGTCGGTTACCATTTCAAAGGTAATCGGTAGGATTTATTTTCATGCACATTCATCGGTTACTATTTTAAAGGTAATCGACAAGATTTATTTTCAGCACATTCGTCGGTTACCATTTGAAAGGTAATCGGCAGGATTTATTTTCATGCATATTCGTCGATTACTATTTCAAAGGTAATCGACAAGATTTATTTTCATGCACATTCTTCGGTTACCATTTCAAAGGTAATCGGCAGGTTTTATTTTCTTGCATATTCATCAGTTACTATTTCAAAGGTAATCGACAAGATTTATTTTCATGCACATTCGTCGGTTACCATTTCAAAGGTAATCGGCAAGATTTATTTTCATGCACATTCGTCGGTTACTATTTCAAAGGTAATCGGCATGATTTATTTTCTGCACATTCGTCGGTTACTATTTCAAAGGTAATCGGCATGATTTATTTTCTGCACATTCGTCGATTACCATTTCAAAGGTAATCGGCAGGATTTATTTTCATGCACATTCGTCGGTTACTATTTCAAAAGTAATCTGCAGTATTTATTTTCTGCACATTCGTCGGTTACCATTTCAAAGGTAATCGGCAGGATTTATTTTCATGCTCATTCGTCGGTTACTATTTCAAAGGTAATCAGCGGGATTTTTTTTCTGCACATTTGTCGGTTACCACTTCAAAGGTAATCGGCATGATTTATTTTCAGCACATTCGTCGGTTACCATTTCAAAGGTAATCGGCAGGATTTATTTTCATGCTCATTCGTCGGTTACTATTTCAAAGGTAATCGGCAAGATTTATTTTCTGCACATTCGTCAGTTACCATTTCAAAGGTAATCGGCGGGATTTTTTTTTTGCACATTCGTCGGTTACCATTTCAAAGGAAATCGGCAGGATTTATTTTCAGCACATTCGTCGGTTTCCATTTCAAAGGTAATCGGCAGGATTTATTTTCATGCTCATTCGTCGGTTACTATTTCAAAGGTAATCGGTAGGATTTGTTTTCTGCACATTCGTCGGTTACCATTTCAAAGTTAATCGGCAGGATTTATTTTCATGCACATTCGTCGGATACTATTTCAAAGGTAATCGACTGGATTTATTTTCTGCACATTCGTCAGTTACCATTTCAAAGGTAATCGGCAGGATTTATTTTCATGCTCATTCGTCGGTTACTATTTCAAAGGTAATCGGCATGATTTATTTTCTGCACATTCGTCGGTTACTATTTAAAAGGTAATCGGCATGATTTATTTTCTGCACATTCGTCGATTACCATTTCAAAGGTAATCGGCAGGATTTATTTTCATGCACATTCGTCGGTTACTATTTCAAAAGTAATCTGCAGTATTTATTTTCTGCACATTCGTCGGTTACCATTTCAAAGGTAATCGGCAGGATTTATTTTCATGCTCATTCGTCGGTTACTATTTCAAAGGTAATCGGCAGGATTTATTTTTTGCACATTCGTCGGTTACCATTTCAAAGTTAATCGGCAGGATTTATTTTCATGCACATTCGTCGGATACTATTTCAAAGGAAATCGACTAGATTTATTTTCTGCATATTCGTCGGTTACTATTTCAAAGGTAATCTCAGTATTTATTTTCTGCACATTCGTCGGTTACCATTTCAAAGGTAATCGGCAGGATTTATTTTCATGCTCATTCGTCGGTTACTATTTCAAAGGTAATCGGCAGGATTTATTTTTTGCACATTCGTCGGTTACCATTTCAAAGTTAATCGGCAGGATTTATTTTCATGCACATTCGTCGGTTACTATTTCAAAGGTAATCGGTAGGATTTGTTTTCTGCACATTCGTCGGTTACCATTTCAAAGTTAATCGGCAGGATTTATTTTCATGCACATTCGTCGGATACTATTTCAAAGGTAATCGACTGGATTTATTTTCTGCACATTCGTCAGTTACCATTTCAAAGGTAATCGGCAGGATTTATTTTCATGCTCATTCGTCGGTTACTATTTCAAAGGTAATCGGCATGATTTATTTTCTGCACATTCGTCGGTTACTATTTAAAAGGTAATCGGCATGATTTATTTTCTGCACATTCGTCGATTACCATTTCAAAGGTAATCGGCAGGATTTATTTTCATGCACATTCGTCGGTTACTATTTCAAAAGTAATCTGCAGTATTTATTTTCTGCACATTCGTCGGTTACCATTTCAAAGGTAATCGGCAGGATTTATTTTCATGCTCATTCGTCGGTTACTATTTCAAAGGTAATCGGCAGGATTTATTTTTTGCACATTCGTCGGTTACCATTTCAAAGTTAATCGGCAGGATTTATTTTCATGCACATTCGTCGGATACTATTTCAAAGGAAATCGACTAGATTTATTTTCTGCATATTCGTCGGTTACTATTTCAAAGGTAATCTCAGTATTTATTTTCTGCACATTCGTCGGTTACCATTTCAAAGGTAATCGGCAGGATTTATTTTCATGCTCATTCGTCGGTTACTATTTCAAAGGTAATCGGCAGGATTTATTTTTTGCACATTCGTCGGTTACCATTTCAAAGTTAATCGGCAGGATTTATTTTCATGCACATTCGTCGGATACTATTTCAAAGGAAATCGACTAGATTTATTTTCTGCATATTCGTCGGTAACTATTTCAAAGGTAATCGGCGAGATTTTTTTTCTGCACATTTGTCGGTTACCATTTCAAAGGTAATCAGCAGGATTTATTTTCAGCACATTCGTCGGTTACCATTTCAAAGGTAATCGGCAGGATTTATTTTCATGCTCATTCGTCGGTTACTATTTCAAAGGTAATCGACATGATTTATTTTCTGCACATTCGTCCGTTACCATTTCAAAGGTAATCGGCAGGATTTATTTTCATGCACATTCGTCGGTTACCATTTCAAAGGTAATCGACGGGATTTTTTTTTGCACATTCGTCGGTTACCATTTCAAAGGTAATCGACAGGATTTATTTTCATGCACATTCGTCGGTTACTATTTCAAAGCTAATCGGTAGGATTTATTTTCTGCACATTCGTCGGTTACCATTTCAAAGGTAATCGGTAGGATTTATTTTCATGCACATTCATCGGTTACTATTTTAAAGGTAATCGACAAGATTTATTTTCAGCACATTCGTCGGTTACCATTTCAAAGGTAATCGGCAGGATTTATTTTCATGCATATTCGTCGATTACTATTTCAAAGGTAATCGACAAGATTTATTTTCATGCACATTCGTCGGTTACCATTTCAAAGGTAATCGGCAGGATTTATTTTCATGCTCATTCGTCGGTTACTATTTCAAAGGTAATCGGTAGGATTTGTTTTCTGCACATTCGTCGGTTACCATTTCAAAGTTAATCGGCAGGATTTATTTTCATGCACATTCGGCGGATACTATTTCAAAGGTAATCGGCTGGATTTATTTTCAGCACATTCGTCAGTTACCATTTCAAAGGTAATCGGCAGGATTTATTTTCATGCACATTCGTCGGATACTATTTCAAAGGTAATTGACTGGATTTATTTTCTGCATATTCGTCGGTTACTATTTCAAAGGTAATCGGCGGGATTTTTTTTCTGCACATTCGTCGGTTACCATTTCAAAGCTAATCGGCAGGATTTATTTTCATGCTCATTCGTCGGTTACTATTTCAAAGGTAATCGGCAGGATTTATTTTCTGCACATTCGTCGGTTACCATTTCAAAGGTAATCGGCAGGATTTATTTTCATGCACATTCGTCGGTTACTATTTCAAAGCTTATCGGTAGGATTTATTTTCTGCACATTCGTCGGTTACCATTTCAAAGGTAATCGGTAGTATTTATTTTCATGCACATTCGTCGGTTACTATTTTAAAGGTAATCGACAAGATTTATTTTCAGCACATTCGTCGGTTACCATTTCAAAGGTAATCGGCAGGATTTATTTTCCTGCACATTCGTCGGTTACTATTTCAAAGGTAATCGGCAGGATTTATTTTCATGCGTAGTCGTCGGTTACTATTTCCAAGGTAATCGACAAGATTTATTTTCTGCACATTCGTCCGTTACCATTTCAAAGGTAATCAGCAGGATTTATTTTCATGCACATTCGTCTGTTACTATTTCAAAGGTAATCCGCAAGATTTATTTTCAGCACATTAGTCGGTTACTATTTCAAAGGTAATCGGCATAATTTATTTTCTTGCACATTCGTCGGTTACTATTTCAAAGGTAATCGGCAGGATTTATTTTCTCGCATATTCGTCGATTACTATTTCAAAGGTAATCTGCAAGATTTATTTTCATGCACATTCGTCGGTTACCATTTCACAGGTAATCGGCAGGTTTTATTTTCTTGCATATTCGTCAGTTACTATTTCAAAGGTAATCGACAAGATTTATTTTCATGCACATTCGTCGGTTACCATTTCAAAGGTAATCGGCAGGATTTATTTTCATGCACATTCGTCGGTTACTATTTCAAAGGTAATCGGCATGATTTATTTTCTGCACATTCGTCGGTTACCATTTCAAAGGTAATCGGCAGGATTTATTTTCATGCACATTCGTCGGTTACTATTTCAAAAGTAATCTCAGTATTTATTTTCTGCACATTCGTCGGTTACCATTTCAAAGGTAATCGGCAGGATTTATTTTCATGCTCATTCGTCGGTTACTATTTCAAAGGTAATCGGCAGGATTTATTTTTTGCACATTCGTCGGTTACCATTTCAAAGTTAATCGGCAGGATTTATTTTCATGCACATTCGTCGGATACTATTTCAAAGGAAATCGACTACATTTATTTTCTGCATATTCGTCGGTAACTATTTCAAAGGTAATCGGCGAGATTTTTTTTCTGCACATTTGTCGGTTACCATTTCAAAGGTAATCAGCAGGATTTATTTTCAGCACATTCGTCGGTTACCATTTCAAAGGTAATCGGCAGGATTTATTTTCATGCACATTCGTCGGATACTATTTCAAAGGTAATCGACTGGATTTATTTTCTGCATATTCGTCGGTTACTATTTCAAAGGTAATCGACGGGATTTTTTTTTGCACTTTCGTCGGTTACCATTTCAAAGGTAATCGACAGGATTTATTTTCATGCACATTCGTCGGTTACTATTTCAAAGCTAATCGGTAGGATTTATTTTCTGCACATTCGTCGGTTACCATTTCAAAGGTAATCGGTAGGATTTATTTTCATGCACATTCATCGGTTACTATTTTAAAGGTAATCGACAAGATTTATTTTCAGCACATTCGTCGGTTACCATTTCAAAGGTAATCGGCAGGATTTATTTTCATGCATATTCGTCGATTACTATTTCAAAGGTAATCGACAAGATTTATTTTCATGCACATTCGTCGGTTACCATTTCAAAGGTAATCGGCAGGTTTTATTTTCTTGCATATTCATCAGTTACTATTTCAAAGGTAATCGACAAGATTTATTTTCATGCACATTCGTCGGTTACCATTTCAAAGGTAATCGGCAAGATTTATTTTCATGCACATTCGTCGGTTACTATTTCAAAGGTAATCGGCATGATTTATTTTCTGCACATTCGTCGGTTACCATTTCAAAGGTAATCGGCAGGATTTATTTTCATGCACATTCATCGGTTACTATTTCAAAGGTAATCGGCATGATTTATTTTCTGCACATTCGTCGATTACTATTTCAAAAGTAATCTGGAGGATTTATTTTCATGCTCATTCGTCGGTTACCATTTCAAAGGTAATCGGCAGGATTTATTTTCATGCTCATTCGTCGGTTACTATTTCAAAGGTAATCGGCAGGATTTATTTTCTGCACATTCGTCGGTTACCAATTCAAAGGTAATCGGCAGGATTTATTTTCATGCACATTCGTCGGTTACTATTTCAAAAGTAATCTCAGTATTTATTTTCTGCACATTCGTCGGTTACCATTTCAAAGGTAATCGGCAGGATTTATTTTCATGCTCATTCGTCGGTTACTATTTCAAAGGTAATCGGCAGGATTTATTTTTTGCACATTCGTCGGTTACCATTTCAAAGTTAATCGGCAGGATTTATTTTCATGCACATTCGTCGGATACTATTTCAAAGGAAATCGACTAGATTTATTTTCTGCATATTCGTCGGTAACTATTTCAAAGGTAATCGGCGAGATTTTTTTTCTGCACATTTGTCGGTTACCATTTCAAAGGTAATCAGCAGGATTTATTTTCAGCACATTTGTCGGTTACCATTTCAAAGGTAATCGGCAGGATTTATTTTCATGCACATTCGTCGGTTACTATTTCAAAAGTAATCTCAGTATTTATTTTCTGCACATTCGTCGGTTACCATTTCAAAGGTAATCGGCAGGATTTATTTTCATGCTCATTCGTCGGTTACTATTTCAAAGGTAATCGGCAGGATTTATTTTTTGCACATTCGTCGGTTACCATTTCAAAGTTAATCGGCAGGATTTATTTTCATGCACATTCGTCGGATACTATTTCAAAGGAAATCGACTAGATTTATTTTCTGCATATTCGTCGATAACTATTTCAAAGGTAATCGGCGAGATTTTTTTTCTGCACATTTGTCGGTTACCATTTCAAAGGTAATCAGCAGGATTTATTTTCAGCACATTCGTCGGTTACCATTTCAAAGGTAATCGGCAGGATTTATTTTCATGCTCATTCGTCGGTTACTATTTCAAAGGTAATCGACAGGATTTATTTTCTGCACATTCGTCCGTTACCATTTCAAAGGTAATCGGCAGGATTTATTTTCATGCACATTCGTCGGATACTATTTCAAAGGTAATTGACTGGATTTATATTCTGCATATTCGTCGGTTACTATTTCAAAGGTAATCGACGGGATTTTTTTTTGCACATTCGTCGGTTACCATTTCAAAGGTAATCGACAGGATTTATTTTCATGCACATTCGTCGGTTACTATTTCAAAGCTATTCGGTAGGATTTATTTTCTGTACATTCGTCGGTTACCATTTCAAAGGTAATCGGTAGGATTTATTTTCATGCACATTCATCGGTTACTATTTTAAAGGTAATCGACAAGATTTATTTTCAGCACATTCGTCGGTTACCATTTCAAAGGTAATCGGCAGGATTTATTTTCATGCATATTCGTCGATTACTATTTCAAAGGTAATTGACAAGATTTATTTTCATGCACATTCGTCGGTTACCATTTCAAAGGTAATCGGCAGGTTTTATTTTCTTGCATATTCATCAGTTACTATTTCAAAGGTAATCGACAAGATTTATTTTCATGCACATTCGTCGGTTACCATTTCAAAGGTAATTGGCAAGATTTATTTTCATGCACATTCGTCGGTTACTATTTCAAAGGTAATCGGCATGATTTATTTTCTGCACATTCGTCGGTTACCATTTCAAAGGTAATCGGCAGGATTTATTTTCATGCTCATTCGTCGGTTACTATTTCAAAGGTAATCGGTAGGATTTGTTTTCTGCACATTCGTCGGTTACCATTTCAAAGTTAATCGGCAGGATTTATTTTCATGCACATTCGTCGGATACTATTTCAAAGGAAATCGACTGGATTTATTTTCTGCATATTCGTCGGTTACTATTTCAAAGGTAATCGGCGGGATTTTTTTTCTGCACATTCGTCGGTTACCACTTCAAAGGTAATCGGCATGATTTATTTTCAGCACATTCGTCGGTTACCATTTCAAAGGTAATCGGCAGGATTTATTTTCATGCTCATTCGTCGGTTACTATTTCAAAGGTAATCGGTAGGATTTGTTTTCTGCACATTCGTCGGTTACCATTTCAAAGTTAATCGGTAGGATTTATTTTCATGCACATTCATCGGTTACTATTTTAAAGGTAATCGACAAGATTTATTTTCAGCACATTCGTCGGTTACCATTTCAAAGGTAATCGGCAGGATTTATTTTCATGCATATTCGTCGATTACTATTTCAAAGGTAATCGACAAGATTTATTTTCATGCACATTCGTCGGTTACCATTTCAAAGGTAATCGGCAGGTTTTATTTTCTTGCATATTCATCAGTTCCTATTTCAAAGGTAATCGACAAGATTTATTTTCATGCACATTCGTCGGTTACCATTTCAAAGGTAATCGGCAAGATTTATTTTCATGCACATTCGTCGTTTACTATTTCAAAGGTAATCGGCATGATTTATTTTCTGCACATTCGTCGGTTACCATTTCAAAGGTAATCGGCAGGATTTATTTTCATGCACATTCATCGGTTACTATTTCAAAGGTAATCGGCATGATTTATTTTCTGCACATTCGTCGGTTACTATTTCAAAAGTAATCTGGAGGATTTATTTTCATGCTCATTCGTCGGTTACCATTTCAAAGGTAATCGGCAGGATTTATTTTCATGCTCATTCGTCGGTTACTATTTCAAAGGTAATCGGCAGGATTTATTTTCTGCACATTCGTCGGTTACCATTTCAAAGGTAATCGGCAGGATTTATTTTCATGCACATTCGTCGGTTACTATTTCAAAAGTAATCTCAGTATTTATTTTCTGCACATTCGTCGGTTACCATTTCAAAGGTAATCGGCAGGATTTATTTTCATGCTCATTCGTCGGTTACTATTTCAAAGGTAATCGGCAGGATTTATTTTTTGCACATTCGTCGGTTACCATTTCAAAGTTAATCGGCAGGATTTATTTTCATGCACATTCGTCGGATACTATTTCAAAGGAAATCGACTAGATTTATTTTCTGCATATTCGTCGGTAACTATTTCAAAGGTAATCGGCGAGATTTTTTTTCTGCACATTTGTCGGTTACCATTTCAAAGGTAATCAGCAGGATTTATTTTCAGCACATTTGTCGGTTACCATTTCAAAGGTAATCGGCAGGATTTATTTTCATGCACATTCGTCGGTTACTATTTCAAAGCTAATCGGTAGGATTTATTTTCTGCACATTCGTCGGTTACCATTTCAAAGGTAATCGGTAGGATTTATTTTCATGCACATTCATCGGTTACTATTTTAAAGGTAATCGACAAGATTTATTTTCAGCACATTCGTCGGTTACCATTTCAAAGGTAATCGGCAGGATTTATTTTCATGCATATTCGTCGATTACTATTTCAAAGGTAATCGACAAGATTTATTTTCATGCACATTCGTCGGTTACCATTTCAAAGGTAATCGGCAGGTTTTATTTTCTTGCATATTCATCAGTTCCTATTTCAAAGGTAATCGACAAGATTTATTTTCATGCACATTCGTCGGTTACCATTTCAAAGGTAATCGGCAAGATTTATTTTCATGCACATTCGTCGTTTACTATTTCAAAGGTAATCGGCATGATTTATTTTCTGCACATTCGTCGGTTACCATTTCAAAGGTAATCGGCAGGATTTATTTTCATGCACATTCATCGGTTACTATTTCAAAGGTAATCGGCATGATTTATTTTCTGCACATTCGTCGGTTACTATTTCAAAAGTAATCTGGAGGATTTATTTTCATGCTCATTCGTCGGTTACCATTTCAAAGGTAATCGGCAGGATTTATTTTCATGCTCATTCGTCGGTTACTATTTCAAAGGTAATCGGCAGGATTTATTTTCTGCACATTCGTCGGTTACCATTTCAAAGGTAATCGGCAGGATTTATTTTCATGCACATTCGTCGGTTACTATTTCAAAAGTAATCTCAGTATTTATTTTCTGCACATTCGTCGGTTACCATTTCAAAGGTAATCGGCAGGATTTATTTTCATGCTCATTCGTCGGTTACTATTTCAAAGGTAATCGGCAGGATTTATTTTTTGCACATTCGTCGGTTACCATTTCAAAGTTAATCGGCAGGATTTATTTTCATGCACATTCGTCGGATACTATTTCAAAGGAAATCGACTAGATTTATTTTCTGCATATTCGTCGGTAACTATTTCAAAGGTAATCGGCGAGATTTTTTTTCTGCACATTTGTCGGTTACCATTTCAAAGGTAATCAGCAGGATTTATTTTCAGCACATTTGTCGGTTACCATTTCAAAGGTAATCGGCAGGATTTATTTTCATGCACATTCGTCGGTTACTATTTCAAAAGTAATCTCAGTATTTATTTTCTGCACATTCGTCGGTTACCATTTCAAAGGTAATCGGCAGGATTTATTTTCATGCTCATTCGTCGGTTACTATTTCAAAGGTAATCGGCAGGATTTATTTTTTGCACATTCGTCGGTTACCATTTCAAAGTTAATCGGCAGGATTTATTTTCATGCACATTCGTCGGATACTATTTCAAAGGAAATCGACTAGATTTATTTTCTGCATATTCGTCGGTAACTATTTCAAAGGTAATCGGCGAGATTTTTTTTCTGCACATTTGTCGGTTACCATTTCAAAGGTAATCAGCAGGATTTATTTTCAGCACATTCGTCGGTTACCATTTCAAAGGTAATCGGCAGGATTTATTTTCATGCTCATTCGTCGGTTACTATTTCAAAGGTAATCGACAGGATTTATTTTCTGCACATTCGTCCGTTACCATTTCAAAGGTAATCGGCAGGATTTATTTTCATGCACATTCGTCGGATACTATTTCAAAGGTAATTGACTGGATTTATATTCTGCATATTCGTCGGTTACTATTTCAAAGGTAATCGACGGGATTTTTTTTTGCACATTCGTCGGTTACCATTTCAAAGGTAATCGACAGGATTTATTTTCATGCACATTCGTCGGTTACTATTTCAAAGCTATTCGGTAGGATTTATTTTCTGTACATTCGTCGGTTACCATTTCAAAGGTAATCGGTAGGATTTATTTTCATGCACATTCATCGGTTACTATTTTAAAGGTAATCGACAAGATTTATTTTCAGCACATTCGTCGGTTACCATTTCAAAGGTAATCGGCAGGATTTATTTTCATGCATATTCGTCGATTACTATTTCAAAGGTAATTGACAAGATTTATTTTCATGCACATTCGTCGGTTACCATTTCAAAGGTAATCGGCAGGTTTTATTTTCTTGCATATTCATCAGTTACTATTTCAAAGGTAATCGACAAGATTTATTTTCATGCACATTCGTCGGTTACCATTTCAAAGGTAATTGGCAAGATTTATTTTCATGCACATTCGTCGGTTACTATTTCAAAGGTAATCGGCATGATTTATTTTCTGCACATTCGTCGGTTACCATTTCAAAGGTAATCGGCAGGATTTATTTTCATGCTCATTCGTCGGTTACTATTTCAAAGGTAACCGGTAGGATTTGTTTTCTGCACATTCGTCGGTTACCATTTCAAAGTTAATCGGCAGGATTTATTTTCATGCACATTCGTTGGATACTATTTCAAAGGAAATCGACTGGATTTATTTTCTGCATATTCGTCGGTTACTATTTCAAAGGTAATCGGCGGGATTTTTTTTCTGCACATTCGTCGGTTACCACTTCAAAGGTAATCGGCATGATTTATTTTCAGCACATTCGTCGGTTACCATTTCAAAGGTAATCGGCAGGATTTATTTTCATGCTCATTCGTCGGTTACTATTTCAAAGGTAATCGGTAGGATTTGTTTTCTGCACATTCGTCGGTTACCATTTCAAAGTTAATCGGTAGGATTTATTTTCATGCACATTCATCGGTTACTATTTTAAAGGTAATCGACAAGATTTATTTTCAGCACATTCGTCGGTTACCATTTCAAAGGTAATCGGCAGGATTTATTTTCATGCATATTCGTCGATTACTATTTCAAAGGTAATCGACAAGATTTATTTTCATGCACATTCGTCGGTTACCATTTCAAAGGTAATCGGCAGGTTTTATTTTCTTGCATATTCATCAGTTCCTATTTCAAAGGTAATCGACAAGATTTATTTTCATGCACATTCGTCGGTTACCATTTCAAAGGTAATCGGCAAGATTTATTTTCATGCACATTCGTCGTTTACTATTTCAAAGGTAATCGGCATGATTTATTTTCTGCACATTCGTCGGTTACCATTTCAAAGGTAATCGGCAGGATTTATTTTCATGCACATTCATCGGTTACTATTTCAAAGGTAATCGGCATGATTTATTTTCTGCACATTCGTCGGTTACTATTTCAAAAGTAATCTTGAGGATTTATTTTCATGCTCATTCGTCGGTTACCATTTCAAAGGTAATCGGCAGGATTTATTTTCATGCTCATTCGTCGGTTACTATTTCAAAGGTAATCGGCAGGATTTATTTTCTGCACATTCGTCGGTTACCATTTCAAAGGTAATCGGCAGGATTTATTTTCATGCACATTCGTCGGTTACTATTTCAAAAGTAATCTCAGTATTTATTTTCTGCACATTCGTCGGTTACCATTTCAAAGGTAATCGGCAGGATTTATTTTCATGCTCATTCGTCGGTTACTATTTCAAAGGTAATCGGCAGGATTTATTTTTTGCACATTCGTCGGTTACCATTTCAAAGTTAATCGGCAGGATTTATTTTCATGCACATTCGTCGGATACTATTTCAAAGGAAATCGACTAGATTTATTTTCTGCATATTCGTCGGTAACTATTTCAAAGGTAATCGGCGAGATTTTTTTTCTGCACATTTGTCGGTTACCATTTCAAAGGTAATCAGCAGGATTTATTTTCAGCACATTTGTCGGTTACCATTTCAAAGGTAATCGGCAGGATTTATTTTCATGCACATTCGTCGGTTACTATTTCAAAAGTAATCTCAGTATTTATTTTCTGCACATTCGTCGGTTACCATTTCAAAGGTAATCGGCAGGATTTATTTTCATGCACATTCGTCGGTTACCATTTCAAAGGTAATCGGCAGGTTTTATTTTCTTGCATATTCATCGGTTACTATTTCAAAGGTAATCGACAAGATTTATTTTCATGCACATTCGTTGGTTACCATTTCAAAGGTAATTGGCAAGATTTATTTTCATGCACATTCGTCGGTTACTATTTCA
Source organism: Medicago lupulina (assembly GCA_958299785.1). Lineage (NCBI taxonomy): Eukaryota > Viridiplantae > Streptophyta > Magnoliopsida > Fabales > Fabaceae > Medicago > Medicago lupulina. The sequence continues at coordinate 34,920,053 of OY283142.1, forward strand.
AAGGTAATCGGCATGATTTATTTTCTGCACATTCGTCGGTTACCATTTCAAAGGTAATCGGCAGGATTTATTTTCATGCTCATTCGTCGGTTACTATTTCAAAGGTAATCGGTAGGATTTGTTTTCTGCACATTCGTCGGTTACCATTTCAAAGGTAATCGGCAGGATTTATTTTCATGCACATTCGTCGGATACTATTTCAAAGGTAATCGACTGGATTTATTTTCTGCATATTCGTCGGTTACTATTTCAAAGGTAATCGACGGGATTTTTTTTTGCACTTTCGTCGGTTACCATTTCAAAGGTAATCGACAGGATTTATTTTCATGCACATTCGTCGGTTACTATTTCAAAGCTAATCGGTAGGATTTATTTTCTGCACATTCGTCGGTTACCATTTCAAAGGTAATCGGTAGGATTTATTTTCATGCACATTCATCGGTTACTATTTTAAAGGTAATCGACAAGATTTATTTTCAGCACATTCGTCGGTTACCATTTCAAAGGTAATCGGCAGGATTTATTTTCATGCATATTCGTCGATTACTATTTCAAAGGTAATCGACAAGATTTATTTTCATGCACATTCGTCGGTTACCATTTCAAAGGTAATCGGCAGGTTTTATTTTCATGCTCATTCGTCGGTTACTATTTCAAAGGTAACCGGTAGGATTTGTTTTCTGCACATTCGTCGGTTACCATTTCAAAGTTAATCGGCAGGATTTATTTTCATGCACATTCGTTGGATACTATTTCAAAGGAAATCGACTGGATTTATTTTCTGCATATTCGTCGGTTACTATTTCAAAGGTAATCGGCGGGATTTTTTTTCTGCACATTCGTCGGTTACCACTTCAAAGGTAATCGGCATGATTTATTTTCAGCACATTCGTCGGTTACCATTTCAAAGGTAATCGGCAGGATTTATTTTCATGCTCATTCGTCGGTTACTATTTCAAAGGTAATCGGTAGGATTTGTTTTCTGCACATTCGTCGGTTACCATTTCAAAGTTAATCGGTAGGATTTATTTTCATGCACATTCATCGGTTACTATTTTAAAGGTAATCGACAAGATTTATTTTCAGCACATTCGTCGGTTACCATTTCAAAGGTAATCGGCAGGATTTATTTTCATGCATATTCGTCGATTACTATTTCAAAGGTAATCGACAAGATTTATTTTCATGCACATTCGTCGGTTACCATTTCAAAGGTAATCGGCAGGTTTTATTTTCTTGCATATTCATCAGTTCCTATTTCAAAGGTAATCGACAAGATTTATTTTCATGCACATTCGTCGGTTACCATTTCAAAGGTAATCGGCAAGATTTATTTTCATGCACATTCGTCGTTTACTATTTCAAAGGTAATCGGCATGATTTATTTTCTGCACATTCGTCGGTTACCATTTCAAAGGTAATCGGCAGGATTTATTTTCATGCACATTCATCGGTTACTATTTCAAAGGTAATCGGCATGATTTATTTTCTGCACATTCGTCGGTTACTATTTCAAAAGTAATCTTGAGGATTTATTTTCATGCTCATTCGTCGGTTACCATTTCAAAGGTAATCGGCAGGATTTATTTTCATGCTCATTCGTCGGTTACTATTTCAAAGGTAATCGGCAGGATTTATTTTCTGCACATTCGTCGGTTACCATTTCAAAGGTAATCGGCAGGATTTATTTTCATGCACATTCGTCGGTTACTATTTCAAAAGTAATCTCAGTATTTATTTTCTGCACATTCGTCGGTTACCATTTCAAAGGTAATCGGCAGGATTTATTTTCATGCTCATTCGTCGGTTACTATTTCAAAGGTAATCGGCAGGATTTATTTTTTGCACATTCGTCGGTTACCATTTCAAAGTTAATCGGCAGGATTTATTTTCATGCACATTCGTCGGATACTATTTCAAAGGAAATCGACTAGATTTATTTTCTGCATATTCGTCGGTAACTATTTCAAAGGTAATCGGCGAGATTTTTTTTCTGCACATTTGTCGGTTACCATTTCAAAGGTAATCAGCAGGATTTATTTTCAGCACATTTGTCGGTTACCATTTCAAAGGTAATCGGCAGGATTTATTTTCATGCACATTCGTCGGTTACTATTTCAAAAGTAATCTCAGTATTTATTTTCTGCACATTCGTCGGTTACCATTTCAAAGGTAATCGGCAGGATTTATTTTCATGCACATTCGTCGGTTACCATTTCAAAGGTAATCGGCAGGTTTTATTTTCTTGCATATTCATCGGTTACTATTTCAAAGGTAATCGACAAGATTTATTTTCATGCACATTCGTTGGTTACCATTTCAAAGGTAATTGGCAAGATTTATTTTCATGCACATTCGTCGGTTACTATTTCAAAGGTAATCGGCATGATTTATTTTCTGCACATTCGTCGGTTACCATTTCAAAGGTAATCGGCAGGATTTATTTTCATGCTCATTCGTCGGTTACTATTTCAAAGGTAATCGGTAGGATTTGTTTTCTGCACATTCGTCGGTTACCATTTCAAAGGTAATCGGCAGGATTTATTTTCATGCACATTCGTCGGATACTATTTCAAAGGTAATCGACTGGATTTATTTTCTGCATATTCGTCGGTTACTATTTCAAAGGTAATCGACGGGATTTTTTTTTGCACTTTCGTCGGTTACCATTTCAAAGGTAATCGACAGGATTTATTTTCATGCACATTCGTCGGTTACTATTTCAAAGCTAATCGGTAGGATTTATTTTCTGCACATTCGTCGGTTACCATTTCAAAGGTAATCGGTAGGATTTATTTTCATGCACATTCATCGGTTACTATTTTAAAGGTAATCGACAAGATTTATTTTCAGCACATTCGTCGGTTACCATTTCAAAGGTAATCGGCAGGATTTATTTTCATGCATATTCGTCGATTACTATTTCAAAGGTAATCGACAAGATTTATTTTCATGCACATTCGTCGGTTACCATTTCAAAGGTAATCGGCAGGTTTTATTTTCTTGCATATTCATCAGTTACTATTTCAAAGGTAATCGACAAGATTTATTTTCATGCACATTCGTCGGTTACCATTTCAAAGGTAATCGGCAAGATTTATTTTCATGCACATTCGTCGGTTACTATTTCAAAGGTAATCGGCATGATTTATTTTCTGCACATTCGTCGGTTACCATTTCAAAGGTAATCGGCAGGATTTATTTTCATGCACATTCATCGGTTACTATTTCAAAGGTAATCGGCATGATTTATTTTCTGCACATTCGTCGATTACTATTTCAAAAGTAATCTGGAGGATTTATTTTGATGCTCATTCGTCGGTTACCATTTCAAAGGTAATCGACAGGATTTATTTTCATGCTCATTCGTCGGTTACTATTTCAAAGGTAATCGGCAGGATTTATTTTCTGCACATTCGTCGGTTACCATTTCAAAGGTAATCGGCAGGATTTATTTTCATGCACATTCGTCGGTTACTATTTCAAAAGTAATCTCAGTATTTATTTTCTGCACATTCGTCGGTTACCATTTCAAAGGTAATCGGCAGGATTTATTTTCATGCTCATTCGTCGGTTACTATTTCAAAGGTAATCGGCAGGATTTATTTTTTGCACATTCGTCGGTTACCATTTCAAAGTTAATCGGCAGGATTTATTTTCATGCACATTCGTCGGATACTATTTCAAAGGAAATCGACTAGATTTATTTTCTGCATATTCGTCGGTAACTATTTCAAAGGTAATCGGCGAGATTTTTTTTCTGCACATTTGTCGGTTACCATTTCAAAGGTAATCAGCAGGATTTATTTTCAGCACATTTGTCGGTTACCATTTCAAAGGTAATCGGCAGGATTTATTTTCATGCACATTCGTCGGTTACTATTTCAAAAGTAATCTCAGTATTTATTTTCTGCACATTCGTCGGTTACCATTTCAAAGGTAATCGGCAGGATTTATTTTCATGCTCATTCGTCGGTTACTATTTCAAAGGTAATCGGCAGGATTTATTTTTTGCACATTCGTCGGTTACCATTTCAAAGTTAATCGGCAGGATTTATTTTCATGCACATTCGTCGGATACTATTTCAAAGGAAATCGACTAGATTTATTTTCTGCATATTCGTCGGTAACTATTTCAAAGGTAATCGGCGAGATTTTTTTTCTGCACATTTGTCGGTTACCATTTCAAAGGTAATCAGCAGGATTTATTTTCAGCACATTCGTCGGTTACCATTTCAAAGGTAATCGGCAGGATTTATTTTCATGCTCATTCGTCGGTTACTATTTCAAAGGTAATCGACAGGATTTATTTTCTGCACATTCGTCCGTTACCATTTCAAAGGTAATCGGCAGGATTTATTTTCATGCACATTCGTCGGATACTATTTCAAAGGTAATTGACTGGATTTATATTCTGCATATTCGTCGGTTACTATTTCAAAGGTAATCGACGGGATTTTTTTTTGCACATTCGTCGGTTACCATTTCAAAGGTAATCGACACGATTTATTTTCATGCACATTCGTCGGTTACTATTTCAAAGCTATTCGGTAGGATTTATTTTCTGTACATTCGTCGGTTACCATTTCAAAGGTAATCGGTAGGATTTATTTTCATGCACATTCATCGGTTACTATTTTAAAGGTAATCGACAAGATTTATTTTCAGCACATTCGTCGGTTACCATTTCAAAGGTAATCGGCAGGATTTATTTTCATGCATATTCGTCGATTACTATTTCAAAGGTAATTGACAAGATTTATTTTCATGCACATTCGTCGGTTACCATTTCAAAGGTAATCGGCAGGTTTTATTTTCTTGCATATTCATCAGTTACTATTTCAAAGGTAATCGACAAGATTTATTTTCATGCACATTCGTCGGTTACCATTTCAAAGGTAATTGGCAAGATTTATTTTCATGCACATTCGTCGGTTACTATTTCAAAGGTAATCGGCATGATTTATTTTCTGCACATTCGTCGGTTACCATTTCAAAGGTAATCGGCAGGATTTATTTTCATGCTCATTCGTCGGTTACTATTTCAAAGGTAATCGGTAGGATTTGTTTTCTGCACATTCGTCGGTTACCATTTCAAAGTTAATCGGCAGGATTTATTTTCATGCACATTCGTCGGATACTATTTCAAAGGAAATCGACTGGATTTATTTTCTGCATATTCGTCGGTTACTATTTCAAAGGTAATCGGCGGGATTTTTTTTCTGCACATTCGTCGGTTACCACTTCAAAGGTAATCGGCATGATTTATTTTCAGCACATTCGTCGGTTACCATTTCAAAGGTAATCGGCAGGATTTATTTTCATGCTCATTCGTCGGTTACTATTTCAAAGGTAATCGGTAGGATTTGTTTTCTGCACATTCGTCGGTTACCATTTCAAAGTTAATCGGTAGGATTTATTTTCATGCACATTCATCGGTTACTATTTTAAAGGTAATCGACAAGATTTATTTTCAGCACATTCGTCGGTTACCATTTCAAAGGTAATCGGCAGGATTTATTTTCATGCATATTCGTCGATTACTATTTCAAAGGTAATCGACAAGATTTATTTTCATGCACATTCGTCGGTTACCATTTCAAAGGTAATCGGCAGGTTTTATTTTCTTGCATATTCATCAGTTCCTATTTCAAAGGTAATCGACAAGATTTATTTTCATGCACATTCGTCGGTTACCATTTCAAAGGTAATCGGCAAGATTTATTTTCATGCACATTCGTCGTTTACTATTTCAAAGGTAATCGGCATGATTTATTTTCTGCACATTCGTCGGTTACCATTTCAAAGGTAATCGGCAGGATTTATTTTCATGCACGTTCATCGGTTACTATTTCAAAGGTAATCGGCATGATTTATTTTCTGCACATTCGTCGGTTACTATTTCAAAAGTAATCTGGAGGATTTATTTTCATGCTCATTCGTCGGTTACCATTTCAAAGGTAATCGGCAGGATTTATTTTCATGCTCATTCGTCGGTTACTATTTCAAAGGTAATCGGCAGGATTTATTTTCTGCACATTCGTCGGTTACCATTTCAAAGGTAATCGGCAGGATTTATTTTCATGCACATTCGTCGGTTACTATTTCAAAAGTAATCTCAGTATTTATTTTCTGCACATTCGTCGGTTACCATTTCAAAGGTAATCGGCAGGATTTATTTTCATGCTCATTCGTCGGTTACTATTTCAAAGGTAATCGGCAGGATTTATTTTTTGCACATTCGTCGGTTACCATTTCAAAGTTAATCGGCAGGATTTATTTTCATGCACATTCGTCGGATACTATTTCAAAGGAAATCGACTAGATTTATTTTCTGCATATTCGTCGGTAACTATTTCAAAGGTAATCGGCGAGATTTTTTTTCTGCACATTTGTCGGTTACCATTTCAAAGGTAATCAGCAGGATTTATTTTCAGCACATTTGTCGGTTACCATTTCAAAGGTAATCGGCAGGATTTATTTTCATGCACATTCGTCGGTTACTATTTCAAAAGTAATCTCAGTATTTATTTTCTGCACATTCGTCGGTTACCATTTCAAAGGTAATCGGCAGGATTTATTTTCATGCACATTCGTCGGTTACCATTTCAAAGGTAATCGGCAGGTTTTATTTTCTTGCATATTCATCGGTTACTATTTCAAAGGTAATCGACAAGATTTATTTTCATGCACATTCGTCGGTTACCATTTCAAAGGTAATTGGCAAGATTTATTTTCATGCACATTCGTCGGTTACTATTTCAAAGGTAATCGGCATGATTTATTTTCTGCACATTCGTCGGTTACCATTTCAAAGGTAATCGGCAGGATTTATTTTCATGCTCATTCGTCGGTTACTATTTCAAAGGTAATCGGTAGGATTTGTTTTCTGCACATTCGTCGGTTACCATTTCAAAGTTAATCGGCAGGATTTATTTTCATGCACATTCGTCGGATACTATTTCAAAGGAAATCGACTGGATTTATTTTCTGCATATTCGTCGGTTACTATTTCAAAGGTAATCGGCGGGATTTTTTTTTTGCACATTCGTCGGTTACCACTTCAAAGGTAATCGGCATGATTTATTTTCAGCACATTCGTCGGTTACCATTTCAAAGGTAATCGGCAGGATTTATTTTCATGCTCATTCGTCGGTTACTATTTCAAAGGTAATCGGTAGGATTTGTTTTCTGCACATTCGTCGGTTACCATTTCAAAGTTAATCGGTAGGATTTATTTTCATGCACATTCATCGGTTACTATCTTAAAGGTAATCGACAAGATTTAATTTCAGCACATTCGTCGGTTACCATTTCAAAGGTAATCGGCAGGATTTATTTTCATGCATATTCGTCGATTACTATTTCAAAGGTAATCGACAAGATTTATTTTCATGCACATTCGTCGGTTACCATTTCAAAGGTAATCGGCAGGTTTTATTTTCTTGCATATTCATCAGTTACTATTTCAAAGGTAATCGACAAGATTTATTTTCATGCACATTCGTCGGTTACCATTTCAAAGGTAATCGGCAAGATTTATTTTCATGCACATTCGTCGGTTACTATTTCAAAGGTAATCGGCATGATTTATTTTCTGCACATTCGTCGGTTACCATTTCAAAGGTAATCGGCAGGATTTATTTTCATGCACATTCATCGGTTACTATTTCAAAGGTAATCGGCATGATTTATTTTCTGCACATTCGTCGGTTACTATTTCAAAAGTAATCTGGAGGATTTATTTTCATGCTCATTCGTCGGTTACCATTTCAAAGGTAATCGGCAGGATTTATTTTCATGCTCATTCGTCGGTTACTATTTCAAAGGTAATCGGCAGGATTTATTTTCTGCACATTCGTCGGTTACCATTTCAAAGGTAATCGGCAGGATTTATTTTCATGCACATTCGTCGGTTACTATTTCAAAAGTAATCTCAGTATTTATTTTCTGCACATTCGTCGGTTACCATTTCAAAGGTAATCGGCAGGATTTATTTTCATGCTCATTCGTCGGTTACTATTTCAAAGGTAATCGGCAGGATTTATTTTTTGCACATTCGTCGGTTACCATTTCAAAGTTAATCGGCAGGATTTATTTTCATGCACATTCGTCGGATACTATTTCAAAGGAAATCGACTAGATTTATTTTCTGCATATTCGTCGGTAACTATTTCAAAGGTAATCGGCGAGATTTTTTTTCTGCACATTTGTCGGTTACCATTTCAAAGGTAATCAGCAGGATTTATTTTCAGCACATTTGTCGGTTACCATTTCAAAGGTAATCGGCAGGATTTATTTTCATGCACATTCGTCGGTTACTATTTCAAAAGTAATCTCAGTATTTATTTTCTGCACATTCGTCGGTTACCATTTCAAAGGTAATCGGCAGGATTTATTTTCATGCTCATTCGTCGGTTACTATTTCAAAGGTAATCGGCAGGATTTATTTTTTGCACATTCGTCGGTTACCATTTCAAAGTTAATCGGCAGGATTTATTTTCATGCACATTCGTCGGATACTATTTCAAAGGAAATCGACTAGATTTATTTTCTGCATATTCGTCGGTAACTATTTCAAAGGTAATCGGCGAGATTTTTTTTCTGCACATTTGTCGGTTACCATTTCAAAGGTAATCAGCAGGATTTATTTTCAGCACATTCGTCGGTTACCATTTCAAAGGTAATCGGCAGGATTTATTTTCATGCTCATTCGTCGGTTACTATTTCAAAGGTAATCGACAGGATTTATTTTCTGCACATTCGTCCGTTACCATTTCAAAGGTAATCGGCAGGATTTATTTTCATGCACATTCGTCGGATACTATTTCAAAGGTAATCGACAAGATTTATTTTCATGCACATTCGTCGGTTACCATTTCAAAGGTAATCGGCAGGTTTTATTTTCTTGCATATTCATCAGTTACTATTTCAAAGGTAATCGACAAGATTTATTTTCATGCACATTCGTCGGTTACCATTTCAAAGGTAATCGGCAAGATTTATTTTCATGCACATTCGTCGGTTACTATTTCAAAGGTAATCGGCATGATTTATTTTCTGCACATTCGTCGGTTACCATTTCAAAGGTAATCGGCAGGATTTATTTTCATGCACATTCATCGGTTACTATTTCAAAGGTAATCGGCATGATTTATTTTCTGCACATTCGTCGGTTACTATTTCAAAAGTAATCTGGAGGATTTATTTTCATGCTCATTCGTCGGTTACCATTTCAAAGGTAATCGGCAGGATTTATTTTCATGCTCATTCGTCGGTTACTATTTCAAAGGTAATCGGCAGGATTTATTTTCTGCACATTCGTCGGTTACCATTTCAAAGGTAATCGGCAGGATTTATTTTCATGCACATTCGTCGGTTACTATTTCAAAAGTAATCTCAGTATTTATTTTCTGCACATTCGTCGGTTACCATTTCAAAGGTAATCGGCAGGATTTATTTTCATGCTCATTCGTCGGTTACTATTTCAAAGGTAATCGGCAGGATTTATTTTTTGCACATTCGTCGGTTACCATTTCAAAGTTAATCGGCAGGATTTATTTTCATGCACATTCGTCGGATACTATTTCAAAGGAAATCGACTAGATTTATTTTCTGCATATTCGTCGGTAACTATTTCAAAGGTAATCGGCGAGATTTTTTTTCTGCACATTTGTCGGTTACCATTTCAAAGGTAATCAGCAGGATTTATTTTCAGCACATTTGTCGGTTACCATTTCAAAGGTAATCGGCAGGATTTATTTTCATGCACATTCGTCGGTTACTATTTCAAAAGTAATCTCAGTATTTATTTTCTGCACATTCGTCGGTTACCATTTCAAAGGTAATCGGCAGGATTTATTTTCATGCTCATTCGTCGGTTACTATTTCAAAGGTAATCGGCAGGATTTATTTTTTGCACATTCGTCGGTTACCATTTCAAAGTTAATCGGCAGGATTTATTTTCATGCACATTCGTCGGATACTATTTCAAAGGAAATCGACTAGATTTATTTTCTGCATATTCGTCGGTAACTATTTCAAAGGTAATCGGCGAGATTTTTTTTCTGCACATTTGTCGGTTACCATTTCAAAGGTAATCAGCAGGATTTATTTTCAGCACATTCGTCGGTTACCATTTCAAAGGTAATCGGCAGGATTTATTTTCATGCTCATTCGTCGGTTACTATTTCAAAGGTAATCGACAGGATTTATTTTCTGCACATTCGTCCGTTACCATTTCAAAGGTAATCGGCAGGATTTATTTTCATGCACATTCGTCGGATACTATTTCAAAGGTAATTGACTGGATTTATATTCTGCATATTCGTCGGTTACTATTTCAAAGGTAATCGACGGGATTTTTTTTTGCACATTCGTCGGTTACCATTTCAAAGGTAATCGACAGGATTTATTTTCATGCACATTCGTCGGTTACTATTTCAAAGCTATTCGGTAGGATTTATTTTCTGTACATTCGTCGGTTACCATTTCAAAGGTAATCGGTAGGATTTATTTTCATGCACATTCATCGGTTACTATTTTAAAGGTAATCGACAAGATTTATTTTCAGCACATTCGTCGGTTACCATTTCAAAGGTAATCGGCAGGATTTATTTTCATGCATATTCGTCGATTACTATTTCAAAGGTAATTGACAAGATTTATTTTCATGCACATTCGTCGGTTACCATTTCAAAGGTAATCGGCAGGTTTTATTTTCTTGCATATTCATCAGTTACTATTTCAAAGGTAATCGACAAGATTTATTTTCATGCACATTCGTCGGTTACCATTTCAAAGGTAATTGGCAAGATTTATTTTCATGCACATTCGTCGGTTACTATTTCAAAGGTAATCGGCATGATTTATTTTCTGCACATTCGTCGGTTACCATTTCAAAGGTAATCGGCAGGATTTATTTTCATGCTCATTCGTCGGTTACTATTTCAAAGGTAATCGGTAGGATTTGTTTTCTGCACATTCGTCGGTTACCATTTCAAAGTTAATCGGCAGGATTTATTTTCATGCACATTCGTCGGATACTATTTCAAAGGAAATCGACTGGATTTATTTTCTGCATATTCGTCGGTTACTATTTCAAAGGTAATCGGCGGGATTTTTTTTCTGCACATTCGTCGGTTACCACTTCAAAGGTAATCGGCATGATTTATTTTCAGCACATTCGTCGGTTACCATTTCAAAGGTAATCGGCAGGATTTATTTTCATGCTCATTCGTCGGTTACTATTTCAAAGGTAATCGGTAGGATTTGTTTTCTGCACATTCGTCGGTTACCATTTCAAAGTTAATCGGCAGGATTTATTTTCATGCACATTCGTTGGATTCTATTTCACAGGAAATCGACTGGATTTATTTTCTGCATATTCGTCGGTTACTATTTCAAAGGTAATCGGCGGGATTTTTTTTCTGCACATTCGTCGGTTACCATTTCAAAGGAAATCGGCAGGATTTATTTTCAGCTCATTCGTCGGTTTCCATTTCAAAGGTAATCGGCAAGATTTATTTTCATGCTCATTCGTCGGTTACTATTTCAAAGGTAATCGGCAAGATTTATTTTCTGCACATTCGTCAGTTACCATTTCAAAGGTAATCGGCAGGATTTATTTTCATGCACATTCGTCGGATACTATTTCAAAGGTAATCGACTGGATTTATTTTCTGCATTTTCGTCGGTTACTATTTCAAAGGTAATCGACGGGATTTTTTTTTGCACATTCGTCGGTTACCATTTCAAAGGTAATCGACAGGATTTATTTTCATGCACATTCGTCGGTTACTATTTCAAAGCTAATCGGTAGGATTTATTTTCTGCACATTCGTCGGTTACCATTTCAAAGGTAATCGGTAGGATTTATTTTCATGCACATTCATCGGTTACTATTTTAAAGGTAATCGACAAGATTTATTTTCAGCACATTCGTCGGTTACCATTTCAAAGGTAATCGACAGGATTTATTTTCATGCATATTCGTCGATTACTATTTCAAAGGTAATCGACAAGATTTATTTTCATGCACATTCGTCGGTTACCATTTCAAAGGTAATCGGCAGGTTTTATTTTCTTGCATATTCATCAGTTACTATTTCAAAGGTAATCGACAAGATTTATTTTCATGCACATTCGTCGGTTACCATTTCAAAGGTAATCGGCAAGATTTATTTTCATGCACATTCGTCGGTTACTATTTCAAAGGTAATCGGCATGATTTATTTTCTGCACATTCGTCGGTTACCATTTCAAAGGTAATCGGCAGGATTTATTTGCATGCACATTCGTCGGTTACTATTTCAAAGGTAATCGGCATGATTTATTTTCTGCACATTCGTCGGTTACTATTTCAAAAGTAATCTGGAGGATTTATTTTCATGCTCATTCGTCAGTTACCATATCAAAGGTAATCGGCAGGATTTATTTTCATGCTCATTCGTCGGTTACTATTTCAAAGGTAATCGGCAGGATTTATTTTCTGCACATTCGTCGGTTACCATTTCAAAGGTAATCGGCAGGATTTATTTTCATGCACATTCGTCGGTTACTATTTCAAAAGTAATCTCAGTATTTATTTTCTGCACATTCGTCGGTTGCCATTTCAAAGGTAATCGGCAGGATTTATTTTCATGCTCATTCGTCGGTTACTATTTCAAAGGTAATCGGCAGGATTTCTTTTTTGCATATTCGTCGGTTACCATTTCAAAGTTAATCGGCAGGATTTATTTTCATGCACATTCGTCGGATACTATTTCAAAGGAAATGGACTAGATTTATTTTCTGCATATTCGTCGGTAACTATTTCAAAGGTAATCGGCGAGATTTTTTTTCTGCACATTTGTCGGTTACCATTTCAAAGGTAATCAGCAGGATTTATTTTCAGCACATTTGTCGGTTACCATTTCAAAAGTAATCGGCAGGATTTATTTTCATGCACATTCGTCGGTTAATATTTCAAAAGTAATCTCAGTATTTATTTTCTGCACATTCGTCGGTTACCATTTCAAAGCTAATCGGCAGGATTTATTTTCATGCTCATTCGTCGGTTACTATTTCAAAGGTAATCGACAGGATTTATTTTTTGCACATTCGTCGGTTACCATTTCAAAGTTAATCGGCAGGATTTATTTTCATGCACATTCGTCGGATACTATTTCAAAGGAAATCGACTAGATTTATTTTCTATATATTCATCGGTAACTATTTCAAAGGTAATCGGCGAGATTTTTTTTCTGCACATTTGTCGGTTACCATTTCAAAGGTAATCAGCAGGATTTATTTTCAGCACATTCGTCGGTTACCATTTCAAAGGTAATCGGCAGGATTTATTTTCATGCACATTCGTCGGATACTATTTCAAAGGTAATCGACTGGATTTATTTTCTGCATATTCGTCGGTTACTATTTCAAAGGTAATCGACGGGATTTTTTTTTGCACATTCGTCGGTTACCATTTCAAAGGTAATCGACAGGATTTATTTTCATGCACATTCGTCGGTTACTATTTCAAAGCTAATCGGTAGGATTTATTTTCTGCACATTCGTCGGTTACCATTTCAAAGGTAATCGGTAGGATTTATTTTCATGCACATTTATCGGTTACTATTTTAAAAGTAATCGACAAGATTTATTTTCAACACATTCGTCGGTTACCATTTCAATGGTAATCGGTAGGATTTGTTTTCTGCACATTCGTCGGTTACCATTTCAAAGTTAATCGGCAGGATTTATTTTCATGCACATTCGTCGGATACTATTTCAAAGGAAATCGACTGGATTTATTTTCTGCATATTCGTCGGTTACTATTTCAAAGGTAATCGGCGGGATTTTTTTTCTGCACATTCGTCGGTTACCACTTCAAAGGTAATCGGCATGATTTATTTTCAGCACATTCGTCGGTTACCATTTCAAAGGTAATCGGCAGGATTTATTTTCATGCTCATTCGTCGGTTACTATTTCAAAGGTAATCGGTAGGATTTGTTTTCTGCACATTCGTCGGTTACCATTTCAAAGTTAATCGGCAGGATTTATTTTCATGCACATTCGTTGGATTCTATTTCACAGGAAATCGACTGGATTTATTTTCTGCATATTCGTCGGTTACTATTTCAAAGGTAATCGGCGGGATTTTTTTTCTGCACATTCGTCGGTTACCATTTCAAAGGAAATCGGCAGGATTTATTTTCAGCTCATTCGTCGGTTTCCATTTCAAAGGTAATCGGCAAGATTTATTTTCATGCTCATTCGTCGGTTACTATTTCAAAGGTAATCGGCAAGATTTATTTTCTGCACATTCGTCAGTTACCATTTCAAAGGTAATCGGCAGGATTTATTTTCATGCACATTCGTCGGATACTATTTCAAAGGTAATCGACTGGATTTATTTTCTGCATATTCGTCGGTTACTATTTCAAAGGTAATCGACGGGATTTTTTTTTGCACATTCGTCGGTTACCATTTCAAAGGTAATCGACAGGATTTATTTTCATGCACATTCGTCGGTTACTATTTCAAAGCTAATCGGTAGGATTTATTTTCTGCACATTCGTCGGTTACCATTTCAAAGGTAATCGGTAGGATTTATTTTCATGCACATTCATCGGTTACTATTTTAAAGGTAATCGACAAGATTTATTTTCAGCACATTCGTCGGTTACCATTTCAAAGGTAATCGACAGGATTTATTTTCATGCATATTCGTCGATTACTATTTCAAAGGTAATCGACAAGATTTATTTTCATGCACATTCGTCGGTTACCATTTCAAAGGTAATCGGCAGGTTTTATTTTCTTGCATATTCATCAGTTACTATTTCAAAGGTAATCGACAAGATTTATTTTCATGCACATTCGCCGGTTACCATTTCAAAGGTAATCGGCAAGATTTATTTTCATGCACATTCGTCGGTTACTATTTCAAAGGTAATCGGCATGATTTATTTTCTGCACATTCGTCGGTTACCATTTCAAAGGTAATCGGCAGGATTTATTTTCATGCACATTCGTCGGTTACTATTTCAAAGGTAATCGGCATGATTTATTTTCTGCACATTCGTCGGTTACTATTTCAAAAGTAATCTGGAGGATTTATTTTCATGCTCATTCGTCAGTTACCATATCAAAGGTAATCGGCAGGATTTATTTTCATGCTCATTCGTCGGTTACTATTTCAAAGGTAATCGGCAGGATTTATTTTCTGCACATTCGTCGGTTACCATTTCAAAGGTAATCGGCAGGATTTATTTTCATGCACATTCGTCGGTTACTATTTCAAAAGTAATCTCAGTATTTATTTTCTGCACATTCGTCGGTTGCCATTTCAAAGGTAATCGGCAGGATTTATTTTCATGCTCATTCGTCGGTTACTATTTCAAAGGTAATCGGCAGGATTTATTTTTTGCATATTCGTCGGTTACCATTTCAAAGTTAATCGGCAGGATTTATTTTCATGCACATTCGTCGGATACTATTTCAAAGGAAATGGACTAGATTTATTTTCTGCATATTCGTCGGTAACTATTTCAAAGGTAATCGGCGAGATTTTTTTTCTGCACATTTGTCGGTTACCATTTCAAAGGTAATCAGCAGGATTTATTTTCAGCACATTTGTCGGTTACCATTTCAAAGGTAATCGGCAGGATTTATTTTCATGCACATTCGTCGGTTAATATTTCAAAAGTAATCTCAGTATTTATTTTCTGCACATTCGTCGGTTACCATTTCAAAGCTAATCGGCAGGATTTATTTTCATGCTCATTCGTCGGTTACTATTTCAAAGGTAATCGGCAGGATTTATTTTTTGCACATTCGTCGGTTACCATTTCAAAGTTAATCGGCAGGATTTATTTTCATGCACATTCGTCGGATACTATTTCAAAGGAAATCGACTAGATTTATTTTCTATATATTCATCGGTAACTATTTCAAAGGTAATCGGCGAGATTTTTTTTCTGCACATTTGTCGGTTACCATTTCAAAGGTAATCAGCAGGATTTATTTTCAGCACATTCGTCGGTTACCATTTCAAAGGTAATCGGCAGGATTTATTTTCATGCACATTCGTCGGATACTATTTCAAAGGTAATCGACTGGATTTATTTTCTGCATATTCGTCGGTTACTATTTCAAAGGTAATCGACGGGATTTTTTTTTGCACATTCGTCGGTTACCATTTCAAAGGTAATCGACAGGATTTATTTTCATGCACATTCGTCGGTTACTATTTCAAAGCTAATCGGTAGGATTTATTTTCTGCACATTCGTCGGTTACCATTTCAAAGGTAATCGGTAGGATTTATTTTCATGCACATTTATCGGTTACTATTTTAAAAGTAATCGACAAGATTTATTTTCAACACATTCGTCGGTTACCATTTCAAAGGTAATCGGCAGGATTTATTTTCATGCATATTCGTCGATTACTATTTCAAAGGTAATCGACAAGATTTATTTTCATGCACATTCGTCGGTTACCATTTCAAAGGTAATCGGCAGGTTTTATTTTCTTGCATATTCATCAGTTACTATTTCAAAGGTAATCGACAAGATTTATTTTCATGCACATTCGTCGGTTACCATTTCAAAGGTAATCGGCAAGATTTATTTTCATGCACATTCGTCGGTTACTATTTCAAAGGTAATCGGCATGATTTATTTTCTGCACATTCGTCGGTTACCATTTCAAAGGTAATCGGCAGGATTTATTTTCATGCACATTCGTCGGTTACTATTTCAAAGGTAATCGGCATGATTTATTTTCTGCACATTCGTCGGTTACTATTTCAAAAGTAATCTGGAGGATTTATTTTCATGCTCATTCGTCGGTTACCATTTCAAAGGTAATCGACAGGATTTATTTTCATGCTCATTCGTCGGTTACTATTTCAAAAGTAATCTCAGTATTTATTTTCTGCACATTCGTCGGTTACCATTTCAAAGGTAATCGGCAGGATTTATTTTCATGCTCATTCGTCGGTTACTATTTCAAAGGTAATCGGCAGGATTTATTTTTTGCACATTCGTCGGTTACCATTTCAAAGTTAATCGGCAGGATTTATTTTCATGCACATTCGTCGGATACTATTTCAAAGGAAATCGACTAGATTTATTTTCTGCATATTCGTCGGTAACTATTTCAAAGGTAATCGGCGAGATTTTTTTTCTGCACATTTGTCGGTTACCATTTCAAAGGTAATCAGCAGGATTTATTTTCCGCACATTTGTCGGTTACCATTCCAAAGGTAATCGGCAGGATTTATTTTCATGCTCATTCGTCGGTTACTATTTCAAAGGTAATCGACAGGATTTATTTTCTGCACATTCGTCCGTTACCATTTCAAAGGTAATCGGCAGGATTTATTTTCATGCTCATTCGTCGGTTACTATTTCAAAGGTAATCGGCAGGATTTATTTTTTGCATATTCGTCGGTTACCATTTCAAAGTTAATCGGCAGGATTTATTTTCATGCACATTCGTCGGATACTATTTCAAAGGAAATGGACTAGATTTATTTTCTGCATATTCGTCGGTAACTATTTCAAAGGTAATCGGCGAGATTTTTTTTCTGCACATTTGTCGGTTACCATTTCAAAGGTAATCAGCAGGATTTATTTTCAGCACATTCGTCGGTTACCATTTCAAAGGTAATCGGCAGGATTTATTTTCATGCACATTCGTCGGATACTATTTCAAAGGTAATCGACTGGATTTATTTTCTGCATATTCGTCGGTTACTATTTCAAAGGTAATCGACGGGATTTTTTTTTGCACATTCGTCGGTTACCATTTCAAAGGTAATCGACAGGATTTATTTTCATGCACATTCGTCGGTTACTATTTCAAAGCTAATCGGTAGGATTTATTTTCTGCACATTCGTCGGTTACCATTTCAAAGGTAATCGGTAGGATTTATTTTCATGCACATTTATCGGTTACTATTTTAAAAGTAATCGACAAGATTTATTTTCAACACATTCGTCGGTTACCATTTCAAAGGTAATCGGCAGGATTTATTTTCATGCATATTCGTCGATTACTATTTCAAAGGTAATCGACAAGATTTATTTTCATGCACATTCGTCGGTTACCATTTCAAAGGTAATCGGCAGGTTTTATTTTCTTGCATATTCATCAGTTACTATTTCAAAGGTAATCGACAAGATTTATTTTCATGCACATTCGTCGGTTACCATTTCAAAGGTAATCGGCAAGATTTATTTTCATGCACATTCGTCGGTTACTATTTCAAAGGTAATCGGCATGATTTATTTTCTGCACATTCGTCGGTTACCATTTCAAAGGTAATCGGCAGGATTTATTTTCATGCACATTCGTCGGTTACTATTTCAAAGGTAATCGGCATGATTTATTTTCTGCACATTCGTCGGTTACTATTTCAAAAGTAATCTGGAGGATTTATTTTCATGCTCATTCGTCGGTTACCATTTCAAAGGTAATCGACAGGATTTATTTTCATGCTCATTCGTCGGTTACTATTTCAAAAGTAATCTCAGTATTTATTTTCTGCACATTCGTCGGTTACCATTTCAAAGGTAATCGGCAGGATTTATTTTCATGCTCATTCGTCGGTTACTATTTCAAAGGTAATCGGCAGGATTTATTTTTTGCACATTCGTCGGTTACCATTTCAAAGTTAATCGGCAGGATTTATTTTCATGCACATTCGTCGGATACTATTTCAAAGGAAATCGACTAGATTTATTTTCTGCATATTCGTCGGTAACTATTTCAAAGGTAATCGGCGAGATTTTTTTTCTGCACATTTGTCGGTTACCATTTCAAAGGTAATCAGCAGGATTTATTTTCAGCACATTTGTCGGTTACCATTCCAAAGGTAATCGGCAGGATTTATTTTCATGCTCATTCGTCGGTTACTATTTCAAAGGTAATCGACAGGATTTATTTTCTGCACATTCGTCCGTTACCATTTCAAAGGTAATCGGCAGGATTTATTTTCATGCACATTCGTTGGTTACTATTTCAAAGGTAATCGACAAGATTTATTTTCGGCACATTCGTCCGTTACCATTTCGAAGGTAATCAGTAGGATTTATTTTCATGCGTAGTCGTCGGTTACTATTTCCAAGGTAATCGAGAAGATTTATTTTCTTCACATTCGTCCGTTACCATTTCAAAGGTAATCAGCAGGATTTATTTTCTCGCATATTCGTCGATTACTATTTCAAAGGTAATCGGCAAGATTTAATTTCATGCACATTCGTCGGTTACCATTTCAAAGGTAATCGGCAGGTTTTATTTTCTTGCATATTCATCAGTTACTATTTCAAAGGTAATCGACAAGATTTATTTTCATGCACATTCGTCGGTTACCATTTCAAAGGTAATCGGCAAGATTTATTTTCATGCACATTCGTCGGTTACTATTTCAAAGGTAATCGGCATGATTTATTTTCTGCACATTCGTCGGTTACCATTTCAAAGGTAATCGGCAGGATTTATTTTCATGCACATTCGTCGGTTACTATTTCAAAGGTAATCGGCATGATTTATTTTCTGCACATTCGTCGGTTACTATTTCAAAAGTAATCTGGAGGATTTAATTTCATGCTCATTCGTCGGTTACCATTTCAAAGGTAATCGGCAGGATTTATTTTCATGCTCATTCGTCGGTTACTATTTCAAAGGTAATCGGCAGGATTTATTTTTTGCACATTCGTCGGTTACCATTTCAAAGGAAATCGACTAGATTTATTTTCTGCATATTCGTCGGTAACTATTTCAAAGGTAATCGGGGAGATTTTTTTCTACACATTTGTCGGTTACCATTTCAAAGGTAATCAGCAGTATTTATTTTCAGCACATTCGTCGGTTACCATTTCAAAGGTAATCGGCAGGATTTATTTTCATGCTCATTCGTCGGTTACTATTTCAAAGGTAATCGGCAGGATTTATTTTCTGCACATTCGTCAGTTACCATTTCAAAGGTAATCGGCAGGATTTATTTTCATGCATAGTCGTCAGTTACTATTTCAAAGGTAATCGGCAGGTTTTATTTTCTTGCATATTCGTCAGTTACTATTTCAAAGGTAATCGACAAGATTTATTTTCATGCACATTCGTCGGTTACCATTTCAAAGGTAATCGGCAGGATTTATTTTTATGCACATTCGTCGGTTACTATTTCAAAGGTAATCGGCATGATTTATTTTCTGCACATTCGTCGGTTACCATTTCAAAGGTAATCGGCAGGATTTATTTTCATGCACATTCGTCGGTTACTATTTCAAAAGTAATCTGCAGTATTTATTTTCTGCACATTCGTCGGTTACCATTTCAAAGGTAATCGGCAAGATTTATTTTCATGCTCATTCGTCGGTTACTATTTCAAAGCTAATCAGTAGGATTTATTTTCTGCACATTCGTCGGTTACCATTTCAAAGGTAATCGGTAGGATTTATTTTCATGCACATTCATCGGTTACTATTTTAAAGGTAATCGAGAAGATTTATTTTCAGCACATTCGTCGGTTACCATTTCAAAGGTAATCGGCAGGATTTATTTTCATGCACATTCGTTGGTTACTATTTCAAAGGTAATCGGCAAGATTTATTTTCGGCACATTCGTCCGTTACCATTTCGAAGGTAATCAGTAGGATTTATTTTCATGCGTAGTCGTCGGTTACTATTTCCAAGGTAATCGACAAGATTTATTTTCTTCACATTCGTCCGTTACCATTTCAAAGGTAATCAGCAGGATTTATTTTCTCGCATATTCGTCGATTACTATTTCAAAGGTAATCGGCAAGATTTAATTTCATGCATATTCGTCGGTTACCATTTCAAAGGTAATCGGCAGGTTTTATTTTCTTGCATATTCATCAGTTACTATTTCAAAGGTAATCGACAAGATTTATTTTCATGCACATTCGTCGGTTACCATTTCAAAGGTAATCGGCAAGATTTATTTTCATGCACATTCGTCGGTTACTATTTCAAAGGTAATCGGCATGATTTATTTTCTGCACATTCGTCGGTTACCATTTCAAAGGTAATCGGCAGGATTTATTTTCATGCACATTCGTCGGTTACTATTTCAAAGGTAATCGGCATGATTTATTTTCTGCACATTCGTCGGTTACTATTTCAAAAGTAATCTGGAGGATTTATTTTCATGCTCATTCGTCGGTTACCATTTCAAAGGTAATCGGCAGGATTTATTTTCATGCTCATTCGTCGGTTACTATTTCAAAGGTAATCGGCAGGATTTATTTTTTGCACATTCGTCGGTTACCATTTCAAAGGAAATCGACTAGATTTATTTTCTGCATATTCGTCGGTAACTATTTCAAAGGTAATCGGGGAGATTTTTTTCTACACATTTGTCGGTTACCATTTCAAAGGTAATCAGCAGGATTTATTTTCAGCACATTCGTCGGTTACCATTTCAAAGGTAATCGGCAGGATTTATTTTCATGCTCATTCGTCGGTTACTATTTCAAAGGTAATCGGCAGGATTTATTTTCTGCACATTCGTCAGTTACCATTTCAAAGGTAATCGGCAGGATTTATTTTCATGCATAGTCGTCAGTTACTATTTCAAAGGTAATCGGCAGGTTTTATTTTCTTGCATATTCGTCAGTTACTATTTCAAAGGTAATCGACAAGATTTATTTTCATGCACATTCGTCGGTTACCATTTCAAAGGTAATCGGCAGGATTTATTTTTATGCACATTCGTCGGTTACTATTTCAAAGGTAATCGGCATGATTTATTTTCTGCACATTCGTCGGTTACCATTTCAAAGGTAATCGGCAGGATTTATTTTCATGCACATTCGTCGGTTACTATTTCAAAAGTAATCTGCAGTATTTATTTTCTGCACATTCGTCGGTTACCATTTCAAAGGTAATCGGCAAGATTTATTTTCATGCTCATTCGTCGGTTACTATTTCAAAGCTAATCGGTAGGATTTATTTTCTGCACATTCGTCGGTTACCATTTCAAAGGTAATCGGTAGGATTTATTTTCATGCACATTCTTCGGTTACTATTTTAAAGGTAATCGACAAGATTTATTTTCAGCACATTCGTCGGTTACCATTTCAAAGGTAATCGACAGGATTTATTTTCATGCACATTCGTTGGTTACTATTTCAAAGGTAATCGACAAGATTTATTTTCGGCACATTCGTCGGTTACCATTTCAAAGGTAATCGGCAGGATTTATTTTTATGCACATTCGTCGGTTACTATTTCAAAGGTAATCGGCATGATTTATTTTCTGCACATTCGTCGGTTACCATTTCAAAGGTAATCGGCAGGATTTATTTTCATGCACATTCGTCGGTTACTATTTCAAAAGTAATCTGCAGTATTTATTTTCTGCACATTCGTCGGTTACCATTTCAAAGGTAATCGGCAAGATTTATTTTCATGCTCATTCGTCGGTTACTATTTCAAAGCTAATCGGTAGGATTTATTTTCTGCACATTCGTCGGTTACCATTTCAAAGGTAATCGGTAGGATTTATTTTCATGCACATTCATCGGTTACTATTTTAAAGGTAATCGACAAGATTTATTTTCAGCACATTCGTCGGTTACCATTTCAAAGGTAATCGGCAGGATTTATTTTCATGCACATTCGTTGGTTACTATTTCAAAGGTAATCGACAAGATTTATTTTCGGCACATTCGTCCGTTACCATTTCGAAGGTAATCAATAGGATTTATTTTCATGCGTAGTCGTCGGTTACTATTTCCAAGGTAATCGACAAGATTTATTTTCTTCACATTCGTCCGTTACCATTTCAAAGGTAATCAGCAGGATTTATTTTCTCGCATATTCGTCGATTACTATTTCAAAGGTAATCGGCAAGATTTAATTTCATGCATATTCGTCGGTTACCATTTCAAAGGTAATCGGCAGGTTTTATTTTCTTGCATATTCATCAGTTACTATTTCAAAGGTAATCGACAAGATTTATTTTCATGCACATTCGTCGGTTACCATTTCAAAGGTAATCGGCAAGATTTATTTTCATGCACATTCGTCGGTTACTATTTCAAAGGTAATCGGCATGATTTATTTTCTGCACATTCGTCGGTTACCATTTCAAAGGTAATCGGCAGGATTTATTTTCATGCACATTCGTCGGTTACTATTTCAAAGGTAATCGGCATGATTTATTTTCTGCACATTCGTCGGTTACTATTTCAAAAGTAATCTGGAGGATTTATTTTCATGCTCATTCGTCGGTTACCATTTCAAAGGTAATCGGCAGGATTTATTTTCATGCTCATTCGTCGGTTACTATTTCAAAGGTAATCGGCAGGATTTATTTTTTGCACATTCGTCGGTTACCATTTCAAAGGAAATCGACTAGATTTATTTTCTGCATATTCGTCGGTAACTATTTCAAAGGTAATCGGGGAGATTTTTTTCTACACATTTGTCGGTTACCATTTCAAAGGTAATCAGCAGGATTTATTTTCAGCACATTCGTCGGTTACCATTTCAAAGGTAATCGGCAGGATTTATTTTCATGCTCATTCGTCGGTTACTATTTCAAAGGTAATCGGCAGGATTTATTTTCTGCACATTCGTCAGTTACCATTTCAAAGGTAATCGGCAGGATTTATTTTCATGCATAGTCGTCAGTTACTATTTCAAAGGTAATCGGCAGGTTTTATTTTCTTGCATATTCGTCAGTTACTATTTCAAAGGTAATCGACAAGATTTATTTTCATGCACATTCGTCGGTTACCATTTCAAAGGTAATCGGCAGGATTTATTTTTATGCACATTCGTCGGTTACTATTTCAAAGGTAATCGGCATGATTTATTTTCTGCACATTCGTCGGTTACCATTTCAAAGGTAATCGGCAGGATTTATTTTCATGCACATTCGTCGGTTACTATTTCAAAAGTAATCTGCAGTATTTATTTTCTGCACATTCGTCGGTTACCATTTCAAAGGTAATCGGCAAGATTTATTTTCATGCTCATTCGTCGGTTACTATTTCAAAGCTAATCGGTAGGATTTATTTTCTGCACATTCGTCGGTTACCATTTCAAAGGTAATCGGTAGGATTTATTTTCATGCACATTCTTCGGTTACTATTTTAAAGGTAATCGACAAGATTTATTTTCAGCACATTCGTCGGTTACCATTTCAAAGGTAATCGACAGGATTTATTTTCATGCACATTCGTTGGTTACTATTTCAAAGGTAATCGACAAGATTTATTTTCGGCACATTCGTCCGTTACCATTTCGAAGGTAATCAGTAGGATTTATTTTCATGCGTAGTCGTCGGTTACTATTTCCAAGGTAATCGACAAGATTTATTTTCTTCACATTCGTCCGTTACCATTTCAAAGGTAATCAGCAGGATTTATTTTCTCGCATATTCGTCGATTACTATTTCAAAGGTAATCAGCAAGATTTAATTTCATGCACATTCGTCGGTTACCATTTCAAAGGTAATCGACAGGTTTTATTTTCTTGCATATTCATCATTTACTATTTCAAAGGTAATCGACAAGATTTATTTTCATGCACATTCGTCGGTTACCATTTCAAAGGTAATCGGCAAGATTTATTTTCATGCACATTCGTCGGTTACTATTTCAAAGGTAATCGGCATGATTTATTTTCTGCACATTCGTCGGTTACCATTTCAAAGGTAATCGGCAGGATTTATTTTCATGCACATTCGTCGGTTACTATTTCAAAGGTAATCGGCATGATTTATTTTCTGCACATTCGTCGGTTACTATTTCAAAAGTAATCTGGAGGATTTATTTTCATGCTCATTCGTCGGTTACCATTTCAAAGGTAATCGGCAGGATTTATTTTCATGCTCATTCGTCGGTTACTATTTCAAAGGTAATCGGCAGGATTTATTTTTTGCACATTCGTCGGTTACCATTTCAAAGGAAATCGACTAGATTTATTTTCTGCATATTCGTCGGTAACTATTTCAAAGGTAATCGGGGAGATTTTTTTCTACACATTTGTCGGTTACCATTTCAAAGGTAATCAGCAGGATTTATTTTCAGCACATTCGTCGGTTACCATTTCAAAGGTAATCGGCAGGATTTATTTTCATGCTCATTCGTCGGTTACTATTTCAAAGGTAATCGGCAGGATTTATTTTCTGCACATTCGTCAGTTACCATTTCAAAGGTAATCGGCAGGATTTATTTTCATGCATAGTCGTCAGTTACTATTTCAAAGGTAATCGGCAGGTTTTATTTTCTTGCATATTCGTCAGTTACTATTTCAAAGGTAATCGACAAGATTTATTTTCATGCACATTCGTCGGTTACCATTTCAAAGGTAATCGGCAGGATTTATTTTTATGCACATTCGTCGGTTACTATTTCAAAGGTAATCGGCATGATTTATTTTCTGCACATTCGTCGGTTACCATTTCAAAGGTAATCGGCAGGATTTATTTTCATGCACATTCGTCGGTTACTATTTCAAAAGTAA
Source organism: Medicago lupulina (assembly GCA_958299785.1). Classification (NCBI taxonomy): domain Eukaryota; kingdom Viridiplantae; phylum Streptophyta; class Magnoliopsida; order Fabales; family Fabaceae; genus Medicago; species Medicago lupulina. The sequence goes on from OY283142.1 coordinate 34,945,547, forward strand.
TCTACAGTATTTATTTTCTGCACATTCGTCGGTTACCATTTCAAAGGTAATCGGCAAGATTTATTTTCATGCTCATTCGTCGGTTACTATTTCAAAGCTAATCGGTAGGATTTATTTTCTGCACATTCGTCGGTTACCATTTCAAAGGTAATCGGTAGGATTTATTTTCATGCACATTCTTCGGTTACTATTTTAAAGGTAATCGACAAGATTTATTTTCAGCACATTCGTCGGTTACCATTTCAAAGGTAATCGACAGGATTTATTTTCATGGACATTCGTTGGTTACTATTTCAAAGGTAATCGACAAGATTTATTTTCGGCACATTCGTCCGTTACCATTTCGAAGGTAATCAGTAGGATTTATTTTCATGCGTAGTCGTCGGTTACTATTTCCAAGGTAATCGACAAGATTTATTTTCTTCACATTCGTCCGTTACCATTTCAAAGGTAATCAGCAGGATTTATTTTCTCGCATATTCGTCGATTACTATTTCAAAGGTAATCGGCAAGATTTAATTTCATGCACATTCGTCGGTTACCATTTCAAAGGTAATCGACAGGTTTTATTTTCTTGCATATTCATCATTTACTATTTCAAAGGTAATCGACAAGATTTATTTTCATGCACATTCGTCGGTTACCATTTCAAAGGTAATCGGCAAGATTTATTTTCATGCACATTCCTCGGTTACTATTTCAAAGGTAATCGGCATGATTTATTTTCTGCACATTCGTCGGTTACCATTTCAAAGGTAATCGGCAGGATTTATTTTCATGCACATTCGTCGGTTACTATTTCAAAGGTAATCGGCATGATTTATTTTCTGCACATTCGTCGGTTACTATTTCAAAAGTAATCTGGAGGATTTATTTTCATGCTCATTCGTCGGTTACCATTTCAAAGGTAATCGGCAGGATTTATTTTCATGCTCATTCGTCGGTTACTATTTCAAAGGTAATCGGCAGGATTTATTTTTTGCACATTTGTGGGTTACCATTTCAAAAGTAATCGGCAGGATTTATTTTCATGCATAGTCGTCAGTTACTATTTCAAAGGTAATCGGCAGGTTTTATTTTCTTGCATATTCGTCAGTTACTATTTCAAAGGTAATCGACAAGATTTATTTTCATGCACATTCGTCGGTTACCATTTCAAAGGTAATCGGCAGGATTTATTTTTATGCACATTCGTCGGTTACTATTTCAAAGGTAATCGGCATGATTTATTTTCTGCACATTCGTCGGTTACCATTTCAAAGGTAATCGGCAGGATTTATTTTCATGCACATTCGTCGGTTAATATTTCAAAAGTAATCTGCAGTATTTATTTTCTGCACATTCGTCGGTTACCATTTCAAAGGTAATCGGCAAGATTTATTTTCATGCACATTCGTCGGTTACTATTTCAAAGGTAATCGGCAGGATTTATTTTCATGCTCATTCGTTGGTTACTATTTCAAAGGTAATCGGCAGGATTTATTTTCTGCACATTCGTCAGTTACCATTTCAAAGGTAATCGGCAGGATTTATTTTCATGCATAGTCGTCAGTTACTATTTCAAAGGTAATCGGCAGGTTTTATTTTCTTGCATATTCGTCAGTTACTATTTCAAAGGTAATCGACAAGATTTATTTTCATGCACATTCGTCGGTTACCATTTCAAAGGTAATCGGCAAGATTTATTTTCATGCTCATTCCTCGGTTACTATTTCAAAGGTAATCGACAGGATTTATATTTTGCACATTCGTCGGTTACCATTTCAAAGTTAATCGGCAGGATTTATTTTCATGCACATTCGTCGGATACTATTTCAAAGGAAATCGACTAGATTTATTTTCTGCATATTCGTCGGTAACTATTTCAAAGGTAATCGGCGAGATTTTTTTTCTGCACATTTGTCGGTTACCATTTCAAAGGTAATCAGCAGGATTTATTTTCAGCACATTCGTCGGTTACCATTTCAAAGGTAATCGGCAGGATTTATTTTCATGCTCATTCCTCGGTTACTATTTCAAAGGTAATCGGCAGGATTTATTTTCTGCACATTCGTCTGTTACCATTTCAAAGGTAATCGGCAGGATTTATTTTCATGCACATTCGTAGGATACTATTTCAAAGGTAATCGACAAGATTTATTTTCAGCACATTCGTCGGTTACCATTTCAAAGGTAATCGGCAAGATTTATTTTCATGCACATTCGTCGGTTACTATTTCAAAGGTAATCGGCAGGATTTATTTTCATGCTCATTCGTTGGTTACTATTTCAAAGGTAATCGGCAGGATTTATTTTCTGCACATTCGTCAGTTACCATTTCAAAGGTAATCGGCAGGATTTATTTTCATGCATAGTCGTCAGTTACTATTTCAAAGGTAATCGGCAGGTTTTATTTTCTTGCATATTCGTCAGTTACTATTTCAAAGGTAATCGACAAGATTTATTTTCATGCACATTCGTCGGTTACCATTTCAAAGGTAATCGGCAGGATTTATTTTTATGCACATTCGTCGGTTACTATTTCAAAGGTAATCGGCATGATTTATTTTCTGCACATTCGTCGGTTACCATTTCAAAGGTAATCGGCAGGATTTATTTTCATGCACATTCGTCGGTTAATATTTCAAAAGTAATCTGCAGTATTTATTTTCTGCACATTCGTCGGTTACCATTTCAAAGGTAATCGGCAAGATTTATTTTCATGCACATTCGTCGGTTACTATTTCAAAGGTAATCGGCATGATTTATTTTCTGCACATTCGTCGGTTACCATTTCAAAGGTAATCGGCAGGATTTATTTTCATGCACATTCGTCGGTTACTATTTCAAAGGTAATCGGCATGATTTATTTTCTGCACATTCGTCGGTTACTATTTCAAAAGTAATCTGGAGGATTTATTTTCATGCTCATTCGTCGGTTACCATTTCAAAGGTAATCGGCAGGATTTATTTTCATGCTCATTCGTCGGTTACTATTTCAAAGGTAATCGGCAGGATTTATTTTTTGCACATTTGTGGGTTACCATTTCAAAGGAAATCGACTAGATTTATTTTCTGCATATTCGTCGGTAACTATTTCAAAGGTAATCGGCGAGATTTTTTTTCTGCACATTTGTCGGTTACCATTTCAAAGGTAATCAGCAGGATTTATTTTCAGCACATTCGTCGGTTACCATTTCAAAGGTAATCGGCAGGATTTATTTTCATGCTCATTCGTTGGTTACTATTTCAAAGGTAATCGGCAGGATTTATTTTCTGCACATTCGTCAGTTACCATTTCAAAAGTAATCGGCAGGATTTATTTTCATGCATAGTCGTCAGTTACTATTTCAAAGGTAATCGGCAGGTTTTATTTTCTTGCATATTCGTCAGTTACTATTTCAAAGGTAATCGACAAGATTTATTTTCATGCACATTCGTCGGTTACCATTTCAAAGGTAATCGGCAGGATTTATTTTTATGCACATTCGTCGGTTACTATTTCAAAGGTAATCGGCATGATTTATTTTCTGCACATTCGTCGGTTACCATTTCAAAGGTAATCGGCAGGATTTATTTTCAGGCACATTCGTCGGTTAATATTTCAAAAGTAATCTGCAGTATTTATTTTCTGCACATTCGTCGGTTACCATTTCAAAGGTAATCGGCAAGATTTATTTTCATGCTCATTCCTCGGTTACTATTTCAAAGGTACTCGACAGGATTTATATTTTGCACATTCGTCGGTTACCATTTCAAAGTTAATCGGCAGGATTTATTTTCATGCACATTCGTCGGATACTATTTCAAAGGAAATCGACTAGATTTATTTTCTGCATATTCGTCGGTAACTATTTCAAAGGTAATCGGCGAGATTTTTTTTCTGCACATTTGTCGGTTACCATTTCAAAGGTAATCAGCAGGATTTATTTTCAGCACATTCGTCGGTTACCATTTCAAAGGTAATCGGCAGGATTTATTTTCATGCTCATTCCTCGGTTACTATTTCAAAGGTAATCGGCAGGATTTATTTTCTGCACATTCGTCTGTTACCATTTCAAAGGTAATCGGCAGGATTTATTTTCATGCACATTCGTAGGATACTATTTCAAAGGTAATCGACAAGATTTATTTTCAGCACATTCGTCGGTTACCATTTCAAAGGTAATCGGCAGGATTTATTTTCATGCACATTCGTCGGTTACTATTTCAAAGGTAATCGGCAGGATTTATTTTCATGCTCATTCGTTGGTTACTATTTCAAAGGTAATCGGCAGGATTTATTTTCTGCACATTCGTCAGTTACCATTTCAAAGGTAATCGGCAGGATTTATTTTCATGCATAGTCGTCAGTTACTATTTCAAAGGTAATCGGCAGGTTTTATTTTCTTGCATATTCGTCAGTTACTATTTCAAAGGTAATCGACAAGATTTATTTTCATGCACATTCGTCGGTTACCATTTCAAAGGTAATCGGCAGGATTTATTTTTATGCACATTCGTCGGTTACTATTTCAAAGGTAATCGGCATGATTTATTTTCTGCACATTCGTCGGTTACCATTTCAAAGGTAATCGGCAGGATTTATTTTCATGCACATTCGTCGGTTAATATTTCAAAAGTAATCTGCAGTATTTATTTTCTGCACATTCGTCGGTTACCATTTCAAAGGTAATCGGCAAGATTTATTTTCATGCACATTCGTCGGTTACTATTTCAAAGGTAATCGGCATGATTTATTTTCTGCACATTCGTCGGTTACCATTTCAAAGGTAATCGGCAGGATTTATTTTCATGCACATTCGTCGGTTACTATTTCAAAGGTAATCGGCATGATTTATTTTCTGCACATTCGTCGGTTACTATTTCAAAAGTAATCTGGAGGATTTATTTTCATGCTCATTCGTCGGTTACCATTTCAAAGGTAATCGGCAGGATTTATTTTCATGCTCATTCGTCGGTTACTATTTCAAAGGTAATCGGCAGGATTTATTTTTTGCACATTTGTGGGTTACCATTTCAAAGGAAATCGACTAGATTTATTTTCTGCATATTCGTCGGTAACTATTTCAAAGGTAATCGGCGAGATTTTTTTTCTGCACATTTGTCGGTTACCATTTCAAAGGTAATCAGCAGGATTTATTTTCAGCACATTCGTCGGTTACCATTTCAAAGGTAATCGGCAGGATTTATTTTCATGCTCATTCGTTGGTTACTATTTCAAAGGTAATCGGCAGGATTTATTTTCTGCACATTCGTCAGTTACCATTTCAAAAGTAATCGGCAGGATTTATTTTCATGCATAGTCGTCAGTTACTATTTCAAAGGTAATCGGCAGGTTTTATTTTCTTGCATATTCGTCAGTTACTATTTCAAAGGTAATCGACAAGATTTATTTTCATGCACATTCGTCGGTTACCATTTCAAAGGTAATCGGCAGGATTTATTTTTATGCACATTCGTCGGTTACTATTTCAAAGGTAATCGGCATGATTTATTTTCTGCACATTCGTCGGTTACCATTTCAAAGGTAATCGGCAGGATTTATTTTCATGCACATTCGTCGGTTAATATTTCAAAAGTAATCTGCAGTATTTATTTTCTGCACATTCGTCGGTTACCATTTCAAAGGTAATCGGCAAGATTTATTTTCATGCTCATTCCTCGGTTACTATTTCAAAGGTAATCGACAGGATTTATATTTTGCACATTCGTCGGTTACCATTTCAAAGTTAATCGGCAGGATTTATTTTCATGCACATTCGTCGGATACTATTTCAAAGGAAATCGACTAGATTTATTTTCTGCATATTCGTCGGTAACTATTTCAAAGGTAATCGGCGAGATTTTTTTTCTGCACATTTGTCGGTTACCATTTCAAAGGTAATCAGCAGGATTTATTTTCAGCACATTCGTCGGTTACCATTTCAAAGGTAATCGGCAGGATTTATTTTCATGCTCATTCCTCGGTTACTATTTCAAAGGTAATCAGCAGGATTTATTTTCTGCACATTCGTCTGTTACCATTTCAAAGGTAATCGGCAGGATTTATTTTCATGCACATTCGTAGGATACTATTTCAAAGGTAATCGACAAGATTTATTTTCAGCACATTCGTCGGTTACCATTTCAAAGGTAATCGGCAGGATTTATTTTCATGCACATTCGTCGGTTACTATTTCAAAGGTAATCGGCAGGATTTATTTTCATGCTCATTCGTTGGTTACTATTTCAAAGGTAATCGGCAGGATTTATTTTCTGCACATTCGTCAGTTACCATTTCAAAGGTAATCGGCAGGATTTATTTTCATGCATAGTCGTCAGTTACTATTTCAAAGGTAATCGGCAGGTTTTATTTTCTTGCATATTCGTCAGTTACTATTTCAAAGGTAATCGACAAGATTTATTTTCATGCACATTCGTCGGTTACCATTTCAAAGGTAATCGGCAGGATTTATTTTTATGCACATTCGTCGGTTACTAATTCAAAGGTAATCGGCATGATTTATTTTCTGCACATTCGTCGGTTACCATTTCAAAGGTAATCGGCAGGATTTATTTTCATGCACATTCGTCGGTTAATATTTCAAAAGTAATCTGCAGTATTTATTTTCTGCACATTCGTCGGTTACCATTTCAAAGGTAATCGGCAAGATTTATTTTCATGCACATTCGTCGGTTACTATTTCAAAGGTAATCGGCATGATTTATTTTCTGCACATTCGTCGGTTACCATTTCAAAGGTAATCGGCAGGATTTATTTTCATGCACATTCGTCGGTTACTATTTCAAAGGTAATCGGCATGATTTATTTTCTGCACATTCGTCGGTTACTATTTCAAAAGTAATCTGGAGGATTTATTTTCATGCTCATTCGTCGGTTACCATTTCAAAGGTAATCGGCAGGATTTATTTTCATGCACATTCGTCGGTTAATATTTCAAAAGTAATCTGCAGTATTTATTTTCTGCACATTCGTCGGTTACCATTTCAAAGGTAATCGGCAAGATTTATTTTCATGCTCATTCCTCCTTTACTATTTCAAAGGTAATCGACAGGATTTATATTTTGCACATTCGTCGGTTACCATTTCAAAGTTAATCGGCAGGATTTATTTTCATGCACATTCGTCGGATACTATTTCAAAGGAAATCGACTAGATTTATTTTCTGCATATTCGTCGGTAACTATTTCAAAGGTAATCGGCGAGATTTTTTTTCTGCACATTTGTCGGTTACCATTTCAAAGGTAATCAGCAGGATTTATTTTCAGCACATTCGTCGGTTACCATTTCAAAGGTAATCGGCAGGATTTATTTTCATGCTCATTCCTCGGTTACTATTTCAAAGGTAATCGGCACGATTTATTTTCTGCACATTCGTCTGTTACCATTTCATAGGTAATCGGCAGGATTTATTTTCATGCACATTCGTAGGATACTATTTCAAAGGTAATCGACAAGATTTATTTTCAGCACATTCGTCGGTTACCATTTCAAAGGTAATCGGCAGGATTTATTTTCATGCACATTCGTCGGTTACTATTTCAAAGGTAATCGGCAGGATTTATTTTCATGCTCATTCGTTGGTTACTATTTCAAAGGTAATCGGCAGGATTTATTTTCTGCACATTCGTCAGTTACCATTTCAAAGGTAATCGGCAGGATTTATTTTCATGCATAGTCGTCAGTTACTATTTCAAAGGTAATCGGCAGGTTTTATTTTCTTGCATATTCGTCAGTTACTATTTCAAAGGTAATCGACAAGATTTGTTTTCATGCACATTCGTCGGTTACCATTTCAAAGGTAATCGGCAGGATTTATTTTTATGCACATTCGTCGGTTACTATTTCAAAGGTAATCGGCATGATTTATTTTCTGCACATTCGTCGGTTACCATTTCAAAGGTAATCGGCAGGATTTATTTTCATGCACATTCGTCGGTTAATATTTCAAAAGTAATCTGCGGTATTTATTTTCTGCACATTCGTCGGTTACCATTTCAAAGGTAATCGGCAAGATTTATTTTCATGCACATTCGTCGGTTACTATTTCAAAGGTAATCGGCATGATTTATTTTCTGCACATTCGTCGGTTACCATTTCAAAGGTAATCGGCAGGATTTATTTTCATGCACATTCGTCGGTTACTATTTCAAAGGTAATCGGCATGATTTATTTTCTGCACATTCGTCGGTTACTATTTCAAAAGTAATCTGGAGGATTTATTTTCATGCTCATTCGTCGGTTACCATTTCAAAGGTAATCGGCAGGATTTATTTTCATGCTCATTCGTCGGTTACTATTTCAAAGGTAATCGGCAGGATTTATTTTTTGCACATTTGTGGGTTACCATTTCAAAGGAAATCGACTAGATTTATTTTCTGCATATTCGTCGGTAACTATTTCAAAGGTAATCGGCGAGATTTTTTTTCTGCACATTTGTCGGTTACCATTTCAAAGGTAATCAACAGGATTTATTTTCAGCACATTCGTCGGTTACCATTTCAAAGGTAATCGGCAGGATTTATTTTCATGCTCATTCGTTGGTTACTATTTCAAAGGTAATCGGCAGGATTTATTTTCTGCACATTCGTCAGTTACCATTTCAAAAGTAATCGGCAGGATTTATTTTCATGCATAGTCGTCAGTTACTATTTCAAAGGTAATCGGCAGGTTTTATTTTCTTGCATATTCGTCAGTTACTATTTCAAAGGTAATCGACAAGATTTATTTTCATGCACATTCGTCGGTTACCATTTCAAAGGTAATCGGCAGGATTTATTTTTATGCACATTCGTCGGTTACTATTTCAAAGGTAATCGGCATGATTTATTTTCTGCACATTCGTCGGTTACCATTTCAAAGGTAATCGGCAGGATTTATTTTCATGCACATTCGTCGGTTAATATTTCAAAAGTAATCTGCAGTATTTATTTTCTGCACATTCGTCGGTTACCATTTCAAAGGTAATCGGCAAGATTTATTTTCATGCTCATTCCTCCGTTACTATTTCAAAGGTAATCGACAGGATTTATATTTTGCACATTCGTCGGTTACCATTTCAAAGTTAATCGGCAGGATTTATTTTCATGCACATTCGTCGGATACTATTTCAAAGGAAATCGACTAGATTTATTTTCTGCATATTCGTCGGTAACTATTTCAAAGGTAATCGGCGAGATTTTTTTTCTGCACATTTGTCGGTTACCATTTCAAAGGTAATCAGCAGGATTTATTTTCAGCACATTCGTCGGTTACCATTTCAAAGGTAATCGGCAGGATTTATTTTCATGCTCATTCCTCGGTTACTATTTCAAAGGTAATCGGCACGATTTATTTTCTGCACATTCGTCTGTTACCATTTCAAAGGTAATCGGCAGGATTTATTTTCATGCACATTCGTAGGATACTATTTCAAAGGTAATCGACAAGATTTATTTTCAGCACATTCGTCGGTTACCATTTCAAAGGTAATCGGCAGGATTTATTTTCATGCACATTCGTCGGTTACTATTTCAAAGGTAATCGGCAGGATTTATTTTCATGCTCATTCGTTGGTTACTATTTCAAAGGTAATCGGCAGGATTTATTTTCATGCACATTCGTCGGTTACCATTTCAAAGGTAATCGGCAGGATTTATTTTCATGCACATTCGTCGGTTACTATTTCAAAGGTAATCGGCAGGATTTATTTTCATGCACATTCGTCAGTTACCATTTCAAAGGTAATCGGCAGGATTTATTTTCATGCATAGTCGTCAGTTACTATTTCAAAGGTAATCGGCAGGTTTTATTTTCTTGCATATTCGTCAGTTACTATTTCAAAGGTAATCGACAAGATTTATTTTCATGCACATTCGTCGGTTACCATTTCAAAGGTAATCGGCAGGATTTATTTTTATGCACATTCGTCGGTTACTATTTCAAAGGTAATCGGCATGATTTATTTTCTGCACATTCGTCGGTTACCATTTCAAAGGTAATCGGCAGGATTTATTTTCATGCACATTCGTCGGTTAATATTTCAAAAGTAATCTGCAGTATTTATTTTCTGCACATTCGTCGGTTACCATTTCAAAGGTAATCGGCAAGATTTATTTTCATGCACATTCGTCGGTTACTATTTCAAAGGTAATCGGCATGATTTATTTTCTGCACATTCGTCGGTTACCATTTCAAAGGTAATCGGCAGGATTTATTTTCATGCACATTCGTCGGTTACTATTTCAAAGGTAATCGGCATGATTTATTTTCTGCACATTCGTCGGTTACTATTTCAAAAGTAATCTGGAGGATTTATTTTCATGCTCATTCGTCGGTTACCATTTCAAAGGTAATCGGCAGGATTTATTTTCATGCTCATTCGTCGGTTACTATTTCAAAGGTAATCGGCAGGATTTATTTTTTGCACATTTGTGGGTTACCATTTCAAAGGAAATCGACTAGATTTATTTTCTGCATATTCGTCGGTAACTATTTCAAAGGTAATCGGCGAGATTTTTTTTCTGCACATTTGTCGGTTACCATTTCAAAGGTAATCAACAGGATTTATTTTCAGCACATTCGTCGGTTACCATTTCAAAGGTAATCGGCAGGATTTATTTTCATGCTCATTCGTTGGTTACTATTTCAAAGGTAATCGGCAGGATTTATTTTCTGCACATTCGTCAGTTACCATTTCAAAAGTAATCGGCAGGATTTATTTTCATGCATAGTCGTCAGTTACTATTTCAAAGGTAATCGGCAGGTTTTATTTTCTTGCATATTCGTCAGTTACTATTTCAAAGGTAATCGACAAGATTTATTTTCATGCACATTCGTCGGTTACCATTTCAAAGGTAATCGGCAGGATTTATTTTTATGCACATTCGTCGGTTACTATTTCAAAGGTAATCGGCATGATTTATTTTCTGCACATTCGTCGGTTACCATTTCAAAGGTAATCGGCATGATTTATTTTCATGCACATTCGTCGGTTAATATTTCAAAAGTAATCTGCAGTATTTATTTTCTGCACATTCGTCGGTTACCATTTCAAAGGTAATCGGCAAGATTTATTTTCATGCTCATTCCTCCGTTACTATTTCAAAGGTAATCGACAGGATTTATATTTTGCACATTCGTCGGTTACCATTTCAAAGTTAATCGGCAGGATTTATTTTCATGCACATTCGTCGGATACTATTTCAAAGGAAATCGACTAGATTTATTTTCTGCATATTCGTCGGTAACTATTTCAAAGGTAATCGGCGAGATTTTTTTTCTGCACATTTGTCGGTTACCATTTCAAAGGTAATCAGCAGGATTTATTTTCAGCACATTCGTCGGTTACCATTTCAAAGGTAATCGGCAGGATTTATTTTCATGCTCATTCCTCGGTTACTATTTCAAAGGTAATCGGCAGGATTTATTTTCTGCACATTCGTCTGTTACCATTTCAAAGGTAATCGGCAGGATTTATTTTCATGCACATTCGTAGGATACTATTTCAAAGGTAATCGGCATGATTTATTTTCTGCACATTCGTCGGTTACCATTTCAAAGGTAATCGGCAGGATTTATTTTCATGCACATTCGTCGGTTAATATTTCAAAAGTAATCTGCAGTATTTATTTTCTGCACATTCGTCGGTTACCATTTCAAAGGTAATCGGCAAGATTTATTTTCATGCTCATTCCTCCGTTACTATTTCAAAGGTAATCGACAGGATTTATATTTTGCACATTCGTCGGTTACCATTTCAAAGTTAATCGGCAGGATTTATTTTCATGCACATTCGTCGGATACTATTTCAAAGGAAATCGACTAGATTTATTTTCTGCATATTCGTCGGTAACTATTTCAAAGGTAATCGGCGAGATTTTTTTTCTGCACATTTGTCGGTTACCATTTCAAAGGTAATCAGCAGGATTTATTTTCAGCACATTCGTCGGTTACCATTTCAAAGGTAATCGGCAGGATTTATTTTCATGCTCATTCCTCGGTTACTATTTCAAAGGTAATCGGCACGATTTATTTTCTGCACATTCGTCTGTTACCATTTCAAAGGTAATCGGCAGGATTTATTTTCATGCACATTCGTAGGATACTATTTCAAAGGTAATCGACAAGATTTATTTTCAGCACATTCGTCGGTTACCATTTCAAAGGTAATCGGCAGGATTTATTTTCATGCACATTCGTCGGTTACTATTTCAAAGGTAATCGGCAGGATTTATTTTCATGCTCATTCGTTGGTTACTATTTCAAAGGTAATCGGCAGGATTTATTTTCTGCACATTCGTCAGTTACCATTTCAAAGGTAATCGGCAGGATTTATTTTCATGCATAGTCGTCAGTTACTATTTCAAAGGTAATCGGCAGGTTTTATTTTCTTGCATATTCGTCAGTTACTATTTCAAAGGTAATCGACAAGATTTATTTTCATGCACATTCGTCGGTTACCATTTCAAAGGTAATCGGCAGGATTTATTTTTATGCACATTCGTCGGTTACTATTTCAAAGGTAATCGGCATGATTTATTTTCTGCACATTCGTCGGTTACCATTTCAAAGGTAATCGGCAGGATTTATTTTCATGCACATTCGTCGGTTAATATTTCAAAAGTAATCTGCAGTATTTATTTTCTGCACATTCGTCGGTTACCATTTCAAAGGTAATCGGCAAGATTTATTTTCATGCACATTCGTCGGTTACTATTTCAAAGGTAATCGGCATGATTTATTTTCTGCACATTCGTCGGTTACCATTTCAAAGGTAATCGGCAGGATTTATTTTCATGCACATTCGTCGGTTACTATTTCAAAGGTAATCGGCATGATTTATTTTCTGCACATTCGTCGGTTACTATTTCAAAAGTAATCTGGAGGATTTATTTTCATGCTCATTCGTCGGTTACCATTTCAAAGGTAATCGGCAGGATTTATTTTTATGCACATTCGTCGGTTACTATTTCAAAGGTAATCGGCATGATTTATTTTCTGCACATTCGTCGGTTACCATTTCAAAGGTAATCGGCAGGATTTATTTTCATGCACATTCGTCGGTTAATATTTCAAAAGTAATCTGCAGTATTTATTTTCTGCACATTCGTCGGTTACCATTTCAAAGGTAATCGGCAAGATTTATTTTCATGCACATTCGTCGGTTACTATTTCAAAGGTAATCGGCATGATTTATTTTCTGCACATTCGTCGGTTACCATTTCAAAGGTAATCGGCAGGATTTATTTTCATGCACATTCGTCGGTTACTATTTCAAAGGTAATCGGCATGATTTATTTTCTGCACATTCGTCGGTTACTATTTCAAAAGTAATCTGGAGGATTTATTTTCATGCTCATTCGTCGGTTACCATTTCAAAGGTAATCGGCAGGATTTATTTTCATGCTCATTCGTCGGTTACTATTTCAAAGGTAATCGGCAGGATTTATTTTTTGCACATTTGTGGGTTACCATTTCAAAGGAAATCGACTAGATTTATTTTCTGCATATTCGTCGGTAACTATTTCAAAGGTAATCGGCGAGATTTTTTTTCTGCACATTTGTCGGTTACCATTTCAAAGGTAATCAACAGGATTTATTTTCAGCACATTCGTCGGTTACCATTTCAAAGGTAATCGGCAGGATTTATTTTCATGCTCATTCGTTGGTTACTATTTCAAAGGTAATCGGCAGGATTTATTTTCTGCACATTCGTCAGTTACCATTTCAAAAGTAATCGGCAGGATTTATTTTCATGCATAGTCGTCAGTTACTATTTCAAAGGTAATCGGCAGGTTTTATTTTCTTGCATATTCGTCAGTTACTATTTCAAAGGTAATCGACAAGATTTATTTTCATGCACATTCGTCGGTTACCATTTCAAAGGTAATCGGCAGGATTTATTTTTATGCACATTCGTCGGTTACTATTTCAAAGGTAATCGGCATGATTTATTTTCTGCACATTCGTCGGTTACCATTTCAAAGGTAATCGGCATGATTTATTTTCATGCACATTCGTCGGTTAATATTTCAAAAGTAATCTGCAGTATTTATTTTCTGCACATTCGTCGGTTACCATTTCAAAGGTAATCGGCAAGATTTATTTTCATGCTCATTCCTCCGTTACTATTTCAAAGGTAATCGACAGGATTTATATTTTGCACATTCGTCGGTTACCATTTCAAAGTTAATCGGCAGGATTTATTTTCATGCACATTCGTCGGATACTATTTCAAAGGAAATCGACTAGATTTATTTTCTGCATATTCGTCGGTAACTATTTCAAAGGTAATCGGCGAGATTTTTTTTCTGCACATTTGTCGGTTACCATTTCAAAGGTAATCAGCAGGATTTATTTTCAGCACATTCGTCGGTTACCATTTCAAAGGTAATCGGCAGGATTTATTTTCATGCTCATTCCTCGGTTACTATTTCAAAGGTAATCGGCAGGATTTATTTTCTGCACATTCGTCTGTTACCATTTCAAAGGTAATCGGCAGGATTTATTTTCATGCACATTCGTAGGATACTATTTCAAAGGTAATCGACAAGATTTATTTTCAGCACATTCGTCGGTTACCATTTCAAAGGTAATCGGCAGGATTTATTTTCATGCACATTCGTCGGTTACTATTTCAAAGGTAATCGGCAGGATTTATTTTCATGCTCATTCGTTGGTTACTATTTCAAAGGTAATCGGCAGGATTTATTTTCTGCACATTCGTCAGTTACCATTTGAAAGGTAATCGGCAGGATTTATTTTCATGCATAGTCGTCAGTTACTATTTCAAAGGTAATCGGCAGGTTTTATTTTCTTGCATATTCGTCAGTTACTATTTCAAAGGTAATCGACAAGATTTATTTTCATGCACATTCGTCGGTTACCATTTCAAAGGTAATCGGCAGGATTTATTTTTATGCACATTCGTCGGTTACTATTTCAAAGGTAATCGGCATGATTTATTTTCTGCACATTCGTCGGTTACCATTTCAAAGGTAATCGGCAGGATTTATTTTCATGCACATTCGTCGGTTAATATTTCAAAAGTAATCTGCAGTATTTATTTTCTGCACATTCGTCGGTTACCATTTCAAAGGTAATCGGCAAGATTTATTTTCATGCTCATTCGTCGGTTACTATTTCAAAGGTAATCGACAGGATTTATATTTTGCACATTCGTCGGTTACCATTTCAAAGTTAATCGGCAGGATTTATTTTCATGCACATTCGTCGGATACTATTTCAAAGGAAATCGACTAGATTTATTTTCTGCATATTCGTCGGTAACTATTTCAAAGGTAATCGGCGAGATTTTTTTTCTGCACATTTGTCGGTTACCATTTCAAAGGTAATCAGCAGGATTTATTTTCAGCACATTCGTCGGTTACCATTTCAAAGGTAATCGGCAGGATTTATTTTCATGCTCATTCCTCGGTTACTATTTCAAAGGTAATCGGCAGGATTTATTTTCTGCACATTCGTCTGTTACCATTTCAAAGGTAATCGGCAGGATTTATTTTCATGCACATTCGTCGGATACTATTTCAAAGGTAATCGACAAGATTTATTTTCAGCACATTCGTCGGTTACCATTTCAAAGGTAATCGGCAGGATTTATTTTCATGCACATTCGTCGGTTACTATTTCAAAGGTAATCGGCAGGATTTATATTCTGCACATTCGTCGGTTACCATTTCAAAGGTAATCGGCAAGATTTATTTTCATGCTCATTCGTCGGTTACTATTTCAAAGCTAATCGGTAGGATTTATTTTCTGCACATTCGTCGGTTACCATTTCAAAGGTAATCGGTAGGATTTATTTTCATGCACATTCATCGGTTACTATTTTAAAGGTAATCGACAAGATTTATTTTCAGCACATTCGTCGGTTACCATTTCAAAGGTAATCGACAGGATTTATTTTCATGCACATTCGTTGGTTACTATTTCAAAGGTAATCGACAAGATTTATTTTCGGCACATTCGTCCGTTACCATTTCGAAGGTAATCAGTAGGATTTATTTTCATGCGTAGTCGTCGGTTACTATTTCCAAGGTAATCGACAAGATTTATTTTCTTCACATTCGTCCGTTACCATTTCAAAGGTAATCTGCAGGATTTATTTTCTCGCGTATTCGTCGATTACTATTTCAAAGGTAATCGGCAAGATTTAATTTCATGCACATTCGTCGGTTACCATTTCAAAGGTAATCGGCAGGTTTTATTTTCTTGCATATTCATCATTTACTATTTCAAAGGTAATCGACAAGATTTATTTTCATGCACATTCGTCGGTTACCATTTCAAAGGTAATCGGCAAGATTTATTTTCATGCTCATTCGTCGATTACTATTTCAAAGGTAATCGACAGGATTTATATTTTGCACATTCGTCGGTTACCATTTCAAAGTTAATCGGCAGGATTTATTTTCATGCACATTCGTCGGATACTATTTCAAAGGAAATTGACTAGATTTATTTTCTGCATATTCGTCGGTAACTATTTCAAAGGTAATCGGCGAGATTTTTTTTCTGCACATTTGTCGGTTACCATTTCAAAGGTAATCAGCAGGATTTATTTTCAGCACATTCGTCGGTTACCATTTCAAAGGTAATCGGCAGGATTTATTTTCATGCTCATTCCTCGGTTACTATTTCAAAGGTAATCGGCAGGATTTATTTTCTGCACATTCGTCTGTTACCATTTCAAAGGTAATCGGCAGGATTTATTTTCATGCACATTCGTCGGATACTATTTCAAAGGTAATCGACAAGATTTATTTTCAGCACATTCGTCGGTTACCATTTCAAAGGTAATCGGCAGGATTTATTTTCATGCACATTCGTCGGTTACTATTTCAAAGGTAATCGGCAGGATTTATATTCTGCACATTCGTCGGTTACCATTTCAAAGGTAATCGGCAAGATTTATTTTCATGGTCATTCGTCGGTTACTATTTCAAAGCTAATCGGTAGGATTTATTTTCTGCACATTCGTCGGTTACCATTTCAAAGGTAATCGGTAGGATTTATTTTCATGCACATTCATCGGTTACTATTTTAAAGGTAATCGACAAGATTTATTTTCAGCACATTCGTCGGTTACCATTTCAAAGGTAATCGACAGGATTTATTTTCATGCACATTCGTTGGGTACTATTTCAAAGGTAATCGACAAGATTTATTTTCGGCACATTCGTCCGTTACCATTTCGAAGGTAATCAGTAGGATTTATTTTCATGCGTAGTCGTCGGTTACTATTTCCAAGGTAATCGACAAGATTTATTTTCTTCACATTCGTCCGTTACCATTTCAAAGGTAATCTGCAGGATTTATTTTCTCGCATATTCGTCGATTACTATTTCAAAGGTAATCGGCAAGATTTAATTTCATGCACATTCGTCGGTTACCATTTCAAAGGTAATCGGCAGGTTTTATTTTCTTGCATATTCATCATTTACTATTTCAAAGGTAATCGACAAGATTTATTTTCATGCACATTCGTCGGTTACCATTTCAAAGGTAATCGGCAAGATTTATTTTCATGCTCATTCGTCGGTTACTATTTCAAAGGTAATCGACAGGATTTATATTTTGCACATTCGTCGGTTACCATTTCAAAGTTAATCGGCAGGATTTATTTTCATGCACATTCGTCGGATACTATTTCAAAGGAAATCGACTGGATTTTTTTTCTGCATATTCGTCGGTAACTATTTCAAAGGTAATCGGCGAGATTTTTTTTCTGCACATTTGTCGGTTACCATTTCAAAGGTAAGCAGCAGGATTTATTTTCAGCACATTCGTCGGTTACCATTTCAAAGGTAATCGGCAGGATTTATTTTCATGCTCATTCCTCGGTTACTATTTCAAAGGTAATCTGCAGGATTTATTTTCTGCACATTCGTCTGTTACCATTTCAAAGGTAATCGGCAGGATTTATTTTCATGCACATTCGTCGGATACTATTTCAAAGGTAATCGACAAGATTTATTTTCAGCACATTCGTCGGTTACCATTTCAAAGGTAATCGGCAGGATTTATTTTCATGCACATTCGTCGGTTACTATTTCAAAGGTAATCGGCAGGATTTATATTCTGCACATTCGTCGGTTACCATTTCAAAGGTAATCGGCAAGATTTATTTTCATGCTCATTCGTCGGTTACTATTTCAAAGCTAATCGGTAGGATTTATTTTCTGCACATTCGTCGGTTACCATTTCAAAGGTAATCGGTAGGATTTATTTTCATGCACATTCATCGGTTACTATTTTAAAGGTAATCGACAAGATTTATTTTCAGCACATTCGTCGGTTACCATTTCAAAGGTAATCGACAGGATTTATTTTCATGCACATTCGTTGGTTACTATTTCAAAGGTAATCGACAAGATTTATTTTCGGCACATTCGTCCGTTACCATTTCGAAGGTAATCAGTAGGATTTATTTTCATGCGTAGTCGTCGGTTACTATTTCCAAGGTAATCGACAAGATTTATTTTCTTCACATTCGTCCGTTACCATTTCAAAGGTAATCTGCAGGATTTATTTTCTCGCATATTTGTCGATTACTATTTCAAAGGTAATCGGCAAGATTTAATTTCATGCACATTCGTCGGTTACCATTTCAAAGGTAATCGGCAGGTTTTATTTTCTTGCATATTCATCATTTACTATTTCAAAGGTAATCGACAAGATTTATTTTCATGCACATTCGTGGGTTACCATTTCAAAGGTAATCGGCAAGATTTATTTTCATGCTCATTCGTCGGTTACTATTTCAAAGGTAATCGACAGGATTTATATTTTGCACATTCGTCGGTTACCATTTCAAAGTTAATCGGCAGGATTTATTTTCATGCACATTCGTCGGATACTATTTCAAAGGAAATCGACTAGATTTATTTTCTGCATATTCGTCGGTAACTATTTCAAAGGTAATCGGCGAGATTTTTTTTCTGCACATTTGTCGGTTACCATTTCAAAGGTAAGCAGCAGGATTTATTTTCAGCACATTCGTCGGTTACCATTTCAAAGGTAATCGGCAGGATTTATTTTCATGCACATTCGTCGGATACTATTTCAAAGGTAATCGACAAGATTTATTTTCAGCACATTCGTCGGTTACCATTTCAAAGGTAATCGGCAGGATTTATTTTCATGCACATTCGTCGGTTACTATTTCAAAGGTAATCGGCAGGATTTATATTCTGCACATTCGTCGGTTACCATTTCAAAGGTAATCGGCAAGATTTATTTTCATGCTCATTCGTCGGTTACTATTTCAAAGCTAATCGGTAGGATTTATTTTCTGCACATTCGTCGGTTACCATTTCAAAGGTAATCGGTAGGATTTATTTTCATGCACATTCATCGGTTACTATTTTAAAGGTAATCGACAAGATTTATTTTCAGCACATTCGTCGGTTACCATTTCAAAGGTAATCGACAGGATTTATTTTCATGCACATTCGTTGGTTACTATTTCAAAGGTAATCGACAAGATTTATTTTCGGCACATTCGTCCGTTACCATTTCGAAGGTAATCAGTAGGATTTATTTTCATGCGTAGTCGTCGGTTACTATTTCCAAGGTAATCGACAAGATTTATTTTCTTCACATTCGTCCGTTACCATTTCAAAGGTAATCTACAGGATTTATTTTCTCGCATATTTGTCGATTACTATTTCAAAGGTAATCGGCAAGATTTAATTTCATGCACATTCGTCGGTTACCATTTCAAAGGTAATCGGCAGGTTTTATTTTCTTGCATATTCATCATTTACTATTTCAAAGGTAATCGACAAGATTTATTTTCATGCACATTCGTGGGTTACCATTTCAAAGGTAATCGGCAAGATTTATTTTCATGCTCATTCGTCGGTTACTATTTCAAAGGTAATCGACAGGATTTATATTTTGCACATTCGTCGGTTACCATTTCAAAGTTAATCGGCAGGATTTATTTTCATGCACATTCGTCGGATACTATTTCAAAGGAAATCGACTAGATTTATTTTCTGCATATTCGTCGGTAACTATTTCAAAGGTAATCGGCGAGATTTTTTTTCTGCACATTTGTCGGTTACCATTTCAAAGGTAAGCAGCAGGATTTATTTTCAGCACATTCGTCGGTTACCATTTCAAAGGTAATCGGCAGGATTTATTTTCATGCACATTCGTCGGATACTATTTCAAAGGTAATCGACAAGATTTATTTTCAGCACATTCGTCGGTTACCATTTCAAAGGTAATCGGCAGGATTTATTTTCATGCACATTCGTCGGTTACTATTTCAAAGGTAATCGGCAGGATTTATATTCTGCACATTCGTCGGTTACCATTTCAAAGG
Organism: Medicago lupulina; assembly: GCA_958299785.1. Taxonomy (NCBI): domain Eukaryota; kingdom Viridiplantae; phylum Streptophyta; class Magnoliopsida; order Fabales; family Fabaceae; genus Medicago; species Medicago lupulina. The sequence goes on from OY283142.1 coordinate 34,965,865, forward strand.
TAATCGGCAAGATTTATTTTCATGCTCATTCGTCGGTTACTATTTCAAAGCTAATCGGTAGGATTTATTTTCTGCACATTCGTCGGTTACCATTTCAAAGGTAATCGGCAGGATTTATTTTCATGCACATTCGTCGGATACTATTTCAAAGGTAATCGACAAGATTTATTTTCAGCACATTCGTCGGTTACCATTTCAAAGGTAATCGGCAGGATTTATTTTCATGCACATTCGTCGGTTACTATTTCAAAGGTAATCGGCAGGATTTATATTCTGCATATTCGTCGGTTACCATTTCAAAGGTAATCGGCAAGATTTATTTTCATGCTCATTCGTCGGTTACTATTTCAAAGCTAATCGGTAGGATTTATTTTCTGCACATTCGTCGGTTACCATTTCAAAGGTAATCGGTAGGATTTATTTTCATGCACATTCATCGGTTACTATTTTAAAGGTAATCGACAAGATTTATTTTCAGCACATTCGTCGGTTACCATTTCAAAGGTAATCGACAGGATTTATTTTCATGCACATTCGTTGGTTACTATTTCAAAGGTAATCGACAAGATTTATTTTCGGCACATTCGTCCGTTACCATTTCGAAGGTAATCAGTAGGATTTATTTTCATGCGTAGTCGTCGGTTACTATTTCCAAGGTAATCGACAAGATTTATTTTCTTCACATTCGTCCGTTACCATTTCAAAGGTAATCTGCAGGATTTATTTTCTCGCATATTCGTCGATTACTATTTCAAAGGTAATCGGCAAGATTTAATTTCATGCACATTCGTCGGTTACCATTTCAAAGGTAATCGGCAGGTTTTATTTTCTTGCATATTCATCATTTACTATTTCAAAGGTAATCGACAAGATTTATTTTCATGCACATTCGTCGGTTACCATTTCAAAGGTAATCGGCAAGATTTATTTTCATGCACATTCGTCGGTTACTATTTCAAAGGTAATCGGCATGATTTATTTTCAGCACATTAGTCGGTTACTATTTCAAAGGTATTTCAAAGGTAATCGGCAGAATTTATTTTCTTGCACATTCGTCGGTTACTATTTCAAAGGTAATCGGCAGGATTTATTTTCTCGCATATTCGTCGGTTACTATTTCAAAGGTAATCGGCATGATTTATTTTCTGCACATTGGTCGGTTACCATTTCAAAGGTAATCGGCAGGATTTATTTTCATGCACATTCGTCGGTTACTATTTCAAAGGTAATCGGCAGGTTTTATTTTCTTGCATATTCATCATTTACTATTTCAAAGGTAATCGACAAGATTTATTTTCATGCACATTCGTCGGTTACCATTTCAAAGGTAATCGGCAAGATTTACTTTCATGCACATTCGTCGGTTACTATTTCAAAGGTAATCGGCATGATTTATTTTCAGCACATTAGTCGGTTACTATTTCAAAGGTATTTCAAAGGTAATCGGCAGAATTTATTTTCTTGCACATTCGTCGGTTACTATTTCAAAGGTAATCGGCAGGATTTATTTTCTCGCATATTCGTCGGTTACTATTTCAAAGGTAATCGGCATGATTTATATTCTGCACATTCGTCGGTTACCATTTCAAAGGTAATCGGCAGGATTTATTTTCATGCGTAGTCGTCGGTTACTTTTTCCAAGGTAATCGACAAGATTTATTTTCTGCACATTCGTCTGTTACCATTTCAAAGGTAATCAGCAGGATTTATTTTCATGCACATTCGTCTGTTACTATTTCAAAGGTAATCCGCAAGATTTATTTTCAGCACATTAGTCGGTTACTATTTCAAAGGTATTTCAAAGGTAATCGGCAGAATTTGTTTTCTTGCACATTCGTCGGTTACTATTTCAAAGGTAATCGGCAGGATTTATTTTCTCGCATATTCGTCGGTTACTATTTCAAAGGTAATCGGCATGATTTATTTTCTGCACATTCGTCGGTTACCATTTCAAAGGTAATCGGCAGGATTTATTTTCATGCACATTCGTCGGTTACTATTTCAAAGGTAATCTCAGTATTTATTTTCTGCACATTCGTCGGTTACCATTTCAAAGGTAATCGGCAGGATTTATTTTCATGCTCATTCGTCGGTTACTATTTCAAAGGTAATCGGCAGGATTTATTTTTTGCACATTCGTCGGTTACCATTTCAAAGTTAATCGGCAGGATTTATTTTCATGCACATTCGTCGGATACTATTTCAAAGGAAATCGACTAGATTTATTTTCTGCATATTCGTCGGTAACTATTTCAAAGGTAATCGGCGAGATTTTTTTTCTGCACATTTGTCGGTTACCATTTCAAAGGTAATCAGCAGGATTTATTTTCAGCACATTCGTCGGTTACCATTTCAAAGGTAATCGGCAGGATTTATTTTCATGCTCATTCGTCGGTTACTATTTCAAAGGTAATCGACAGGATTTATTTTCTGCACATTCGTCCGTTACCATTTCAAAGGTAATCGGCATGATTTATTTTCATGCACATTCGTCGGATACTATTTCAAAGGTAATCGACTGGATTTATTTTCTGCATATTCGTCGGTTACTATTTCAAAGGTAATCGACAGGATTTATTTTCATGCACATTCGTCGGTTACTATTTCAAAGCTAATCGGTAGGATTTATTTTCTGCACATTCGTCGGTTAGCATTTCAAAGGTAATCGGTAGGATTTATTTTCATGCACATTCATCGGTTACTATTTTAAAGGTAATCGACAAGATTTATTTTCAGCACATTCGTCGGTTACCATTTCAAAGGTAATCGACAGGATTTATTTTCATGCACATTCGTTGGTTACTATTTCAAAGGTAATCGACAAGATTTATTTTCGGCACATTCGTCCGTTACCATTTCGCAGGTAATCAGTAGGATTTATTTTCATGCGTAGTCGTCGGTTACTATTTCCAAGGTAATCGACAAGATTTATTTTCTTCACATTCGTCCGTTACCATTTCAAAGGTAATCGGCAAGATTTATTTTCATGCACATTCGTCGGTTACTATTTCAAAGGTAATCGGCATGATTTATTTTCAGCACATTAGTCGGTTACTATTTCAAAGGTATTTCAAAGGTAATCGGCAGAATTTATTTTCTTGCACATTCGTCGGTTACTATTTCAAAGGTAATCGGCAGGATTTATTTTCTCGCATATTCGTCGGTTACTATTTCAAAGGTAATCGGCATGATTTATTTTCTGCACATTGGTCGGTTACCATTTCAAAGGTAATCGGCAGGATTTATTTTCATGCACATTCGTCGGTTACTATTTCAAAGGTAATCGGCAGATTTTATTTTCTTGCATATTCATCATTTACTATTTCAAAGGTAATCGACAAGATTTATTTTCATGCACATTCGTCGGTTACCATTTCAAAGGTAATCGGCAAGATTTACTTTCATGCACATTCGTCGGTTACTATTTCAAAGGTAATCGGCATGATTTATTTTCAGCACATTAGTCGGTTACTATTTCAAAGGTATTTCAAAGGTAATCGGCAGAATTTATTTTCTTGCACATTCGTCGGTTACTATTTCAAAGGTAATCGGCAGGATTTATTTTCTCGCATATTCGTCGGTTACTATTTCAAAGGTAATCGGCATGATTTATATTCTGCACATTCGTCGGTTACCATTTCAAAGGTAATCGGCAGGATTTATTTTCATGCGTAGTCGTCGGTTACTTTTTCCAAGGTAATCGACAAGATTTATTTTCTGCACATTCGTCTGTTACCATTTCAAAGGTAATCAGCAGGATTTATTTTCATGCACATTCGTCTGTTACTATTTCAAAGGTAATCCGCAAGATTTATTTTCAGCACATTAGTCGGTTACTATTTCAAAGGTATTTCAAAGGTAATCGGCAGAATTTGTTTTCTTGCACATTCGTCGGTTACTATTTCAAAGGTAATCGGCAGGATTTATTTTCTCGCATATTCGTCGGTTACTATTTCAAAGGTAATCGGCATGATTTATTTTCTGCACATTCGTCGGTTACCATTTCAAAGGTAATCGGCAGGATTTATTTTCATGCACATTCGTCGGTTACTATTTCAAAAGTAATCTCAGTATTTATTTTCTGCACATTCGTCGGTTACCATTTCAAAGGTAATCGGCAGGATTTATTTTCATGCTCATTCGTCGATTACTATTTCAAAGGTAATCGGCAGGATTTATTTTTTGCACATTCGTCGGTTACCATTTCAAAGTTAATCGGCAGGATTTATTTTCATGCACATTCGTCGGATACTATTTCAAAGGAAATCGACTAGATTTATTTTCTGCATATTCGTCGGTAACTATTTCAAAGGTAATCGGCGAGATTTTTTTTCTGCACATTTGTCGGTTACCATTTCAAAGGTAATCAGCAGGATTTATTTTCAGCACATTCGTCGGTTACCATTTCAAAGGTAATCGGCAGGATTTATTTTCATGCTCATTCGTCGGTTACTATTTCAAAGGTAATCGACAGGATTTATTTTCTGCACATTCGTCCGTTACCATTTCAAAGGTAATCGGCATGATTTATTTTCATGCACATTCGTCGGATACTATTTCAAAGGTAATCGACTGGATTTATTTTCTGCATATTCGTCGGTTACTATTTCAAAGGTAATCGACAGGATTTATTTTCATGCACATTCGTCGGTTACTATTTCAAAGCTAATCGGTAGGATTTATTTTCTGCACATTCGTCGGTTAGCATTTCAAAGGTAATCGGTAGGATTTATTTTCATGCACATTCATCGGTTACTATTTTAAAGGTAATCGACAAGATTTATTTTCAGCACATTCGTCGGTTACCATTTCAAAGGTAATCGACAGGATTTATTTTCATGCACATTCGTTGGTTACTATTTCAAAGGTAATCGACAAGATTTATTTTCGGCACATTCGTCCGTTACCATTTCGAAGGTAATCAGTAGGATTTATTTTCATGCGTAGTCGTCGGTTACTATTTCCAAGGTAATCGACAAGATTTATTTTCTTCACATTCGTCCGTTACCATTTCAAAGGTAATCAGCAGGATTTATTTTTCGCATATTCGTCGATTACTATTTCAAAGGTAATCAGCAAGATTTAATTTCATGCACATTCGTCGGTTACCATTTCAAAGGTAATCGGCAGGTTTTATTTTCTTGCATATTCATCATTTACAATTTCAAAGGTAATCGACAAGATTTATTTTCATGCACATTCGTCGGTTACCATTTCAAAGGTAATCGGCAAGATTTATTTTCATGCACATTCGTCGGTTACTATTTCAAAGGTAATCGGCATGATTTATTTTCTGCACATTCGTCGGTTACCATTTCAAAGGTAATCGGCAGGATTTATTTTCATGCACATTCGTCGGTTACTATTTCAAAGGTAATCGGCATGATTTATTTTCTGCACATTCGTCGGTTACTATTTCAAAAGTAATCTGGAGGATTTATTTTCATGCTCATTCGTCGGTTACCATTTCAAAGGTAATCGGCAGGATTTATTTTCATGCTCATTCGTCGGTTACTATTTCAAAGGTAATCGGCAGGATTTATTTTTTGCACATTCGTGGGTTACCATTTCAAAGGAAATCGACTAGATTTATTTTCTGCATATTCGTCGGTAACTATTTCAAAGGTAATCGGCGAGATTTTTTTTCTGCACATTTGTCGGTTACCATTTCAAAGGTAATCAGCAGGATTTATTTTCACATTCGTCGGTTACCATTTCAAAGGTAATCGGCAGGATTTATTTTCATGCTCATTCGTCGGTTACTATTTCAAAGGTAATCGGCATGATTTATTTTCTGCACATTCGTCAGTTACCATTTCAAAGGTAATCGGCAGGATTTATTTTCATGCATAGTCGTCAGTTACTATTTCAAAGGTAATCGGCAGGTTTTATTTTCTTGCATATTCGTCAGTTACTATTTCAAAGGTAATCGACAAGATTTATTTTCATGCACATTCGTCGGTTACCATTTCAAAGGTAATCGGCAGGATTTATTTTTATGCACATTCGTCGGTTACTATTTCAAAGGTAATCGGCATGATTTATTTTCTGCACATTCGTTGGTTACCATTTCAAAGGTAATCGGCAGGATTTATTTTCATGCACATTCGTCGGTTAATATTTCAAAAGTAATCTGCAGTATTTATTTTCTGCACATTCGTCGGTTACCATTTCAAAGGTAATCGGCAAGATTTATTTTCATGCTCATTCGTCGGTTACTATTTCAAAGGTAATCGACAGGATTTATATTTTGCACATTCGTCGGTTACCATTTCAAAGTTAATCGGCAGGATTTATTTTCATGCACATTCGTCGGACACTATTTCAAAGGAAATCGACTAGATTTATTTTCTGCATATTCGTCGGTAACTATTTCAAAGTTAATCGGGGAGATTTTTTTTCTGCACATTTGTCGGTTACCATTTCAAAGGTAATCAGCAGGATTTATTTTCAGCACATTCGTCGGTTACCATTTCAAAGGTAATCGGCAGGATTTATTTTCATGCTCATTCCTCGGTTACTATTTCAAAGGTAATCGGCAGGATTTATTTTCTGCACATTCGTCTGTTACCATTTCAAAGGTAATCGGCAGGATTTATTTTCATGCACATTCGTCGGATACTATTTCAAAGGTAATCGACAAGATTTATTTTCAGCACAATCGTCGGTTACCATTTCAAAGGTAATCGGCAGGATTTATTTTCATGCACATTCGTCGGTTACTATTTCAAAGGTAATCGGCAGGATTTATATTCTGCACATTAGTCGGTTACTATTTCAAAGGTATTTCAAAGGTAATCGGCAGAATTTATTTTCTTGCACATTCGTCGGTTACTATTTCAAAGGTAATCGGCAGGATTTATTTTCTCGCATATTCGTCGGTTACTATTTCAAAGGTAATCGGCATGATTTATATTCTGCACATTCGTCGGTTACCATTTCAAAGGTAATCGGCAGGATTTATTTTCATGCGTAGTCGTCGGTTACTTTTTCCAAGGTAATCGACAAGATTTATTTTCTGCACATTCGTCTGTTACCATTTCAAAGGTAATCAGCAGGATTTATTTTCATGCACATTCGTCTGTTACTATTTCAAAGGTAATCCGCAAGATTTATTTTCAGCACATTAGTCGGTTACTATTTCAAAGGTATTTCAAAGGTAATCGGCAGAATTTGTTTTCTTGCACATTCGTCGGTTACTATTTCAAAGGTAATCGGCAGGATTTATTTTCTCGCATATTCGTCGGTTACTATTTCAAAGGTAATCGGCATGATTTATTTTCTGCACATTCGTCGGTTACCATTTCAAAGGTAATCGGCAGGATTTATTTTCATGCACATTCGTCGGTTACTATTTCAAAAGTAATCTCAGTATTTATTTTCTGCACATTCGTCGGTTACCATTTCAAAGGTAATCGGCAGGATTTATTTTCATGCTCATTCGTCGATTACTATTTCAAAGGTAATCGGCAGGATTTATTTTTTGCACATTCGTCGGTTACCATTTCAAAGTTAATCGGCAGGATTTATTTTCATGCACATTCGTCGGATACTATTTCAAAGGAAATCGACTAGATTTATTTTCTGCATATTCGTCGGTAACTATTTCAAAGGTAATCGGCGAGATTTTTTTTCTGCACATTTGTCGGTTACCATTTCAAAGGTAATCAGCAGGATTTATTTTCAGCACATTCGTCGGTTACCATTTCAAAGGTAATCGGCAGGATTTATTTTCATGCTCATTCGTCGGTTACTATTTCAAAGGTAATCGACAGGATTTATTTTCTGCACATTCGTCCGTTACCATTTCAAAGGTAATCGGCATGATTTATTTTCATGCACATTCGTCGGATACTATTTCAAAGGTAATCGACTGGATTTATTTTCTGCATATTCGTCGGTTACTATTTCAAAGGTAATCGACAGGATTTATTTTCATGCACATTCGTCGGTTACTATTTCAAAGCTAATCGGTAGGATTTATTTTCTGCACATTCGTCGGTTAGCATTTCAAAGGTAATCGGTAGGATTTATTTTCATGCACATTCATCGGTTACTATTTTAAAGGTAATCGACAAGATTTATTTTCAGCACATTCGTCGGTTACCATTTCAAAGGTAATCGACAGGATTTATTTTCATGCACATTCGTTGGTTACTATTTCAAAGGTAATCGACAAGATTTATTTTCGGCACATTCGTCCGTTACCATTTCGAAGGTAATCAGTAGGATTTATTTTCATGCGTAGTCGTCGGTTACTATTTCCAAGGTAATCGACAAGATTTATTTTCTTCACATTCGTCCGTTACCATTTCAAAGGTAATCAGCAGGATTTATTTTTCGCATATTCGTCGATTACTATTTCAAAGGTAATCAGCAAGATTTAATTTCATGCACATTCGTCGGTTACCATTTCAAAGGTAATCGGCAGGTTTTATTTTCTTGCATATTCATCATTTACAATTTCAAAGGTAATCGACAAGATTTATTTTCATGCACATTCGTCGGTTACCATTTCAAAGGTAATCGGCAAGATTTATTTTCATGCACATTCGTCGGTTACTATTTCAAAGGTAATCGGCATGATTTATTTTCTGCACATTCGTCGGTTACCATTTCAAAGGTAATCGGCAGGATTTATTTTCATGCACATTCGTCGGTTACTATTTCAAAGGTAATCGACATGATTTATTTTCTGCACATTCGTCGGTTACTATTTCAAAAGTAATCTGGAGGATTTATTTTCATGCTCATTCGTCGGTTACCATTTCAAAGGTAATCGGCAGGATTTATTTTCATGCTCATTCGTCGGTTACTATTTCAAAGGTAATCGGCAGGATTTATTTTTTGCACATTCGTGGGTTACCATTTCAAAGGAAATCGACTAGATTTATTTTCTGCATATTCGTCGGTAACTATTTCAAAGGTAATCGGCGAGATTTTTTTTCTGCACATTTGTCGGTTACCATTTCAAAGGTAATCAGCAGGATTTATTTTCACATTCGTCGGTTACCATTTCAAAGGTAATCGGCAGGATTTATTTTCATGCTCATTCGTCGGTTACTATTTCAAAGGTAATCGGCATGATTTATTTTCTGCACATTCGTCAGTTACCATTTCAAAGGTAATCGGCAGGATTTATTTTCATGCATAGTCGTCAGTTACTATTTCAAAGGTAATCGGCAGGTTTTATTTTCTTGCATATTCGTCAGTTACTATTTCAAAGGTAATCGACAAGATTTATTTTCATGCACATTCGTCGGTTACCATTTCAAAGGTAATCGGCAGGATTTATTTTTATGCACATTCGTCGGTTACTATTTCAAAGGTAATCGGCATGATTTATTTTCTGCACATTCGTTGGTTACCATTTCAAAGGTAATCGGCAGGATTTATTTTCATGCACATTCGTCGGTTAATATTTCAAAAGTAATCTGCAGTATTTATATTCTGCACATTCGTCGGTTACCATTTCAAAGGTAATCGGCAAGATTTATTTTCATGCTCATTCGTCGGTTACTATTTCAAAGCTAATCGGTAGGATTTATTTTCTGCACATTCGTCGGTTACCATTTCAAAGGTAATCGGTAGGATTTATTTTCATGCACATTCATCGGTTACTATTTTAAAGGTAATCAACAAGATTTATTTTCAGCACATTCGTCGGTTACTATTTCAAAGGTATTTCAAAGGTAATCGGCAGAATTTATTTTCTTGCACATTCGTCGGTTACTATTTCAAAGGTAATCGGCAGGATTTATTTTCTCGCATATTCGTCGGTTACTATTTCAAAGGTAATCGGCATGATTTATATTCTGCACATTCGTCGGTTACCATTTCAAAGGTAATCGGCAGGATTTATTTTCATGCGTAGTCGTCGGTTACTTTTTCCAAGGTAATCGACAAGATTTATTTTTTGCACATTCGTCCGTTACCATTTCAAAGGTAATCAGCAGGATTTATTTTCATGCACATTCGTCTGTTACTATTTCAAAGGTAATCCGCAAGATTTATTTTCAGCACATTAGTCGGTTACTATTTCAAAGGTATTTCAAAGGTAATCGGCAGAATTTATTTTCTTGCACATTCGTCGGTTACTATTTCAAAGGTAATCGGCAGGATTTATTTTCTCGCTTATTCGTCGGTTACTATTTCAAAGGTAATCGGCATGATTTATTTTCTGCACATTCGTCGGTTACCATTTCAAAGGTAATCGGCAGGATTTATTTTCATGCACATTCGTCGGTTACTATTTCAAAAGTAATCTCAGTATTTATTTTCTGCACATTCGTCGGTTACCATTTCAAAGGTAATCGGCAGGATTTATTTTCATGCTCATTCGTCGGTTACTATTTCAAAGGTAATCGGCAGGATTTATTTTTTGCACATTCGTCGGTTACCATTTCAAAGTTAATCGGCAGGATTTATTTTCATGCACATTCGTCGGATACTATTTCAAAGGAAATCGACTAGATTTATTTTCTGCATATTCGTCGGTAACTATTTCAAAGGTAATCGGCGAGATTTTTTTTCTGCACATTTGTCGGTTACCATTTCAAAGGTAATCAGCAGGATTTATTTTCAGCACATTCGTCGGTTACCATTTCAAAGGTAATCGGCAGGATTTATTTTCATGCTCATTCGTCGGTTACTATTTCAAAGGTAATCGACAGGATTTATTTTCTGCACATTCGTCCGTTACCATTTCAAAGGTAATCGGCATGATTTATTTTCATGCACATTCGTCGGATACTATTTCAAAGGTAATCGACTGGATTTATTTTCTGTATATTCGTCGGTTACTATTTCAAAGGTAATCGGCGGGATTTTCTTTTGCACATTCGTCGGTTACCATTTCAAAGGTAATCGACAGGATTTATTTTCATGCACATTCGTCGGTTACTATTTCAAAGCTAATCGGTAGGATTTATTTTCTGCACATTCGTCGGTTAGCATTTCAAAGGTAATCGGTAGGATTTATTTTCATGCACATTCATCGGTTACTATTTTAAAGGTAATCGACAAGATTTATTTTCAGCACATTCGTCGGTTACCATTTCAAAGGTAATCGACAGGATTTATTTTCATGCACATTCGTTGGTTACTATTTCAAAGGTAATCGACAAGATTTATTTTCGGCACATTCGTCCGTTACCATTTCGAAGGTAATCAGTAGGATTTATTTTCATGCGTAGTCGTCGGTTACTATTTCCAAGGTAATCGACAAGATTTATTTTCTTCACATTCGTCCGTTACCATTTCAAAGGTAATCAGCAGGATTTATTTTCTCGCATATTCGTCGATTACTATTTCAAAGGTAATCGGCAAGATTTAATTTCATGCACATTCGTCGGTTACCATTTCAAAGGTAATCGGCAGGTTTTATTTTCTTGCATATTCATCATTTACTATTTCAAAGGTAATCGACAAGATTTATTTTCATGCACATTCGTCGGTTACCATTTCAAAGGTAATCGGCAAGATTTATTTTCATGCACATTCGTCGGTTACTATTTCAAAGGTAATCGGCATGATTTATTTTCTGCACATTCGTCGGTTACCATTTCAAAGGTAATCGGCAGGATTTATTTTCATGCACATTCGTCGGTTACTATTTCAAAGGTAATCGGCATGATTTATTTTCTGCACATTCGTCGGTTACTATTTCAAAAGTAATCTGGAGGATTTATTTTCATGCTCATTCGTCGGTTACCATTTCAAAGGTAATCGGCAGGATTTATTTTCATGCTCATTCGTCGGTTACTATTTCAAAGGTAATCGGCAGGATTTATTTTTTGCACATTCGTGGGTTACCATTTCAAAGGAAATCGACTAGATTTATTTTCTGCATATTCGTCGGTAACTATTTCAAAGGTAATCGGCGAGATTTTTTTTCTGCACATTTGTCGGTTACCATTTCAAAGGTAATCAGCAGGATTTATATTCAGCACATTCGTCGGTTACCATTTCAAAGGTAATCGGCAGGATTTATTTTCATGCTCATTCGTCGGTTACTATTTCAAAGGTAATCGGCAGGATTTATTTTCTGCACATTCGTCAGTTACCATTTCAAAGGTAATCGGCAGGATTTATTTTCATGCATAGTCGTCAGTTACTATTTCAAAGGTAATCGGCAGGTTTTATTTTCTTGCATATTCGTCAGTTACTATTTCAAAGGTAATCGACACGATTTATTTTCATGCACATTCGTCGGTTACCATTTCAAAGGTAATCGACAGGATTTATTTTTATGCACATTCGTCGGTTACTATTTCAAAGGTAATCGGCATGATTTATTTTCTGCACATTCGTCGGTTACCATTTCAAAGGTAATCGGCAGGATATATTTTCATGCACATTCGTCGGTTAATATTTCAAAAGTAATCTGCAGTATTTATTTTCTGCACATTCGTCGGTTACCATTTCAAAGGTAATCGGCAAGATTTATTTTCATGCTCATTCGTCGGTTACTATTTCAAAGGTAATCGACAGGATTTATATTTTGCACATTCGTCGGTTACCATTTCGAAGTTAATCGGCAGGATTTATTTTCATGCACATTCGTCGGACACTATTTCAAAGGAAATCGACTAGATTTATTTTCTGCATATTCGTCGGTAACTATTTCAAAGTTAATCGGCGAGATTTTTTTTCTGCACATTTGTCGGTTACCATTTCAAAGGTAATCAGCAGGATTTATTTTCAGCACATTCGTCGGTTACCATTTCAAAGGTAATCGGCAGGATTTATTTTCATGCTCATTCCTCGGTTACTATTTCAAAGGTAATCGGCAGGATTTATTTTCTGCACATTCGTCTGTTACCATTTCAAAGGTAATCGGCAGGATTTATTTTCATGCACATTCGTCGGATACTATTTCAAAGGTAATCGACAAGATTTATTTTCAGCACATTCGTCGGTTACCATTTCAAAGGTAATCGGCAGGATTTATTTTCATGCACATTCGTCGGTTACTATTTCAAAGGTAATCGGCAGGATTTATATTCTGCACATTCGTCGGTTACCATTTCAAAGGTAATCGACAAGATTTATTTTCATGCTCATTCGTCGGTTACTATTTCAAAGCTAATCGGTAGGATTTATTTTCTGCACATTCGTCGGTTACCATTTCAAAGGTAATCGGTAGGATTTATTTTCATGCACATTCATCGGTTACTATTTTAAAGGTAATCAACAAGATTTATTTTCAGCACATTCGTCGGTTACCATTTCAAAGGTAATCGACAGGATTTATTTTCATGCACATTCGTTGGTTACTATTTCAAAGGTAATCGACAAGATTTATTTTCGGCACATTCGTCCGTTACCATTTCGAAGGTAATCAGTAGGATTTATTTTCATGCGTAGTCGTCGGTTACTATTTCCAAGGTAATCGACAAGATTTATTTTCTTCACATTCGTCCGTTACCATTTCAAAGGTAATCTGCAGGATTTATTTTCTCGCATATTCGTCGATTACTATTTCAAAGGTAATCGGCAAGATTTAATTTCATGCACATTCGTCGGTTACCATTTCAAAGGTAATCGGCAGGTTTTATTTTCTTGCATATTCATCATTTACTATTTCAAAGGTAATCGACAAGATTTATTTTTATGCACATTCGTCGGTTACCATTTCAAAGGTAATCGGCAAGATTTATTTTCATGCACATTCGTCGGTTACTATTTCAAAGGTAATCGGCATGATTTATTTTCTGCACATTCGTCGGTTACCATTTCAAAGGTAATCGGCAGGATTTATTTTCATGCACATTCGTCGGTTACTATTTCAAAGGTAATCGGCATGATTTATTTTCTGCACATTCGTCGGTTACTATTTCAAAAGTAATCTGGAGGATTTATTTTCATGCTCATTCGTCGGTTACCATTTCAAAGGTAATCGGCAGGATTTATTTTCATGCTCATTCGTCGGTTACTATTTCAAAGGTAATCGACAGGATTTATTTTTTGCACATTCGTGGGTTACCATTTCAAAGGAAATCGACTAGATTTATTTTCTGCATATTCGTCGGTAACTATTTCAAAGGTAATCGGCGAGATTTTTTTTCTGCACATTTGTCGGTTACCATTTCAAAGGTAATCAGCAGGATTTATTTTCAGCACATTCGTCGGTTACCATTTCAAAGGTAATCGGCAGGATTTATTTTCATGCTCATTCGTCGGTTACTATTTCAAAGGTAATCGGCAGGATTTATTTTCTGCACATTCGTCAGTTACCATTTCAAAGGTAATCGGCAGGATTTATTTTCATGCATAGTCGTCAGTTACTATTTCAAAGGTAATCGGCAGGTTTTATTTTCTTGCATATTCGTCAGTTACTATTTCAAAGGTAATCGACAAGATTTATTTTCATGCACATTCGTCGGTTACCATTTCAAAGGTAATCGGCAGGATTTATTTTTATGCACATTCGTCGGTTACTATTTCAAAGGTAATCGGCATGATTTATTTTCTGCACATTCGTCGGTTACCATTTCAAAGGTAATCGGCAGGATTTATTTTCGTGCACATTCGTCGGTTAATATTTCAAAAGTAATCTGCAGTATTTATTTTCTGCACATTCGTCGGTTACCATTTCAAAGGTAATCGGCAAGATTTATTTTCATGCTCATTCGTCGGTTACTATTTCAAAGGTAATCGACAGGATTTATATTTTGCACATTCGTCGGTTACCATTTCAAAGTTAATCGGCAGGATTTATTTTCATGCACATTCGTCGGACACTATTTCAAAGGAAATCGACTAGATTTATTTTCTGCATATTCGTCGGTAACTATTTCAAAGTTAATCGGCGAAATTTTTTTTCTGCACATTTGTCGGTTACCATTTCAAAGGTAATCAGCAGGATTTATTTTCAGCACATTCGTCGGTTACCATTTCAAAGGTAATCGGCAGGATTTATTTTCATGCTCATTCCTCGGTTACTATTTCAAAGGTAATCGGCAGGATTTATTTTCTGCACATTCGTCTGTTACCATTTCAAAGGTAATCGGCAGGATTTATTTTCATGCACATTCGTCGGATACTATTTCAAAGGTAATCGACAAGATTTATTTTCAGCACATTCGTCGGTTACCATTTCAAAGGTAATCGGCAGGATTTATTTTCATGCACATTCGTCGGTTACTATTTCAAAGGTAATCGGCAGGATTTATATTCTGCACATTCGTCGGTTACCATTTCAAAGGTAATCGGCAAGATTTATTTTCATGCTCATTCGTCGGTTACTATTTCAAAGCTAATCGGTAGGATTTATTTTCTGCACATTCGTCGGTTACCATTTCAAAGGTAATCGGTAGGATTTATTTTCATGCACATTCATCGGTTACTATTTTAAAGGTAATCGACAAGATTTATTTTCAGCACATTCGTCGGTTACCATTTCAAAGGTAATCGACAGGATTTATTTTCATGCACATTCGTTGGTTACTATTTCAAAGGTAATCGACAAGATTTATTTTCGGCACATTCGTCCGTTACCATTTCGAAGGTAATCAGTAGGATTTATTTTCATGCGTAGTCGTCGGTTACTATTTCAAAGGTAATCGGCATGATTTATTTTCTGCACATTCGTCGGTTACCATTTCAAAGGTAATCGGCAGGATTTATTTTCGTGCACATTCGTCGGTTAATATTTCAAAAGTAATCTGCAGTATTTATTTTCTGCACATTCGTCGGTTACCATTTCAAAGGTAATCGGCAAGATTTATTTTCATGCTCATTCGTCGGTTACTATTTCAAAGGTAATCGACAGGATTTATATTTTGCACATTCGTCGGTTACCATTTCAAAGTTAATCGGCAGGATTTATTTTCATGCACATTCGTCGGACACTATTTCAAAGGAAATCGACTAGATTTATTTTCTGCATATTCGTCGGTAACTATTTCAAAGTTAATCGGCGAAATTTTTTTTCTGCACATTTGTCGGTTACCATTTCAAAGGTAATCAGCAGGATTTATTTTCAGCACATTCGTCGGTTACCATTTCAAAGGTAATCGGCAGGATTTATTTTCATGCTCATTCCTCGGTTACTATTTCAAAGGTAATCGGCAGGATTTATTTTCTGCACATTCGTCTGTTACCATTTCAAAGGTAATCGGCAGGATTTATTTTCATGCACATTCGTCGGATACTATTTCAAAGGTAATCGACAAGATTTATTTTCAGCACATTCGTCGGTTACCATTTCAAAGGTAATCGGCAGGATTTATTTTCATGCACATTCGTCGGTTACTATTTCAAAGGTAATCGGCAGGATTTATATTCTGCACATTCGTCGGTTACCATTTCAAAGGTAATCGGCAAGATTTATTTTCATGCTCATTCGTCGGTTACTATTTCAAAGCTAATCGGTAGGATTTATTTTCTGCACATTCGTCGGTTACCATTTCAAAGGTAATCGGTAGGATTTATTTTCATGCACATTCATCGGTTACTATTTTAAAGGTAATCGACAAGATTTATTTTCAGCACATTCGTCGGTTACCATTTCAAAGGTAATCGACAGGATTTATTTTCATGCACATTCGTTGGTTACTATTTCAAAGGTAATCGACAAGATTTATTTTCGGCACATTCGTCCGTTACCATTTCGAAGGTAATCAGTAGGATTTATTTTCATGCGTAGTCGTCGGTTACTATTTCCAAGGTAATCGACAAGATTTATTTTCTTCACATTCGTCCGTTACCATTTCAAAGGTAATCTGCAGGATTTATTTTCTCGCATATTCGTCGATTACTATTTCAAAGGTAATCAGCAAGATTTAATTTCATGCACATTCGTCGGTTAACATTTCAAAGGTAATCGGCAGGTTTTATTTTCTTGCATATTCATCATTTACTATTTCAAAGGTAATCGACAAGATTTATTTTCATGCACATTCGTCGGTTACTATTTTAAAGGTAATCGGCATGATTTATTTTCTGCACATTCGTCGGTTACTATTTCAAAAGTAATCTGGAGGATTTATTTTCATGCTCATTCGTCGGTTACCATTTCAAAGGTAATCGGCAGGATTTATTTTCATGCTCATTCGTCGGTTACTATTTCAAAGGTAATCGACAGGATTTATTTTTTGCACATTCGTGGGTTACCATTTCAAAGGAAATCGACTAGATTTATTTTCTGCATATTCGTCGGTAACTATTTCAAAGGTAATCGGCGAGATTTTTTTTCTGCACATTTGTCGGTTACCATTTCAAAGGTAATCAGCAGGATTTATTTTCAGCACATTCGTCGGTTACCATTTCAAAGGTAATCGGCAGGATTTATTTTCATGCTCATTCGTCGGTTACTATTTCAAAGGTAATCGGCAGGATTTATTTTCTGCACATTCGTCAGTTACCATTTCAAAGGTAATCGGCAGGATTTATTTTCATGCATAGTCGTCAGTTACTATTTCAAAGGTAATCGGCAGGTTTTATTTTCTTGCATATTCGTCAGTTACTATTTCAAAGGTAATCGACAAGATTTATTTTCATGCACATTCGTCGGTTACCATTTCAAAGGTAATCGGCAGGATTTATTTTTATGCACATTCGTCGGTTACTATTTCAAAGGTAATCGGCATGATTTATTTTCTGCACATTCGTCGGTTACCATTTCAAAGGTAATCGGCAGGATTTATTTTCATGCACATTCGTCGGTTAATATTTCAAAAGTAATCTGCAGTATTTATTTTCTGCACATTCGTCGGTTACCATTTCAAAGGTAATCGGCAAGATTTATTTTCATGCTCATTCGTCGGTTACTATTTCAAAGGTAATCGACAGGATTTATATTTTGCACATTCGTCGGTTACCATTTCAAAGTTAATCGGCAGGATTTATTTTCATGCACATTCGTCGGACACTATTTCAAAGGAAATCGACTAGATTTATTTTCTGCATATTCGTCGGTAACTATTTCAAAGTTAATCGGCGAGATTTTTTTTCTGCACATTTGTCGGTTACCATTTCAAAGGTAATCAGCAGGATTTATTTTCAGCACATTCGTCGGTTACCATTTCAAAGGTAATCGGCAGGATTTATTTTCATGCTCATTCCTCGGTTACTATTTCAAAGGTAATCGGCAGGATTTATTTTCTGCACATTCGTCTGTTACCATTTCAAAGGTAATCGGCAGGATTTATTTTCATGCACATTCGTCGGATACTATTTCAAAGGTAATCGACAAGATTTATTTTCAGCACATTCGTCGGTTACCATTTCAAAGGTAATCGGCAGGATTTATTTTCATGCACATTCGTCGGTTACTATTTCAAAGGTAATCGGCAGGATTTATATTCTGCACATTCGTCGGTTACCATTTCAAAGGTAATCGGCAAGATTTATTTTCATGCTCATTCGTCGGTTACTATTTCAAAGCTAATCGGTAGGATTTATTTTCTGCACATTCGTCGGTTACCATTTCAAAGGTAATCGGTAGGATTTATTTTCATGCACATTCATCGGTTACTATTTTAAAGGTAATCGACAAGATTTATTTTCAGCACATTCGTCGGTTACCATTTCAAAGGTAATCGACAGGATTTATTTTCATGCACATTCGTTGGTTACTATTTCAAAGGTAATCGACAAGATTTATTTTCGGCACATTCGTCCGTTACCATTTCGAAGGTAATCAGTAGGATTTATTTTCATGCGTAGTCGTCGGTTACTATTTCCAAGGTAATCGACAAGATTTATTTTCTTCACATTCGTCCGTTACCATTTCAAAGGTAATCTGCAGGATTTATTTTCTCGCATATTCGTCGATTACTATTTCAAAGGTAATCGGCAAGATTTAATTTCATGCACATTCGTCGGTTACCATTTCAAAGGTAATCGGCAGGTTTTATTTTCTTGCATATTCATCATTTACTATTTCAAAGGTAATCGACAAGATTTATTTTCATGCACATTCGTCGGTTACTATTTTAAAGGTAATCGGCATGATTTATTTTCTGCACATTCGTCGGTTACTATTTCAAAAGTAATCTGGAGGATTTATTTTCATGCTCATTCGTCGGTTACCATTTCAAAGGTAATCGGCAGGATTTATTTTCATGCTCATTCGTCGGTTACTATTTCAAAGGTAATCGACAAGATTTATTTTTTGCACATTCGTGGGTTACCATTTCAAAGGAAATCGACTAGATTTATTTTCTGCATATTCGTCGGTAACTATTTCAAAGGTAATCGGCGAGATTTTTTTTCTGCACATTTGTCGGTTACCATTTCAAAGGTAATCAGCAGGATTTATTTTCAGCACATTCGTCGGTTACCATTTCAAAGGTAATCGGCAGGATTTATTTTCATGCTCATTCGTCGGTTACTATTTCAAAGGTAATCGGCAGGATTTATTTTCTGCACATTCGTCAGTTACCATTTCAAAGGTAATCGGCAGGATTTATTTTCATGCATAGTCGTCAGTTACTATTTCAAAGGTAATCGGCAGGTTTTATTTTCTTGCATATTCGTCAGTTACTATTTCAAAGGTAATCGACAAGATTTATTTTCATGCACATTCGTCGGTTACCATTTCAAAGGTAATCGGCAGGATTTATTTTTATGCACATTCGTCGGTTACTATTTCAAAGGTAATCGGCATGATTTATTTTCTGCACATTCGTCGGTTACCATTTCAAAGGTAATCGGCAGGATTTATTTTCATGCATAGTCGTCAGTTACTATTTCAAAGGTAATCGGCAGGTTTTATTTTCTTGCATATTCGTCAGTTACTATTTCAAAGGTAATCGACAAGATTTATTTTCATGCACATTCGTCGGTTACCATTTCAAAGGTAATCGGCAGGATTTATTTTTATGCACATTCGTCGGTTACTATTTCAAAGGTAATCGGCATGATTTATTTTCTGCACATTCGTCGGTTACCATTTCAAAGGTAATCGGCAGGATTTATTTTCATGCACATTCGTCGGTTAATATTTCAAAAGTAATCTGCAGTATTTATTTTCTGCACATTCGTCGGTTACCATTTCAAAGGTAATCGGCAAGATTTATTTTCATGCTCATTCGTCGGTTACTATTTCAAAGGTAATCGACAGGATTTATATTTTGCACATTCGTCGGTTACCATTTCAAAGTTAATCGGCAGGATTTATTTTCATGCACATTCGTCGGACACTATTTCAAAGGAAATCGACTAGATTTATTTTCTGCATATTCGTCGGTAACTATTTCAAAGTTAATCGGCGAGATTTTTTTTCTGCACATTTGTCGGTTACCATTTCAAAGGTAATCAGCAGGATTTATTTTCAGCACATTCGTCGGTTACCATTTCAAAGGTAATCGGCAGGATTTATTTTCATGCTCATTCCTCGGTTACTATTTCAAAGGTAATCGGCAGGATTTATTTTCTGCACATTCGTCTGTTACCATTTCAAAGGTAATCGGCAGGATTTATTTTCATGCACATTCGTCGGATACTATTTCAAAGGTAATCGACAAGATTTATTTTCAGCACATTCGTCGGTTACCATTTCAAAGGTAATCGGCAGGATTTATTTTCATGCACATTCGTCGGTTACTATTTCAAAGGTAATCGGCAGGATTTATATTCTGCACATTCGTCGGTTACCATTTCAAAGGTAATCGGCAAGATTTATTTTCATGCTCATTCGTCGGTTACTATTTCAAAGCTAATCGGTAGGATTTATTTTCTGCACATTCGTCGGTTACCATTTCAAAGGTAATCGGTAGGATTTATTTTCATGCACATTCATCGGTTACTATTTTAAAGGTAATCGACAAGATTTATTTTCAGCACATTCGTCGGTTACCATTTCAAAGGTAATCGACAGGATTTATTTTCATGCACATTCGTTGGTTACTATTTCAAAGGTAATCGACAAGATTTATTTTCGGCACATTCGTCCGTTACCATTTCGAAGGTAATCAGTAGGATTTATTTTCATGCGTAGTCGTCGGTTACTATTTCCAAGGTAATCGACAAGATTTATTTTCTTCACATTCGTCCGTTACCATTTCAAAGGTAATCTGCAGGATTTATTTTCTCGCATATTCGTCGATTACTATTTCAAAGGTAATCGGCAAGATTTAATTTCATGCACATTCGTCGGTTACCATTTCAAAGGTAATCGGCAGGTTTTATTTTCTTGCATATTCATCATTTACTATTTCAAAGGTAATCGACAAGATTTATTTTCATGCACATTCGTCGGTTACTATTTTAAAGGTAATCGGCATGATTTATTTTCTGCACATTCGTCGGTTACTATTTCAAAAGTAATCTGGAGGATTTATTTTCATGCTCATTCGTCGGTTACCATTTCAAAGGTAATCGGCAGGATTTATTTTCATGCTCATTCGTCGGTTACTATTTCAAAGGTAATCGACAGGATTTATTTTTTGCACATTCGTGGGTTACCATTTCAAAGGAAATCGACTAGATTTATTTTCTGCATATTCGTCGGTAACTATTTCAAAGGTAATCGGCGAGATTTTTTTTCTGCACATTTGTCGGTTACCATTTCAAAGGTAATCAGCAGGATTTATTTTCAGCACATTCGTCGGTTACCATTTCAAAGGTAATCGGCAGGATTTATTTTCATGCTCATTCGTCGGTTACTATTTCAAAGGTAATCGGCAGGATTTATTTTTTGCACATTCGTCAGTTACCATTTCAAAGGTAATCGGCAGGATTTATTTTCATGCATAGTCGTCAGTTACTATTTCAAAGGTAATCGGCAGGTTTTATTTTCTTGCATATTCGTCAGTTACTATTTCAAAGGTAATCGACAAGATTTATTTTCATGCACATTCGTCGGTTACCATTTCAAAGGTAATCGGCAGGATTTATTTTTATGCACATTCGTCGGTTACTATTTCAAAGGTAATCGGCATGATTTATTTTCTGCACATTCGTCGGTTACCATTTCAAAGGTAATCGGCAGGATTTATTTTCATGCACATTCGTCGGTTAATATTTCAAAAGTAATCTGCAGTATTTATTTTCTGCACATTCGTCGGTTACCATTTCAAAGGTAATCGGCAAGATTTATTTTCATGCTCATTCGTCGGTTACTATTTCAAAGGTAATCGACAGGATTTATATTTTGCACATTCGTCGGTTACCATTTCAAAGTTAATCGGCAGGATTTATTTTCATGCACATTCGTCGGACACTATTTCAAAGGAAATCGACTAGATTTATTTTCTGCATATTCGTCGGTAACTATTTCAAAGTTAATCGGCGAGATTTTTTTTCTGCACATTTGTCGGTTACCATTTCAAAGGTAATCAGCAGGATTTATTTTCAGCACATTCGTCGGTTACCATTTCAAAGGTAATCGGCAGGATTTATTTTCATGCTCATTCCTCGGTTTCTATTTCAAAGGTAATCGGCAGGATTTATTTTCTGCACATTCGTCTGTTACCATTTCAAAGGTAATCGGCAGGATTTATTTTCATGCACATTCGTCGGATACTATTTCAAAGGTAATCGACAAGATTTATTTTCAGCACATTCGTCGGTTACCATTTCAAAGGTAATCGGCAGGATTTATTTTCATGCACATTCGTCGGTTACTATTTCAAAGGTAATCGGCAGGATTTATATTCTGCACATTCGTCGGTTACCATTTCAAAGGTAATCGGCAAGATTTATTTTCATGCTCATTCGTCGGTTACTATTTCAAAGCTAATCGGTAGGATTTATTTTCTGCACATTCGTCGGTTACCATTTCAAAGGTAATCGGTAGGATTTATTTTCATGCACATTCATCGGTTACTATTTTAAAGGTAATCGACAAGATTTATTTTCAGCACATTCGTCGGTTACCATTTCAAAGGTAATCGACAGGATTTATTTTCATGCACATTCGTTGGTTACTATTTCAAAGGTAATCGACAAGATTTATTTTCGGCACATTCGTCCGTTACCATTTCGAAGGTAATCAGTAGGATTTATTTTCATGCGTAGTCGTCGGTTACTATTTCCAAGGTAATCGACAAGATTTATTTTCTTCACATTCGTCCGTTACCATTTCAAAGGTAATCTGCAGGATTTATTTTCTCGCATATTCGTCGATTACTATTTCAAAGGTAATCGGCAAGATTTAATTTCATGCACATTCGTCGGTTACCATTTCAAAGGTAATCGGCAGGTTTTATTTTCTTGCATATTCATCATTTACTATTTCAAAGGTAATCGACAAGATTTATTTTCATGCACATTCGTCGGTTACTATTTTAAAGGTAATCGGCATGATTTATTTTCTGCACATTCGTCGGTTACTATTTCAAAAGTAATCTGGAGGATTTATTTTCATGCTCATTCGTCGGTTACCATTTCAAAGGTAATCGGCAGGATTTATTTTCATGCTCATTCGTCGGTTACTATTTCAAAGGTAATCGACAGGATTTATTTTTTGCACATTCGTGGGTTACCATTTCAAAGGAAATCGACTAGATTTATTTTCTGCATATTCGTCGGTAACTATTTCAAAGGTAATCGGCGAGATTTTTTTTCTGCACATTTGTCGGTTACCATTTCAAAGGTAATCAGCAGGATTTATTTTCAGCACATTCGTCGGTTACCATTTCAAAGGTAATCGGCAGGATTTATTTTCATGCTCATTCGTCGGTTACTATTTCAAAGGTAATCGGCAGGATTTATTTTCTGCACATTCGTCAGTTACCATTTCAAAGGTAATCGGCAGGATTTATTTTCATGCATAGTCGTCAGTTACTATTTCAAAGGTAATCGGCAGGTTTTATTTTCTTGCATATTCGTCAGTTACTATTTCAAAGGTAATCGACAAGATTTATTTTCATGCACATTCGTCGGTTACCATTTCAAAGGTAATCGGCAGGATTTATTTTTATGCACATTCGTCGGTTACTATTTCAAAGGTAATCGGCATGATTTATTTTCTGCACATTCGTCGGTTACCATTTCAAAGGTAATCGGCAGGATTTATTTTCATGCACATTCGTCGGTTAATATTTCAAAAGTAATCTGCAGTATTTATTTTCTGCACATTCGTCGGTTACCATTTCAAAGGTAATCGGCAAGATTTATTTTCATGCTCATTCGTCGGTTACTATTTCAAAGGTAATCGACAGGATTTATATTTTGCACATTCGTCGGTTACCATTTCAAAGTTAATCGGCAGGATTTATTTTCATGCACATTCGTCGGACACTATTTCAAAGGAAATCGACTAGATTTATTTTCTGCATATTCGTCGGTAACTATTTCAAAGTTAATCGGCGAGATTTTTTTTCTGCACATTTGTCGGTTACCATTTCAAAGGTAATCAGCAGGATTTATTTTCAGCACATTCGTCGGTTACCATTTCAAAGGTAATCGGCAGGATTTATTTTCATGCTCATTCCTCGGTTACTATTTCAAAGGTAATCGGCAGGATTTATTTTCTGCACATTCGTCTGTTACCATTTCAAAGGTAATCGGCAGGATTTATTTTCATGCACATTCGTCGGATACTATTTCAAAGGTAATCGACAAGATTTATTTTCAGCACATTCGTCGGTTACCATTTCAAAGGTAATCGGCAGGATTTATTTTCATGCACATTCTTCGGTTACTATTTCAAAGGTAATCGGCAGGATTTATATTCTGCACATTCGTCGGTTACCATTTCAAAGGTAATCGGCAAGATTTATTTTCATGCTCATTCGTCGGTTACTATTTCAAAGCTAATCGGTAGGATTTATTTTCTGCACATTCGTCGGTTACCATTTCAAAGGTAATCGGTAGGATTTATTTTCATGCACATTCATCGGTTACTATTTTAAAGGTAATCGACAAGATTTATTTTCAGCACATTCGTCGGTTACCATTTCAAAGGTAATCGACAGGATTTATTTTCATGCACATTCGTTGGTTACTATTTCAAAGGTAATCGACAAGATTTATTTTCGGCACATTCGTCCGTTACCATTTCGAAGGTAATCAGTAGGATTTATTTTCATGCGTAGTCGTCGGTTACTATTTCCAAGGTAATCGACAAGATTTATTTTCTTCACATTCGTCCGTTACCATTTCAAAGGTAATCTGCAGGATTTATTTTCTCGCATATTCGTCGATTACTATTTCAAAGGTAATCGGCAAGATTTAATTTCATGCACATTCGTCGGTTACCATTTCAAAGGTAATCGGCAGGTTTTATTTTCTTGCATATTCATCATTTACTATTTCAAAGGTAATCGACAAGATTTATTTTCATGCACATTCGTCGGTTACCATTTCAAAGGTAATCGGCAAGATTTATTTTCATGCACATTCGTCGGTTACTATTTCAAAGGTAATCGGCATGATTTATTTTCTGCACATTCGTCGGTTACCATTTCAAAGGTAATCGGCAAGATTTATTTTCATGCACATTCGTCGGTTACTATTTCAAAGGTAATCGGCATGATTTATTTTCTGCACATTCGTCGGTTACTATTTCAAATGTAATCTGGAGGATTTATTTTCATGCTCATTCGTCGGTTACCATTTCAAAGGTAATCGGCAGGATTTATTTTCATGCTCATTCGTCGGTTACTATTTCAAAGGTAATCGGCAGGATTTATTTTTTGCACATTCGTCGGTTACCATTTCAAAGGAAATCGACTAGATTTATTTTCTGCATATTCGTCGGTAACTATTTCAAAGGTAATCGGCGAGATTTATTTTCAGCACATTCGTCGGTTACCATTTCAAAGGTAATCGGCAGGATTTATTTTCATGCTCATTCGTCGGTTACTATTTCAAAGGTAATCGGCAGGATTTATTTTCTGCACATTCGTCAGTTACCATTTCAAAGGTAATCGGCAGGATTTATTTTCATGCATAGTCGTCAGTTACTATTTCAAAGGTAATCGGCAGGTTTTATTTTCTTGCATATTCGTCAGTTACTATTTCAAAGGTAATCGACAAGATTTATTTTCATGCACATTCGTCGGTTACCATTTCAAAGGTAATCGGCAGGATTTATTTTTATGCACATGCGTCGGTTACTATTTCAAAGGTAATCGGCATGATTTATTTTCTGCACATTCGTCGGTTACCATTTCAAAGGTAATCGGCAGGATTTATTTTCATGCACATTCGTCGGTTACTATTTCAAAAGTAATCTGCAGTATTTATTTTCTGCACATTCGTCGGTTACCATTTCAAAGGTAATCGGCAAGATTTATTTTCATGCTCATTCGTCGGTTACTATTTCAAAGGTAATCGACAGGATTTATATTTTGCACATTCGTCGGTTACCATTTCAAAGTTAATCGGCAGGATTTATTTTCATGCACATTCATCGGATACTATTTCAAAGGAAATCGACTAGATTTATTTTCTGCATATTCTTCGGTAACTATTTCAAAGGTAATCGGCGAGATTTTTTTTCTGCACATTTGTCGGTTACCATTTCAAAGGTAATCAGCAGGATTTATTTTCAGCACATTCGTCGGTTACCATTTCAAAGGTAATCGGCAGGATTTATTTTCATGCTCATTCCTCGGTTACTATTTCAAAGGTAATCGGCAGGATTTATTTTCTGCACATTCGTCTGTTACCATTTCAAAGGTAATCGACAGGATTTATTTTCATGCACATTCGTCGGATACTATTTCAAAGGTAATTGACAAGATTTATTTTCAGCACATTCGTCGGTTACCATTTCAAAGGTAATCGGCAGGATTTATTTTCATGCACATTCGTCGGTTACTATTTCAAAGGTAATCGGCAGGATTTATATTCTGCACATTCGTCGGTTACCATTTCAAAGGTAATCGGCAGGATTTATTTTCATGCGTAGTCGTCGGTTACTTTTTCCAAGGTAATCGACAAGATTTATTTTCTGCACATTCGTCCGTTACCATTTCAAAGGTAATCAGCAGGATTTATTTTCATGCACATTCGTCTGTTACTATTTCAAAGGTAATCCGCAAGATTTATTTTCAGCACATTAGTCGGTTACTATTTCAAAGGTATTTCAAAGGTAATCGGCAGAATTTATTTTCTGCACATTCGTCGGTTACCATTTCAAAGGTAATCGGCAAGATTTATTTTCATGCTCATTCGTCGGTTACTATTTCAAAGGTAATCGACAGGATTTATATTTTGCACATTCGTCGGTTACCATTTCAAAGTTAATCGGCAGGATTTATTTTCATGCACATTCGTCGGATACTATTTCAAAGGAAATCGACTAGATTTATTTTCTGCATATTCTTCGGTAACTATTTCAAAGGTAATCGGCGAGATTTTTTTTCTGCACATTTGTCGGTTACCATTTCAAAGGTAATCAGCAGGATTTATTTTCAGCACATTCGTCGGTTACCATTTCAAAGGTAATCGGCAGGATTTATTTTCATGCTCATTCCTCGGTTACTATTTCAAAGGTAATCGGCAGGATTTATTTTCTGCACATTCGTCTGTTACCATTTCAAAGGTAATCGGCAGGATTTATTTTCATGCACATTCGTCGGATACTATTTCAAAGGTAATCGACAAGATTTATTTTCAGCACATTCGTCGGTTACCATTTCAAAGGTAATCGGCAGGATTTATTTTCATGCACATTCGTCGGTTACTATTTCAAAGGTAATCGGCAGGATTTATATTCTGCACATTCGTCGGTTACCATTTCAAAGGTAATCGGCAGGATTTATTTTCATGCGTAGTCGTCGGTTACTTTTTCCAAGGTAATCGACAAGATTTATTTTCTGCACATTCGTCCGTTACCATTTCAAAGGTAATCAGCAGGATTTATTTTCATGCACATTCGTCTGTTACTATTTCAAAGGTAATCCGCAAGATTTATTTTCAGCACATTAGTCGGTTACTATTTCAAAGGTATTTCAAAGGTAATCGGCAGAATTTATTTTCTGCACATTCGTCGGTTACCATTTCAAAGGTAATCGGCAAGATTTATTTTCATGCTCATTCGTCGGTTACTATTTCAAAGGTAATCGACAGGATTTATATTTTGCACATTCGTCGGTTACCATTTCAAAGTTAATCGGCAGGATTTATTTTCATGCACATTCGTCGGACACTATTTCAAAGGAAATCGACTAGATTTATTTTCTGCATATTCGTCGGTAACTATTTCAAAGTTAATCGGCGAGATTTTTTTTTCTGCACATTTGTCGGTTACCATTTCAAAGGTAATCAGCAGGATTTATTTTCAGCACATTCGTCGGTTACCATTTCAAAGGTAATCGGCAGGATTTATTTTCATGCTCATTCCTCGGTTACTATTTCAAAGGTAATCGGCAGGATTTATTTTCTGCACATTCGTCTGTTACCATTTCAAAGGTAATCGGCAGGATTTATTTTCATGCACATTCGTCGGATACTATTTCAAAGGTAATCGACAAGATTTATTTTCAGCACATTCGTCGGTTACCATTTCAAAGGTAATCGGCAGGATTTATTTTCATGCACATTCGTCGGTTACTATTTCAAAGGTAATCGGCAGGATTTATATTCTGCACATTCGTCGGTTACCATTTCAAAGGTAATCGGCAAGATTTATTTTCATGCTCATTCGTCGGTTACTATTTCAAAGCTAATCGGTAGGATTTATTTTCTGCACATTCGTCGGTTACCATTTCAAAGGTAATCGGTAGGATTTATTTTCATGCACATTCATCGGTTACTATTTTAAAGGTAATCGACAAGATTTATTTTCAGCACATTCGTCGGTTACCATTTCAAAGGTAATCGACAGGATTTATTTTCATGCACATTCGTTGGTTACTATTTCAAAGGTAATCGACAAGATTTATTTTCGGCACATTCGTCCGTTACCATTTCGAAGGTAATCAGTAGGATTTATTTTCATGCGTAGTCGTCGGTTACTATTTCCAAGGTAATCGACAAGATTTATTTTCTTCACATTCGTCCGTTACCATTTCAAAGGTAATCTGCAGGATTTATTTTCTCGCATATTCGTCGATTACTATTTCAAAGGTAATCGGCAAGATTTAATTTCATGCACATTCGTCGGTTACCATTTCAAAGGTAATCGGCAGGTTTTATTTTCTTGCATATTCATCATTTACTATTTCAAAGGTAATCGACAAGATTTATTTTCATGCACATTCGTCGGTTACCATTTCAAAGGTAATCGGCAAGATTTATTTTCATGCACATTCGTCGGTTACTATTTCAAAGGTAATCGGCATGATTTATTTTCTGCACATTCGTCGGTTACCATTTCAAAGGTAATCGGCAGGATTTATTTTCATGCACATTCGTCGGTTACTATTTCAAAGGTAATCGGCATGATTTATTTTCTGCACATTCGTCGGTTACTATTTCAAAAGTAATCTGGAGGATTTATTTTCATGCTCATTCGTCGGTTACCATTTCAAAGGTAATCGGCAGGATTTATTTTCATGCTCATTCGTCGGTTACTATTTCAAAGGTAATCGGCAGGATTTATTTTTTGCACATTCGTCGGTTACCATTTCAAAGGAAATCGACTAGATTTATTTTCTGCATATTCGTCGGTAACTATTTCAAAGGTAATCGGCGAGATTTATTTTCAGCACATTCGTCGGTTACCATTTCAAAGGTAATCGGCAGGATTTATTTTCATGCTCATTCGTCGGTTACTATTTCAAAGGTAATCGGCAGGATTTATTTTCTGCACATTCGTCAGTTACCATTTCAAAGGTAATCGGCAGGATTTATTTTCATGCATAGTCGTCAGTTACTATTTCAAAGGTAATCGGCAGGTTTTATTTTCTTGCATATTCGTCAGTTACTATTTCAAAGGTAATCGACAAGATTTATTTTCATGCACATTCGTCGGTTACCATTTCAAAGGTAATCGGCAGGATTTATTTTTATGCACATTCGTCGGTTACTATTTCAAAGGTAATCGGCATGATTTATTTTCTGCACATTCGTCGGTTACCATTTCAAAGGTAATCGGCAGGATTTATTTTCATGCACATTCGTCGGTTACTATTTCAAAAGTAATCTGCAGTATTTATTTTCTGCACATTCGTCGGTTACCATTTCAAAGGTAATCGGCAAGATTTATTTTCATGCTCATTCGTCGGTTACTATTTCAAAGGTAATCGACAGGATTTATATTTTGCACATTCGTCGGTTACCATTTCAAAGTTAATCGGCAGGATTTATTTTCATGCACATTCGTCGGATACTATTTCAAAGGAAATCGACTAGATTTATTTTCTGCATATTCTTCGGTAACTATTTCAAAGGTAATCGGCGAGATTTTTTTTCTGCACATTTGTCGGTTACCATTTCAAAGGTAATCAGCAGGATTTATTTTCAGCACATTCGTCGGTTACCATTTCAAAGGTAATCGGCAGGATTTATTTTCATGCTCATTCCTCGGTTACTATTTCAAAGGTAATCGGCAGGATTTATTTTCTGCACATTCGTCTGTTACCATTTCAAAGGTAATCGGCAGGATTTATTTTCATGCACATTCGTCGGATACTATTTCAAAGGTAATTGACAAGATTTATTTTCAGCACATTCGTCGGTTACCATTTCAAAGGTAATCGGCAGGATTTATTTTCATGCACATTCGTCGGTTACTATTTCAAAGGTAATCGGCAGGATTTATATTCTGCACATTCGTCGGTTACCATTTCAAAGGTAATCGGCAGGATTTATTTTCATGCGTAGTCGTCGGTTACTTTTTCCAAGGTAATCGACAAGATTTATTTTCTGCACATTCGTCCGTTACCATTTCAAAGGTAATCAGCAGGATTTATTTTCATGCACATTCGTCTGTTACTATTTCAAAGGTAATCCGCAAGATTTATTTTCAGCACATTAGTCGGTTACTATTTCAAAGGTATTTCAAAGGTAATCGGCAGAATTTATTTTCTGCACATTCGTCGGTTACCATTTCAAAGGTAATCGGCAAGATTTATTTTCATGCTCATTCGTCGGTTACTATTTCAAAGGTAATCGACAGGATTTATATTTTGCACATTCGTCGGTTACCATTTCAAAGTTAATCGGCAGGATTTATTTTCATGCACATTCGTCGGATACTATTTCAAAGGAAATCGACTAGATTTATTTTCTGCATATTCTTCGGTAACTATTTCAAAGGTAATCGGCGAGATTTTTTTTCTGCACATTTGTCGGTTACCATTTCAAAGGTAATCAGCAGGATTTATTTTCAGCACATTCGTCGGTTACCATTTCAAAGGTAATCGGCAGGATTTATTTTCATGCTCATTCCTCGGTTACTATTTCAAAGGTAATCGGCAGGATTTATTTTCTGCACATTCGTCTGTTACCATTTCAAAGGTAATCGGCAGGATTTATTTTCATGCACATTCGTCGGATACTATTTCAAAGGTAATCGACAAGATTTATTTTCAGCACATTCGTCGGTTACCATTTCAAAGGTAATCGGCAGGATTTATTTTCATGCACATTCGTCGGTTACTATTTCAAAGGTAATCGGCAGGATTTATATTCTGCACATTCGTCGGTTACCATTTCAAAGGTAATCGGCAGGATTTATTTTCATGCGTAGTCGTCGGTTACTTTTTCCAAGGTAATCGACAAGATTTATTTTCTGCACATTCGTCCGTTACCATTTCAAAGGTAATCAGCAGGATTTATTTTCATGCACATTCGTCTGTTACTATTTCAAAGGTAATCCGCAAGATTTATTTTCAGCACATTAGTCGGTTACTATTTCAAAGGTATTTCAAAGGTAATCGGCAGAATTTATTTTCTGCACATTCGTCGGTTACCATTTCAAAGGTAATCGGCAAGATTTATTTTCATGCTCATTCGTCGGTTACTATTTCAAAGGTAATCGACAGGATTTATATTTTGCACATTCGTCGGTTACCATTTCAAAGTTAATCGGCAGGATTTATTTTCATGCACATTCGTCGGACACTATTTCAAAGGAAATCGACTAGATTTATTTTCTGCATATTCGTCGGTAACTATTTCAAAGTTAATCGGCGAGATTTTTTTTCTGCACATTTGTCGGTTACCATTTCAAAGGTAATCAGCAGGATTTATTTTCAGCACATTCGTCGGTTACCATTTCAAAGGTAATCGGCAGGATTTATTTTCATGCTCATTCCTCGGTTACTATTTCAAAGGTAATCGGCAGGATTTATTTTCTGCACATTCGTCTGTTACCATTTCAAAGGTAATCGGCAGGATTTATTTTCATGCACATTCGTCGGATACTATTTCAAAGGTAATCGACAAGATTTATTTTCAGCACATTCGTCAGTTACCATTTCAAAGGTAATCGGCAGGATTTATTTTCATGCACATTCGTCGGTTACTATTTCAAAGGTAATCGGCAGGATTTATATTCTGCACATTCGTCGGTTACCATTTCAAAGGTAATCGGCAAGATTTATTTTCATGCTCATTCGTCGGTTACTATTTCAAAGCTAATCGGTAGGATTTATTTTCTGCACATTCGTCGGTTACCATTTCAAAGGTAATCGGTAGGATTTATTTTCATGCACATTCATCGGTTACTATTTTAAAGGTAATCGACAAGATTTATTTTCAGCACATTCGTCGTTTACCATTTCAAAGGTAATCGACAGGATTTATTTTCATGCACATTCGTTGGTTACTATTTCAAAGGTAATCGACAAGATTTATTTTCGGCACATTCGTCCGTTACCATTTCGAAGGTAATCAGTAGGATTTATTTTCATGCGTAGTCGTCGGTTACTATTTCCAAGGTAATCGACAAGATTTATTTTCTTCACATTCGTCCGTTACCATTTCAAAGGTAATCTGCAGGATTTATTTTCTCGCATATTCGTCGATTACTATTTCAAAGGTAATCGGCAAGATTTAATTTCATGCACATTCGTCGGTTACCATTTCAAAGGTAATCGGCAGGTTTTATTTTCTTGCATATTCATCATTTACTATTTCAAAGGTAATCGACAAGATTTATTTTCATGCACATTCGTCGGTTACCATTTCAAAGGTAATCGGCAAGATTTATTTTCATGCACATTCGTCGGTTACTATTTCAAAGGTAATCGGCATGATTTATTTTCTGCACATTCGTCGGTTACCATTTCAAAGGTAATCGGCAGGATTTATTTTCATGCACATTCGTCGGTTACTATTTCAAAGGTAATCGGCATGATTTATTTTCTGCACATTCGTCGGTTACTATTTCAAAAGTAATCTGGAGGATTTATTTTCATGCTCATTCGTCGGTTACCATTTCAAAGGTAATCGGCAGGATTTATTTTCATGCTCATTCGTCGGTTACTATTTCAAAGGTAATCGGCAGGATTTATTTTTTGCACATTCGTCGGTTACCATTTCAAAGGAAATCGACTAGATTTATTTTCTGCATATTCGTCGGTAACTATTTCAAAGGTAATCGGCGAGATTTATTTTCAGCACATTCGTCGGTTACCATTTCAAAGGTAATCGGCAGGATTTATTTTCATGCTCATTCGTCGGTTACTATTTCAAAGGTAATCGGCAGGATTTATTTTCTGCACATTCGTCAGTTACCATTTCAAAGGTAATCGGCAGGATTTATTTTCATGCATAGTCGTCAGTTACTATTTCAAAGGTAATCGGCAGGTTTTATTTTCTTGCATATTCGTCAGTTACTATTTCAAAGGTAATCGACAAGATTTATTTT
This sequence comes from Medicago lupulina, assembly GCA_958299785.1. Taxonomy (NCBI): domain Eukaryota; kingdom Viridiplantae; phylum Streptophyta; class Magnoliopsida; order Fabales; family Fabaceae; genus Medicago; species Medicago lupulina. Next base: position 34,999,526 of record OY283142.1, read on the forward strand.
CATGCACATTCGTCGGTTACCATTTCAAAGGTAATCGGCAGGATTTATTTTTATGCACATTCGTCGGTTACTATTTCAAAGGTAATCGGCATGATTTATTTTCTGCACATTCGTCGGTTACCATTTCAAAGGTAATCGGCAGGATTTATTTTCATGCACATTCGTCGGTTACTATTTCAAAAGTAATCTGCAGTATTTATTTTCTGCACATTCGTCGGTTACCATTTCAAAGGTAATCGGCAAGATTTATTTTCATGCTCATTCGTCGGTTACTATTTCAAAGGTAATCGACAGGATTTATATTTTGCACATTCGTCGGTTACCATTTCAAAGTTAATCGGCAGGATTTATTTTCATGCACATTCGTCGGATACTATTTCAAAGGAAATCGACTAGATTTATTTTCTGCATATTCTTCGGTAACTATTTCAAAGGTAATCGGCGAGATTTTTTTTCTGCACATTTGTCGGTTACCATTTCAAAGGTAATCAGCAGGATTTATTTTCAGCACATTCGTCGGTTACCATTTCAAAGGTAATCGGCAGGATTTATTTTCATGCTCATTCCTCGGTTACTATTTCAAAGGTAATCGGCAGGATTTATTTTCTGCACATTCGTCTGTTACCATTTCAAAGGTAATCGGCAGGATTTATTTTCATGCACATTCGTCGGATACTATTTCAAAGGTAATTGACAAGATTTATTTTCAGCACATTCGTCGGTTACCATTTCAAAGGTAATCGGCAGGATTTATTTTCATGCACATTCGTCGGTTACTATTTCAAAGGTAATCGGCAGGATTTATATTCTGCACATTCGTCGGTTACCATTTCAAAGGTAATCGGCAGGATTTATTTTCATGCGTAGTCGTCGGTTACTTTTTCCAAGGTAATCGACAAGATTTATTTTCTGCACATTCGTCCGTTACCATTTCAAAGGTAATCAGCAGGATTTATTTTCATGCACATTCGTCTGTTACTATTTCAAAGGTAATCCGCAAGATTTATTTTCAGCACATTAGTCGGTTACTATTTCAAAGGTATTTCAAAGGTAATCGGCAGAATTTATTTTCTGCACATTCGTCGGTTACCATTTCAAAGGTAATCGGCAAGATTTATTTTCATGCTCATTCGTCGGTTACTATTTCAAAGGTAATCGACAGGATTTATATTTTGCACATTCGTCGGTTACCATTTCAAAGTTAATCGGCAGGATTTATTTTCATGCACATTCGTCGGATACTATTTCAAAGGAAATCGACTAGATTTATTTTCTGCATATTCTTCGGTAACTATTTCAAAGGTAATCGGCGAGATTTTTTTTCTGCACATTTGTCGGTTACCATTTCAAAGGTAATCAGCAGGATTTATTTTCAGCACATTCGTCGGTTACCATTTCAAAGGTAATCGGCAGGATTTATTTTCATGCTCATTCCTCGGTTACTATTTCAAAGGTAATCGGCAGGATTTATTTTCTGCACATTCGTCTGTTACCATTTCAAAGGTAATCGGCAGGATTTATTTTCATGCACATTCGTCGGATACTATTTCAAAGGTAATCGACAAGATTTATTTTCAGCACATTCGTCGGTTACCATTTCAAAGGTAATCGGCAGGATTTATTTTCATGCACATTCGTCGATTACTATTTCAAAGGTAATCGGCAGGATTTATATTCTGCACATTCGTCGGTTACCATTTCAAAGGTAATCGGCAGGATTTATTTTCATGCGTAGTCGTCGGTTACTTTTTCCAAGGTAATCGACAAGATTTATTTTCTGCACATTCGTCGGTTACCATTTCAAAGGTAATCGGCAGTATTTATTTTCATGCTCATTCGTCGGTTACTATTTCAAATGTAATCGACAGGATTTATTTTCTGCACATTCGTCCGTTACCATTTCAAAGGTAATCGGCATGATTTATTTTCATGCACATTCGTCGGATACTATTTCAAAGGTAATCGACTGGATTTATTTTCTGCATATTCGTCGGTTACTATTTCAAAGGTAATCGGCGGGATTTTCTTTTGCACATTCGTCGGTTACCATTTCAAAGGTAATCGACAGGATTTATTTTCATGCACATTCGTCGGTTACTATTTCAAAGCTAATCGGTAGGATTTATTTTCTGCACATTCGTCAGTTAGCATTTCAAAGGTAATCGGTAGGATTTATTTTCATGCACATTCATCGGTTACTATTTTAAAGGTAATCGACAAGATTTATTTTCAGCACATTCGTCGGTTAGCATTTCAAAGGTAATCGACAGGATTTATTTTCATGCACATTCGTCGGTTACTATTTCAAAGGTAATCGACAAGATTTATTTTCGGCACATTCGTCCGTTACCATTTCGAAGGTAATCAGTAGGATTTATTTTCATGCGTAGTCGTCGGTTACTATTTCCAAGGTAATCGACAAGATTTATTTTCATGCACATTCGTCGGTTACCATTTCAAAGGTAATCGGCAGGTTTTATTTTCTTGCATATTCGTCAGTTACTATTTCAAAGGTAATCGACAAGATTTATTTTCATGCACATTCGTCGGTTACTATTTCAAAAGTAATCTGCAGTATTTATTTTCTGCACATTCGTCGGTTACCATTTCAAAGGTAATCGACAAGATTTATTTTCATGCTCATTCGTCGGTTACTATTTCAAAGGTAATCGACAGGATTTATTTTTTGCACATTCGTCGGTTACCATTTCAAAGTTAATCGGCAGGATTTATTTTCATGCACATTCGTCGGATACTATTTCAAAGGTAATCGACAAGATTTATTTTCAGCACATTCGTCGGTTACCATTTCAAAGGTAATCGGCAGGATTTATTTTCATGCACATTCGTCAGTTACTATTTCAAAGGTAATCGGCATGATTTATATTCTGCACATTCGTTGGTTACCATTTCAAAGGTAATCGGCAGGATTTATTTTCATGCGTAGTCGTCGGTTACTATTTCCAAGGTAATCGACAAGATTTATTTTCTGCACATTCGTCCGTTTCCATTTCAAAGGTAACCAGCAGGATTTATTTTCATGCACATTCGTCTGTTACTATTTCAAAGGTAATCCGCAAGATTTATTTTCAGCACATTAGTCGGTTACTATTTCAAAGGTAATCGGCAGAATTTATTTTCTTGCACATTCGTCGGTTACTATTTCAAAGGTAATCGGCAGGATTTATTTTCTCGCATATTCGTCGATTACTATTTCAAAGGTAATCGGCAAGATTTATTTTCATGCACATTCGTCGGTTACCATTTCAAAGGTAATCGGCAGGTTTTATTTTCTTGCATATTCGTCGGTTACTATTTCAAAGGTAATCGGCAAGATTTATTTTCTGCACATTCGTCGGTTACAATTTCAAACGTAATCGGCAGGATTTATTTTCATGCACATTCGTCTGTTACTATTTCAAAGGTAATCCGCAAGATTTATTTTCAGCACATTAGTCGGTTACTATTTCAAAGGTATTTCAAAGGTAATCGGCAGAATTTATTTTCTGCACATTCGTCGGTTACCATTTCAAAGGTAATCGGCAAGATTTATTTTCATGCTCATTCGTCGGTTACTATTTCAAAGGTAATCGACAGGATTTATATTTTGCACATTCGTCGGTTACCATTTCAAAGTTAATCGGCAGGATTTATTTTCATGCACATTCGTCGGATACTATTTCAAAGGAAATCGACTAGATTTATTTTCTGCATATTCTTCGGTAACTATTTCAAAGGTAATCGGCGAGATTTTTTTTCTGCACATTTGTCGGTTACCATTTCAAAGGTAATCAGCAGGATTTATTTTCAGCACATTCGTCGGTTACCATTTCAAAGGTAATCGGCAGGATTTATTTTCATGCTCATTCCTCGGTTACTATTTCAAAGGTAATCGGGAGGATTTATTTTCTGCACATTCGTCTGTTACCATTTCAAAGGTAATCGGCAGGATTTATTTTCATGCACATTCGTCGGATACTATTTCAAAGGTAATCGACAAGATTTATTTTCAGCACATTCGTCGGTTACCATTTCAAAGGTAATCGGCAGGATTTATTTTCATGCACATTCGTCGGTTACTATTTCAAAGGTAATCGGCAGGATTTATATTCTGCACATTCGTCGGTTACCATTTCAAAGGTAATCGGCAGGATTTATTTTCATGCGTAGTCGTCGGTTACTTTTTCCAAGGTAATCGACAAGATTTATTTTCTGCACATTCGTCCGTTACCATTTCAAAGGTACTCAGCAGGATTTATTTTCATGCACATTCGTCTATTACTATTTCAAAGGTAATCCGCAAGATTTATTTTCAGCACATTAGTCGGTTACTATTTCAAAGGTATTTCAAAGGTAATCGGCAGAATTTATTTTCTTGCACATTCGTCGGTTACTATTTCAAAGGTAATCGGCAGGATTTATTTTCTCGCATATTCGTCGGTTACTATTTCAAAGGTAATCGGCATGATTTATTTTCTGCACATTCGTCGGTTACCATTTCAAAGGTAATCGGCAAGATTTATTTTCATGCACATTCGTCGGTTACTATTTCAAAAGTAATCTCAGTATTTATTTTCTGCACATTCGTCGGCTACCATTTCAAAGGTAATCGGCAGGATTTATTTTCATGCTCATTCGTCGGTTACTATTTCAAAGGTAATCGGCAGGATTTATTTTTTGCACATTCGTCGGTTACCATTTCAAAGTTAATCGGCAGGATTTATTTTCATGCACATTCGTCGGATACTATTTCAAAGGAAATCGACTAGATTTATTTTCTGCATATTCGTCGGTAACTATTTCAAAGGTAATCGGCGAGATTTTTTTTCTGCACATTTGTCGGTTACCATTTCAAAGGTAATCAGCAGGATTTATTTTCTGCACATTCGTCGGTTAGCATTTCAAAGGTAATCGGTAGGATTTATTTTCATGCACATTCATCGGTTACTATTTTAAAGGTAATCGACAAGATTTATTTTCAGCACATTCGTCGGTTAGCATTTCAAAGGTAATCGACAGGATTTATTTTCATGCACATTCGTCGGTTACTATTTCAAAGGTAATCGACAAGATTTATTTTCGGCACATTCGTCCGTTACCATTTCGAAGGGAATCAGTAGGATTTATTTTCATGCGTAGTCATCGGTTACTATTTCCAAGGTAATCGACAAGATTTATTTTCATGCACATTCGTCGGTTACCATTTCAAAGGTAATCGGCAGGTTTTATTTTCTTGCATATTCGTCAGTTACTATTTCAAAGGTAATCGACAAGATTTATTTTCATGCACATTCGTCGGTTACTATTTCAAAAGTAATCTGCAGTATTTATTTTCTGCACATTCGTCGGTTACCATTTCAAAGGTAATCGGCAAGATTTATTTTCATGCTCATTCGTCGGTTACTATTTCAAAGGTAATCGACAGGATTTATTTTTTGCACATTCGTCGGTTACCATTTCAAAGTTAATCGGCAGGATTTATTTTCATGCACATTCGTCGGATACTATTTCAAAGGTAATCGACAAGATTTATTTTCAGCACATTCGTCGGTTACCATTTCAAAGGTAATCGGCAGGATTTATTTTCATGCACATTCGTCGGTTACTATTTCAAAGGTAATCGGCAGGATTTATATTCTGCACATTCGTTGGTTACCATTTCAAAGGTAATCGGCAGGATTTATTTTCATGCGTAGTCGTCGGTTACTATTTCCAAGGTAATCGACAAGATTTATTTTCTGCACATTCGTCCGTTTCCATTTCAAAGGTAACCAGCAGGATTTATTTTCATGCACATTCGTCTGTTACTATTTCAAAGGTAATCCGCAAGATTTATTTTCAGCACATTAGTCGGTTACTATTTCAAAGGTAATCGGCAGGATTTATTTTCTCGCATATTCGTCGATTACTATTTCAAAGGTAATCGGCAAGATTTATTTTCATGCACATTCGTCGGTTACCATTTCAAAGGTAATCGGCAGGATTTATTTTCATGCTCATTCGTCGGTTACTATTTCAAAGGTAATCGGCAGGATTTATTTTTTGCACATTCGTCGGTTACCATTTCAAAGTTAATCGGCAGGATTTATTTTCATGCACATTCGTCGGATACTATTTCAAAGGAAATCGACTAGATTTATTTTCTGCATATTCGTCGGTAACTATTTCAAAGGTAATTGGCGAGATTTTTTTTCTGCACATTTGTCGGTTACCATTTCAAAGGTAATCAGCAGGATTTATTTTCAGCAAATTCGTCGGTTACCATTTCAAAGGTAATCGGCAGGATTTATTTTCATGCTCATTCGTCGGTTACTATTTCAAAGGTAATCGACAGGATTTATTTTCTGCACATTCGTCCGTTACCATTTCAAAGGTAATCGGCAGGATTTATTTTCATGCACATTCGTCGGATACTATTTCAAAGGTAATCGACTGGATTTATTTTCTGCATATTCGTCGGTTACTATTTCAAAGGTAATCGGCGGGATTTTCTTTTGCACATTCGTCGGTTACCATTTCAAAGGTAATCGACAGGATTTATTTTCATGCACATTCGTCGGTTACTATTTCAAAGCTAATCGTAGGATTTATTTTCTGCACATTCGTCGGTTACCATTTCAAAGGTAATCGGTAGGATTTATTTTCATGCACATTCATCGGTTACTATTTTAAAGGTAATCGACAAGATTTATTTTCAGCACATTCGTCGGTTACCATTTCAAAGGTAATCGACAGGATTTATTTTCATGCACATTCGTTGGTTACTATTTCAAAGGTAATCGACAAGATTTATTTTCGGCACATTCGTCCGTTACCATTTCGAAGGTAATCAGTAGGATTTATTTTCATGCGTAGTCGTCGGTTACTATTTCCAAGGTAATCGACAAGATTTATTTTCTGCACATTCGTCCGTTACCATTTCAAAGGTAATCAGCAGGATTTATTTTCTCGCATATTTGTCGATTACTATTTCAAAGGTAATCGGCAAGATTTATTTTCATGCACATTCGTCGGTTACCATTTCAAAGGTAATCGGCAGGTTTTATTTTCTTGCATATTCGTCAGTTACTATTTCAAAGGTAATCGACAAGATTTATTTTCATGCACATTCGTCTGTTACTATTTCAAAGGTAATCCTCAAGATTTATTTTCAGCACATTAGTCGGTTACTATTTCAAAGGTAATCGGCAGAATTTATTTTCTTGCACATTCGTCGGTTACTATTTCAAAGGTAATCGGCAGGATTTATTTTCTCGCATATTCGTCGATTACTATTTCAAAGGTAATCGGCAAGATTTATTTTCATGCACATTCGTCGGTTACCATTTCAAAGGTAATCGGCAGGTTTTATTTTCTTGCATATTCGTCGGTTACTATTTCAAAGGTAATCGACAAGATTTATTTTCGGCACATTCGTCGGTTACAATTTCAAACGTAATCGGCAGGATTTATTTTCATGCACATTCGTCGGTTACTATTTCAAAAGTAATCTCAGTATTTATTTTCTGCACATTTGTCGGTTACCATTTCAAAGGTAATCAGCAGGATTTATTTTCAGCACATTCGTCGGTTACCATTTCAAAGGTAATCGGCAGGATTTATTTTCATGCTCATTCGTCGGTTACTATTTCAAAGGTAATCGACAGGATTTATTTTCTGCACATTCGTCCGTTACCATTTCAAAGGTAATCGGCAGGATTTATTTTCATGCACATTCGTCGGATACTATTTCAAAGGTAATCGACTGGATTTATTTTCTGCATATTCGTCGGTTACTATTTCAAAGGTAATCGGCGGGATTTTCTTTTGCACATTCGTCGGTTACCATTTCAAAGGTAATCGACAGGATTTATTTTCATGCACATTCGTCGGTTACTATTTCAAAGGTAATCGGCAGGTTTTATTTTCTTGCATATTCGTCGGTTACTATTTCAAAGGTAATCGACAAGATTTATTTTCTGCACATTCGTCGGTTACAATTTCAAACGTAATCGGCAGGATTTATTTTCATGCACATTCGTCGGTTACTATTTCAAAAGTAATCTCAGTATTTATTTTCTGCACATTTGTCGGTTACCATTTCAAAGGTAATCAGCAGGATTTATTTTCAGCACATTCGTCGGTTACCATTTCAAAGGTAATCGGCAGGATTTATTTTCATGCTCATTCGTCGGTTACTATTTCAAAGGTAATCGACAGGATTTATTTTCTGCACATTCGTCCGTTACCATTTCAAAGGTAATCGGCAGGATTTATTTTCATGCACATTCGTCGGATACTATTTCAAAGGTAATCGACTGGATTTATTTTCTGCATATTCGTCGGTTACTATTTCAAAGGTAATCGGCGGGATTTTCTTTTGCACATTCGTCGGTTACCATTTCAAAGGTAATCGACAGGATTTATTTTCATGCACATTCGTCGGTTACTATTTCAAAGCTAATCGGTAGGATTTATTTTCTGCACATTCGTCGGTTACCATTTCAAAGGTAATCGGTAGGATTTATTTTCATGCACATTCATCGGTTACTATTTTAAAGGTAATCGACAAGATTTATTTTCAGCACATTCGTCGGTTACCATTTCAAAGGTAATCGACAGGATTTATTTTCATGCACATTCGTTGGTTACTATTTCAAAGGTAATCGACAAGATTTATTTTCGGCACATTCGTCCGTTACCATTTCGAAGGTAATCAGTAGGATTTATTTTCATGCGTAGTCGTCGGTTACTATTTCCAAGGTAATCGACAAGATTTATTTTCTGCACATTCGTCCGTTACCATTTCAAAGGTAATCAGCAGGATTTATTTTCTCGCATATTCGTCGATTACTATTTCAAAGGTAATCGGCAAGATTTATTTTCATGCACATTCGTCGGTTACCATTTCAAAGGTAATCGGCAGGTTTTATTTTCTTGCATATTCGTCAGTTACTATTTCAAAGGTAATCGACAAGATTTATTTTCATGCACATTCGTCTGTTACTATTTCAAAGGTAATCCGCAAGATTTATTTTCAGCACATTCGTCGGATACTATTTCAAAGGTAATCGACTGGATTTATTTTCTGCATATTCGTCGGTTACTATTTCAAAGGTAATCGGCGGGATTTTCTTTTGCACATTCGTCGGTTACCATTTCAAAGGTAATCGACAGGATTTATTTTCATGCACATTCGTCGGTTACTATTTCAAAGCTAATCGGTAGGATTTATTTTCTGCACATTCGTCGGTTACCATTTCAAAGGTAATCGGTAGGATTTATTTTCATGCACATTCATCGGTTACTATTTTAAAGGTAATCGACAAGATTTATTTTCAGCACATTCGTCGGTTACCATTTCAAAGGTAATCGACAGGATTTATTTTCAGCACATTCGTCGGTTACCATTTCAAAGGTAATCGACAGGATTTATTTTCATGCACATTCGTTGGTTACTATTTCAAAGGTAATCGACAAGATTTATTTTCGGCACATTCGTCCGTTACCATTTCGAAGGTAATCAGTAGGATTTATTTTCATGCGTAGTCGTCGGTTACTATTTCCAAGGTAATCGACAAGATTTATTTTCTGCACATTCGTCCGTTACCATTTCAAAGGTAATCAGCAGGATTTATTTTCTCGCATATTCGTCGATTACTATTTCAAAGGTAATCGGCAAGATTTATTTTCATGCACAATCGTCGGTTACCATTTCAAAGGTAATCGGCAGGTTTTATTTTCTTGCATATTCGTCAGTTACTATTTCAAAGGTAATCGACAAGATTTATTTTCATGCACATTCGTCTGTTACTATTTCAAAGGTAATCCGCAAGATTTATTTTCAGCACATTAGTCGGTTACTATTTCAAAGGTAATCGACAAGATTTATTTTCATGCACATTCGTCTGTTACTATTTCAAAGGTAATCCTCAAGATTTATTTTCAGCACATTAGTCGGTTACTATTTCAAAGGTAATCGGCAGAATTTATTTTCTTGCACATTCGTCGGTTACTATTTCAAAGGTAATCGGCAGGATTTATTTTCTCGCATATTCGTCGATTACTATTTCAAAGGTAATCGGCAAGATTTATTTTCATGCACATTCGTCGGTTACCATTTCAAAGGTAATCAGCAGGTTTTATTTTCTTGCATATTCGTCGGTTACTATTTCAAAGGTAATCGACAAGATTTATTTTCTGCACATTCGTCGGTTACAATTTCAAACGTAATCGGCAGGATTTATTTTCATGCACATTCGTCGGTTACTATTTCAAAAGTAATCTCAGTATTTATTTTCTGCACATTTGTCGGTTACCATTTCAAAGGTAATCAGCAGGATTTATTTTCAGCACATTCGTCGGTTACCATTTCAAAGGTAATCGGCAGGATTTATTTTCATGCTCATTCGTCGGTTACTATTTCAAAGGTAATCGACAGGATTTATTTTCTGCACATTCGTCCGTTACCATTTCAAAGGTAATCGGCAGGATTTATTTTCATGCACATTCGTCGGATACTATTTCAAAGGTAATCGACTGGATTTATTTTCTGCATATTCGTCGGTTACTATTTCAAAGGTAATCGGCGGGATTTTCTTTTGCACATTCGTCGGTTACCATTTCAAAGGTAATCGACAGGATTTATTTTCATGCACATTCGTCGGTTACTATTTCAAAGCTAATCGGTAGGATTTATTTTCTGCACATTCGTCGGTTACCATTTCAAAGGTAATCGGTAGGATTTATTTTCATGCACATTCATCGGTTACTATTTTAAAGGTAATCGACAAGATTTATTTTCAGCACATTCGTCGGTTACCATTTCAAAGGTAATCGACTGGATTTATTTTCATGCACATTCGTTGGTTACTATTTCAAAGGTAATCGACAAGATTTATTTTCGGCACATTCGTCCGTTACCATTTCGAAGGTAATCAGTAGGATTTATTTTCATGCGTAGTCGTCGGTTACTATTTCCAAGGTAATCGACAAGATTTATTTTCTGCACATTCGTCCGTTACCATTTCAAAGGTAATCAGCAGGATTTATTTTCTCGCATATTCGTCGATTACTATTTCAAAGGTAATCGGCAAGATTTATTTTCATGCACATTCGTCGGTTACCATTTCAAAGGTAATCGGCAGGTTTTATTTTCTTGCATATTCGTCAGTTACTATTTCAAAGGTAATCGACAAGATTTATTTTCATGCACATTCGTCTGTTACTATTTCAAAGGTAATCCGCAAGATTTATTTTCAGCACATTAGTCGGTTACTATTTCAAAGGTAATCGGCAGAATTTATTTTCTTGCACATTCGTCGGTTACTATTTCAAAGGTAATCGGCAGGATTTATTTTCTCGCATATTCGTCGATTACTATTTCAAAGGTAATCGGCAAGATTTATTTTCATGCACATTCGTCGGTTACCATTTCAAAGGTAATCGGCAGGTTTTATTTTCTTGCATATTCGTCGGTTACTATTTCAAAGGTAATCGGCAAGATTTATTTTCTGCACATTCGTCGGTTACAATTTCAAACGTAATCGGCAGGATTTATTTTCATGCACATTCGTCGGTTACTATTTCAAAAGTAATCTCAGTATTTATTTTCTGCACATTCGTCGGTTACCATTTCAAAGGTAATCGGCAGGATTTATTTTCATGCTCATTCGTCGGTTACTATTTCAAAGGTAATCGGCAGGATTTATTTTTTGCACATTCGTCGGTTACCATTTCAAAGTTAATCGGCAGGATTTATTTTCATGCACATTCGTCGGATACTATTTCAAAGGAAATCGACTAGATTTATTTTCTGCATATTCGTCGGTAACTATTTCAAAGGTAATTGGCGAGATTTATTTTCTGCACATTTGTCGGTTACCATTTCAAAGGTAATCAGCAGGATTTATTTTCAGCACATTCGTCGGTTACCATTTCAAAGGTAATCGGCAGGATTTATTTTCATGCTCATTCGTCGGTTACTATTTCAAAGGTAATCGACAGGATTTATTTTCTGCACATTCGTCCGTTACCATTTCAAAGGTAATCGGCAGGATTTATTTTCATGCACATTCGTCGGATACTATTTCAAAGGTAATCGACTGGATTTATTTTCTGCATATTCGTCGGTTACTATTTCAAAGGTAATCGGCGGGATTTTCTTTTGCACATTCGTCGGTTACCATTTCAAAGGTAATCGACAGGATTTATTTTCATGCACATTCGTCGGTTACTATTTCAAAGCTAATCGGTAGGATTTATTTTCTGCACATTCGTCGGTTACCATTTCAAAGGTAATCGGTAGGATTTATTTTCATGCACATTCATCGGTTACTATTTTAAAGGTAATCGACAAGATTTATTTTCAGCACATTCGTCGGTTACCATTTCAAAGGTAATCGACTGGATTTATTTTCATGCACATTCGTTGGTTACTATTTCAAAGGTAATCGACAAGATTTATTTTCGGCACATTCGTCCGTTACCATTTCGAAGGTAATCAGTAGGATTTATTTTCATGCGTAGTCGTCGGTTACTATTTCCAAGGTAATCGACAAGATTTATTTTCTGCACATTCGTCCGTTACCATTTCAAAGGTAATCAGCAGGATTTATTTTCTCGCATATTCGTCGATTACTATTTCAAAGGTAATCGGCAAGATTTATTTTCATGCACATTCGTCGGTTACCATTTCAAAGGTAATCGGCAGGTTTTATTTTCTTGCATATTCGTCAGTTACTATTTCAAAGGTAATCGACAAGATTTATTTTCATGCACATTCGTCTGTTACTATTTCAAAGGTAATCCGCAAGATTTATTTTCAGCACATTAGTCGGTTACTATTTCAAAGGTAATCGGCAGAATTTATTTTCTTGCACATTCGTCGGTTACTATTTCAAAGGTAATCGGCAGGATTTATTTTCTCGCATATTCGTCGATTACTATTTCAAAGGTAATCGGCAAGATTTATTTTCATGCACATTCGTCGGTTACCATTTCAAAGGTAATCGGCAGGTTTTATTTTCTTGCATATTCGTCGGTTACTATTTCAAAGGTAATCGGCAAGATTTATTTTCTGCACATTCGTCGGTTACAATTTCAAACGTAATCGGCAGGATTTATTTTCATGCACATTCGTCGGTTACTATTTCAAAAGTAATCTCAGTATTTATTTTCTGCACATTCGTCGGTTACCATTTCAAAGGTAATCGGCAGGATTTATTTTCATGCTCATTCGTCGGTTACTATTTCAAAGGTAATCGGCAGGATTTATTTTTTGCACATTCGTCGGTTACCATTTCAAAGTTAATCGGCAGGATTTATTTTCATGCACATTCGTCGGATACTATTTCAAAGGAAATCGACTAGATTTATTTTCTGCATATTCGTCGGTAACTATTTCAAAGGTAATTGGCGAGATTTTTTTTCTGCACATTTGTCGGTTACCATTTCAAAGGTAATCAGCAGGATTTATTTTCAGCACATTCGTCGGTTACCATTTCAAAGGTAATCGGCAGGATTTATTTTCATGCTCATTCGTCGGTTACTATTTCAAAGGTAATCGACAGGATTTATTTTCTGCACATTCGTCCGTTACCATTTCAAAGGTAATCGGCAGGATTTATTTTCATGCACATTCGTCGGATACTATTTCAAAGGTAATCGACTGGATTTATTTTCTGCATATTCGTCGGTTACTATTTCAAAGGTAATCGGCGGGATTTTCTTTTGCACATTCGTCGGTTACCATTTCAAAGGTAATCGACAGGATTTATTTTCATGCACATTCGTCGGTTACTATTTCAAAGCTAATCGGTAGGATTTATTTTCTGCACATTCGTCGGTTACCATTTCAAAGGTAATCGGTAGGATTTATTTTCATGCACATTCATCGGTTACTATCTTAAAGGTAATCGACAAGATTTATTTTCAGCACATTCGTCGGTTACCATTTCAAAGGTAATCGACAGGATTTATTTTCATGCACATTCGTTGGTTACTATTTCAAAGGTAATCGACAAGATTTATTTTCGGCACATTCGTCCGTTACCATTTCGAAGGTAATCAGTAGGATTTATTTTCATGCGTAGTCGTCGGTTACTATTTCCAAGGTAATCGACAAGATTTATTTTCTGCACATTCGTCCGTTACCATTTCAAAGGTAATCAGCAGGATTTATTTTCTCGCATATTCGTCGATTACTATTTCAAAGGTAATCGGCAAGATTTATTTTCATGCACATTCGTCGGTTACCATTTCAAAGGTAATCGGCAGGTTTTATTTTCTTGCATATTCGTCAGTTACTATTTCAAAGGTAATCGACAAGATTTATTTTCATGCACATTCGTCTGTTACTATTTCAAAGGTAATCCGCAAGATTTATTTTCAGCACATTAGTCGGTTACTATTTCAAAGGTAATCGGCAGAATTTATTTTCTTGCACATTCGTCGGTTACTATTTCAAAGGTAATCGGCAGGATTTATTTTCTCGCATATTCGTCGATTACTATTTCAAAGGTAATCGGCAAGATTTATTTTCATGCACATTCGTCGGTTACCATTTCAAAGGTAATCGGCAGGTTTTATTTTCTTGCATATTCGTCGGTTACTATTTCAAAGGTAATCGGCAAGATTTATTTTCTGCACATTCGTCGGTTACAATTTCAAACGTAATCGGCATGATTTATTTTCATGCACATTCGTCGGTTACTATTTCAAAAGTAATCTCAGTATTTATTTTCTGCACATTCGTCGGTTACCATTTCAAAGGTAATCGGCAGGATTTATTTTCATGCTCATTCGTCGGTTACTATTTCAAAGGTAATCGGCAGGATTTATTTTTTGCACATTCGTCGGTTACCATTTCAAAGTTAATCGGCAGGATTTATTTTCATGCACATTCGTCGGATACTATTTCAAAGGAAATCGACTAGATTTATTTTCTGCATATTCGTCGGTAACTATTTCAAAGGTAATTGGCGAGATTTTTTTTCTGCACATTTGTCGGTTACCATTTCAAAGGTAATCAGCAGGATTTATTTTCAGCACATTCGTCGGTTACCATTTCAAAGGTAATCGGCAGGATTTATTTTCATGCTCATTCGTCGGTTACTATTTCAAAGGTAATCGACAGGATTTATTTTCTGCACATTCGTCCGTTACCATTTCAAAGGTAATCGGCAGGATTTATTTTCATGCACATTCGTCGGATACTATTTCAAAGGTAATCGACTGGATTTATTTTCTGCATATTCGTCGGTTACTATTTCAAAGGTAATCGGCGGGATTTTCTTTTGCACATTCGTCGGTTACCATTTCAAAGGTAATCGACAGGATTTATTTTCATGCACATTCGTCGGTTACTATTTCAAAGCTAATCGGTAGGATTTATTTTCTGCACATTCGTCGGTTACCATTTCAAAGGTAATCGGTAGGATTTATTTTCATGCACATTCATCGGTTACTATTTTAAAGGTAATCGACAAGATTTATTTTCAGCACATTCGTCGGTTACCATTTCAAAGGTAATCGACAGGATTTATTTTCATGCACATTCGTTGGTTACTATTTCAATGGTAATCGACAAGATTTATTTTCGGCACATTCGTCCGTTACCATTTCGAAGGTAATCAGTAGGATTTATTTTCATGCGTAGTCGTCGGTTACTATTTCCAAGGTAATCGACAAGATTTATTTTCTGCACATTCGTCCGTTACCATTTCAAAGGTAATCAGCAGGATTTATTTTCTCGCATATTCGTCGATTACTATTTCAAAGGTAATCGGCAAGATTTATTTTCATGCACATTCGTCGGTTACCATTTCAAAGGTAATCGGTAGGTTTTATTTTCTTGCATATTCGTCAGTTACTATTTCAAAGGTAATCGACAAGATTTATTTTCATGCACATTGGTCTGTTACTATTTCAAAGGTAATCCGCAAGATTTATTTTCAGCACATTAGTCGGTTACTATTTCAAAGGTAATCGGCAGAATTTATTTTCTTGCACATTCGTCGGTTACTATTTCAAAGGTAATCGGCAGGATTTATTTTCTCGCATATTCGTCGATTACTATTTCAAAGGTAATCGGCAAGATTTATTTTCATGCACATTCGTCGGTTACCATTTCAAAGGTAATCGGCAGGTTTTATTTTCTTGCATATTCGTCGGTTACTATTTCAAAGGTAATCGGCAAGATTTATTTTCTGCACATTCGTCGGTTACAATTTCAAACGTAATCGGCAGGATTTATTTTCATGCACATTCGTCGGTTACTATTTCAAAAGTAATCTCAGTATTTATTTTCTGCACATTCGTCGGTTACCATTTCAAAGGTAATCGGCAGGATTTATTTTCATGCTCATTCGTCGGTTACTATTTCAAAGGTAATCGGCAGGATTTATTTTTTGCACATTCGTCGGTTACCATTTCAAAGTTAATCGGCAGGATTTATTTTCATGCACATTCGTCGGATACTATTTCAAAGGAAATCGACTAGATTTATTTTCTGCATATTCGTCGGTAACTATTTCAAAGGTAATTGGCGAGATTTTTTTTCTGCACATTTGTCGGTTACCATTTCAAAGGTAATCAGCAGGATTTATTTTCAGCACATTCGTCGGTTACCATTTCAAAGGTAATCGGCAAGATTTATTTTCATGCTCATTCGTCGGTTACTATTTCAAAGGTAATCGACAGGATTTATTTTCTGCACATTCGTCCGTTACCATTTCAAAGGTAATCGGCAGGATTTATTTTCATGCACATTCGTCGGATACTATTTCAAAGGTAATCGACTGGATTTATTTTCTGCATATTCGTCGGTTACTATTTCAAAGGTAATCGGCGGGATTTTCTTTTGCACATTCGTCGGTTACCATTTCAAAGGTAATCGACAGGATTTATTTTCATGCACATTCGTCGGTTACTATTTCAAAGCTAATCGGTAGGATTTATTTTCTGCACATTCGTCGGTTACCATTTCAAAGGTAATCGGTAGGATTTATTTTCATGCACATTCATCGGTTACTATTTTAAAGGTAATCGACAAGATTTATTTTCAGCACATTCGTCGGTTACCATTTCAAAGGTAATCGACAGGATTTATTTTCATGCACATTCGTTGGTTACTATTTCAAAGGTAATCGACAAGATTTATTTTCGGCACATTCATCCGTTACCATTTCGAAGGTAATCAGTAGGATTTATTTTCATGCGTAGTCGTCGGTTACTATTTCCAAGGTAATCGACAAGATTTATTTTCTGCACATTCGTCCGTTACCATTTCAAAGGTAATCAGCAGGATTTATTTTCTCGCATATTCGTCGATTACTATTTCAAAGGTAATCGGCAAGATTTATTTTCATGCACATTCGTCGGTTACCATTTCAAAGGTAATCGGCAGGTTTTATTTTCTTGCATATTCGTCAGTTACTATTTCAAAGGTAATCGACAAGATTTATTTTCATGCACATTCGTCTGTTACTATTTCAAAGGTAATCCGCAAGATTTATTTTCAGCACATTAGTCGGTTACTATTTCAAAGGTAATCGACAAGATTTATTTTCATGCACATTCGTCTGTTACTATTTCAAAGGTAATCCTCAAGATTTATTTTCAGCACATTAGTCGGTTACTATTTCAAAGGTAATCGGCAGAATTTATTTTCTTGCACATTCGTCGGTTACTATTTCAAAGGTAATCGGCAGGATTTATTTTCTCGCATATTCGTCGATTACTATTTCAAAGGTAATCGGCAAGATTTATTTTCATGCACATTCGTCGGTTACCATTTCAAAGGTAATCGGCAGGTTTTATTTTCTTGCATATTCGTCGGTTACTATTTCAAAGGTAATCGACAAGATTTATTTTCTGCACATTCGTCGGTTACAATTTCAAACGTAATCGGCAGGATTTATTTTCATGCACATTCGTCGGTTACTATTTCAAAAGTAATCTCAGTATTTATTTTCTGCACATTTGTCGGTTACCATTTCAAAGGTAATCAGCAGGATTTATTTTCAGCACATTCGTCGGTTACCATTTCAAAGGTAATCGGCAGGATTTATTTTCATGCTCATTCGTCGGTTACTATTTCAAAGGTAATCGACAGGATTTATTTTCTGCACATTCGTCCGTTACCATTTCAAAGGTAATCGGCAGGATTTATTTTCATGCACATTCGTCGGATACTATTTCAAAGGTAATCGACTGGATTTATTTTCTGCATATTCGTCGGTTACTATTTCAAAGGTAATCGGCGGGATTTTCTTTTGCACATTCGTCGGTTACCATTTCAAAGGTAATCGACAGGATTTATTTTCATGCACATTCGTCGGTTACTATTTCAAAGCTAATCGGTAGGATTTATTTTCTGCACATTCGTCGGTTACCATTTCAAAGGTAATCGGTAGGATTTATTTTCATGCACATCCATCGGTTACTATTTTAAAGGTAATCGACAAGATTTATTTTCAGCACATTCGTCGGTTACCATTTCAAAGGTAATCGACTGGATTTATTTTCATGCACATTCGTTGGTTACTATTTCAAAGGTAATCGACAAGATTTATTTTCGGCACATTCGTCCGTTACCATTTCGAAGGTAATCAGTAGGATTTATTTTCATGCGTAGTCGTCGGTTACTATTTCCAAGGTAATCGACAAGATTTATTTTCTGCACATTCGTCCGTTACCATTTCAAAGGTAATCAGCAGGATTTATTTTCTCGCATATTCGTCGATTACTATTTCAAAGGTAATCGGCAAGATTTATTTTCATGCACATTCGTCGGTTACCATTTCAAAGGTAATCGGCAGGTTTTATTTTCTTGCATATTCGTCAGTTACTATTTCAAAGGTAATCGACAAGATTTATTTTCATGCACATTCGTCTGTTACTATTTCAAAGGTAATCCGCAAGATTTATTTTCAGCACATTAGTCGGTTACTATTTCAAAGGTAATCGGCAGAATTTATTTTCTTGCACATTCGTCGGTTACTATTTCAAAGGTAATCGGCAGGATTTATTTTCTCGCATATTCGTCGATTACTATTTCAAAGGTAATCGGCAAGATTTATTTTCATGCACATTCGTCGGTTACCATTTCAAAGGTAATCGGCAGGTTTTATTTTCTTGCATATTCGTCGGTTACTATTTCAAAGGTAATCGGCAAGATTTATTTTCTGCACATTCGTCGGTTACAATTTCAAACGTAATCGGCAGGATTTATTTTCATGCACATTCGTCGGTTACTATTTCAAAAGTAATCTCAGTATTTATTTTCTGCACATTCGTCGGTTACCATTTCAAAGGTAATCGGCAGGATTTATTTTCATGCTCATTCGTCGGTTACTATTTCAAAGGTAATCGGCAGGATTTATTTTTTGCACATTCGTCGGTTACCATTTCAAAGTTAATCGGCAGGATTTATTTTCATGCACATTCGTCGGATACTATTTCAAAGGAAATCGACTAGATTTATTTTCTGCATATTCGTCGGTAACTATTTCAAAGGTAATTGGCGAGATTTTTTTTCTGCACATTTGTCGGTTACCATTTCAAAGGTAATCAGCAGGATTTATTTCCAGCACATTCGTCGGTTACCATTTCAAAGGTAATCGGCAGGATTTATTTTCATGCTCATTCGTCGGTTACTATTTCAAAGGTAATCGACAGGATTTATTTTCTGCACATTCGTCCGTTACCATTTCAAAGGTAATCGGCAGGATTTATTTTCATGCACATTCGTCGGATACTATTTCAAAGGTAATCGACTGGATTTATTTTCTGCATATTCGTCGGTTACTATTTCAAAGGTAATCGGCGGGATTTTCTTTTGCACATTCGTCGGTTACCATTTCAAAGGTAATCGACAGGATTTATTTTCATGCACATTCGTCGGTTACTATTTCAAAGCTAATCGGTAGGATTTATTTTCTGCACATTCGTCGGTTACCATTTCAAAGGTAATCGGTAGGATTTATTTTCATGCACATTCATCGGTTACTATTTTAAAGGTAATCGACAAGATTTATTTTCAGCACATTCGTCGGTTACCATTTCAAAGGTAATCGACAGGATTTATTTTCATGCACATTCGTTGGTTACTATTTCAAAGGTAATCGACAAGATTTATTTTCGGCACATTCGTCCGTTACCATTTCGAAGGTAATCAGTAGGATTTATTTTCATGCGTAGTCGTCAGTTACTATTTCCAAGGTAATCGACAAGATTTATTTTCTGCACATTCGTCCGTTACCATTTCAAAGGTAATCAGCAGGATTTATTTTCTCGCATATTCGTCGATTACTATTTCAAAGGTAATCGGCAAGATTTATTTTCATGCACATTCGTCGGTTACCATTTCAAAGGTAATCGGCAGGTTTTATTTTCTTGCATATTCGTCAGTTACTATTTCAAAGGTAATCGACAAGATTTATTTTCATGCACATTCGTCTGTTACTATTTCAAAGGTAATCCGCAAGATTTATTTTCAGCACATTAGTCGGTTACTATTTCAAAGGTAATCGGCAGAATTTATTTTCTTGCACATTCGTCGGTTACTATTTCAAAGGTAATCGGCAGGATTTATTTTCTCGCATATTCGTCGATTACTATTTCAAAGGTAATCGGCAAGATTTATTTTCATGCACATTCGTCGGTTACCATTTCAAAGGTAATCGGCAGGTTTTATTTTCTTGCATATTCGTCGGTTACTATTTCAAAGGTAATCGGCAAGATTTATTTTCTGCACATTCGTCGGTTACAATTTCAAACGTAATCGGCAGGATTTATTTTCATGCACATTCGTCGGTTACTATTTCAAAAGTAATCTCAGTATTTATTTTCTGCACATTCGTCGGTTACCATTTCAAAGGTAATCGGCAGGATTTATTTTCATGCTCATTCGTCGGTTACTATTTCAAAGGTAATCGGCAGGATTTATTTTTTGCACATTCGTCGGTTACCATTTCAAAGTTAATCGGCAGGATTTATTTTCATGCACATTCGTCGGATACTATTTCAAAGGAAATCGACTAGATTTATTTTCTGCATATTCGTCGGTAACTATTTCAAAGGTAATTGGCGAGATTTTTTTTCTGCACATTTGTCGGTTACCATTTCAAAGGTAATCAGCAGGATTTATTTTCAGCACATTCGTCGGTTACCATTTCAAAGGTAATCGGCAGGATTTATTTTCATGCTCATTCGTCGGTTACTATTTCAAAGGTAATCGACAGGATTTATTTTCTGCACATTCGTCCGTTACCATTTCAAAGGTAATCGGCAGGATTTATTTTCATGCACATTCGTCGGATACTATTTCAAAGGTAATCGACTGGATTTATTTTCTGCATATTCGTCGGTTACTATTTCAAAGGTAATCGGCGGGATTTTCTTTTGCACATTCGTCGGTTACCATTTCAAAGGTAATCGACAGGATTTATTTTCATGCACATTCGTCGGTTACTATTTCAAAGCTAATCGGTAGGATTTATTTTCTGCACATTCGTCGGTTACCATTTCAAAGGTAATCGGTACGATTTATTTTCATGCACATTCATCGGTTACTATTTTAAAGGTAATCGACAAGATTTATTTTCAGCACATTCGTCGGTTACCATTTCAAAGGTAATCGACAGGATTTATTTTCATGCACATTCGTTGGTTACTATTTCAAAGGTAATCGACAAGATTTATTTTCGGCACATTCGTCCGTTACCATTTCGAAGGTAATCAGTAGGATTTATTTTCATGCGTAGTCGTCGGTTACTATTTCCAAGGTAATCGACAAGATTTATTTTCTGCACATTCGTCCGTTACCATTTCAAAGGTAATCAGCAGGATTTATTTTCTCGCATATTCGTCGATTACTATTTCAAAGGTAATCGGCAAGATTTATTTTCATGCACATTCGTCGGTTACCATTTCAAAGGTAAGTGGCAGGTTTTATTTTCTTGCATATTCGTCAGTTACTATTTCAAAGGTAATCGACAAGATTTATTTTCATGCACATTCGTCTGTTACTATTTCAAAGGTAATCCGCAAGATTTATTTTCAGCACATTAGTCGGTTACTATTTCAAAGGTAATCGGCAGAATTTATTTTCTTGCACATTCGTCGGTTACTATTTCAAAGGTAATCGGCAGGATTTATTTTCTCGCATATTCGTCGATTACTATTTCAAAGGTAATCGGCAAGATTTATTTTCATGCACATTCGTCGGTTACCATTTCAAAGGTAATCGGCAGGTTTTATTTTCTTGCATATTCGTCGGTTACTATTTCAAAGGTAATCGGCAAGATTTATTTTCTGCACATTCGTCGGTTACAATTTCAAACGTAATCGGCAGGATTTATTTTCATGCACATTCGTCGGTTACTATTTCAAAAGTAATCTCAGTATTTATTTTCTGCACATTCGTCGGTTACCATTTCAAAGGTAATCGGCAGGATTTATTTTCATGCTCATTCGTCGGTTACTATTTCAAAGGTAATCGGCAGGATTTATTTTTTGCACATTCGTCGGTTACCATTTCAAAGTTAATCGGCAGGATTTATTTTCATGCACATTCGTAGGATACTATTTCAAAGGAAATCGACTAGATTTATTTTCTGCATATTCGTCGGTAACTATTTCAATGGTAATTGGCGAGATTTTTTTTCTGCACATTTGTCGGTTACCATTTCAAAGGTAATCAGCAGGTTTTATTTTCAGCACATTCGTCGGTTACCATTTCAAAGGTAATCGGCAGGATTTATTTTCATGCTCATTCGTCGGTTACTATTTCAAAGGTAATCGACAGGATTTATTTTCTGCACATTCGTCCGTTACCATTTCAAAGGTAATCGGCAGGAATTATTTTCATGCACATTCGTCGGATACTATTTCAAAGGTAATCGACTGGATTTATTTTCTGCATATTCGTCGGTTACTATTTCAAAGGTAATCGGCGGGATTTTCTTTTGCACATTCGTCGGTTACCATTTCAAAGGTAATCGACAGGATTTATTTTCATGCACATTCGTCGGTTACTATTTCAAAGCTAATCGGTAGGATTTATTTTCTGCACATTCGTCGGTTACCATTTCAAAGGTAATCGGTAGGATTTATTTTCATGCACATTCATCGGTTACTATTTTAAAGGTAATCGACAAGATTTATTTTCAGCACATTCGTCGGTTACCATTTCAAAGGTAATCGACAGGATTTATTTTCATGCACATTCGTTGGTTACTATTTCAAAGGTAATCGACAAGATTTATTTTTGGCACATTCGTCCGTTACCATTTCGAAGGTAATCAGTAGGATTTATTTTCATGCGTAGTCGTCGGTTACTATTTCCAAGGTAATCGACAAGATTTATTTTCTGCACATTCGTCCGTTACCATTTCAAAGGTAATCAGCAGGATTTATTTTCTCGCATATTCGTCGATTACTATTTCAAAGGTAATCGGCAAGATTTATTTTCATGCACATTCGTCGGTTACCATTTCAAAGGTAATCGGCAGGTTTTATTTTCTTGCATATTCGTCAGTTACTATTTCAAAGGTAATCGACAAGATTTATTTTCATGCACATTCGTCTGTTACTATTTCAAAGGTAATCCGCAAGATTTATTTTCAGCACATTAGTCGGTTACTATTTCAAAGGTAATCGGCAGAATTTATTTTCTTGCACATTCGTCGGTTACTATTTCAAAGGTAATCGGCAGGATTTATTTTCTCGCATATTCGTCGATTACTATTTCAAAGGTAATCGGCAAGATTTATTTTCATGCACATTCGTCGGTTACCATTTCAAAGGTAATCGGCAGGTTTTATTTTCTTGCATATTCGTCGGTTACTATTTCAAAGGTAATCGGCAAGATTTATTTTCTGCACATTCGTCGGTTACAATTTCAAACGTAATCGGCAGGATTTATTTTCATGCACATTCGTCGGTTACTATTTCAAAAGTAATCTCAGTATTTATTTTCTGCACATTCGTCGGTTACCATTTCAAAGGTAATCGGCAGGATTTATTTTCATGCTCATTCGTCGGTTACTATTTCAAAGGTAATCGGCAGAATTTATTTTCTTGCACATTCGTCGGTTACTATTTCAAAGGTAATCGGCAGGATTTATTTTCTCGCATATTCGTCGATTACTATTTCAAAGGTAATCGGCAAGATTTATTTTCATGCACATTCGTCGGTTACCATTTCAAAGGTAATCGGCAGGTTTTATTTTCTTGCATATTCGTCGGTTACTATTTCAAAGGTAATCGGCAAGATTTATTTTCTGCACATTCGTCGGTTACAATTTCAAACGTAATCGGCAGGATTTATTTTCATGCACATTCGTCGGTTACTATTTCAAAAGTAATCTCAGTATTTATTTTCTGCACATTCGTCGGTTACCATTTCAAAGGTAATCGGCAGGATTTATTTTCATGCTCATTCGTCGGTTACTATTTCAAAGGTAATCGGCAGGATTTATTTTTTGCACATTCGTCGGTTACCATTTCAAAGTTAATCGGCAGGATTTATTTTCATGCACATTCGTCGAATACTATTTCAAAGGAAATCGACTAGATTTATTTTCTGCATATTCGTCGGTAACTATTTCAAAGGTAATTGGCGAGATTTTTTTTCTGCACATTTGTCGGTTACCATTTCAAAGGTAATCAGCAGGATTTATTTTCAGCACATTCGTCGGTTACCATTTCAAAGGTAATCGGCAGGATTTATTTTCATGCTCATTCGTCGGTTACTATTTCAAAGGTAATCGACAGGATTTATTTTCTGCACATTCGTCCGTTACCATTTCAAAGGTAATCGGCAGGATTTATTTTCATGCACATTCGTCGGATACTATTTCAAAGGTAATCGACTGGATTTATTTTCTGCATATTCGTCGGTTACTATTTCAAAGGTAATCGGCGGGATTTTCTTTTGCACATTCGTCGGTTACCATTTCAAAGGTAATCGACAGGGTTTATTTTCATGCACATTCGTCGGTTACTATTTCAAAGCTAATCGGTAGGATTTATTTTCTGCACATTCGTCGGTTACCATTTCAAAGGTAATCGGTAGGATTTATTTTCATGCACATTCATCGGTTACTATTTTAAAGGTAATCGACAAGATTTATTTTCAGCACATTCGTCGGTTACCATTTCAAAGGTAATCGACAGGATTTATTTTCATGCACATTCGTTGGTTACTATTTCAAAGGTAATCGACAAGATTTATTTTCGGCACATTCGTCCGTTACCATTTCGAAAATAATCAGCAGGATTTATTTTCATGCGTAGTCGTCGGTTACTATTTCCAAGGTAATCGACAAGATTTATTTTCTGCACATTCGTCCGTTACCATTTCAAAGGTAATCAGCAGGATTTATTTTCTCCCATATTCGTCGATTACTATTTCAAAGGTAATCGGCAAGATTTATTTTTATGCACATTCGTCGGTTACCATTTCAAAGGTAATCGGCAGGTTTTATTTTCTTAATTATTCGTCAGTTACTATTTCAAAGGTAATCGACAAGATTTATTTTCATGCACATTCGTCGGTTACTATTTCAAAAGTAATCTGCAGTATTTATTTTCTGCACATTCGTCGGTTACCATTTCAAAGGTAATCGGCAAGATTTATTTTCATGCTCATTCGTCGGTTACTATTTCAAAGGTAATCGACAGGATTTATTTTTTGCACATTCGTCGACTACCATTTCAAAGTTAATCGGCAGGATTTATTTTCATGCACATTCGTCGGATACTATTTCAAAGGTAATCGACAAGATTTATTTTCAGCACATTCGTCGGTTACCATTTCAAAGGTAATCGGCAGGATTTATTTTCATGCACATTCGTCGGTTACTATTTCAAAGGTAATCGGCAGGATTTATATTCTGCACATTCGTTGGTTACCATTTCAAAGGTAATCGGCAGGATTTATTTTCATGCGTAGTCGTCGGTTACTATTTCCAAGGTAATCGACAAGATTTATTTTCTGCACATTCGTCCGTTACCATTTCAAAGGTAACCAGTAGGATTTATTTTCATGCACATTCAAATGTTACTATTTCAAAGGTAATCCGCAAGATTTATTTTCAGCACATTAGTCGGTTACTATTTCAAAGGTAATCGGCAGAATTTATTTTCTTGCACATTCGTCGGTTACTATTTCAAAGGTAATCGGCAGGATTTATTTTCTCGCATATTCGTCGATTACTATTTCAAAGGTAATCGGCAAAATTTATTTTCATGCACATTCGTCGGTTACCATTTCAAAGGTAATCGGCAGGTTTTATTTTCTTAATTATTCGTCAGTTACTATTTCAAAGGTAATCGACTGGATTTATTTTCTGCATATTCGTCAGTTAATATTTCAAAGGTAATCGGCGGGATTTTCTTTTGCACATTCGTCGGTTACCATTTCAAAGGTAATCGACAGGATTTATTTTCATGCACATTCGTCGGTTACTATTTCAAAGCTAATCGGTAGGATTTATTTTCTGCACATTCGTCGGTTACCATTTCAAAGGTAATCGGTAGGATTTATTTTCATGCACATTCATCGGTTACTATTTTAAAGGTAATCGACAAGATTTATTTTCAGCACATTCGTCGGTTACCATTTCAAAGGTAATCGACAGGATTTATTTTCATGCACATTCGTTGGTTACTATTTCAAAGGTAATCGACAAGATTTATTTTCGGCACATTCGTCCGTTACCATTTCGAAAATAATCAGTAGGATTTATTTTCATGCGTAGTCGTCGGTTACTATTTCCAAGGTAATCGACAAGATTTATTTTCTGCACATTCGTCCGTTACCATTTCAAAGGTAATCAGCAGGATTTATTTTCTCTCATATTCGTCGATTACTATTTCAAAGGTAATCGGCAAGATTTATTTTCATGCACATTCGTCGGTTACCATTTCAAAGGTAATCGGCAGGTTTTATTTTCTTAATTATTCGTCAGTTACTATTTCAAAGGTAATCGACAAGATTTATTTTCATGCACATTCGTCGGTTACTATTTCAAAAGTAATCTGCAGTATTTATTTTCTGCACATTCGTCGGTTACCATTTCAAAGGTAATCGGCAAGATTTATTTTCATGCTCATTCGTCGGTTACTATTTCAAAGGTAATCGACAGGATTTATTTTTTGCACATTCGTCGACTACCATTTCAAAGTTAATCGGCAGGATTTATTTTCATGCACATTCGTCGGATACTATTTCAAAGGTAATCGACAAGATTTATTTTCAGCACATTCGTCGGTTACCATTTCAAAGGTAATCGGCAGGATTTATTTTCATGCACATTCGTCGGTTACTATTTCAAAGGTAATCGGCAGGATTTATATTCTGCACATTCGTTGGTTACCATTTCAAAGGTAATCGGCAGGATTTATTTTCATGCGTAGTCGTCGGTTACTATTTCCAAGGTAATCGACAAGATTTATTTTCTGCACATTCGTCCGTTACCATTTCAAAGGTAACCAGCAGGATTTATTTTCATGCACATTCAAATGTTACTATTTCAAAGGTAATCCGCAAGATTTATTTTCAGCACATTAGTCGGTTACTATTTCAAAGGTAATCGGCAGAATTTATTTTCTTGCACATTCGTCGGTTACTATTTCAAAGGTAATCGGCAGGATTTATTTTCTCGCATATTCATCGGTTACTATTTCAAAGGTAATCGGCATGATTTATTTTCTGCACATTCGTCGGTTACCATTTCAAAGGTAATCGGCAGGATTTCTTTTCATGCACATTCGTCGGTTACTATTTCAAAAGTAATCTCAGTATTTATTTTCTGCACATTCGTTGGTTACCATTTCAAAGGTAATCGGCAGGATTTATTTTCATGCTCATTCGTCGGTTACTATTTCAAAGGTAATCGGCAGGATTTATTTTTTGCACATTCGTCGGTTACCATTTCAAAGTTAATCGGCAGGATTTATTTTCATGCACATTCGTCGGATACTATTTCAAAGGAAATCGACTAGATTTATTTTCTGCATATTCGTCGGTAACTATTTCAAAGGTAATCGGCGAGATTTTTTTTCTGCACATTTGTCGGTTACCATTTCAAAGGTAATCAGCAGGATTTATTTTCAGCACATTCGTCGGTTACCATTTCAAAGGTAATCGGCAGGATTTATTTTCATGGTCATTCGTCGGTTACTATTTCAAAGGTAATCGACAGGATTTATTTTCTGCACATTCGTCCGTTACCATTTCAAAGGTAATCGGCAGGATTTATTTTCATGCACATTCGTCGGATACTATTTCAAAGGTAATCGACTGGATTTATTTTCTGCATATTCGTTGGTTAATATTTCAAAGGTAATCGGCGGGATTTTCTTTTGCACATTCGTCGGTTACCATTTCAAAGGTAATCGACAGGATTTATTTTCATGCACATTCGTCGGTTACTATTTCAAAGCTAATCGGTAGGATTTATTTTCTGCACATTCGTCGGTTACCATTTCAAAGGTAATCGGTAGGATTTATTTTCATGCACATTCATCGGTTACTATTTTAAAGGTAATCGACAAGATTTATTTTCAGCACATTCGTCGGTTACCATTTCAAAGGTAATCGACAGTATTTATTTTCATGCACATTCGTTGGTTACTATTTCAAAGGTAATCGACAAGATTTATTTTCGGCACATTCGTCCGTTACCATTTCGAAGGTAATCAGTAGGATTTATTTTCATGCGTAGTCGTCGGTTACTATTTCAAAGCTAATCGGTAGGATTTATTTTCTGCACATTCGTCGGTTACCATTTCAAAGGTAATCGGCAAGATTTATTTTCATGCACATTCGTCGGTTACCATTTCAAAGGTAATCGGCAGGTTTTATTTTCTTGCATATTCGTCAGTTACTATTTCAAAGGTAATCGACAAGATTTATTTTCATGCACATTCGTCGGTTACTATTTCAAAAGTAATCTGCAGTATTTATTTTCTGCACATTCGTCGGTTACCATTTCAAAGGTAATCGGCAGGATTTATTTTCATGCACATTCGTCGGTTACTATTTCAAAGGTAATCGGCAGGATTTATATTCTGCACATTCGTTGGTTACCATTTCAAAGGTAATCGGCAGGATTTATTTTCATGCGTAGTCGTCGGTTACTATTTCCAAGGTAATCGACAAGATTTATTTTCTGCACATTCGTCCGTTACCATTTCAAAGGTAACCAGCAGGATTTATTTTCATGCACATTCGTCTGTTACTATTTCAAAGGTAATCCGCAAGATTTATTTTCAGCACATTAGTCGGTTACTATTTCAAAGGTAATCGGCAGAATTTATTTTCTTGCACATTCGTCGGTTACTATTTCAAAGGTAATCGGCAGGATTTATTTTCTCGCATATTCGTCGATTACTATTTCAAAGGTAATCGGCAAAATTTATTTTCATGCACATTCGTCGGTTACCATTTCAAAGGTAATCGACAGGATTTATTTTCATGCACATTCGTCGGTTACTATTTCAAAGGTAATCGACAAGATTTATTTTCTGCACATTCGTCCGTTACCATTTCAAAGGTAATCAGCAGGATTTATTTTCATGCACATTCGTCTGTTACTATTTCAAAGGTAATCCGCAAGATTTATTTTCAGCACATTAGTCGGTTACTATTTCAAAGGTATTTCAAAGGTAATCGGCAGAATTTATTTTCTTGCACATTCGTCGGTTACTATTTCAAAGGTAATCGGCAGGATTTATTTTCTCGCATATTCATCGGTTACTATTTCAAAGGTAATCGGCATGATTTATTTTCTGCACATTCGTCGGTTACCATTTCAAAGGTAATCGGCAGGATTTCTTTTCATGCACATTCGTCGGTTACTATTTCAAAAGTAATCTCAGTATTTATTTTCTGCACATTCGTTGGTTACCATTTCAAAGGTAATCGGCAGGATTTATTTTCATGCTCATTCGTCGGTTACTATTTCAAAGGTAATCGGCAGGATTTATTTTTTGCACATTCGTCGGTTACCATTTCAAAGTTAATCGGCAGGATTTATTTTCATGCACATTCGTCGGATACTATTTCAAAGGAAATCGACTAGATTTATTTTCTGCATATTCGTCGGTAACTATTTCAAAGGTAATCGGCGAGATTTTTTTTCTGCACATTTGTCGGTTACCATTTCAAAGGTAATCAGCAGGATTTATTTTCAGCACATTCGTCGGTTACCATTTCAAAGGTAATCGGCAGGATTTATTTTCATGGTCATTCGTCGGTTACTATTTCAAAGGTAATCGACAGGATTTATTTTCTGCACATTCGTCCGTTACCATTTCAAAGGTAATCGGCAGGATTTATTTTCATGCACATTCGTCGGATACTATTTCAAAGGTAATCTACTGGATTTATTTTCTGCATATTCGTTGGTTAATATTTCAAAGGTAATCGGCGGGATTTTCTTTTGCACATTCGTCGGTTACCATTTCAAAGGTAATCGACAGGATTTATTTTCATGCACATTCGTCGGTTACTATTTCAAAGCTAATCGGTAGGATTTATTTTCTGCACATTCGTCGGTTACCATTTCAAAGGTAATCGGTAGGATTTATTTTCATGCACATTCATCGGTTACTATTTTAAAGGTAATCGACAAGATTTATTTTCAGCACATTCGTCGGTTACCATTTCAAAGGTAATCGACAGTATTTATTTTCATGCACATTCGTTGGTTACTATTTCAAAGGTAATCGACAAGATTTATTTTCGGCACATTCGTCCGTTACCATTTTGAAGGTAATCAGTAGGATTTATTTTCATGCGTAGTCGTCGGTTACTATTTCAAAGCTAATCGGTAGGATTTATTTTCTGCACATTCGTCGGTTACCATTTCAAAGGTAATCGGCAAGATTTATTTTCATGCACATTCGTCGGTTACCATTTCAAAGGTAATCGGCAGGTTTTATTTTCTTGCATATTCGTCAGTTACTATTTCAAAGGTAATCGACAAGATTTATTTTCATGCACATTCGTCGGTTACTATTTCAAAAGTAATCTGCAGTATTTATTTTCTGCACATTCGTCGGTTACCATTTCAAAGGTAATCGGCAAGATTTATTTTCATGCTCATTCGTCGGTTACTATTTCAAAGGTAATCGACAGGATTTATTTTTTGCACATTCGTCGGTTACCATTTCAAAGTTAATCGGCAGGATTTATTTTCATGCACATTCGTCGGATACTATTTCAAAGGTAATCGTCAAGATTTATTTTCAGCACATTCGTCGGTTACCATTTCAAAGGTAATCGGCAGGATTTATTTTCATGCACATTCGTCGGTTACTATTTCAAAGGTAATCGGCAGGATTTATATTCTGCACATTCGTTGGTTACCATTTCAAAGGTAATCGACAGGATTTATTTTCATGCACATTCGTCGGTTACTATTTCAAAGCTAATCGGTAGGATTTATTTTCTGCACATTCGTCGGTTACCATTTCAAAGGTAATCGGTAGGATTTATTTTCATGCACATTCATCGGTTACTATTTTAAAGGTAATCGACAAGATTTATTTTCTGCACATTCGTCCGTTACCATTTCAAAGGTAATCAACAGGATTTATTTTCATGCACAATCGTCGGTTACCATTTCAAAGGTAATCAGCAGGATTTATTTTCTTGCACATTCGTCGGTTACTATTTCGAAGGTAATCGACAGGATTTATTTTCTTGCATATTCGTCGATTACTATTTCAAAGGTAATCGGCAAGATTTATTTTCTGCACATTCGTCCGTTACCATTTCAAAGGTAATCAGCAGGATTTATTTTCATGCACATTCGTCGGTTACCATTTCAAAGGTAATCAGTAGGATTTATTTTCTTGCACATTCGTCGGTTACTATTTCAAAGGTAATCGGCAGGATTTATTTTCTTGCATATTCGTCGATTACTATTTCAAAGGTAATCGACAAGATTTAATTTCATGCACATTCGTCGGTTACAACTTCAAAGGTAATCGGCAAGTTTTATTTTCTTGCATATTCGTCAGTTACTATTTCGAAGGTAATCGACAAGATTTATTTTCATGCACATTCGTCGGTTACCATTTCAAAGGTAATCGGCATGATTTATTTTCCTGCACATTCGTGGGTTACTATTTCAAAAGTAATCTGCAGGATTTATTTTCAGCACATTCGTCGGTTACCATTTCAAAGGTAATCGGGAGGATTTATTTTGATGCTCATTCGTCGGTTACTATTTCAAAGGTAATCGGCAGGATTTATTTTGTGCACATTCGTCAGTTACCATTTCAAAGGTAATCGGCAAGTTTTATTTTCTTGCATATACGTCAGTTACTATTTCGAAGGTAATCGACAACATTTATTTTCATGCACATTCGTCGGTTACCATTTCAAAGGTAATCGGCAGGATTTATTTTCATGCACATTCGTCGATTACTATTTCAAAAGTAATCTGCAGGATTTATTTTCAGCACATTCGTCGGTTACCATTTTAAAGGTAATCGGGAGGATTTATTTTGATGCTTATTCGTCGGTTACTATTTCAAAGGTAATCGGCAGGATTTATTTTCATGCACATTCGTCGGTTACTATTTCAAAGGTAATCGGCATGATTTATTTTCTGCACATTCGTCGGTTACCATTTCAAAGGTAATCGGCAGGATTTATTTTCATGCACATTCGTCGGTTACTATTTCAAAAGTAATCTGCAGTATTTATTTTCTGCACATTCGTCGGTTACCATTTCAAAGTTAATCGGCAGGATTTATTTTCATGCTCATTCGTCGGTTACTATTTCAAAGGTAATCGGCAGGATTTATTTTTTGCACATTCGTCGTTACCATTTCAAAGTTAATCGGCAGGATTTATTTTCATGCACATTCGTCGGATACTATTTCAAAGGAAATCGACTAGATTTATTTTCTGCATATTCGTCGGTAACTATTTCAAAGGTAATCGGCGAGATTTTTTTTCTGCACATTTGTCGGTTACCATTTCAAAGGTAATCAACAGGATTTATTTTCAGCACATTCGTCGGTTACCATTTCAAAGGTAATCGGCAGGATTTATTTTCATGCTCATTCCTCGGTTACTATTTCAAAGGTAATCGGCAGGATTTATTTTCTGCACATTCGTCCGTTACCATTTCAAAGGTAATCGGCATGATTTATTTTCATGCACATTCGTTGGATACTATTTCAAAGGTAATCGACAGGATTTATTTTCATGCACATTCGTTGGTTACTATTTCAAAGGTAATCGACAAGATTTATTTTCGGCACATTCGTCCGTTACCATTTCGAAGGTAATCAGTAGGATTTATTTTCATGCGTAGTCGTCGGTTACTATTTCCAAGGTAATCGACAAGATTTATTTTCTGCACATTTGTCCGTTACCATTTCAAAGGTAATCAGCAGGATTTATTTTCTCGCATATTCGTCGATTACTATTTCAAAGGTAATCGGCAAGATTTATTTTCATGCACATTCGTCGGTTACCATTTCAAAGGTAATCGGCAGGTTTTATTTTCTTGCATATTCGTCAGTTACTATTTCAAAGGTAATCGACAAGATTTATTTTCATGCACATTCGTCGGTTACTATTTCAAAAGTAATCTGCAGTATTTATTTTCTGCACATTCGTCGGTTACCATTTCAAAGGTAATCGGCAAGATTTATTTTCATGCTCATTCGTCGGTTACTATTTCAAAGGTAATCGACAAGATTTATTTTTTGCACATTCGTCGGTTACCATTTCAAAGTTAATCGGCAGGATTTATTTTCATGCACATTCGTCGGATACTATTTCAAAGGTAATCGTCAAGATTTATTTTCAGCACATTCGTCGGTTACCATTTCAAAGGTAATCGGCAGGATTTATTTTCATGCACATTCGTCGGTTACTATTTCAAAGGCAATCGGCAGGATTTATATTCTGCACATTCGTTGGTTACCATTTCAAAGGTAATCGACAGGATTTATTTTCATGCACATTCGTCGGTTACTATTTCAAAGCTAATCGGTAGGATTTATTTTCTGCACATTCGTCGGTTACCATTTCAAAGGTAATCGGTAGGATTTATTTTCATGCACATTCATCGGTTACTATTTTAAAGGTAATCGACAAGATTTATTTTCTGCACATTCGTCCGTTACCATTTCAAAGGTAATCAACAGGATTTATTTTCATGCACAATCGTCGGTTACCATTTCAAAGGTAATCAGCAGGATTTATTTTCTTGCACATTCGTCGGTTACTATTTCGAAGGTAATCGACAGGATTTATTTTCTTGCATATTCGTCGATTACTATTTCAAAGGTAATCGGCAAGATTTATTTTCTGCACATTCGTCCGTTACCATTTCAAAGGTAATCAGCAGGATTTATTTTCATGCACATTCGTCTGTTACTATTTCAAAGGTAATCCGCAAGATTTATTTTCAGCACATTAGTCGGTTACTATTTCAAAGGTAATCGGCAGAATTTATTTTCTTGCACATTCGTCGGTTACTATTTCAAAGGTAATCGGCAGGATTTATTTTCTCGCATATTCGTCGATTACTATTTCAAAGGTAATCGGCAAAATTTATTTTCATGCACATTCGTCGGTTACCATTTCAAAGGTAATCGGCAGGTTTTATTTTCTTGCATATTCGTCAGTTACTATTTCAAAGGTAATCGACAAGATTTATTTTCTGCACATTCGTCCGTTACCATTTCAAAGGTAATCAGCAGGATTTATTTTCATGCACATTCGTCGGTTACTATTTCAAAGGCAATCGGCAGGATTTATATTCTGCACATTCGTTGGTTACCATTTCAAAGGTAATCGACAGGATTTATTTTCATGCACATTCGTCGGTTACTATTTCAAAGCTAATCGGTAGGATTTATTTTCTGCACATTCGTCGGTTACCATTTCAAAGGTAATCGGTAGGATTTATTTTCATGCACATTCATCGGTTACTATTTTAAAGGTAATCGACAAGATTTATTTTCTGCACATTCGTCCGTTACCATTTCAAAGGTAATCAACAGGATTTATTTTCATGCACAATCGTCGGTTACCATTTCAAAGGTAATCAGCAGGATTTATTTTCTTGCACATTCGTCGGTTACTATTTCGAAGGTAATCGACAGGATTTATTTTCTTGCATATTCGTCGATTACTATTTCAAAGGTAATCGGCAAGATTTATTTTCTGCACATTCGTCCGTTACCATTTCAAAGGTAATCAGCAGGATTTATTTTCATGCACATTCGTCGGTTACCATTTCAAAGGTAATCAGTAGGATTTATTTTCTTGCACATTCGTCGGTTACTATTTCAAAGGTAATCGGCAGGATTTATTTTCTTGCATATTCGTCGATTACTATTTCAAAGGTAATCGACAAGATTTAATTTCATGCACATTCGTCGGTTACAACTTCAAAGGTAATCGGCAAGTTTTATTTTCTTGCATATTCGTCAGTTACTATTTCGAAGGTAATCGACAAGATTTATTTTCATGCACATTCGTCGGTTACCATTTCAAAGGTAATCGGCATGATTTATTTTCCTGCACATTCGTGGGTTACTATTTCAAAAGTAATCTGCAGGATTTATTTTCAGCACATTCGTCGGTTACCATTTCAAAGGTAATCGGGAGGATTTATTTTGATGCTCATTCGTCGGTTACTATTTCAAAGGTAATCGGCAGGATTTATTTTCTGCACATTCGTCAGTTACCATTTCAAAGGTAATCGGCAAGTTTTATTTTCTTGCATATACGTCAGTTACTATTTCGAAGGTAATCGACAACATTTATTTTCATGCACATTCGTCGGTTACCATTTCAAAGGTAATCGGCAGGATTTATTTTCATGCACATTCGTCGATTACTATTTCAAAAGTAATCTGCAGGATTTATTTTCAGCACATTCGTCGGTTACCATTTTAAAGGTAATCGGGAGGATTTATTTTGATGCTTATTCGTCGGTTACTATTTCAAAGGTAATCGGCAGGATTTATTTTCATGCACATTCGTCGGTTACTATTTCAAAGGTAATCGGCATGATTTATTTTCTGCACATTCGTCGGTTACCATTTCAAAGGTAATCGGCAGGATTTATTTTCATGCACATTCGTCGGTTACTATTTCAAAAGTAATCTGCAGTATTTATTTTCTGCACATTCGTCGGTTACCATTTCAAAGTTAATCGGCAGGATTTATTTTCATGCTCATTCGTCGGTTACTATTTCAAAGGTAATCGGCAGGATTTATTTTTTGCACATTCGTCGTTACCATTTCAAAGTTAATCGGCAGGATTTATTTTCATGCACATTCGTCGGATACTATTTCAAAGGAAATCGACTAGATTTATTTTCTGCATATTCGTCGGTAACTATTTCAAAGGTAATCGGCGAGATTTTTTTTCTGCACATTTGTCGGTTACCATTTCAAAGGTAATCAACAGGATTTATTTTCAGCACATTCGTCGGTTACCATTTCAAAGGTAATCGGCAGGATTTATTTTCATGCTCATTCCTCGGTTACTATTTCAAAGGTAATCGGCAGGATTTATTTTCTGCACATTCGTCCGTTACCATTTCAAAGGTAATCGGCATGATTTATTTTCATGCACATTCGTTGGATACTATTTCAAAGGTAATCGACAGGATTTATTTTCATGCACATTCGTTGGTTACTATTTCAAAGGTAATCGACAAGATTTATTTTCGGCACATTCGTCCGTTACCATTTCGAAGGTAATCAGTAGGATTTATTTTCATGCGTAGTCGTCGGTTACTATTTCCAAGGTAATCGACAAGATTTATTTTCTGCACATTTGTCCGTTACCATTTCAAAGGTAATCAGCAGGATTTATTTTCTCGCATATTCGTCGATTACTATTTCAAAGGTAATCGGCAAGATTTATTTTCATGCACATTCGTCGGTTACCATTTCAAAGGTAATCGGCAGGTTTTATTTTCTTGCATATTCGTCAGTTACTATTTCAAAGGTAATCGACAAGATTTATTTTCATGCACATTCGTCGGTTACTATTTCAAAAGTAATCTGCAGTATTTATTTTCTGCACATTCGTCGGTTACCATTTCAAAGGTAATCGGCAAGATTTATTTTCATGCTCATTCGTCGGTTACTATTTCAAAGGTAATCGACAAGATTTATTTTTTGCACATTCGTCGGTTACCATTTCAAAGTTAATCGGCAGGATTTATTTTCATGCACATTCGTCGGATACTATTTCAAAGGTAATCGTCAAGATTTATTTTCAGCACATTCGTCGGTTACCATTTCAAAGGTAATCGGCAGGATTTATTTTCATGCACATTCGTCGGTTACTATTTCAAAGGCAATCGGCAGGATTTATATTCTGCACATTCGTTGGTTACCATTTCAAAGGTAATCGACAGGATTTATTTTCATGCACATTCGTCGGTTACTATTTCAAAGCTAATCGGTAGGATTTATTTTCTGCACATTCGTCGGTTACCATTTCAAAGGTAATCGGTAGGATTTATTTTCATGCACATTCATCGGTTACTATTTTAAAGGTAATCGACAAGATTTATTTTCTGCACATTCGTCCGTTACCATTTCAAAGGTAATCAACAGGATTTATTTTCATGCACAATCGTCGGTTACCATTTCAAAGGTAATCAGCAGGATTTATTTTCTTGCACATTCGTCGGTTACTATTTCGAAGGTAATCGACAGGATTTATTTTCTTGCATATTCGTCGATTACTATTTCAAAGGTAATCGGCAAGATTTATTTTCTGCACATTCGTCCGTTACCATTTCAAAGGTAATCAGCAGGATTTATTTTCATGCACATTCGTCTGTTACTATTTCAAAGGTAATCCGCAAGATTTATTTTCAGCACATTAGTCGGTTACTATTTCAAAGGTAATCGGCAGAATTTATTTTCTTGCACATTCGTCGGTTACTATTTCAAAGGTAATCGTCAAGATTTATTTTCAGCACATTCGTCGGTTACCATTTCAAAGGTAATCGGCAGGATTTATTTTCATGCACATTCGTCGGTTACTATTTCAAAGGCAATCGGCAGGATTTATATTCTGCACATTCGTTGGTTACCATTTCAAAGGTAATCGACAGGATTTATTTTCATGCACATTCGTCGGTTACTATTTCAAAGCTAATCGGTAGGATTTATTTTCTGCACATTCGTCGGTTACCATTTCAAAGGTAATCGGTAGGATTTATTTTCATGCACATTCATCGGTTACTATTTTAAAGGTAATCGACAAGATTTATTTTCTGCACATTCGTCCGTTACCATTTCAAAGGTAATCAACAGGATTTATTTTCATGCACAATCGTCGGTTACCATTTCAAAGGTAATCAGCAGGATTTATTTTCTTGCACATTCGTCGGTTACTATTTCGAAGGTAATCGACAGGATTTATTTTCTTGCATATTCGTCGATTACTATTTCAAAGGTAATCGGCAAGATTTATTTTCTGCACATTCGTCCGTTACCATTTCAAAGGTAATCAGCAGGATTTATTTTCATGCACATTCGTCTGTTACTATTTCAAAGGTAATCCGCAAGATTTATTTTCAGCACATTAGTCGGTTACTATTTCAAAGGTAATCGGCAGAATTTATTTTCTTGCACATTCGTCGGTTACTATTTCAAAGGTAATCGGCAGGATTTATTTTCTCGCATATTCGTCGATTACTATTTCAAAGGTAATCGGCAAAATTTATTTTCATGCACATTCGTCGGTTACCATTTCAAAGGTAATCGGCAGGTTTTATTTTCTTGCATATTCGTCAGTTACTATTTCAAAGGTAATCGACAAGATTTATTTTCTGCACATTCGTCCGTTACCATTTCAAAGGTAATCAGCAGGATTTATTTTCATGCACATTCGTCGGTTACTATTTCAAAGGCAATCGGCAGGATTTATATTCTGCACATTCGTTGGTTACCATTTCAAAGGTAATCGACAGGATTTATTTTCATGCACATTCGTCGGTTACTATTTCAAAGCTAATCGGTAGGATTTATTTTCTGCACATTCGTCGGTTACCATTTCAAAGGTAATCGGTAGGATTTATTTTCATGCACATTCATCGGTTACTATTTTAAAGGTAATCGACAAGATTTATTTTCTGCACATTCGTCCGTTACCATTTCAAAGGTAATCAACAGGATTTATTTTCATGCACAATCGTCGGTTACCATTTCAAAGGTAATCAGCAGGATTTATTTTCTTGCACATTCGTCGGTTACTATTTCGAAGGTAATCGACAGGATTTATTTTCTTGCATATTCGTCGATTACTATTTCAAAGGTAATCGGCAAGATTTATTTTCTGCACATTCGTCCGTTACCATTTCAAAGGTAATCAGCAGGATTTATTTTCATGCACATTCGTCTGTTACTATTTCAAAGGTAATCCGCAAGATTTATTTTCAGCACATTAGTCGGTTACTATTTCAAAGGTAATCGGCAGAATTTATTTTCTTGCACATTCGTCGGTTACTATTTCAAAGGTAATCGGCAGGATTTATTTTCTCGCATATTCGTCGATTACTATTTCAAAGGCAATCGGCAGGATTTATATTCTGCACATTCGTTGGTTACCATTTCAAAGGTAATCGACAGGATTTATTTTCATGGACATTCGTCGGTTACTATTTCAAAGCTAATCGGTAGGATTTATTTTCTGCACATTCGTCGGTTACCATTTCAAAGGTAATCGGTAGGATTTATTTTCATGCACATTCATCGGTTACTATTTTAAAGGTAATCGACAAGATTTATTTTCTGCACATTCGTCCGTTACCATTTCAAAGGTAATCAACAGGATTTATTTTCATGCACAATCGTCGGTTACCATTTCAAAGGTAATCAGCAGGATTTATTTTCTTGCACATTCGTCGGTTACTATTTCGAAGGTAATCGACAGGATTTATTTTCTTGCATATTCGTCGATTACTATTTCAAAGGTAATCGGCAAGATTTATTTTCATGCACATTCGTCGGTTACCATTTCAAAGGTAATCGGCAGGTTTTATTTTCTTGCATATTCGTCAGTTACTATTTCAAAGGTAATCGACAAGATTTATTTTCATGCACATTCGTCGGTTACTATTTCAAAAGTAATCTGCAGTATTTATTTTCTGCACATTCGTCGGTTACCATTTCAAAGGTAATCGGCAAGATTTATTTTCATGCTCATTCGTCGGTTACTATTTCAAAGGTAATCGACAAGATTTATTTTTTGCACATTCGTCGGTTACCATTTCAAAGTTAATCGGCAGGATTTATTTTCATGCACATTCGTCGGATACTATTTCAAAGGTAATCGTCAAGATTTATTTTCAGCACATTCGTCGGTTACCATTTCAAAGGTAATCGGCAGGATTTATTTTCATGCACATTCGTCGGTTACTATTTCAAAGGCAATCGGCAGGATTTATATTCTGCACATTCGTTGGTTACCATTTCAAAGGTAATCGACAGGATTTATTTTCATGCACATTCGTCGGTTACTATTTCAAAGCTAATCGGAAGGATTTATTTTCTGCACATTCGTCGGTTACCATTTCAAAGGTAATCGGTAGGATTTATTTTCATGCACATTCATCGGTTACTATTTTAAAGGTAATCGACAAGATTTATTTTCTGCACATTCGTCCGTTACCATTTCAAAGGTAATCAACAGGATTTATTTTCATGCACAATCGTCGGTTACCATTTCAAAGGTAATCAGCAGGATTTATTTTCTTGCACATTCGTCGGTTACTATTTCGAAGGTAATCGACAGGATTTATTTTCTTGCATATTCGTCGATTACTATTTCAAAGGTAATCGGCAAGATTTATTTTCTGCACATTCGTCCGTTACCATTTCAAAGGTAATCAGCAGGATTTATTTTCATGCACATTCGTCTGTTACTATTTCAAAGGTAATCCGCAAGATTTATTTTCAGCACATTAGTCGGTTACTATTTCAAAGGTAATCGGCAGAATTTATTTTCTTGCACATTCGTCGGTTACTATTTCAAAGGTAATCGGCAGGATTTATTTTCTCGCATATTCGTCGATTACTATTTCAAAGGTAATCGGCAAAATTTATTTTCATGCACATTCGTCGGTTACCATTTCAAAGGTAATCGGCAGGTTTTATTTTCTTGCATATTCGTCAGTTACTATTTCAAAGGTAATCGACAAGATTTATTTTCTGCACATTCGTCCGTTACCATTTCAAAGGTAATCAGCAGGATTTATTTTCATGCACATTCGTCGGTTACTATTTCAAAGGCAATCGGCAGGATTTATATTCTGCACATTCGTTGGTTACCATTTCAAAGGTAATCGACAGGATTTATTTTCATGCACATTCGTCGGTTACTATTTCAAAGCTAATCGGTAGGATTTATTTTCTGCACATTCGTCGGTTACCATTTCAAAGGTAATCGGTAGGATTTATTTTCATGCACATTCATCGGTTACTATTTTAAAGGTAATCGACAAGATTTATTTTCTGCACATTCGTCCGTTACCATTTCAAAGGTAATCAACAGGATTTATTTTCATGCACAATCGTCGGTTACCATTTCAAAGGTAATCAGCAGGATTTATTTTCTTGCACATTCGTCGGTTACTATTTCGAAGGTAATCGACAGGATTTATTTTCTTGCATATTCGTCGATTACTATTTCAAAGGTAATCGGCAAGATTTATTTTCTGCACATTCGTCCGTTACCATTTCAAAGGTAATCAGCAGGATTTATTTTCATGCACATTCGTCTGTTACTATTTCAAAGGTAATCCGCAAGATTTATTTTCAGCACATTAGTCGGTTACT
Source organism: Medicago lupulina (assembly GCA_958299785.1). Taxonomy (NCBI): domain Eukaryota; kingdom Viridiplantae; phylum Streptophyta; class Magnoliopsida; order Fabales; family Fabaceae; genus Medicago; species Medicago lupulina. The sequence goes on from OY283142.1 coordinate 35,041,368, forward strand.
ATTTCAAAGGTAATCGGCAGAATTTATTTTCTTGCACATTCGTCGGTTACTATTTCAAAGGTAATCGGCAGGATTTATTTTCTCGCATATTCGTCGATTACTATTTCAAAGGCAATCGGCAGGATTTATATTCTGCACATTCGTTGGTTACCATTTCAAAGGTAATCGACAGGATTTATTTTCATGGACATTCGTCGGTTACTATTTCAAAGCTAATCGGTAGGATTTATTTTCTGCACATTCGTCGGTTACCATTTCAAAGGTAATCGGTAGGATTTATTTTCATGCACATTCATCGGTTACTATTTTAAAGGTAATCGACAAGATTTATTTTCTGCACATTCGTCCGTTACCATTTCAAAGGTAATCAACAGGATTTATTTTCATGCACAATCGTCGGTTACCATTTCAAAGGTAATCAGCAGGATTTATTTTCTTGCACATTCGTCGGTTACTATTTCGAAGGTAATCGACAGGATTTATTTTCTTGCATATTCGTCGATTACTATTTCAAAGGTAATCGGCAAGATTTATTTTCTGCACATTCGTCCGTTACCATTTCAAAGGTAATCAGCAGGATTTATTTTCATGCACATTCGTCTGTTACTATTTCAAAGGTAATCCGCAAGATTTATTTTCAGCACATTAGTCGGTTACTATTTCAAAGGTAATCGGCAGAATTTATTTTCTTGCACATTCGTCGGTTACTATTTCAAAGGTAATCGGCAGGATTTATTTTCTCGCATATTCGTCGATTACTATTTCAAAGGTAATCGGCAAAATTTATTTTCATGCACATTCGTCGGTTACCATTTCAAAGGTAATCGGCAGGTTTTATTTTCTTGCATATTCGTCAGTTACTATTTCAAAGGTAATCGACAAGATTTATTTTCTGCACATTCGTCCGTTACCATTTCAAAGGTAATCAGCAGGATTTATTTTCATGCACATTCGTCGGTTACTATTTCAAAGGCAATCGGCAGGATTTATATTCTGCACATTCGTTGGTTACCATTTCAAAGGTAATCGACAGGATTTATTTTCATGCACATTCGTCGGTTACTATTTCAAAGCTAATCGGTAGGATTTATTTTCTGCACATTCGTCGGTTACCATTTCAAAGGTAATCGGTAGGATTTATTTTCTTGCACATTCATCGGTTACTATTTTAAAGGTAATCGACAAGATTTATTTTCTGCACATTCGTCCGTTACCATTTCAAAGGTAATCAACAGGATTTATTTTCATGCACAATCGTCGGTTACCATTTCAAAGGTAATCAGCAGGATTTATTTTCTTGCACATTCGTCGGTTACTATTTCGAAGGTAATCGACAGGATTTATTTTCTTGCATATTCGTCGATTACTATTTCAAAGGTAATCGGCAAGATTTATTTTCTGCACATTCGTCCGTTACCATTTCAAAGGTAATCAGCAGGATTTATTTTCATGCACATTCGTCTGTTACTATTTCAAAGGTAATCCGCAAGATTTATTTTCAGCACATTAGTCGGTTACTATTTCAAAGGTAATCGGCAGAATTTATTTTCTTGCACATTCGTCGGTTACTATTTCAAAGGTAATCGGCAGGATTTATTTTCTCGCATATTCGTCGATTACTATTTCAAAGGTAATCGGCAAAAGTTATTTTCATGCACATTCGTCGGTTACCATTTCAAAGGTAATCGGCAGGTTTTATTTTCTTGCATATTCGTCAGTTACTATTTCAAAGGTAATCGACAAGATTTATTTTCATGCACATTCGTCGGTTACTATTTCAAAAGTAATCTGCAGTATTTATTTTCTGCACATTCGTCGGTTACCATTTCAAAGGTAATCGGCAAGATTTATTTTCATGCTCATTCGTCGGTTACTATTTCAAAGGTAATCGACAAGATTTATTTTTTGCACATTCGTCGGTTACCATTTCAAAGTTAATCGGCAGGATTTATTTTCATGCACATTCGTCGGATACTATTTCAAAGGTAGTCGTCAAGATTTATTTTCAGCACATTCGTCGGTTACCATTTCAAAGGTAATCGGCAGGATTTATTTTCATGCACATTCGTCGGTTACTATTTCAAAGGCAATCGGCAGGATTTATATTCTGCACATTCGTTGGTTACCATTTCAAAGGTAATCGACAGGATTTATTTTCATGCACATTCGTCGGTTACTATTTCAAAGCTAATCGGTAGGATTTATTTTCTGCACATTCGTCGGTTACCATTTCAAAGGTAATCGGTAGGATTTATTTTCATGCACATTCATCTGTTACTATTTTAAAGGTAATCGACAAGATTTATTTTCTGCACATTCGTCCGTTACCATTTCAAAGGTAATCAACAGGATTTATTTTCATGCACAATCGTCGGTTACCATTTCAAAGGTAATCAGCAGGATTTATTTTCTTGCACATTCGTCGGTTACTATTTCGAAGGTAATCGACAGGATTTATTTTCTTGCATATTCGTCGATTACTATTTCAAAGGTAATCGGCAAGATTTATTTTCTGCACATTCGTCCGTTACCATTTCAAAGGTAATCAGCAGGATTTATTTTCATGCACATTCGTCTGTTACTATTTCAAAGGTAATCCGCAAGATTTATTTTCAGCACATTAGTCGGTTACTATTTCAAAGGTAATCGGCAGAATTTATTTTCTTGCACATTCGTCGGTTACTATTTCAAAGGTAATCGGCAGGATTTATTTTCTCGCATATTCGTCGATTACTATTTCAAAGGTAATCGGCAAAATTTATTTTCATGCACATTCGTCGGTTACCATTTCAAAGGTAATCGGCAGGTTTTATTTTCTTGCATATTCGTCAGTTACTATTTCAAAGGTAATCGACAAGATTTATTTTCTGCACATTCGTCCGTTACCATTTCAAAGGTAATCAGCAGGATTTATTTTCATGCACATTCGTCTGTTACTATTTCAAAGGTAATCCGCAAGATTTATTTTCAGCACATTAGTCGGTTACTATTTCAAAGGTATTTCAAAGGTAATCGGCAGAATTTATTTTCTTGCACATTCGTCGGTTACTATTTCAAAGGTAATCGGCAGGATTTATTTTCTCGCATATTCATCGGTTACTATTTCAAAGGTAATCGGCATGATTTATTTTCTGCACATTCGTCGGTTACCATTTCAAAGGTAATCGGCAGGATTTATTTTCATGCACATTCGTCGGTTACTATTTCAAAAGTAATCTCAGTATTTATTTTCTGCACATTCGTTGGTTACCATTTCAAAGGTAATCGGCAGGATTTATTTTCATGCTCATTCGTCGGTTACTATTTCAAAGGTAATCGGCAGGATTTATTTTTTGCACATTCGTCGGTTACCATTTCAAAGTTAATCGGCAGGATTTATTTTCATGCACATTCGTCGGATACTATTTCAAAGGAAATCGACTAGATTTATTTTCTGCATATTCGTCGGTAACTATTTCAAAGGTAATCGGCGAGATTTTTTTTCTGCACATTTGTCGGTTACCATTTCAAAGGTAATCAGCAGGATTTATTTTCAGCACATTCGTCGGTTACCATTTCAAAGGTAATCGGCAGGATTTATTTTCATGCACATTCGTCGGTTACTATTTCAAAGGCAATCGGCAGGATTTATATTCTGCACATTCGTTGGTTACCATTTCAAAGGTAATCGACAGGATTTATTTTCATGCACATTCGTCGGTTACTATTTCAAAGCTAATCGGTAGGATTTATTTTCTGCACATTCGTCGGTTACCATTTCAAAGGTAATCGGTAGGATTTATTTTCATGCACATTCATCGGTTACTATTTTAAAGGTAATCGACAAGATTTATTTTCTGCACATTCGTCCGTTACCATTTCAAAGGTAATCAACAGGATTTATTTTCATGCACAATCGTCGGTTACCATTTCAAAGGTAATCAGCAGGATTTATTTTCTTGCACATTCGTCGGTTACTATTTCGAAGGTAATCGACAGGATTTATTTTCTTGCATATTCGTCGATTACTATTTCAAAGGTAATCGGCAAGATTTATTTTCTGCACATTCGTCCGTTACCATTTCAAAGGTAATCAGCAGGATTTATTTTCATGCACATTCGTCTGTTACTATTTCAAAGGTAATCCGCAAGATTTATTTTCAGCACATTAGTCGGTTACTATTTCAAAGGTAATCGGCAGGATTTATTTTCTCGCATATTCGTCGATTACTATTTCAAAGGTAATCGGCAAAATTTATTTTCATGCACATTCGTCGGTTACCATTTCAAAGGTAATCGGCAGGTTTTATTTTCTTGCATATTCGTCAGTTACTATTTCAAAGGTAATCGACAAGATTTATTTTCTGCACATTCGTCCGTTACCATTTCAAAGGTAATCAGCAGGATTTATTTTCATGCACATTCGTCCGTTACCATTTCAAAGGTAATCGGCAAAATTTATTTTCATGCACATTCGTTGGTTACCATTTCAAAGGTAATCGGCAGGTTTTATTTTCTTGCATATTCGTCAGTTACTATTTCAAAGGTAATCGACAAGATTTATTTTCATGCACATTCGTCGGTTACTATTTCAAAAGTAATCTGCAGTATTTATTTTCTGCACATTCGTCGGTTACCATTTCAAAGGTAATCGGCAAGATTTATTTTCATGCTCATTCGTCGGTTACTATTTCAAAGGTAATCGACAAGATTTATTTTTTGCACATTCGTCGGTTACCATTTCAAAGTTAATCGGCAGGATTTATTTTCATGCACATTCGTCGGATACTATTTCAAAGGTAGTCGTCAAGATTTATTTTCAGCACATTCGTCGGTTACCATTTCAAAGGTAATCGGCAGGATTTATTTTCATGCACATTCGTCGGTTACTATTTCAAAGGCAATCGGCAGGATTTATATTCTGCACATTCGTTGGTTACCATTTCAAAGGTAATCGACAGGATTTATTTTCATGCACATTCGTCGGTTACTATTTCAAAGCTAATCGGTAGGATTTATTTTCTGCACATTCGTCGGTTACCATTTCAAAGGTAATCGGTAGGATTTATTTTCATGCACATTCATCGGTTACTATTTTAAAGGTAATCGACAAGATTTATTTTCTGCACATTCGTCCGTTACCATTTCAAAGGTAATCAACAGGATTTATTTTCATGCACAATCGTCGGTTACCATTTCAAAGGTAATCAGCAGGATTTATTTTCTTGCACATTCGTCGGTTACTATTTCGAAGGTAATCGACAGGATTTATTTTCTTGCATATTCGTCGATTACTATTTCAAAGGTAATCGGCAAGATTTATTTTCTGCACATTCGTCCGTTACCATTTCAAAGGTAATCAGCAGGATTTATTTTCATGCACATTCGTCTGTTACTATTTCAAAGGTAATCCGCAAGATTTATTTTCAGCACATTAGTCGGTTACTATTTCAAAGGTAATCGGCAGAATTTATTTTCTTGCACATTCGTCGGTTACTATTTCAAAGGTAATCGGCAGGATTTATTTTCTCGCATATTCGTCGATTACTATTTCAAAGGTAATCGGCAAAATTTATTTTCATGCACATTCGTCGGTTACCATTTCAAAGGTAATCGGCAGGTTTTATTTTCTTGCATATTCGTCAGTTACTATTTCAAAGGTAATCGACAAGATTTATTTTCTGCACATTCGTCCGTTACCATTTCAAAGGTAATCAGCAGGATTTATTTTCATGCACATTCGTGTGTTACTATTTCAAAGGTAATCCGCAAGATTTATTTTCAGCACATTAGTCGGTTACTATTTCAAAGGTATTTCAAAGGTAATCGGCAGAATTTATTTTCTTGCACATTCGTCGGTTACTATTTCAAAGGTAATCGGCAGGATTTATTTTCTCGCATATTCATCGGTTACTATTTCAAAGGTAATCGGCATGATTTATTTTCTGCACATTCGTCGGTTACCATTTCAAAGGTAATCGGCAGGATTTATTTTCGTGCACATTCGTCGGTTAATATTTTAAAAGTAATCTGCAGTATTTATTTTCTGCACATTCGTCGGTTACCATTTCAAAGGTAATCGGCAAGATTTATTTTCATGCTCATTCGTCGGTTACTATTTCAAAGGTAATCGACAGGATTTATATTTTGCACATTCGTCGGTTACCATTTCAAAGTTAATCGGCAGGATTTATTTTCATGCACATTCGTCGGACACTATTTCAAAGGAAATCGACTAGATTTATTTTCTGCATATTCGTCGGTAACTATTTCAAAGTTAATCGGCGAAATTTTTTTTCTGCACATTTGTCGGTTACCATTTCAAAGGTAATCAGCAGGATTTATTTTCAGCACATTCGTCGGTTACCATTTCAAAGGTAATCGGCAGGATTTATTTTCATGCACATTCGTCGGTTACTATTTCAAAGGCAATCGGCAGGATTTATATTCTGCACATTCGTTGGTTACCATTTCAAAGGTAATCGACAGGATTTATTTTCATGCACATTCGTCGGTTACTATTTCAAAGCTAATCGGTAGGATTTATTTTCTGCACATTCGTCGGTTACCATTTCAAAGGTAATCGGTAGGATTTATTTTCATGCACATTCATCGGTTACTATTTTAAAGGTAATCGACAAGATTTATTTTCTGCACATTCGTCCGTTACCATTTCAAAGGTAATCAACAGGATTTATTTTCATGCACAATCGTCGGTTACCATTTCAAAGGTAATCAGCAGGATTTATTTTCTTGCACATTCGTCGGTTACTATTTCGAAGGTAATCGACAGGATTTATTTTCTTGCATATTCGTCGATTACTATTTCAAAGGTAATCGGCAAGATTTATTTTCTGCACATTCGTCCGTTACCATTTCAAAGGTAATCAGCAGGATTTATTTTCATGCACATTCGTCTGTTACTATTTCAAAGGTAATCCGCAAGATTTATTTTCAGCACATTAGTCGGTTACTATTTCAAAGGTAATCGGCAGAATTTATTTTCTTGCACATTCGTCGGTTACTATTTCAAAGGTAATCGGCAGGATTTATTTTCTCGCATATTCGTCGATTACTATTTCAAAGGTAATCGGCAAAATTTATTTTCATGCACATTCGTCGGTTACCATTTCAAAGGTAATCGGCAGGTTTTATTTTCTTGCATATTCGTCAGTTACTATTTCAAAGGTAATCGACAAGATTTATTTTCTGCACATTCGTCCGTTACCATTTCAAAGGTAATCAGCAGGATTTATTTTCATGCACATTCGTCTGTTACTATTTCAAAGGTAATCCGCAAGATTTATTTTCAGCACATTAGTCGGTTACTATTTCAAAGGTATTTCAAAGGTAATCGGCAGAATTTATTTTCTTGCACATTCGTCGGTTACTATTTCAAAGGTAATCGGCAGGATTTATTTTCTCGCATATTCATCGGTTACTATTTCAAAGGTAATCGGCATGATTTATTTTCTGCACATTCGTCGGTTACCATTTCAAAGGTAATCGGCAGGATTTATTTTCATGCACATTCGTCGGTTACTATTTCAAAAGTAATCTCAGTATTTATTTTCTGCACATTCGTTGGTTACCATTTCAAAGGTAATCGGCAGGATTTATTTTCATGCTCATTCGTCGGTTACTATTTCAAAGGTAATCGGCAGGATTTATTTTTTGCACATTCGTCGGTTACCATTTCAAAGTTAATCGGCAGGATTTATTTTCATGCACATTCGTCGGATACTATTTCAAAGGAAATCGACTAGATTTATTTTCTGCATATTCGTCGGTAACTATTTCAAAGGTAATCGGCGAGATTTTTTTTCTGCACATTTGTCGGTTACCATTTCAAAGGTAATCAGCAGGATTTATTTTCAGCACATTCGTCGGTTACCATTTCAAAGGTAATCGGCAGGATTTATTTTCATGCTCATTCGTCGGTTACTATTTCAAAGGTAATCGACATGATTTATTTTCTGCACATTCGTCCGTTACCATTTCAAAGGTAATCGGCAGGATTTATTTTCATGCACATTCGTTGGATACTATTTCAAAGGTAATCGACTGGATTTATTTTCTGCATATTCGTCAGTTAATATTTCAAAGGTAATCGGCGGGATTTTCTTTTGCACATTCGTCGGTTACCATTTCAAAGGTAATCGACAGGATTTATTTTCATGCACATTCGTCGGTTACTATTTCAAAGCTAATCGGTAGGATTTATTTTCTGCACATTCGTCGGTTACCATTTCAAAGGTAATCGGTAGGATTTATTTTCATGCACATTCATCGGTTACTATTTTAAAGGTAATCGACAAGATTTATTTTCAGCACATTCGTCGGTTACCATTTCAAAGGTAATCGACAGGATTTATTTTCATGCACATTCGTTGGTTACTATTTCAAAGGTAATCGACAAGATTTATTTTCGGCACATTCGTCCGTTACCATTTCGAAGGTAATCAGTAGGATTTATTTTCATGCGTAGTCGTCGGTTACTATTTCAAAGCTAATCGGTAGGATTTATTTTCTGCACATTCGTCGGTTACCATTTCAAAGGTAATCGGCAAGATTTATTTTCATGCACATTCGTCGGTTACTATTTCAAAAGTAATCTGCAGGATTTATTTTCAGCACATTCGTCGGTTACCATTTCAAAGGTAATCGGCATGATTTATTTTCATGCACATTCGTCGGTTACTATTTCAAAAGTAATCTGCAGGATTTATTTTCAGCACATTCGTCGGTTACCATTTCAAAGGTAATCGGGAGGATTTATTTTGATGCTCATTCGTCGGTTACTATTTCAAAGGTAATCGGCAGGATTTATTTTCTGCACATTCGTCAGTTACCATTTCAAAGGTAATCGGCAAGTTTTATTTTCTTGCATATACGTCAGTTACTATTTCGAAGGTAATCGACAAGATTTATTTTCATGCACATTCGTCCGTTACCATTTCAAAGGTAATCAGCAGGATTTATTTTCATGCACATTCGTCTGTTACTATTTCAAAGGTAATCCGCAAGATTTATTTTCAGCACATTAGTCGGTTACTATTTCAAAGGTATTTCAAAGGTAATCGGCAGAATTTATTTTCTTGCACATTCGTCGGTTACTATTTCAAAGGTAATCGGCAGGATTTATTTTCTCGCATATTCATCGGTTACTATTTCAAAGGTAATCGGCATGATTTATTTTCTGCACATTCGTCGGTTACCATTTCAAAGGTAATCGGCAGGATTTATTTTCATGCACATTCGTCGGTTACTATTTCAAAAGTAATCTCAGTATTTATTTTCTGCACATTCGTTGGTTACCATTTCAAAGGTAATCGGCAGGATTTATTTTCATGCTCATTCGTCGGTTACTATTTCAAAGGTAATCGGCAGGATTTATTTTTTGCACATTCGTCGGTTACCATTTCAAAGTTAATCGGCAGGATTTATTTTCATGCACATTCGTCGGATACTATTTCAAAGGAAATCGACTAGATTTATTTTCTGCATATTCGTCGGTAACTATTTCAAAGGTAATCGGCGAGATTTTTTTTCTGCACATTTGTCGGTTACCATTTCAAAGGTAATCAGCAGGATTTATTTTCAGCACATTCGTCGGTTACCATTTCAAAGGTAATCGGCAGGATTTATTTTCATGCTCATTCGTCGGTTACTATTTCAAAGGTAATCGACATGATTTATTTTCTGCACATTCGTCCGTTACCATTTCAAAGGTAATCGGCAGGATTTATTTTCATGCACATTCGTTGGATACTATTTCAAAGGTAATCGACTGGATTTATTTTCTGCATATTCGTCAGTTAATATTTCAAAGGTAATCGGCGGGATTTTCTTTTGCACATTCGTCGGTTACCATTTCAAAGGTAATCGACAGGATTTATTTTCATGCACATTCGTCGGTTACTATTTCAAAGCTAATCGGTAGGATTTATTTTCTGCACATTCGTCGGTTACCATTTCAAAGGTAATCGGTAGGATTTATTTTCATGCACATTCATCGGTTACTATTTTAAAGGTAATCGACAAGATTTATTTTCAGCACATTCGTCGGTTACCATTTCAAAGGTAATCGACAGGATTTATTTTCATGCACATTCGTTGGTTACTATTTCAAAGGTAATCGACAAGATTTATTTTCGGCACATTCGTCCGTTACCATTTCGAAGGTAATCAGTAGGATTTATTTTCATGCGTAGTCGTCGGTTACTATTTCAAAGCTAATCGGTAGGATTTATTTTCTGCACATTCGTCGGTTACCATTTCAAAGGTAATCGGCAAGATTTATTTTCATGCACATTCGTCGGTTACTATTTCAAAAGTAATCTGCAGGATTTATTTTCAGCACATTCGTCGGTTACCATTTCAAAGGTAATCGGCATGATTTATTTTCATGCACATTCGTCGGTTACTATTTCAAAAGTAATCTGCAGGATTTATTTTCAGCACATTCGTCGGTTACCATTTCAAAGGTAATCGGGAGGATTTATTTTGATGCTCATTCGTCGGTTACTATTTCAAAGGTAATCGGCAGGATTTATTTTCTGCACATTCGTCAGTTACCATTTCAAAGGTAATCGGCAAGTTTTATTTTCTTGCATATACGTCAGTTACTATTTCGAAGGTAATCGACAAGATTTATTTTCATGCACATTCGTCGGTTACCATTTCAAAGGTAATCGGCAGGATTTATTTTCATGCACATTCGTCGATTACTATTTCAAAAGTAATCTGCAGGATTTATTTTCAGCACATTCGTCGGTTACCATTTTAAAGGTAATCGGGAGGATTTATTTTGATGCTTATTCGTCGGTTACTATTTCAAAGGTAATCGGCAGGATTTATTTTCATGCACATTCGTCGGTTACTATTTCAAAGGTAATCGGCATGATTTATTTTCTGCACATTCGTCGGTTACCATTTCAAAGGTAATCGGCAGGATTTATTTTCATGCACATTCGTCGGTTACTATTTCAAAAGTAATCTGCAGTATTTATTTTCTGCACATTCGTCGGTTACCATTTCAAAGTTAATCGGCAGGATTTATTTTCATGCTCATTCGTCGGTTACTATTTCAAAGGTAATCGGCAGGATTTATTTTTTGCGCATTCGTCGTTACCATTTCAAAGTTAATCGGCAGGATTTATTTTCATGCACATTCGTCGGATACTATTTCAAAGGAAATCGACTAGACTTATTTTCTGCATATTCGTCGGTAACTATTTCAAAGGTAATCGGCGAGATTTTTTTTCTGCACATTTGTCGGTTACCATTTCAAAGGTAATCAACAGGATTTATTTTCAGCACATTCGTCGGTTACCATTTCAAAGGTAATCGGCAGGATGTATTTTCATGCTCATTCCTCGGTTACTATTTCAAAGGTAATCGGCAGGATTTATTTTCTGCACATTCGTCCGTTACCATTTCAAAGGTAATCGGCATGATTTATTTTCATGCACATTCGTCGGATACTATTTCAAAGGTAATCGACAGGATTTATTTTCATGCACATTCGTTGGTTACTATTTCAAAGGTAATCGACAAGATTTATTTTTGGCACATTCGTCCGTTACCATTTCGAAGGTAATCAGTAGGATTTATTTTCATGCGTAGTCGTCGGTTACTATTTCCAAGGTAATCGACAAGATTTATTTTCTGCACATTTGTCCGTTACCATTTCAAAGGTAATCAGCAGGATTTATTTTCTCGCATATTCCTCGATTACTATTTCAAAGGTAATCGGCAAGATTTATTTTCATGCACATTCGTCGGTTACCATTTCAAAGGTAATCGGCAGGTTTTATTTTCTTGCATATTCGTCAGTTACTATTTCAAAGGTAATCGACAAGATTTATTTTCATGCACATTCGTCGGTTACTATTTCAAAAGTAATCTGCAGTATTTATTTTCTGCACATTCGTCGGTTACCATTTCAAAGGTAATCCGCAAGATTTATTTTCATGCTCATTCGTCGGTTACTATTTCAAAGGTAATCGACAGGATTTATTTTTTGCACATTCGTCGGTTACCATTTCAAAGTTAATCGGCAGGATTTATTTTCATGCACATTCGTCGGATACTATTTCAAAGGTAATCGTCAAGATTTATTTTCTGCACATTCGTCCGTTACCATTTCAAAGGTAATCAACAGGATTTATTTTCATGCACAATCGTCGGTTACCATTTCAAAGGTAATCAGCAGGATTTATTTTCTTGCACATTCGTCGGTTACTATTTCGAAGGTAATCGACAGGATTTATTTTCTTGCATATTCGTCGATTACTATTTCAAAGGTAATCGGCAAGATTTATTTTCTGCACATTCGTCCGTTACCATTTCAAAGGTAATCAGCAGGATTTATTTTCATGCACATTCGTCTGTTACTATTTCAAAGGTAATCCGCAAGATTTATTTTCAGCACATTAGTCGGTTACTATTTCAAAGGTAATCGGCAGAATTTATTTTCTTGCACATTCGTCGGTTACTATTTCAAAGGTAATCGGCAGGATTTATTTTCTCGCATATTCGTCGATTACTATTTCAAAGGTAATCGGCAAAATTTATTTTCATGCACATTCGTCGGTTACCATTTCAAAGGTAATCGGCAGGTTTTATTTTCTTGCATATTCGTCAGTTACTATTTCAAAGGTAATCGACAAGATTTATTTTCTGCACATTCGTCCGTTACCATTTCAAAGGTAATCAGCAGGATTTATTTTCATGCACATTCGTCTGTTACTATTTCAAAGGTAATCCGCAAGATTTATTTTCAGCACATTAGTCGGTTACTATTTCAAAGGTATTTCAAAGGTAATCGGCAGAATTTATTTTCTTGCACATTCGTCGGTTACTATTTCAAAGGTAATCGGCAGGATTTATTTTCTCGCATATTCATCGGTTACTATTTCAAAGGTAATCGGCATGATTTATTTTCTGCACATTCGTCGGTTACCATTTCAAAGGTAATCGGCAGGATTTATTTTCATGCACATTCGTCGGTTACTATTTCAAAAGTAATCTCAGTATTTATTTTCTGCACATTCGTTGGTTACCATTTCAAAGGTAATCGGCAGGATTTATTTTCATGCTCATTCGTCGGTTACTATTTCAAAGGTAATCGGCAGGATTTATTTTTTGCACATTCGTCGGTTACCATTTCAAAGTTAATCGGCAGGATTTATTTTCATGCACATTCGTCGGATACTATTTCAAAGGAAATCGACTAGATTTATTTTCTGCATATTCGTCGGTTACTATTTCAAAGCTAATCGGTAGGATTTATTTTCTGCACATTCGTCGGTTACCATTTCAAAGGTAATCGGCAAGATTTATTTTCATGCACATTCGTCGGTTACTATTTCAAAAGTAATCTGCAGGATTTATTTTCAGCACATTCGTCGGTTACCATTTCAAAGGTAATCGGCATGATTTATTTTCATGCACATTCGTCGGTTACTATTTCAAAAGTAATCTGCAGGATTTATTTTCAGCACATTCGTCGGTTACAATTTCAAAGGTAATCGGGAGGATTTATTTTGATGCTCATTCGTCGGTTACTATTTCAAAGGTAATCGGCAGGATTTATTTTCTGCATATTCGTCAGTTACCATTTCAAAGGTAATCGGCAAGTTTTATTTTCTTGCATATACGTCAGTTACTATTTCGAAGGTAATCGACAAGATTTATTTTCATGCACATTCGTCGGTTACCATTTCAAAGGTAATCGGCAGGATTTATTTTCATGCACATTCGTCGATTACTATTTCAAAAGTAATCTGCAGGATTTATTTTCAGCACATTCGTCGGTTACCATTTTAAAGGTAATCGGGAGGATTTATTTTGATGCTTATTCGTCGGTTACTATTTCAAAGGTAATCGGCAGGATTTATTTTCATGCACATTCGTCGGTTACTATTTCAAAGGTAATCGGCATGATTTATTTTCTGCACATTCGTCGGTTACCATTTCAAAGGTAATCGGCAGGATTTATTTTCATGCACATTCGTCGGTTACTATTTCAAAAGTAATCTGCAGTATTTATTTTCTGCACATTCGTCGGTTACCATTTCAAAGTTAATCGGCAGGATTTATTTTCATGCTCATTCGTCGGTTACTATTTCAAAGGTAATCGGCAGGATTTATTTTTTGCACATTCGTCGTTACCATTTCAAAGTTAATCGGCAGGATTTATTTTCATGCACATTCGTCGGATACTATTTCAAAGGAAATCGACTAGATTTATTTTCTGCATATTCGTCGGTAACTATTTCAAAGGTAATCGGCGAGATTTTTTTTCTGCACATTTGTCGGTTACCATTTCAAAGGTAATCAGCAGGATTTATTTTCAGCACATTCGTCGGTTACTATTTCAAAGGTAATCGGCAGGATTTATTTTCTCGCATATTCGTCGATTACTATTTCAAAGGTAATCGGCAAAATTTATTTTCATGCACATTCGTCGGTTACCATTTCAAAGGTAATCGGCAGGTTTTATTTTCTTGCATATTCGTCAGTTACTATTTCAAAGGTAATCGACAAGATTTATTTTCTGCACATTCGTCCGTTACCATTTCAAAGGTAATCAGCAGGATTTATTTTCATGCACATTCGTCTGTTACTATTTCAAAGGTAATCCGCAAGATTTATTTTCAGCACATTAGTCGGTTACTATTTCAAAGGTATTTCAAAGGTAATCGGCAGAATTTATTTTCTTGCACATTCGTCGGTTACTATTTCAAAGGTAATCGGCAGGATTTATTTTCTCGCATATTCATCGGTTACTATTTCAAAGGTAATCGGCATGATTTATTTTCTGCACATTCGTCGGTTACCATTTCAAAGGTAATCGGCAGGATTTATTTTCATGCACATTCGTCGGTTACTATTTCAAAAGTAATCTCAGTATTTATTTTCTGCACATTCGTTGGTTACCATTTCAAAGGTAATCGGCAGGATTTATTTTCATGCTCATTCGTCGGTTACTATTTCAAAGGTAATCGGCAGGATTTATTTTTTGCACATTCGTCGGTTACCATTTCAAAGTTAATCGGCAGGATTTATTTTCATGCACATTCGTCGGATACTATTTCAAAGGAAATCGACTAGATTTATTTTCTGCATATTCGTCGGTTACTATTTCAAAGCTAATCGGTAGGATTTATTTTCTGCACATTCGTCGGTTACCATTTCAAAGGTAATCGGCAAGATTTATTTTCATGCACATTCGTCGGTTACTATTTCAAAAGTAATCTGCAGGATTTATTTTCAGCACATTCGTCGGTTACCATTTCAAAGGTAATCGGCATGATTTATTTTCATGCACATTCGTCGGTTACTATTTCAAAAGTAATCTGCAGGATTTATTTTCAGCACATTCGTCGGTTACAATTTCAAAGGTAATCGGGAGGATTTATTTTGATGCTCATTCGTCGGTTACTATTTCAAAGGTAATCGGCAGGATTTATTTTCTGCACATTCGTCAGTTACCATTTCAAAGGTAATCGGCAAGTTTTATTTTCTTGCATATACGTCAGTTACTATTTCGAAGGTAATCGACAAGATTTATTTTCATGCACATTCGTCGGTTACCATTTCAAAGGTAATCGGCAGGATTTATTTTCATGCACATTCGTCGATTACTATTTCAAAAGTAATCTGCAGGATTTATTTTCAGCACATTCGTCGGTTACCATTTTAAAGGTAATCGGGAGGATTTATTTTGATGCTTATTCGTCGGTTACTATTTCAAAGGTAATCGGCAGGATTTATTTTCATGCACATTCGTCGGTTACTATTTCAAAGGTAATCGGCATGATTTATTTTCTGCACATTCGTCGGTTACCATTTCAAAGGTAATCGGCAGGATTTATTTTCATGCACATTCGTCGGTTACTATTTCAAAAGTAATCTGCAGTATTTATTTTCTGCACATTCGTCGGTTACCATTTCAAAGTTAATCGGCAGGATTTATTTTCATGCTCATTCGTCGGTTACTATTTCAAAGGTAATCGGCAGGATTTATTTTTTGCACATTCGTCGTTACCATTTCAAAGTTAATCGGCAGGATTTATTTTCATGCACATTCGTCGGATACTATTTCAAAGGAAATCGACTAGATTTATTTTCTGCATATTCGTCGGTAACTATTTCAAAGGTAATCGGCGAGATTTTTTTTCTGCACATTTGTCGGTTACCATTTCAAAGGTAATCAGCAGGATTTATTTTCAGCACATTCGTCGGTTACCATTTCAAAGGTAATCGGCAGGATTTATTTTCATGCTCATTCGTCGGTTACTATTTCAAAGGTAATCGACATGATTTATTTTCTGCACATTCGTCCGTTACCATTTCAAAGGTAATCGGCAGGATTTATTTTCATGCACATTCGTCGGATACTATTTCAAAGGTAATCGACTGGATTTATTTTCTGCATATTCGTCAGTTAATATTTCAAAGGTAATCGGCGGGATTTTCTTTTGCACATTCGTCGGTTACCATTTCAAAGGTAATCGACAGGATTTATTTTCATGCACATTCGTCGGTTACTATTTCAAAGCTAATCGGTAGGATTTATTTTCTGCACATTCGTCGGTTACCATTTCAAAGGTAATCGGTAGGATTTATTTTCATGCACATTCATCGGTTACTATTTTAAAGGTAATCGACAAGATTTATTTTCAGCACATTCGTCGGTTACCATTTCAAAGGTAATCGACAGGATTTATTTTCATGCACATTCGTTGGTTACTATTTCAAAGGTAATCGACAAGATTTATTTTCGGCACATTCGTCCGTTACCATTTCGAAGGTAATCAGTAGGATTTATTTTCATGCGTAGTCGTCGGTTACTATTTCAAAGCTAATCGGTAGGATTTATTTTCTGCACATTCGTCGGTTACCATTTCAAAGGTAATCGGCAAGATTTATTTTCATGCACATTCGTCGGTTACTATTTCAAAAGTAATCTGCAGGATTTATTTTCAGCACATTCGTCGGTTACCATTTCAAAGGTAATCGGCATGATTTATTTTCATGCACATTCGTGGGTTACTATTTCAAAAGTAATCTGCAGGATTTATTTTCAGCACATTCGTCGGTTACCATTTCAAAGGTAATCGGGAGGATTTATTTTGATGCTCATTCGTCGGTTACTATTTCAAAGGTAATCGGCAGGATTTATTTTCTGCACATTCGTCAGTTACCATTTCAAAGGTAATCGGCAAGTTTTATTTTCTTGCATATACGTCAGTTACTATTTCGAAGGTAATCGACAAGATTTATTTTCATGCACATTCGTCGGTTACCATTTCAAAGGTAATCGGCAGGATTTATTTTCATGCACATTCGTCGATTACTATTTCAAAAGTAATCTGCAGGATTTATTTTCAGCACATTCGTCGGTTACCATTTTAAAGGTAATCGGGAGGATTTATTTTGATGCTTATTCGTCGGTTACTATTTCAAAGGTAATCGGCAGGATTTATTTTCATGCACATTCGTCGGTTACTATTTCAAAGGTAATCGGCATGATTTATTTTCTGCACATTCGTCGGTTACCATTTCAAAGGTAATCGGCAGGATTTATTTTCATGCACATTCGTCGGTTTCTATTTCAAAGCTAATCGGTAGGATTTATTTTCTGCACATTCGTTGGTTACCATTTCAAAGGTAATCGGCAGAATTTATTTTCGTGTATAGTCGTCGGTTACTATTTCAAAGGTAATCGACAAGATTTATTTTCTGCACATTCGTCCGTTACCATTTCAAAGGTAATCAACCGGATTTATTTTCATGCACATTCGTCGGTTACCATTTCAAAGGTAATCAGCAGGATTTATTTTCTTTCACATTCGTCGGTTACTATTTCGAAGGTAATCGACAGGATTTATTTTCTTGCATATTCGTCGATTACTATTTCAAAGGTAATCGGCAAGATTTATTTTCTGCACATTCGTCCGTTACCATTTCAAAGGTAATCAGCAGGATTTATTTTCATGCACATTCGTCGGTTACCATTGCAAAGGTAATCAGTAGGATTTATTTTCTTGCACATTCGTCGGTTACTATTTCAAAGGTAATCGGCAGGATTTATTTTCTTGCATATTCGTCGATTACTATTTCAAAGGTAATCGACAAGATTTATTTTCATGCACATTCGTCGGTTACCATTTCAAAGGTAATCGGCATGTTTTATTTTCTTGCATATTCGTCAGTTACTATTTCGAAGGTAATCGACAAGATTTATTTTCATGCACATTCGTCGGTTACCATTTCAAAGGTAATCGGCAGGATTTATTTTCATGCACATTCGTCGGTTACTATTTCAAAAGTAATCTGCAGGATTTATTTTCAGCACATTCGTCGGTTACCATTTTAAAGGTAATCGGGAGGATTTATTTTGATGCTCATTCGTCGGTTACTATTTCAAAGGTAATCGGCAGGATTTATTTTCATGCACATTCGTCGGTTACTATTTCAAAGGTAATCGGCATGATTTATTTTCTGCACATTCGTCGGTTACCATTTCAAAGGTAATCGGCAGGATTTATTTTCATGCTCATTCGTCGGTTACTATTTCAAAGGTAATCGGCAGGATTTATTTTTTGCACATTCGTCGTTACCATTTCAAAGTTAATCGGCAGGATTTATTTTCATGCACATTCGTCGGATACTATTTCAAAGGAAATCGACTAGATTTATTTTCTGCATATTCGTCGGTAACTATTTCAAAGGTAATCGGCGAGATTTTTTTTCTGCACATTTGTCGGTTACCATTTCAAAGGTAATCAGCAGGATTTTTTTTCAGCACATTCGTCGGTTACCATTTCAAAGGTAATCGGCAGGATTTATTTTCATGCTCATTCCTCGGTTACTATTTCAAAGGTAATCGGCAGGATTTATTTTCTGCACATTCGTCCGTTACCATTTCAAAGGTAATCGGCAGGATTTATTTTCATGCACATTCGTCGGTTACTATTTCAAAGGTAATCGACATGATTTATTTTCAGCACATTCATCGGTTACCATTTCAAAGGTAATCGGCAGGATTTATTTTCATGCACATTCGTCGGTTACTATTTCAAAAGTAATCTGCAGTATTTATTTTCTGCACATTCGTCGGTTACCATTTCAAAGTTAATCGGCAGGATTTATTTTCATGCTCATTCGTCGGTTACTATTTCAAAGGTAATCGGCAGGATTTATTTTTTGCACATTCGTCGTTACCATTTCAAAGTTAATCGGCAGGATTTATTTTCATGCACATTCGTCGGATACTATTTCAAAGGAAATCGACTAGATTTATTTTCTGCATATTCGTCGGTAACTATTTCAAAGGTAATCGGCGAGATTTTTTTTTTGCACATTTGTCGGTTACCATTTCAAAGGTAATCAGCAGGATTTATTTTCACCACATTCGTCGGTTACCATTTCAAAGGTAATCGGCAGGATTTATTTTCATGCTCATTCCTCGGTTACTATTTCAAAGGTAATCGGCAGGATTTATTTTCTGCACATTCGTCCGTTACCATTTCAAAGGTAATCGGCAGGATTTATTTTCATGCACATTCGTCGGATACTATTTCAAAGGTAATCTACTGGATTTATTTTCTGCATATTCGTCGGTTACTATTTCAAAGGTAATCGGCGAGATTTTTTTTCTGCACATTCGTCGGTTACCATTTCAAAGGTAATCAGCAGGATTTATTTTCAGCACATTCGTCGGTTACCATTTCAAAGGTAATCGGCAGGATTTATTTTCATGCTCATTCGTCGGTTACTATTTCAAAGGTAATCGGCAGGATTTATTTTCTGCACATTCGTCGGTTACCATTTCAAAGGTAATCGGCAAGATTTATTTTCATACACATTCGTCGGATACTATTTCAAAGGTAATCGACTGGATTTATTTTCGGCATATTCGTCGGTTACTATTTCAAAGGTAATCAGCAGGATTTATTTTCAGCACATTCGTCGGTTACCATTTCAAAGGTAATCGGCAGGATTTATTTTCATGCACATTCGTCGGTTTCTATTTCAAAGCTAATCGGTAGGATTTATTTTCTGCACATTCGTTGGTTACCATTTCAAAGGTAATCGGCAGAATTTATTTTCGTGTATAGTCGTCGGTTACTATTTCAAAGGTAATCGACAAGATTTATTTTCTGCACATTCGTCCGTTACCATTTCAAAGGTAATCAACCGGATTTATTTTCATGCACATTCGTCGGTTACCATTTCAAAGGTAATCAGCAGGATTTATTTTCTTTCACATTCGTCGGTTACTATTTCGAAGGTAATCGACAGGATTTATTTTCTTGCATATTCGTCGATTACTATTTCAAAGGTAATCGGCAAGATTTATTTTCTGCACATTCGTCCGTTACCATTTCAAAGGTAATCAGCAGGATTTATTTTCATGCACATTCGTCGGTTACCATTGCAAAGGTAATCAGTAGGATTTATTTTCTTGCACATTCGTCGGTTACTATTTCAAAGGTAATCGGCAGGATTTATTTTCTTGCATATTCGTCGATTACTATTTCAAAGGTAATCGACAAGATTTATTTTCATGCACATTCGTCGGTTACCATTTCAAAGGTAATCGGCATGTTTTATTTTCTTGCATATTCGTCAGTTACTATTTCGAAGGTAATCGACAAGATTTATTTTCATGCACATTCGTCGGTTACCATTTCAAAGGTAATCGGCAGGATTTATTTTCATGCACATTCGTCGGTTACTATTTCAAAAGTAATCTGCAGGATTTATTTTCAGCACATTCGTCGGTTACCATTTTAAAGGTAATCGGGAGGATTTATTTTGATGCTCATTCGTCGGTTACTATTTCAAAGGTAATCGGCAGGATTTATTTTCATGCACATTCGTCGGTTACTATTTCAAAGGTAATCGGCATGATTTATTTTCTGCACATTCGTCGGTTACCATTTCAAAGGTAATCGGCAGGATTTATTTTCATGCTCATTCGTCGGTTACTATTTCAAAGGTAATCGGCAGGATTTATTTTTTGCACATTCGTCGTTACCATTTCAAAGTTAATCGGCAGGATTTATTTTCATGCACATTCGTCGGATACTATTTCAAAGGAAATCGACTAGATTTATTTTCTGCATATTCGTCGGTAACTATTTCAAAGGTAATCGGCGAGATTTTTTTTCTGCACATTTGTCGGTTACCATTTCAAAGGTAATCAGCAGGATTTTTTTTCAGCACATTCGTCGGTTACCATTTCAAAGGTAATCGGCAGGATTTATTTTCATGCTCATTCCTCGGTTACTATTTCAAAGGTAATCGGCAGGATTTATTTTCTGCACATTCGTCCGTTACCATTTCAAAGGTAATCGGCAGGATTTATTTTCATGCACATTCGTCGGTTACTATTTCAAAGGTAATCGACATGATTTATTTTCAGCACATTCATCGGTTACCATTTCAAAGGTAATCGGCAGGATTTATTTTCATGCACATTCGTCGGTTACTATTTCAAAAGTAATCTGCAGTATTTATTTTCTGCACATTCGTCGGTTACCATTTCAAAGTTAATCGGCAGGATTTATTTTCATGCTCATTCGTCGGTTACTATTTCAAAGGTAATCGGCAGGATTTATTTTTTGCACATTCGTCGTTACCATTTCAAAGTTAATCGGCAGGATTTATTTTCATGCACATTCGTCGGATACTATTTCAAAGGAAATCGACTAGATTTATTTTCTGCATATTCGTCGGTAACTATTTCAAAGGTAATCGGCGAGATTTTTTTTCTGCACATTTGTCGGTTACCATTTCAAAGGTAATCAGCAGGATTTATTTTCAGCACATTCGTCGGTTACCATTTCAAAGGTAATCGGCAGGATTTATTTTCATGCTCATTCCTCGGTTACTATTTCAAAGGTAATCGGCAGGATTTATTTTCTGCACATTCGTCCGTTACCATTTCAAAGGTAATCGACAGGATTTATTTTCATGCACATTCGTCGGATACTATTTCAAAGGTAATCTACTGGATTTATTTTCTGCATATTCGTCGGTTACTATTTCAAAGGTAATCGGCGAGATTTTTTTTCTGCACATTCGTCGGTTACCATTTCAAAGGTAATCAGCAGGATTTATTTTCAGCACATTCGTCGGTTACCATTTCAAAGGTAATCGGCAGGATTTATTTTCATGCTCATTCGTCGGTTACTATTTCAAAGGTAATCGGCAGGATTTATTTTCTGCACATTCGTCGGTTACCATTTCAAAGGTAATCGGCAAGATTTATTTTCATACACATTCGTCGGATACTATTTCAAAGGTAATCGACTGGATTTATTTTCGGCATATTCGTCGGTTACCATTTCAAAGGTAATCGGCAGGATTTATTTTCATGCACATTCGTCGGTTACTATTTCAAAAGTAATCTGCAGGATTTATTTTCAGCACATTCGTCGGTTACCATTTTAAAGGTAATCGGGAGGATTTATTTTGATGCTCATTCGTCGGTTACTATTTCAAAGGTAATCGGCAGGATTTATTTTCATGCACATTCGTCGGTTACTATTTCAAAGGTAATCGGCATGATTTATTTTCTGCACATTCGTCGGTTACCATTTCAAAGGTAATCGGCAGGATTTATTTTCATGCTCATTCGTCGGTTACTATTTCAAAGGTAATCGGCAGGATTTATTTTTTGCACATTCGTCGTTACCATTTCAAAGTTAATCGGCAGGATTTATTTTCATGCACATTCGTCGGATACTATTTCAAAGGAAATCGACTAGATTTATTTTCTGCATATTCGTCGGTAACTATTTCAAAGGTAATCGGCGAGATTTTTTTTCTGCACATTTGTCGGTTACCATTTCAAAGGTAATCAGCAGGATTTTTTTTCAGCACATTCGTCGGTTACCATTTCAAAGGTAATCGGCAGGATTTATTTTCATGCTCATTCCTCGGTTACTATTTCAAAGGTAATCGGCAGGATTTATTTTCTGCACATTCGTCCGTTACCATTTCAAAGGTAATCGGCAGGATTTATTTTCATGCACATTCGTCGGTTACTATTTCAAAGGTAATCGACATGATTTATTTTCAGCACATTCATCGGTTACCATTTCAAAGGTAATCGACAGGATTTATTTTCTGCACATTCGTCCGTTACCATTTCAAAGGTAATCGACAGGATTTATTTTCATGCACATTCGTCGGATACTATTTCAAAGGTAATCTACTGGATTTATTTTCTGCATATTCGTCGGTTACTATTTCAAAGGTAATCGGCGAGATTTTTTTTCTGCACATTCGTCGGTTACCATTTCAAAGGTAATCAGCAGGATTTATTTTCAGCACATTCGTCGGTTACCATTTCAAAGGTAATCGGCAGGATTTATTTTCATGCTCATTCGTCGGTTACTATTTCAAAGGTAATCGGCAGGATTTATTTTCTGCACATTCGTCGGTTACCATTTCAAAGGTAATCGGCAAGATTTATTTTCATACACATTCGTCGGATACTATTTCAAAGGTAATCGACTGGATTTATTTTCGGCATATTCGTCGGTTACTATTTCAAAGGTAATCAGCAGGATTTATTTTCAGCACATTCGTCGGTTACCATTTCAAAGGTAATCGGCAGGATTTATTATCATGCACATTCGTCGGTTTCTATTTCAAAGCTAATCGGTAGGATTTATTTTCTACACATTCGTTGGTTACCATTTCAAAGGTAATCAGCAGAATTTATTTTCGTGTATAGTCGTCGGTTACTATTTCAAAGGTAATCGACAAGATTTATTTTCTGCACATTCGTCCGTTACCATTTCAAAGGTAATCAACAGGATTTATTTTCATGCACATTCGTCGGTTACCATTTCAAAGGTAATCAGCAGGATTTATTTTCTTTCACATTCGTCGGTTACTATTTCGAAGGTAATCGACAGGATTTATTTTCTTGCATATTCGTCGATTACTATTTCAAAGGTAATCGGCAAGATTTATTTTCTGCACATTCGTCCGTTACCATTTCAAAGGTAATCAGCAGGATTTATTTTCATGCACATTCGTCGGTTACCATTGCAAAGGTAATCAGTAGGATTTATTTTCTTGCACATTCGTCGGTTACTATTTCAAAGGTAATCGGCAGGATTTATTTTCTTGCATATTCGTCGATTACTATTTCAAAGGTAATCGACAAGATTTATTTTCATGCACATTCGTCGGTTACCATTTCAAAGGTAATCGGCATGTTTTATTTTCTTGCATATTCGTCAGTTACTATTTCGAAGGTAATCGACAAGATTTATTTTCATGCACATTCGTCGGTTACCATTTCAAAGGTAATCGGCAGGATTTATTTTCATGCACATTCGTCGGTTACTATTTCAAAAGTAATCTGCAGGATTTATTTTCAGCACATTCGTCGGTTACCATTTCAAAGGTAATCGGCATGTTTTATTTTCTTGCATATTCGTCAGTTACTATTTCGAAGGTAATCGACAAGATTTATTTTCATGCACATTCGTCGGTTACCATTTCAAAGGTAATCGGCAGGATTTATTTTCATGCACATTCGTCGGTTACTATTTCAAAAGTAATCTGCAGGATTTATTTTCAGCACATTCGTCGGTTACCATTTTAAAGGTAATCGGGAGGATTTATTTTGATGCTCATTCGTCGGTTACTATTTCAAAGGTAATCGGCAGGATTTATTTTCATGCACATTCGTCGGTTACTATTTCAAAGGTAATCGGCATGATTTATTTTCTGCACATTCGTCGGTTACCATTTCAAAGGTAATCGGCAGGATTTATTTTCATGCTCATTCGTCGGTTACTATTTCAAAGGTAATCGGCAGGATTTATTTTTTGCACATTCGTCGTTACCATTTCAAAGTTAATCGGCAGGATTTATTTTCATGCACATTCGTCGGATACTATTTCAAAGGAAATCGACTAGATTTATTTTCTGCATATTCGTCGGTAACTATTTCAAAGGTAATCGGCGAGATTTTTTTTCTGCACATTTGTCAGTTACCATTTCAAAGGTAATCAGCAGGATTTTTTTTCAGCACATTCGTCGGTTACCATTTCAAAGGTAATCGGCAGGATTTATTTTCATGCTCATTCCTCGGTTACTATTTCAAAGGTAATCGGCATGATTTATTTTCTGCACATTCGTCCGTTACCATTTCAAAGGTAATCGGCAGGATTTATTTTCATGCACATTCGTCGGTTACTATTTCAAAGGTAATCGACATGATTTATTTTCAGCACATTCATCGGTTACCATTTCAAAGGTAATCGGCAGGATTTATTTTCATGCACATTCGTCGGTTACTATTTCAAAAGTAATCTGCAGTATTTATTTTCTGCACATTCGTCGGTTACCATTTCAAAGTTAATCGGCAGGATTTATTTTCATGCTCATTCGTCGGTTACTATTTCAAAGGTAATCGGCAGGATTTATTTTTTGCACATTCGTCGTTACCATTTCAAAGTTAATCGGCAGGATTTATTTTCATGCACATTCGTCGGATACTATTTCAAAGGAAATCGACTAGATTTATTTTCTGCATATTCGTCGGTAACTATTTCAAAGGTAATCGGCGAGATTTTTTTTCTGCACATTTGTCGGTTACCATTTCAAAGGTAATCAGCAGGATTTATTTTCAGCACATTCGTCGGTTACCATTTCAAAGGTAATCGGCAGGATTTATTTTCATGCTCATTCCTCGGTTACTATTTCAAAGGTAATCGGCAGGATTTATTTTCTGCACATTCGTCCGTTACCATTTCAAAGGTAATCGACAGGATTTATTTTCATGCACATTCGTCGGATACTATTTCAAAGGTAATCTACTGGATTTATTTTCTGCATATTCGTCGGTTACTATTTCAAAGGTAATCGGCGAGATTTTTTTTCTGCACATTCGTCGGTTACCATTTCAAAGGTAATCAGCAGGATTTATTTTCAGCACATTCGTCGGTTACCATTTCAAAGGTAATCGGCAGGATTTATTTTCATGCTCATTCGTCGGTTACTATTTCAAAGGTAATCGGCAGGATTTATTTTCTGCACATTCGTCGGTTACCATTTCAAAGGTAATCGGCAAGATTTATTTTCATACACATTCGTCGGATACTATTTCAAAGGTAATCGACTGGATTTATTTTCGGCATATTCGTCGGTTACTATTTCAAAGGTAATCAGCAGGATTTATTTTCAGCACATTCGTCGGTTACCATTTCAAAGGTAATCGGCAGGATTTATTTTCATGCACATTCGTCGGTTTCTATTTCAAAGCTAATCGGTAGGATTTATTTTCTGCACATTCGTTGGTTACCATTTCAAAGGTAATCGGCAGAATTTATTTTCGTGTATAGTCGTCGGTTACTATTTTAAAGGTAATCGACAAGATTTATTTTCTGCACATTCGTCCGTTACCATTTCAAAGGTAATCAACAGGATTTATTTTCATGCACATTCGTCGGTTACCATTTCAAAGGTAATCAGCAGGATTTATTTTCTTTCACATTCGTCGGTTACTATTTCGAAGGTAATCGACAGGATTTATTTTCTTGCATATTCGTCGATTACTATTTCAAAGGTAATCGGCAAGATTTATTTTCTGCACATTCGTCCGTTACCATTTCAAAGGTAATCAGCAGGATTTATTTTCATGCACATTCGTCGGTTACCATTGCAAAGGTAATCAGTAGGATTTATTTTCTTGCACATTCGTCGGTTACTATTTCAAAGGTAATCGGCAGGATTTATTTTCTTGCATATTCGTCGATTACTATTTCAAAGGTAATCGACAAGATTTATTTTCATGCACATTCGTCGGTTACCATTTCAAAGGTAATCGGCATGTTTTATTTTCTTGCATATTCGTCAGTTACTATTTCGAAGGTAATCGACAAGATTTATTTTCATGCACATTCGTCGGTTACCATTTCAAAGGTAATCGGCAGGATTTATTTTCATGCACATTCGTCGGTTACTATTTCAAAAGTAATCTGCAGGATTTATTTTCAGCACATTCGTCGGTTACCATTTTAAAGGTAATCGGGAGGATTTATTTTGATGCTCATTCGTCGGTTACTATTTCAAAGGTAATCGGCAGGATTTATTTTCATGCACATTCGTCGGTTACTATTTCAAAGGTAATCGGCATGATTTATTTTCTGCACATTCGTCGGTTACCATTTCAAAGGTAATCGGCAGGATTTATTTTCATGCTCATTCATCGGTTACTATTTCAAAGGTAATCGGCAGGATTTATTTTTTGCACATTCGTCGTTACCATTTCAAAGTTAATCGGCAGGATTTATTTTCATGCACATTCGTCGGATACTATTTCAAAGGAAATCGACTAGATTTATTTTCTGCATATTCGTCGGTAACTATTTCAAAGGTAATCGGCGAGATTTTTTTTCTGCACATTTGTCGGTTACCATTTCAAAGGTAATCAGCAGGATTTATTTTCAGCACATTCGTCGGTTACCATTTCAAAGGTAATCGGCAGGATTTATTTTCATGCTCATTCCTCGGTTACTATTTCAAAGGTAATCGGCAGGATTTATTTTCTGCACATTCGTCCGTTACCATTTCAAAGGTAATCGGCAGGATTTATTTTCATGCACATTCGTCGGATACTATTTCAAAGGTAATCGACTGGATTTATTTTCTGCATATTCGTCGGTTTCTATTTCAAAGGTAATCGGCGAGATTTTTTTTCTGCACATTCGTCGGTTACCATTTCAAAGGTAATCAGCAGGATTTATTTTCAGCACATTCGTCGGTTACCATTTCAAAGGTAATCGGCAGGATTTATTTTCATGCTCATTCGTCGGTTACTATTTCAAAGGTAATCGGCAGGATTTATTTTCTGCACATTCGTCGGTTACCATTTCAAAGGTAATCGGCAAGATTTATTTTCATACACAATCGTCAGATACTATTTCAAAGGTAATCGACTGGATTTATTTTCGGCATATTCGTCGGTTACTATTTCAAAGGTAATCGGCAGGATTTATTTTCTGCACATTTGTCGGTTACCATTTCAAAGGTAATCAGTAGGATTTATTTTTTTGCACATTCGTCGGTTACTATTTCAAAGGTAATCGGCAGGATTTATTTTCTTGCATATTCGTCGATTACTATTTCAAAGGTAATCGATAAGATTTATTTTCATGCACATTCGTCGGTTACCATTTCAAAGGTAATCGGCATGTTTTATTTTCTTGCATATTCGTCAGTTACTATTTCGAAGGTAATCGACAAGATTTATTTTCATGCACATTCGTCGGTTACCATTTCAAAGGTAATCGGCAGGATTTATTTTCATGCACATTCGTCGGTTACTATTTCAAAAGTAATCTGCAGGATTTATTTTCAGCACATTCGTCGGTTACCATTTTAAAGGTAATCGGGAGGATTTATTTTGATGCTCATTCGTCGGTTACTATTTCAAAGGTAATCGGCAGGATTTATTTTCATGCACATTCGTCGGTTACTATTTCAAAGGTAATCGGCATGATTTATTTTCTGCACATTCGTCGGTTACCATTTCAAAGGTAATCGGCAGGATTTATTTTCATGCTCATTCGTCGGTTACTATTTCAAAGGTAATCGGCAGGATTTATTTTCATGCACATTCGTCGGTTACTATTTCGAAGGTAATCGGCATGATTTATTTTCTGCACATTCGTCGGTTACCATTTCAAAGGTAATCGGCAGGATTTATTTTCATGCTCATTCATCGGTTACTATTTCAAAGGTAATCGGCAGGATTTATTTTTTGCACATTCGTCGTTACCATTTCAAAGTTAATCGGCAGGATTTATTTTCATGCACATTCGTCGGATACTATTTCAAAGGAAATCGACTAGATTTATTTTCTGCATATTCGTCGGTAACTATTTCAAAGGTAATCGGCGAGATTTTTTTTCTGCACATTTGTCGGTTACCATTTCAAAGGTAATCAGCAGGATTTATTTTCAGCACATTCGTCGGTTACCATTTCAAAGGTAATCGGCAGGATTTATTTTCATGCTCATTCCTCGGTTACTATTTCAAAGGTAATCGGCAGGATTTATTTTCTGCACATTCGTCCGTTACCATTTCAAAGGTAATCGGCAGGATTTATTTTCATGCACATTCGTCGGATACTATTTCAAAGGTAATCGACTGGATTTATTTTCTGCATATTCGTCGGTTTCTATTTCAAAGGTAATCGGCGAGATTTTTTTTCTGCACATTCGTCGGTTACCATTTCAAAGGTAATCAGCAGGATTTATTTTCAGCACATTCGTCGGTTACCATTTCAAAGGTAATCGGCAGGATTTATTTTCATGCTCATTCGTCGGTTACTATTTCAAAGGTAATCGGCAGGATTTATTTTCTGCACATTCGTCGGTTACCATTTCAAAGGTAATCGGCAAGATTTATTTTCATACACATTCGTCGGATACTATTTCAAAGGTAATCGACTGGATTTATTTTCGGCATATTCGTCGGTTACTATTTCAAAGGTAATCGGCAGGATTTATTTTCTGCACATTTGTCGGTTACCATTTCAAAGGTAATCAGTAGGATTTATTTTTTTGCACAATCGTCGGTTACTATTTCAAAGGTAATCGGCAAGATTTATTTTCTTGCATATTCGTCGATTACTATTTCAAAGGTAATCGACAAGATTTATTTTCATGCACATTCGTCGGTTACCATTTCAAAGGTAATCGGCATGTTTTATTTTCTTGCATATTCGTCAGTTACTATTTCGAAGGTAATCGACAAGATTTATTTTCATGCACATTCGTCGGTTACCATTTCAAAGGTAATCGGCAGGATTTATTTTCATGCACATTCGTCGGTTACTATTTCAAAAGTAATCTGCAGGATTTATTTTCAGCACATTCGTCGGTTACCATTTTAAAGGTAATCGGGAGGATTTATTTTGATGCTCATTCGTCGGTTACTATTTCAAAGGTAATCGGCAGGATTTATTTTCATGCACATTCGTCGGTTACTATTTCAAAGGTAATCGGCATGATTTATTTTCTGCACATTCGTCGGTTACCATTTCAAAGGTAATCGGCAGGATTTATTTTCATGCTCATTCGTCGGTTACTATTTCAAAGGTAATCGGCAGGATTTATTTTTTGCACATTCGTCGTTACCATTTCAAAGTTAATCGGCAGGATTTATTTTCATGCACATTCGTCGGATACTATTTCAAAGGAAATCGACTAGATTTATTTTCTGCATATTCGTCGGTAACTATTTCAAAGGTAATCGGCGAGTTTTTTTTTCTGCACATTTGTCGGTTACCATTTCAAAGGTAATCAGCAGGATTTATTTTCAGCCCATTCGTCGGTTACCATTTCAAAGGTAATCGGCAGGATTTATTTTCATGCTCATTCCTCGGTTACTATTTCAAAGGTAATCGGCAGGATTTATTTTCTGCACATTCGTCCGTTACCATTTCAAAGGTAATCGGCAGGATTTATTTTCATGCACATTCGTCGGATACTATTTCAAAGGTAATCGACTGGATTTATTTTCTGCATATTCGTCGGTTACTATTTCAAAGGTAATCGGCGAGATTTTTTTTCTGCACATTCGTCGGTTACCATTTCAAAGGTAATCAGCAGTATTTATTTTCAGCACATTCGTAGGTTACCATTTCAAAGGTAATCGACAGGATTTATTTTCATGCTCATTCGTCGGTTACTATTTCAAAGGTAATCGGCAGGATTTATTTTCTGCACATTCGTCGGTTACCATTTCAAAGGTAATCGGCAAGATTTATTTTCATACACATTCGTCGGATACTATTTCAAAGGTAATCGACTGGATTTATTTTCGGCATATTCGTCGGTTACTATTTCAAAGGTAATCGGCAGGATTTATTTTCTGCACATTTGTCGGTTACCATTTCAAAGGTAATCGGCAGGATTTATTTTCATGCACATTCGTCGGTTTCTATTTCAAAGCTAATCGGTAGGATTTATTTTCTGCACATTCGTTGGTTACCATTTCAAAGGTAATCGGCAGAATTTATTTTCGTGTATAGTCGTCGGTTACTATTTCAAAGGTAATCGACAAGATTTATTTTCTGCACATTCGTCCGTTACCATTTCAAAGGTAATCAACAGGATTTATTTTCATGCACATTCGTCGGTTACCATTTCAAAGGTAATCAGCAGGATTTATTTTCATGCACATTCGTCGGTTACCATTTCAAAAGTAATCAGTAGGATTTATTTTCTTGCACATTCGTCGGTTACTATTTCAAAGGTAATCGGCAGGATTTATTTTCTTGCATATTCGTCGATTACTATTTCAAAGGTAATCGACAAGATTTATTTTCATGCACATTCGTCGGTTACCATTTCAAAGGTAATCGGCATGTTTTATTTTCTTGCATATTCGTCAGTTACTATTTCGAAGGTAATCGACAAGATTTATTTTCATGCACATTCGTCGGTTACCATTTCAAAGGTAATCAGCAGGATTTATTTTCATGCACATTCGTCGATTACTATTTCAAAAGTAATCTGCAGGATTTATTTTCAGCACATTCGTCGGTTACCATTTCAAAGGTAATCGGGAGGATTTATTTTGATGCTCATTCGTCGGTTACTATTTCAAAGGTAATCGGCAGGATTTATTTTCTGCACATTTGTCGGTTACCATTTCAAAGGTAATCGGCAGGATTTATTTTCATGCACATTCGTCGGTTACTATTTCAAAAGTAATCTGCAGTATTTATTTTCTGCACATTCGTCGGTTACCATTTCAAAGTTAATCGGCAGGATTTATTTTCATGCTCATTCGTCGGTTACTATTTCAAAGGTAATCGGCATGATTTATTTTCTGCACATTCGTCGGTTACCATTTCAAAGGTAATCGGCAGGATTTATTTTCATGCACATTCGTCGGTTACTATTTCAAAAGTAATCTGCAGTATTTATTTTCTGCACATTCGTCGGTTACCATTTCAAAGTTAATCGGCAGGATTTATTTTCATGCACATTCGTCGGATACTATTTCAAAGGAAATCGACTAGATTTATTTTCTGCATATTCGTCGGTAACTATTTCAAAGGTAATCGGCGAGATTTTTTTTCTGCACATTTGTCGGTTACCATTTCAAAGGTAATCAGCAGGATTTATTTTCAGCACATTCGTCGGTTACCATTTCAAAGGTAATCGGCAGGATTTATTTTCATGCTCATTCCTCGGTTACTATTTCAAAGGTAATCGGCAGGATTTATTTTCTGCACATTCGTCCGTTTCCATTTCAAAGGTAATCGGCAGGATTTATTTTCATGCACATTCGTCGGTTACTATTTCAAAGGTAATCGGCATGATTTATTTTCTGCACATTCGTCGGTTACCATTTCAAAGGTAATCGGCAGGATTTATTTTCATACACAATCGTCGGATACTATTTCAAAGGTAATCGGCGAGATTTTTTTTCTGCACATTCGTCGGTTACCATTTCAAAGGTAATCAGCAGGATTTATTTTCAGCACATTCGTCGGTTACCATTTCAAAGGTAATCGGCAGGATTTATTTTCATGCTCATTCGTCGGTTACTATTTCAAAGGTAATCGGCAGGATTTATTTTCTGCACATTCGTCGGTTACCATTTCAAAGGTAATCGGCAAGATTTATTTTCATACACAATCGTCGGATACTATTTCAAAGGTAATCGACTGGATTTATTTTCGGCATATTCGTCGGTTACTATTTCAAAGGTAATCGGCAGGATTTATTTTCTGCACATTTGTCGGTTACCATTTCAAAGGTAATCAGTAGGATTTATTTTTTTGCACATGCGTCGGTTACTATTTCAAAGGTAATCGGCAGGATTTATTTTCTTGCATATTCGTCGATTACTATTTCAAAGGTAATCGATAAGATTTATTTTCATGCACATTCGTCGGTTACCATTTCAAAGGTAATCGGCATGTTTTATTTTCTTGCATATTCGTCAGTTACTATTTCGAAGGTAATCGACAAGATTTATTTTCATGCACATTCGTCGGTTACCATTTCAAAGGTAATCGGCAGGATTTATTTTCATGCACATTCGTCGGTTACTATTTCAAAAGTAATCTGCAGGATTTATTTTCAGCACATTCGTCGGTTACCATTTTAAAGGTAATCGGGAGGATTTATTTTGATGCTCATTCGTCGGTTACTATTTCAAAGGTAATCGGCAGGATTTATTTTCATGCACATTCGTCGGTTACTATTTCAAAGGTAATCGGCATGATTTATTTTCTGCACATTCGTCGGTTACCATTTCAAAGGTAATCGGCAGGATTTATTTTCATGCTCATTCGTCGGTTACTATTTCAAAGGTAATCGGCAGGATTTATTTTCATGCACATTCGTCGGTTACTATTTCAAAGGTAATCGGCATGATTTATTTTCTGCACATTCGTCGGTTACCATTTCAAAGGTAATCGGCAGGATTTATTTTCATGCTCATTCATCGGTTACTATTTCAAAGGTAATCGGCAGGATTTATTTTTTGCACATTCGTCGTTACCATTTCAAAGTTAATCGGCAGGATTTATTTTCATGCACATTCGTCGGATACTATTTCAAAGGAAATCGACTAGATTTATTTTCTGCATATTCGTCGGTAACTATTTCAAAGGTAATCGGCGAGATTTTTTTTCTGCACATTTGTCGGTTACCATTTCAAAGGTAATCAGCAGGATTTATTTTCAGCACATTCGTCGGTTACCATTTCAAAGGTAATCGGCAGGATTTATTTTCATGCTCATTCCTCGGTTACTATTTCAAAGGTAATCGGCAGGATTTATTTTCTGCACATTCGTCCGTTACCATTTCAAAGGTAATCGGCAGGATTTATTTTCATGCACATTCGTCGGATACTATTTCAAAGGTAATCGACTGGATTTATTTTCTGCATATTCGTCGGTTTCTATTTCAAAGGTAATCGGCGAGATTTTTTTTCTGCACATTCGTCGGTTACCATTTCAAAGGTAATCAGCAGGATTTATTTTCAGCACATTCGTCGGTTACCATTTCAAAGGTAATCGGCAGGATTTATTTTCATGCTCATTCGTCGGTTACTATTTCAAAGGTAATCGGCAGGATTTATTTTCTGCACATTCGTCGGTTACCATTTCAAAGGTAATCGGCAAGATTTATTTTCATACACATTCGTCGGATACTATTTCAAAGGTAATCGACTGGATTTATTTTCGGCATATTCGTCGGTTACTATTTCAAAGGTAATCGGCAGGATTTATTTTCTGCACATTTGTCGGTTACCATTTCAAAGGTAATCAGTAGGATTTATTTTTTTGCACAATCGTCGGTTACTATTTCAAAGGTAATCGGCAAGATTTATTTTCATGCACATTCGTCGGTTACCATTTCAAAGGTAATCAGCAGGATTTATTTTCATGCACATTCGTCGATTACTATTTCAAAAGTAATCTGCAGGATTTATTTTCAGCACATTCGTCGGTTACCATTTCAAAGGTAATCGGGAGGATTTATTTTGATGCTCATTCGTCGGTTACTATTTCAAAGGTAATCGGCAGGATTTATTTTCTGCACATTTGTCGGTTACCATTTCAAAGGTAATCGGCAGGATTTATTTTCATGCACATTCGTCGGTTACTATTTCAAAAGTAATCTGCAGTATTTATTTTCTGCACATTCGTCGGTTACCATTTCAAAGTTAATCGGCAGGATTTATTTTCATGCTCATTCGTCGGTTACTATTTCAAAGGTAATCGGCATGATTTATTTTCTGCACATTCGTCGGTTACCATTTCAAAGGTAATCGGCAGGATTTATTTTCATGCACATTCGTCGGTTACTATTTCAAAAGTAATCTGCAGTATTTATTTTCTGCACATTCGTCGGTTACCATTTCAAAGTTAATCGGCAGGATTTATTTTCATGCACATTCGTCGGATACTATTTCAAAGGAAATCGACTAGATTTATTTTCTGCATATTCGTCGGTAACTATTTCAAAGGTAATCGGCGAGATTTTTTTTCTGCACATTTGTCGGTTACCATTTCAAAGGTAATCAGCAGGATTTATTTTCTGCATATTCGTCGGTTACCATTTCAAAGGTAATCGGCGAGATTTTTTTTCTGCACATTCGTCGGTTACCATTTCAAAGGTAATCGGCAGGATTTATTTTCAGCACATTCGTCGGTTACCATTTCAAAGGTAATCGGCAGGATTTATTTTCATGCTCATTCGTCGGTTACTATTTCAAAGGTAATCGGCAGGATTTATTTTCTGCACATTCGTCGGTTACCATTTCAAAGGTAATCGGCAAGATTTATTTTCATACACAATCGTCGGATACTATTTCAAAGGTAATCGACTGGATTTATTTTCGGCATATTCGTCGGTTACTATTTCAAAGGTAATCGGCAGGATTTATTTTCTGCACATTTGTCGGTTACCATTTCAAAGGTAATCAGTAGGATTTATTTTTTTGCACATTCGTCGGTTACTATTTCAAAGGTAATCGGCAGGATTTATTTTCTTGCATATTCGTCGATTACTATTTCAAAGGTAATCGATAAGATTTATTTTCATGCACATTCGTCGGTTACCATTTCAAAGGTAATCGGCATGTTTTATTTTCTTGCATATTCGTCAGTTACTATTTCGAAGGTAATCGACAAGATTTATTTTCATGCACATTCGTCGGTTACCATTTCAAAGGTAATCGGCAGGATTTATTTTCATGCACATTCGTCGGTTACTATTTCAAAAGTAATCTGCAGGATTTATTTTCAGCACATTCGTCGGTTACCATTTTAAAGGTAATCGGGAGGATTTATTTTGATGCTCATTCGTCGGTTACTATTTCAAAGGTAATCGGCAGGATTTATTTTCATGCACATTCGTCGGTTACTATTTCAAAGGTAATCGGCATGATTTATTTTCTGCAC
The DNA here is from genome assembly GCA_958299785.1 of Medicago lupulina. Classification (NCBI taxonomy): domain Eukaryota; kingdom Viridiplantae; phylum Streptophyta; class Magnoliopsida; order Fabales; family Fabaceae; genus Medicago; species Medicago lupulina. Next base: position 35,077,336 of record OY283142.1, read on the forward strand.
ATTCGTCGGTTACCATTTCAAAGGTAATCGGCAGGATTTATTTTCATGCTCATTCGTCGGTTACTATTTCAAAGGTAATCGGCAGGATTTATTTTCATGCACATTCGTCGGTTACTATTTCAAAGGTAATCGGCATGATTTATTTTCTGCACATTCGTCGGTTACCATTTCAAAGGTAATCGGCAGGATTTATTTTCATGCTCATTCATCGGTTACTATTTCAAAGGTAATCGGCAGGATTTATTTTTTGCACATTCGTCGTTACCATTTCAAAGTTAATCGGCAGGATTTATTTTCATGCACATTCGTCGGATACTATTTCAAAGGAAATCGACTAGATTTATTTTCTGCATATTCGTCGGTAACTATTTCAAAGGTAATCGGCGAGATTTTTTTTCTGCACATTTGTCGGTTACCATTTCAAAGGTAATCAGCAGGATTTATTTTCAGCACATTCGTCGGTTACCATTTCAAAGGTAATCGGCAGGATTTATTTTCATGCTCATTCCTCGGTTACTATTTCAAAGGTAATCGGCAGGATTTATTTTCTGCACATTCGTCCGTTACCATTTCAAAGGTAATCGGCAGGATTTATTTTCATGCACATTCGTCGGATACTATTTCAAAGGTAATCGACTGGATTTATTTTCTGCATATTCGTCGGTTTCTATTTCAAAGGTAATCGGCGAGATTTTTTTTCTGCACATTCGTCGGTTACCATTTCAAAGGTAATCAGCAGGATTTATTTTCAGCACATTCGTCGGTTACCATTTCAAAGGTAATCGGCAGGATTTATTTTCATGCTCATTCGTCGGTTACTATTTCAAAGGTAATCGGCAGGATTTATTTTCTGCACATTCGTCGGTTACCATTTCAAAGGTAATCGGCAAGATTTATTTTCATACACATTCGTCGGATACTATTTCAAAGGTAATCGACTGGATTTATTTTCGGCATATTCGTCGGTTACTATTTCAAAGGTAATCGGCAGGATTTATTTTCTGCACATTTGTCGGTTACCATTTCAAAGGTAATCAGTAGGATTTATTTTTTTGCACAATCGTCGGTTACTATTTCAAAGGTAATCGGCAAGATTTATTTTCTTGCATATTCGTCGATTACTATTTCAAAGGTAATCGACAAGATTTATTTTCATGCACATTCGTCGGTTACCATTTCAAAGGTAATCGGCATGTTTTATTTTCTTGCATATTCGTCAGTTACTATTTCGAAGGTAATCGACAAGATTTATTTTCATGCACATTCGTCGGTTACCATTTCAAAGGTAATCGGCAGGATTTATTTTCATGCACATTCGTCGGTTACTATTTCAAAAGTAATCTGCAGGATTTATTTTCAGCACATTCGTCGGTTACCATTTTAAAGGTAATCGGGAGGATTTATTTTGATGCTCATTCGTCGGTTACTATTTCAAAGGTAATCGGCAGGATTTATTTTCATGCACATTCGTCGGTTACTATTTCAAAGGTAATCGGCATGATTTATTTTCTGCACATTCGTCGGTTACCATTTCAAAGGTAATCGGCAGGATTTATTTTCATGCTCATTCGTCGGTTACTATTTCAAAGGTAATCGGCAGGATTTATTTTTTGCACATTCGTCGTTACCATTTCAAAGTTAATCGGCAGGATTTATTTTCATGCACATTCGTCGGATACTATTTCAAAGGAAATCGACTAGATTTATTTTCTGCATATTCGTCGGTAACTATTTCAAAGGTAATCGGCGAGATTTTTTTTCTGCACATTTGTCGGTTACCATTTCAAAGGTAATCAGCAGGATTTATTTTCAGCACATTCGTCGGTTACCATTTCAAAGGTAATCGGCAGGATTTATTTTCATGCTCATTCCTCGGTTACTATTTCAAAGGTAATCGGCAGGATTTATTTTCTGCACATTCGTCCGTTACCATTTCAAAGGTAATCGGCAGGATTTATTTTCATGCACATTCGTCGGATACTATTTCAAAGGTAATCGACTGGATTTATTTTCTGCATATTCGTCGGTTACTATTTCAAAGGTAATCGGCGAGATTTTTTTTCTGCACATTCGTCGGTTACCATTTCAAAGGTAATCAGCAGTATTTATTTTCAGCACATTCGTCGGTTACCATTTCAAAGGTAATCGGCAGGATTTATTTTCATGCTCATTCGTCGGTTACTATTTCAAAGGTAATCGGCAGGATTTATTTTCTGCACATTCGTCGGTTACCATTTCAAAGGTAATCGGCAAGATTTATTTTCATACACATTCGTCGGATACTATTTCAAAGGTAATCGACTGGATTTATTTTCGGCATATTCGTCGGTTACTATTTCAAAGGTAATCGGCAGGATTTATTTTCTGCACATTTGTCGGTTACCATTTCAAAGGTAATCGGCAGGATTTATTTTCATGCACATTCGTCGGTTTCTATTTCAAAGCTAATCGGTAGGATTTATTTTCTGCACATTCGTTGGTTACCATTTCAAAGGTAATCGGCAGAATTTATTTTCGTGTATAGTCGTCGGTTACTATTTCAAAGGTAATCGACAAGATTTATTTTCTGCACATTCGTCCGTTACCATTTCAAAGGTAATCAACAGGATTTATTTTCATGCACATTCGTCGGTTACCATTTCAAAGGTAATCAGCAGGATTTATTTTCATGCACATTCGTCGGTTACCATTTCAAAAGTAATCAGTAGGATTTATTTTCTTGCACATTCGTCGGTTACTATTTCAAAGGTAATCGGCAGGATTTATTTTCTTGCATATTCGTCGATTACTATTTCAAAGGTAATCGACAAGATTTATTTTCATGCACATTCGTCGGTTACCATTTCAAAGGTAATCGGCATGTTTTATTTTCTTGCATATTCGTCAGTTACTATTTCGAAGGTAATCGACAAGATTTATTTTCATGCACATTCGTCGGTTACCATTTCAAAGGTAATCAGCAGGATTTATTTTCATGCACATTCGTCGATTACTATTTCAAAAGTAATCTGCAGGATTTATTTTCAGCACATTCGTCGGTTACCATTTCAAAGGTAATCGGGAGGATTTATTTTGATGCTCATTCGTCGGTTACTATTTCAAAGGTAATCGGCAGGATTTATTTTCTGCACATTTGTCGGTTACCATTTCAAAGGTAATCGGCAGGATTTATTTTCATGCACATTCGTCGGTTACTATTTCAAAAGTAATCTGCAGTATTTATTTTCTGCACATTCGTCGGTTACCATTTCAAAGTTAATCGGCAGGATTTATTTTCATGCTCATTCGTCGGTTACTATTTCAAAGGTAATCGGCATGATTTATTTTCTGCACATTCGTCGGTTACCATTTCAAAGGTAATCGGCAGGATTTATTTTCATGCACATTCGTCGGTTACTATTTCAAAAGTAATCTGCAGTATTTATTTTCTGCACATTCGTCGGTTACCATTTCAAAGTTAATCGGCAGGATTTATTTTCATGCACATTCGTCGGATACTATTTCAAAGGAAATCGACTAGATTTATTTTCTGCATATTCGTCGGTAACTATTTCAAAGGTAATCGGCGAGATTTTTTTTCTGCACATTTGTCGGTTACCATTTCAAAGGTAATCAGCAGGATTTATTTTCTGCATATTCGTCGGTTACCATTTCAAAGGTAATCGGCGAGATTTTTTTTCTGCACATTCGTCGGTTACCATTTCAAAGGTAATCGGCAGGATTTATTTTCAGCACATTCGTCGGTTACCATTTCAAAGGTAATCGGCAGGATTTATTTTCATGCTCATTCGTCGGTTACTATTTCAAAGGTAATCGGCAGGATTTATTTTCTGCACATTCGTCGGTTACCATTTCAAAGGTAATCGGCAAGATTTATTTTCATACACAATCGTCGGATACTATCTCAAAGGTAATCGACTGGATTTATTTTCGGCATATTCGTCGGTTACTATTTCAAAGGTAATCGGCAGGATTTATTTTCTGCACATTTGTCGGTTACCATTTCAAAGGTAATCAGTAGGATTTATTTTTTTGCACATTCGTCGGTTACTATTTCAAAGGTAATCGGCAGGATTTATTTTCTTGCATATTCGTCGATTACTATTTCAAAGGTAATCGATAAGATTTATTTTCATGCACATTCGTCGGTTACCATTTCAAAGGTAATCGGCATGTTTTATTTTCTTGCATATTCGTCAGTTACTATTTCGAAGGTAATCGACAAGATTTATTTTCATGCACATTCGTCGGTTACCATTTCAAAGGTAATCGGCAGGATTTATTTTCATGCACATTCGTCGGTTACTATTTCAAAAGTAATCTGCAGGATTTATTTTCAGCACATTCGTCGGTTACCATTTTAAAGGTAATCGGGAGGATTTATTTTGATGCTCATTCGTCGGTTACTATTTCAAAGGTAATCGGCAGGATTTATTTTCATGCACATTCGTCGGTTACTATTTCAAAGGTAATCGGCATGATTTATTTTCTGCACATTCGTCGGTTACCATTTCAAAGGTAATCGGCAGGATTTATTTTCATGCTCATTCGTCGGTTACTATTTCAAAGGTAATCGGCAGGATTTATTTTCATGCACATTCGTCGGTTACTATTTCAAAGGTAATCGGCATGATTTATTTTCTGCACATTCGTCGGTTACCATTTCAAAGGTAATCGGCAGGATTTATTTTCATGCTCATTCATCGGTTACTATTTCAAAGGTAATCGGCAGGATTTATTTTTTGCACATTCGTCGTTACCATTTCAAAGTTAATCGGCAGGATTTATTTTCATGCACATTCGTCGGATACTATTTCAAAGGAAATCGACTAGATTTATTTTCTGCATATTCGTCGGTAACTATTTCAAAGGTAATCGGCGAGATTTTTTTTCTGCACATTTGTCGGTTACCATTTCAAAGGTAATCAGCAGGATTTATTTTCAGCACATTCGTCGGTTACCATTTCAAAGGTAATCGGCAGGATTTATTTTCATGCTCATTCCTCAGTTACTATTTCAAAGGTAATCGGCAGGATTTATTTTCTGCACATTCGTCCGTTACCATTTCAAAGGTAATCGGCAGGATTTATTTTCATGCACATTCGTCGGATACTATTTCAAAGGTAATCGACTGGATTTATTTTCTGCATATTCGTCGGTTTCTATTTCAAAGGTAATCGGCGAGATTTTTTTTCTGCACATTCGTCGGTTACCATTTCAAAGGTAATCAGCAGGATTTATTTTCAGCACATTCGTCGGTTACCATTTCAAAGGTAATCGGCAGGATTTATTTTCATGCTCATTCGTCGGTTACTATTTCAAAGGTAATCGGCAGGATTTATTTTCTGCACATTCGTCGGTTACCATTTCAAAGGTAATCGGCAAGATTTATTTTCATACACATTCGTCGGATACTATTTCAAAGGTAATCGACTGGATTTATTTTCGGCATATTCGTCGGTTACTATTTCAAAGGTAATCGGCAGGATTTATTTTCTGCACATTTGTCGGTTACCATTTCAAAGGTAATCAGTAGGATTTATTTTTTTGCACAATCGTCGGTTACTATTTCAAAGGTAATCGGCAAGATTTATTTTCTTGCATATTCGTCGATTACTATTTCAAAGGTAATCGACAAGATTTATTTTCATGCACATTCGTCGGTTACCATTTCAAAGGTAATCGGCATGTTTTATTTTCTTGCATATTCGTCAGTTACTATTTCGAAGGTAATCGACAAGATTTATTTTCATGCACATTCGTCGGTTACCATTTCAAAGGTAATCGGCAGGATTTATTTTCATGCACATTCGTCGGTTACTATTTCAAAAGTAATCTGCAGGATTTATTTTCAGCACATTCGTCGGTTACCATTTTAAAGGTAATCGGGAGGATTTATTTTGATGCTCATTCGTCGGTTACTATTTCAAAGGTAATCGGCAGGATTTATTTTCATGCACATTCGTCGGTTACTATTTCAAAGGTAATCGGCATGATTTATTTTCTGCACATTCGTCGGTTACCATTTCAAAGGTAATCGGCAGGATTTATTTTCATGCTCATTCGTCGGTTACTATTTCAAAGGTAATCGGCAGGATTTATTTTCATGCACATTCGTCGGTTACTATTTCAAAGGTAATCGGCATGATTTATTTTCTGCACATTCGTCGGTTACCATTTCAAAGGTAATCGGCAGGATTTATTTTCATGCTCATTCATCGGTTACTATTTCAAAGGTAATCGGCAGGATTTATTTTTTGCACATTCGTCGTTACCATTTCAAAGTTAATCGGCAGGATTTATTTTCATGCACATTCGTCGGATACTATTTCAAAGGAAATCGACTAGATTTATTTTCTGCATATTCGTCGGTAACTATTTCAAAGGTAATCGGCGAGATTTTTTTTCTGCACATTTGTCGGTTACCATTTCAAAGGTAATCAGCAGGATTTATTTTCAGCACATTCGTCGGTTACCATTTCAAAGGTAATCGGCAGGATTTATTTTCATGCTCATTCCTCGGTTACTATTTCAAAGGTAATCGGCAGGATTTATTTTCTGCACATTCGTCCGTTACCATTTCAAAGGTAATCGGCAGGATTTATTTTCATGCACATTCGTCGGATACTATTTCAAAGGTAATCGACTGGATTTATTTTCTGCATATTCGTCGGTTTCTATTTCAAAGGTAATCGGCGAGATTTTTTTTCTGCACATTCGTCGGTTACCATTTCAAAGGTAATCAGCAGGATTTATTTTCAGCACATTCGTCGGTTACCATTTCAAAGGTAATCGGCAGGATTTATTTTCATGCTCATTCGTCGGTTACTATTTCAAAGGTAATCGGCAGGATTTATTTTCTGCACATTCGTCGGTTACCATTTCAAAGGTAATCGGCAAGATTTATTTTCATACACATTCGTCGGATACTATTTCAAAGGTAATCGACTGGATTTATTTTCGGCATATTCGTCGGTTACTATTTCAAAGGTAATCGGCAGGATTTATTTTCTGCACATTTGTCGGTTACCATTTCAAAGGTAATCAGTAGGATTTATTTTTTTGCACAATCGTCGGTTACTATTTCAAAGGTAATCGGCAAGATTTATTTTCTTGCATATTCGTCGATTACTATTTCAAAGGTAATCGACAAGATTTATTTTCATGCACATTCGTCGGTTACCATTTCAAAGGTAATCGGCATGTTTTATTTTCTTGCATATTCGTCAGTTACTATTTCGAAGGTAATCGACAAGATTTATTTTCATGCACATTCGTCGGTTACCATTTCAAAGGTAATCGGCAGGATTTATTTTCATGCACATTCGTCGGTTACTATTTCAAAAGTAATCTGCAGGATTTATTTTCAGCACATTCGTCGGTTACCATTTTAAAGGTAATCGGGAGGATTTATTTTGATGCTCATTCGTCGGTTACTATTTCAAAGGTAATCGGCAGGATTTATTTTCATGCACATTCGTCGGTTACTATTTCAAAGGTAATCGGCATGATTTATTTTCTGCACATTCGTCGGTTACCATTTCAAAGGTAATCGGCAGGATTTATTTTCATGCTCATTCGTCGGTTACTATTTCAAAGGTAATCGGCAGGATTTATTTTTTGCACATTCGTCGTTACCATTTCAAAGTTAATCGGCAGGATTTATTTTCATGCACATTCGTCGGATACTATTTCAAAGGAAATCGACTAGATTTATTTTCTGCATATTCGTCGGTAACTATTTCAAAGGTAATCGGCGAGATTTTTTTTCTGCACATTTGTCGGTTACCATTTCAAAGGTAATCAGCAGGATTTATTTTCAGCACATTCGTCGGTTACCATTTCAAAGGTAATCGGCAGGATTTATTTTCATGCTCATTCCTCGGTTACTATTTCAAAGGTAATCGGCAGGATTTATTTTCTGCACATTCGTCCGTTACCATTTCAAAGGTAATCGGCAGGATTTATTTTCATGCACATTCGTCGGATACTATTTCAAAGGTAATCGACTGGATTTATTTTCTGCATATTCGTCGGTTACTATTTCAAAGGTAATCGGCGAGATTTTTTTTCTGCACATTCGTCGGTTACCATTTCAAAGGTAATCAGCAGTATTTATTTTCAGCACATTCGTCGGTTACCATTTCAAAGGTAATCGGCAGGATTTATTTTCATGCTCATTCGTCGGTTACTATTTCAAAGGTAATCGGCAGGATTTATTTTCTGCACATTCGTCGGTTACCATTTCAAAGGTAATCGGCAAGATTTATTTTCATACACATTCGTCGGATACTATTTCAAAGGTAATCGACTGGATTTATTTTCGGCATATTCGTCGGTTACTATTTCAAAGGTAATCGGCAGGATTTATTTTCTGCACATTTGTCGGTTACCATTTCAAAGGTAATCGGCAGGATTTATTTTCATGCACATTCGTCGGTTTCTATTTCAAAGCTAATCGGTAGGATTTATTTTCTGCACATTCGTTGGTTACCATTTCAAAGGTAATCGGCAGAATTTATTTTCGTGTATAGTCGTCGGTTACTATTTCAAAGGTAATCGACAAGATTTATTTTCTGCACATTCGTCCGTTACCATTTCAAAGGTAATCAACAGGATTTATTTTCATGCACATTCGTCGGTTACCATTTCAAAGGTAATCAGCAGGATTTATTTTCATGCACATTCGTCGGTTACCATTTCAAAAGTAATCAGTAGGATTTATTTTCTTGCACATTCGTCGGTTACTATTTCAAAGGTAATCGGCAGGATTTATTTTCTTGCATATTCGTCGATTACTATTTCAAAGGTAATCGACAAGATTTATTTTCATGCACATTCGTCGGTTACCATTTCAAAGGTAATCGGCATGTTTTATTTTCTTGCATATTCGTCAGTTACTATTTCGAAGGTAATCGACAAGATTTATTTTCATGCACATTCGTCGGTTACCATTTCAAAGGTAATCAGCAGGATTTATTTTCATGCACATTCGTCGATTACTATTTCAAAAGTAATCTGCAGGATTTATTTTCAGCACATTCGTCGGTTACCATTTCAAAGGTAATCGGGAGGATTTATTTTGATGCTCATTCGTCGGTTACTATTTCAAAGGTAATCGGCAGGATTTATTTTCTGCACATTTGTCGGTTACCATTTCAAAGGTAATCGGCAGGATTTATTTTCATGCACATTCGTCGGTTACTATTTCAAAAGTAATCTGCAGTATTTATTTTCTGCACATTCGTCGGTTACCATTTCAAAGTTAATCGGCAGGATTTATTTTCATGCTCATTCGTCGGTTACTATTTCAAAGGTAATCGGCATGATTTATTTTCTGCACATTCGTCGGTTACCATTTCAAAGGTAATCGGCAGGATTTATTTTCATGCACATTCGTCGGTTACTATTTCAAAAGTAATCTGCAGTATTTATTTTCTGCACATTCGTCGGTTACCATTTCAAAGTTAATCGGCAGGATTTATTTTCATGCACATTCGTCGGATACTATTTCAAAGGAAATCGACTAGATTTATTTTCTGCATATTCGTCGGTAACTATTTCAAAGGTAATCGGCGAGATTTTTTTTCTGCACATTTGTCGGTTACCATTTCAAAGGTAATCAGCAGGATTTATTTTCTGCATATTCGTCGGTTACCATTTCAAAGGTAATCGGCGAGATTTTTTTTCTGCACATTCGTCGGTTACCATTTCAAAGGTAATCGGCAGGATTTATTTTCAGCACATTCGTCGGTTACCATTTCAAAGGTAATCGGCAGGATTTATTTTCATGCTCATTCGTCGGTTACTATTTCAAAGGTAATCGGCAGGATTTATTTTCTGCACATTCGTCGGTTACCATTTCAAAGGTAATCGGCAAGATTTATTTTCATACACAATCGTCGGATACTATCTCAAAGGTAATCGACTGGATTTATTTTCGGCATATTCGTCGGTTACTATTTCAAAGGTAATCGGCAGGATTTATTTTCTGCACATTTGTCGGTTACCATTTCAAAGGTAATCAGTAGGATTTATTTTTTTGCACATTCGTCGGTTACTATTTCAAAGGTAATCGGCAGGATTTATTTTCTTGCATATTCGTCGATTACTATTTCAAAGGTAATCGATAAGATTTATTTTCATGCACATTCGTCGGTTACCATTTCAAAGGTAATCGGCATGTTTTATTTTCTTGCATATTCGTCAGTTACTATTTCGAAGGTAATCGACAAGATTTATTTTCATGCACATTCGTCGGTTACCATTTCAAAGGTAATCGGCAGGATTTATTTTCATGCACATTCGTCGGTTACTATTTCAAAAGTAATCTGCAGGATTTATTTTCAGCACATTCGTCGGTTACCATTTTAAAGGTAATCGGGAGGATTTATTTTGATGCTCATTCGTCGGTTACTATTTCAAAGGTAATCGGCAGGATTTATTTTCATGCACATTCGTCGGTTACTATTTCAAAGGTAATCGGCATGATTTATTTTCTGCACATTCGTCGGTTACCATTTCAAAGGTAATCGGCAGGATTTATTTTCATGCTCATTCGTCGGTTACTATTTCAAAGGTAATCGGCAGGATTTATTTTCATGCACATTCGTCGGTTACTATTTCAAAGGTAATCGGCATGATTTATTTTCTGCACATTCGTCGGTTACCATTTCAAAGGTAATCGGCAGGATTTATTTTCATGCTCATTCATCGGTTACTATTTCAAAGGTAATCGGCAGGATTTATTTTTTGCACATTCGTCGTTACCATTTCAAAGTTAATCGGCAGGATTTATTTTCATGCACATTCGTCGGATACTATTTCAAAGGAAATCGACTAGATTTATTTTCTGCATATTCGTCGGTAACTATTTCAAAGGTAATCGGCGAGATTTTTTTTCTGCACATTTGTCGGTTACCATTTCAAAGGTAATCAGCAGGATTTATTTTCAGCACATTCGTCGGTTACCATTTCAAAGGTAATCGACTGGATTTATTTTCTGCATATTCGTCGGTTACTATTTCAAAGGTAATCGGCGAGATTTTTTTTCTGCACATTCGTCGGTTACCATTTCAAAGGTAATCAGCAGTATTTATTTTCAGCACATTCGTCGGTTACCATTTCAAAGGTAATCGGCAGGATTTATTTTCATGCTCATTCGTCGGTTACTATTTCAAAGGTAATCGGCAGGATTTATTTTCTGCACATTCGTCGGTTACCATTTCAAAGGTAATCGGCAAGATTTATTTTCATACACATTCGTCGGATACTATTTCAAAGGTAATCGACTGGATTTATTTTCGGCATATTCGTCGGTTACTATTTCAAAGGTAATCGGCAGGATTTATTTTCTGCACATTTGTCGGTTACCATTTCAAAGGTAATCGGCAGGATTTATTTTCATGCACATTCGTCGGTTTCTATTTCAAAGCTAATCGGTAGGATTTATTTTCTGCACATTCGTTGGTTACCATTTCAAAGGTAATCGGCAGAATTTATTTTCGTGTATAGTCGTCGGTTACTATTTCAAAGGTAATCGACAAGATTTATTTTCTGCACATTCGTCCGTTACCATTTCAAAGGTAATCAACAGGATTTATTTTCATGCACATTCGTCGGTTACCATTTCAAAGGTAATCAGCAGGATTTATTTTCATGCACATTCGTCGGTTACCATTTCAAAAGTAATCAGTAGGATTTATTTTCTTGCACATTCGTCGGTTACTATTTCAAAGGTAATCGGCAGGATTTATTTTCTTGCATATTCGTCGATTACTATTTCAAAGGTAATCGACAAGATTTATTTTCATGCACATTCGTCGGTTACCATTTCAAAGGTAATCGGCATGTTTTATTTTCTTGCATATTCGTCAGTTACTATTTCGAAGGTAATCGACAAGATTTATTTTCATGCACATTCGTCGGTTACCATTTCAAAGGTAATCAGCAGGATTTATTTTCATGCACATTCGTCGATTACTATTTCAAAAGTAATCTGCAGGATTTATTTTCAGCACATTCGTCGGTTACCATTTCAAAGGTAATCGGGAGGATTTATTTTGATGCTCATTCGTCGGTTACTATTTCAAAGGTAATCGGCAGGATTTATTTTCTGCACATTTGTCGGTTACCATTTCAAAGGTAATCGGCAGGATTTATTTTCATGCACATTCGTCGGTTACTATTTCAAAAGTAATCTGCAGTATTTATTTTCTGCACATTCGTCGGTTACCATTTCAAAGTTAATCGGCAGGATTTATTTTCATGCTCATTCGTCGGTTACTATTTCAAAGGTAATCGGCATGATTTATTTTCTGCACATTCGTCGGTTACCATTTCAAAGGTAATCGGCAGGATTTATTTTCATGCACATTCGTCGGTTACTATTTCAAAAGTAATCTGCAGTATTTATTTTCTGCACATTCGTCGGTTACCATTTCAAAGTTAATCGGCAGGATTTATTTTCATGCACATTCGTCGGATACTATTTCAAAGGAAATCGACTAGATTTATTTTCTGCATATTCGTCGGTAACTATTTCAAAGGTAATCGGCGAGATTTTTTTTCTGCACATTTGTCGGTTACCATTTCAAAGGTAATCAGCAGGATTTATTTTCTGCATATTCGTCGGTTACCATTTCAAAGGTAATCGGCGAGATTTTTTTTCTGCACATTCGTCGGTTACCATTTCAAAGGTAATCGGCAGGATTTATTTTCAGCACATTCGTCGGTTACCATTTCAAAGGTAATCGGCAGGATTTATTTTCATGCTCATTCGTCGGTTACTATTTCAAAGGTAATCGGCAGGATTTATTTTCTGCACATTCGTCGGTTACCATTTCAAAGGTAATCGGCAAGATTTATTTTCATACACAATCGTCGGATACTATTTCAAAGGTAATCGACTGGATTTATTTTCGGCATATTCGTCGGTTACTATTTCAAAGGTAATCGGCAGGATTTATTTTCTGCACATTTGTCGGTTACCATTTCAAAGGTAATCAGTAGGATTTATTTTTTTGCACATTCGTCGGTTACTATTTCAAAGGTAATCGGCAGGATTTATTTTCTTGCATATTCGTCGATTACTATTTCAAAGGTAATCGATAAGATTTATTTTCATGCACATTCGTCGGTTACCATTTCAAAGGTAATCGGCATGTTTTATTTTCTTGCATATTCGTCAGTTACTATTTCGAAGGTAATCGACAAGATATATTTTCATGCACATTCGTCGGTTACCATTTCAAAGGTAATCGGCAGGATTTATTTTCATGCACATTCGTCGGTTACTATTTCAAAAGTAATCTGCAGGATTTATTTTCAGCACATTCGTCGGTTACCATTTTAAAGGTAATCGGGAGGATTTATTTTGATGCTCATTCGTCGGTTACTATTTCAAAGGTAATCGGCAGGATTTATTTTCATGCACATTCGTCGGTTACTATTTCAAAGGTAATCGGCATGATTTATTTTCTGCACATTCGTCGGTTACCATTTCAAAGGTAATCGGCAGGATTTATTTTCATGCTCATTCGTCGGTTACTATTTCAAAGGTAATCGGCAGGATTTATTTTCATGCACATTCGTCGGTTACTATTTCAAAGGTAATCGGCATGATTTATTTTCTGCACATTCGTCGGTTACCATTTCAAAGGTAATCGGCAGGATTTATTTTCATGCTCATTCATCGGTTACTATTTCAAAGGTAATCGGCAGGATTTATTTTTTGCACATTCGTCGTTACCATTTCAAAGTTAATCGGCAGGATTTATTTTCATGCACATTCGTCGGATACTATTTCAAAGGAAATCGACTAGATTTATTTTCTGCATATTCGTCGGTAACTATTTCAAAGGTAATCGGCGAGATTTTTTTTCTGCACATTTGTCGGTTACCATTTCAAAGGTAATCAGCAGGATTTATTTTCAGCACATTCGTCGGTTACCATTTCAAAGGTAATCGGCAGGATTTATTTTCATGCTCATTCCTCGGTTACTATTTCAAAGGTAATCGGCAGGATTTATTTTCTGCACATTCGTCCGTTACCATTTCAAAGGTAATCGGCAGGATTTATTTTCATGCACATTCGTCGGATACTATTTCAAAGGTAATCGACTGGATTTATTTTCTGCATATTCGTCGGTTTCTATTTCAAAGGTAATCGGCGAGATTTTTTTTCTGCACATTCGTCGGTTACCATTTCAAAGGTAATCAGCAGGATTTATTTTCAGCACATTCGTCGGTTACCATTTCAAAGGTAATCGGCAGGATTTATTTTCATGCTCATTCGTCGGTTACTATTTCAAAGGTAATCGGCAGGATTTATTTTCTGCACATTCGTCGGTTACCATTTCAAAGGTAATCGGCAAGATTTATTTTCATACACATTCGTCGGATACTATTTCAAAGGTAATCGACTGGATTTATTTTCGGCATATTCGTCGGTTACTATTTCAAAGGTAATCGGCAGGATTTATTTTCTGCACATTTGTCGGTTACCATTTCAAAGGTAATCAGTAGGATTTATTTTTTTGCACAATCGTCGGTTACTATTTCAAAGGTAATCGGCAAGATTTATTTTCTTGCATATTCGTCGATTACTATTTCAAAGGTAATCGACAAGATTTATTTTCATGCACATTCGTCGGTTACCATTTCAAAGGTAATCGGCATGTTTTATTTTCTTGCATATTCGTCAGTTACTATTTCGAAGGTAATCGACAAGATTTATTTTCATGCACATTCGTCGGTTACCATTTCAAAGGTAATCGGCAGGATTTATTTTCAGCACATTCGTCGGTTACCATTTCAAAGGTAATCGGCAGGATTTATTTTCATGCTCATTCCTCGGTTACTATTTCAAAGGTAATCGGCAGGATTTATTTTCTGCACATTCGTCCGTTACCATTTCAAAGGTAATCGACTGGATTTATTTTCTGCATATTCGTCGGTTTCTATTTCAAAGGTAATCGGCGAGATTTTTTTTCTGCACATTCGTCGGTTACCATTTCAAAGGTAATCAGCAGGATTTATTTTCAGCACATTCGTCGGTTACCATTTCAAAGGTAATCGGCAGGATTTATTTTCATGCTCATTCGTCGGTTACTATTTCAAAGGTAATCGGCAGGATTTATTTTCTGCACATTCGTCGGTTACCATTTCAAAGGTAATCGGCAAGATTTATTTTCATACACATTCGTCGGATACTATTTCAAAGGTAATCGACTGGATTTATTTTCGGCATATTCGTCGGTTACTATTTCAAAGGTAATCGGCAGGATTTATTTTCTGCACATTTGTCGGTTACCATTTCAAAGGTAATCAGTAGGATTTATTTTTTTGCACAATCGTCGGTTACTATTTCAAAGGTAATCGGCAAGATTTATTTTCTTGCATATTCGTCGATTACTATTTCAAAGGTAATCGACAAGATTTATTTTCATGCACATTCGTCGGTTACCATTTCAAAGGTAATCGGCATGTTTTATTTTCTTGCATATTCGTCAGTTACTATTTCGAAGGTAATCGACAAGATTTATTTTCATGCACATTCGTCGGTTACCATTTCAAAGGTAATCGGCAGGATTTATTTTCATGCACATTCGTCGGTTACTATTTCAAAAGTAATCTGCAGGATTTATTTTCAGCACATTCGTCGGTTACCATTTTAAAGGTAATCGGGAGGATTTATTTTGATGCTCATTCGTCGGTTACTATTTCAAAGGTAATCGGCAGGATTTATTTTCATGCACATTCGTCGGTTACTATTTCAAAGGTAATCGGCATGATTTATTTTCTGCACATTCGTCGGTTACCATTTCAAAGGTAATCGGCAGGATTTATTTTCATGCTCATTCGTCGGTTACTATTTCAAAGGTAATCGGCAGGATTTATTTTTTGCACATTCGTCGTTACCATTTCAAAGTTAATCGGCAGGATTTATTTTCATGCACATTCGTCGGATACTATTTCAAAGGAAATCGACTAGATTTATTTTCTGCATATTCGTCGGTAACTATTTCAAAGGTAATCGGCGAGATTTTTTTTCTGCACATTTGTCGGTTACCATTTCAAAGGTAATCAGCAGGATTTATTTTCAGCACATTCGTCGGTTACCATTTCAAAGGTAATCGGCAGGATTTATTTTCATGCTCATTCCTCGGTTACTATTTCAAAGGTAATCGGCAGGATTTATTTTCTGCACATTCGTCCGTTACCATTTCAAAGGTAATCGGCAGGATTTATTTTCATGCACATTCGTCGGATACTATTTCAAAGGTAATCGACTGGATTTATTTTCTGCATATTCGTCGGTTACTATTTCAAAGGTAATCGGCGAGATTTTTTTTCTGCACATTCGTCGGTTACCATTTCAAAGGTAATCAGCAGTATTTATTTTCAGCACATTCGTCGGTTACCATTTCAAAGGTAATCGGCAGGATTTATTTTCATGCTCATTCGTCGGTTACTATTTCAAAGGTAATCGGCAGGATTTATATTCTGCACATTCGTCGGTTACCATTTCAAAGGTAATCGGCAAGATTTATTTTCATACACATTCGTCGGATACTATTTCAAAGGTAATCGACTGGATTTATTTTCGGCATATTCGTCGGTTACTATTTCAAAGGTAATCGGCAGGATTTATTTTCTGCACATTTGTCGGTTACCATTTCAAAGGTAATCGGCAGGATTTATTTTCATGCACATTCGTCGGTTTCCATTTCAAAGCTAATCGGTAGGATTTATTTTCTGCACATTCGTTGGTTACCATTTCAAAGGTAATCGGCAGAATTTATTTTCGTGTATAGTCGTCGGTTACTATTTCAAAGGTAATCGACAAGATTTATTTTCTGCACATTCGTCCGTTACCATTTCAAAGGTAATCAACAGGATTTATTTTCATGCACATTCGTCGGTTACCATTTCAAAGGTAATCAGCAGGATTTATTTTCATGCACATTCGTCGGTTACCATTTCAAAAGTAATCAGTAGGATTTATTTTCTTGCACATTCGTCGGTTACTATTTCAAAGGTAATCGGCAGGATTTATTTTCTTGCATATTCGTCGATTACTATTTCAAAGGTAATCGACAAGATTTATTTTCATGCACATTCGTCGGTTACCATTTCAAAGGTAATCGGCATGTTTTATTTTCTTGCATATTCGTCAGTTACTATTTCGAAGGTAATCGACAAGATTTATTTTCATGCACATTCGTCGGTTACCATTTCAAAGGTAATCAGCAGGATTTATTTTCATGCACATTCGTCGATTACTATTTCAAAAGTAATCTGCAGGATTTATTTTCAGCACATTCGTCGGTTACCATTTCAAAGGTAATCGGGAGGATTTATTTTGATGCTCATTCGTCGGTTACTATTTCAAAGGTAATCGGCAGGATTTATTTTCTGCACATTTGTCGGTTACCATTTCAAAGGTAATCGGCAGGATTTATTTTCATGCACATTCGTCGGTTACTATTTCAAAAGTAATCTGCAGTATTTATTTTCTGCACATTCGTCGGTTACCATTTCAAAGTTAATCGGCAGGATTTATTTTCATGCTCATTCGTCGGTTACTATTTCAAAGGTAATCGGCATGATTTATTTTCTGCACATTCGTCGGTTACCATTTCAAAGGTAATCGGCAGGATTTATTTTCATGCACATTCGTCGGTTACTATTTCAAAAGTAATCTGCAGTATTTATTTTCTGCACATTCGTCGGTTACCATTTCAAAGTTAATCGGCAGGATTTATTTTCATGCACATTCGTCGGATACTATTTCAAAGGAAATCGACTAGATTTATTTTCTGCATATTCGTCGGTAACTATTTCAAAGGTAATCGGCGAGATTTTTTTTCTGCACATTTGTCGGTTACCATTTCAAAGGTAATCAGCAGGATTTATTTTCAGCACATTCGTCGGTTACCATTTCAAAGGTAATCGGCAGGATTTATTTTCATGCTCATTCCTCGGTTACTATTTCAAAGGTAATCGGCAGGATTTATTTTCTGCACATTCGTCCGTTTCCATTTCAAAGGTAATCGGCAGGATTTATTTTCATGCACATTCGTCGGTTACTATTTCAAAGGTAATCGGCATGATTTATTTTCTGCACATTCGTCGGTTACCATTTCAAAGGTAATCGGCAGGATTTATTTTCATGCACATTCGTCGGTTACTATTTCAAAAGTAATCTGCAGTATTTATTTTCTGCACATTCGTCGGTTACCATTTCAAAGTTAATCGGCAGGATTTATTTTCATGCTCATTCGTCGGTTACTATTTCAAAGGTAATCGGTAGGATTTATTTTTTGCACATTCGTCGTTACCATTTCAAAGTTAATCGGCAGGATTTATTTTCATGCACATTCGTCGGATACTATTTCAAAGGAAATCGACTAGATTTATTTTCTGCATATTCGTCGGTAACTATTTCAAAGGTAATCGGCGAGATTTTTTTTCTGCACATTTGTCGGTTACCATTTCAAAGGTAATCAGCAGGATTTATTTTCAGCACATTCGTCGGTTACCATTTCAAAGGTAATCGGCAGGATTTATTTTCATGCTCATTCCTCGGTTACTATTTCAAAGGTAATCGGCAGGATTTATTTTCTGCACATTCGTCCGTTACCATTTCAAAGGTAATCGGCAGGATTTATTTTCATGCACATTCGTCGGATACTATTTCAAAGGTAATCTACTGGATTTATTTTCTGCATATTCGTCGGTTACTATTTCAAAGGTAATCGGCGAGATTTTTTTTCTGCACATTCGTCGGTTACCATTTCAAAGGTAATCAGCAGGATTTATTTTCAGTACATTCGTCGGTTACCATTTCAAAGGTAATCGGCAGGATTTATTTTCATGCTCATTCGTCGGTTACTATTTCAAAGGTAATCGGCAGGATTTATTTTCTGCACATTCGTCGGTTACCATTTCAAAGGTAATCGGCAAGATTTATTTTCATACACATTCGTCGGATACTATTTCAAAGGTAATCGACTGGATTTATTTTCGGCATATTCGTCGGTTACTATTTCAAAGGTAATCAGCAGGATTTATTTTCAGCACATTCGTCGGTTACCATTTCAAAGGTAATCGGCAGGATTTATTTTCATGCACATTCGTCGGTTTCTATTTCAAAGCTAATCGGTAGGATTTATTTTCTGCACATTCGTTGGTTACCATTTCAAAGGTAATCGGCAGGATTTATTTTCATGCTCATTCCTCGGTTACTATTTCAAAGGTAATCGGCAGGATTTATTTTCTGCACATTCGTCCGTTACCATTTCAAAGGTAATCGGCAGGATTTATTTTCATGCACGTTCGTCGGATACTATTTCAAAGGTAATCTACTGGATTTATTTTCTGCATATTCGTCGGTTACTATTTCAAAGGTAATCGGCGAGATTTTTTTTCTGCACATTCGTCGGTTACCATTTCAAAGGTAATCAGCAGGATTTATTTTCAGCACATTCGTCGGTTACCATTTCAAAGGTAATCGGCAGGATTTATTTTCATGCTCATTCGTCGGTTACTATTTCAAAGGTAATCGGCAGGATTTATTTTCTGCACATTCGTCGGTTACCATTTCAAAGGTAATCGGCAAGATTTATTTTCATACACATTCGTCGGATACTATTTCAAAGGTAATCGACTGGATTTATTTTCGGCATATTCGTCGGTTACTATTTCAAAGGTAATCAGTAGGATTTATTTTCAGCACATTCGTCGGTTACCATTTCAAAGGTAATCGGCAGGATTTATTTTCATGCACATTCGTCGGTTTCTATTTCAAAGCTAATCGGTAGGATTTATTTTCTGCACATTCGTTGGTTACCATTTCAAAGGTAATCGGCAGAATTTATTTTCGTGTATAGTCGTCGGTTACTATTTCAAAGGTAATCGACAAGATTTATTTTCTGCACATTCGTCCGTTACCATTTCAAAGGTAATCAACAGGATTTATTTTCATGCACATTCGTCGGTTACCATTTCAAAGGTAATCAGCAGGATTTATTTTCTTTCACATTCGTCGGTTACTATTTCGAAGGTAATCGACAGGATTTATTTTCTTGCATATTCGTCGATTACTATTTCAAAGGTAATCGGCAAGATTTATTTTCTGCACATTCGTCCGTTACCATTTCAAAGGTAATCAGCATGATTTATTTTCATGCACATTCGTCGGTTACCATTGCAAAGGTAATCAGTAGGATTTATTTTCTTGCACATTCGTCGGTTACTATTTCAAAGGTAATCGGCAGGATTTATTTTCTTGCATATTCGTCGATTACTATTTCAAAGGTAATCGACAAGATTTATTTTCATGCACATTCGTCGGTTACCATTTCAAAGGTAATCGGCATGTTTTATTTTCTTGCATATTCGTCAGTTACTATTTCGAAGGTAATCGACAAGATTTATTTTCATGCACATTCGTCGGTTACCATTTCAAAGGTAATCGGCAGGATTTATTTTCATGCACATTCGTCGGTTACTATTTCAAAAGTAATCTGCAGGATTTATTTTCAGCACATTCGTCGGTTACCATTTTAAAGGTAATCGGGAGGATTTATTTTGATGCTCATTCGTCGGTTACTATTTCAAAGGTAATCGGCAGGATTTATTTTCATGCACATTCGTCGGTTACTATTTCAAAGGTAATCGGCATGATTTATTTTCTGCACATTCGTCGGTTACCATTTCAAAGGTAATCGGCAGGATTTATTTTCATGCTCATTCGTCGGTTACTATTTCAAAGGTAATCGGCAGGATTTATTTTTTGCACATTCGTCGTTACCATTTCAAAGTTAATCGGCAGGATTTATTTTCATGCACATTCGTCGGATACTATTTCAAAGGAAATCGACTAGATTTATTTTCTGCATATTCGTCGGTAACTATTTCAAAGGTAATCGGCGAGATTTTTTTTCTGCACATTTGTCGGTTACCATTTCAAAGGTAATCAGCAGGATTTATTTTCAGCACATTCGTCGGTTACCATTTCAAAGGTAATCGGCAGGATTTATTTTCATGCTCATTCCTCGGTTACTATTTCAAAGGTAATCGGCAGGATTTATTTTCTGCACATTCGTCCGTTACCATTTCAAAGGTAATCGGCAGGATTTATTTTCATGCACATTCGTCGGTTACTATTTCAAAGGTAATCGGCATGATTTATTTTCTGCACATTCGTCGGTTACCATTTCAAAGGTAATCGGCAGGATTTATTTTCATGCACATTTGTCGGTTACTATTTCAAAAGTAATCTGCAGTATTTATTTTCTGCACATTCGTCGGTTACCATTTCAAAGTTAATCGGCAAGATTTATTTTCATACACATTCGTCGGATACTATTTCAAAGGTAATCGACTGGATTTATTTTCGGCATATTCGTCGGTTACTATTTCAAAGGTAATCAGCAGGATTTATTTTCAGCACATTCGTCGGTTACCATTTCAAAGGTAATCGGCAGGATTTATTTTCATGCACATTCGTCGGTTTCTATTTCAAAGCTAATCGGTAGGATTTATTTTCTGCACATTCGTTGGTTACCATTTCAAAGGTTATCGGCAGAATTTATTTTCGTGTATAGTCGTCGGTTACTATTTCAAAGGTAATCGACAAGATTTATTTTCTGCACATTCGTCCGTTACCATTTCAAAGGTAATCAACAGGATTTATTTTCATGCACATTCGTCGGTTACCATTTCAAAGGTAATCAGCAGGCTTTATTTTCTTTCACATTCGTCGGTTACTATTTCGAAGGTAATCGACAGGATTTATTTTCTTGCATATTCGTCGATTACTATTTCAAAGGTAATCGGCAAGATTTATTTTCTGCACATTCGTCCGTTACCATTTCAAAGGTAATCAGCATGATTTATTTTCATGCACATTCGTCGGTTACCATTGCAAAGGTAATCAGTAGGATTTATTTTCTTGCACATTCGTCGGTTACTATTTCAAAGGTAATCGGCAGGATTTATTTTCTTGCATATTCGTCGATTACTATTTCAAAGGTAATCGACAAGATTTATTTTCATGCACATTCGTCGGTTACCATTTCAAAGGTAATCGGCATGTTTTATTTTCTAGCATATTCGTCAGTTACTATTTCGAAGGTAATCGACAAGATTTATTTTCATGCACATTCGTCGGTTACCATTTCAAAGGTAATCGGCAGGATTTATTTTCATGCACATTCGTCGGTTACTATTTCAAAAGTAATCTGCAGGATTTATTTTCAGCACATTCGTCGGTTACCATTTTAAAGGTAATCGGGAGGATTTATTTTGATGCTCATTCGTCGGTTACTATTTCAAAGGTAATCGGCAGGATTTATTTTCATGCACATTCGTCGGTTACTATTTCAAAGGTAATCGGCATGATTTATTTTCTGCACATTCGTCGGTTACCATTTCAAAGGTAATCGGCAGGATTTATTTTCATGCTCATTCGTCGGTTACTATTTCAAAGGTAATCGGCAGGATTTATTTTTTGCACATTCGTCGTTACCATTTCAAAGTTAATCGGCAGGATTTATTTTCATGCACATTCGTCGGATACTATTTCAAAGGAAATCGACTAGATTTATTTTCTGCATATTCGTCGGTAACTATTTCAAAGGTAATCGGCGAGATTTTTTTTCTGCACATTTGTCGGTTACCATTTCAAAGGTAATCAGCAGGATTTATTTTCAGCACATTCGTCGGTTACCATTTCAAAGGTAATCGGCAGGATTTATTTTCATGCTCATTCCTCGGTTACTATTTCAAAGGTAATCGGCAGGATTTATTTTCTGCACATTCGTCCGTTACCATTTCAAAGGTAATCGGCAGGATTTATTTTCATGCACATTCGTCGGTTACTATTTCAAAGGTAATCGGCATGATTTATTTTCTGCACATTCGTCGGTTACCATTTCAAAGGTAATCGGCAGGATTTATTTTCATGCACATTTGTCGGTTACTATTTCAAAAGTAATCTGCAGTATTTATTTTCTGCACATTCGTCGGTTACCATTTCAAAGTTAATCGGCAGGATTTATTTTCATGCTCATTCGTCGGTTACTATTTCAAAGGTAATCGGCAGGATTTATTTTTTGCACATTCGTTGTTACCATTTCAAAGTTAATCGGCAGGATTTATTTTCATGCACATTCGTCGGATACTATTTCAAAGGAAATCGACTAGATTTACTTTCTGCATATTCGTCGGTAACTATTTCAAAGGTAATCGGCGAGATTTTTTTTCTGCACATTTGTCGGTTACCATTTCAAAGGTAATCAGCAGGATTTATTTTCAGCACATTCGTCGGTTACCATTTCAAAGGTAATCGACAGGATTTATTTTCATGCTCATTCCTCGGTTACTATTTCAAAGGTAATCGGCAGGATTTATTTTCTGCACATTCGTCCGTTACCATTTCAAAGGTAATCGGCAGGATTTATTTTCATGCACATTCGTCGGATACTATTTCAAAGGTAATCTACTGGATTTATTTTCTGCATATTCGTCGGTTACTATTTCAAAGGTAATCGGCGAGATTTTTTTTCTGCACATTCGTCGGTTACCATTTCAAAGGTAATCAGCAGGATTTATTTTCAGCACATTCGTCGGTTACCATTTCAAAGGTAATCGGCAGGATTTATTTTCATGCTCATTCGTCGGTTACTATTTCAAAGGTAATCGGCAGGATTTATTTTCTGCACATTCGTCGGTTACCATTTCAAAGGTAATCGGCAAGATTTATTTTCATACACATTCGTCGGATACTATTTCAAAGGTAATCGACTGGATTTATTTTCGGCATATTCGTCGGTTACTATTTCAAAGGTAATCAGCAGGATTTATTTTCAGCACATTCGTCGGTTACCATTTCAAAGGTAATCGGCAGGATTTATTTTCATGCACATTCGTCGGTTTCTATTTCAAAGCTAATCGGTAGGATTTATTTTCTGCACATTCGTTGGTTACCATTTCAAAGGTAATCGGCAGGATTTATTTTCATGCTCATTCCTCGGTTACTATTTCAAAGGTAATCGACAGGATTTATTTTCTGCACATTCGTCCGTTACCATTTCAAAGGTAAACGGCAGGATTTATTTTCATGCACATTCGTCGGATACTATTTCAAAGGTAATCTACTGGATTTATTTTCTGCATATTCGTCGGTTACTATTTCAAAGGTAATCGGCGAGATTTTTTTTCTGCACATTCGTCGGTTACCATTTCAAAGGTAATCAGCAGGATTTATTTTCAGCACATTCGTCGGTTACCATTTCAAAGGTAATCGGCAGGATTTATTTTCATGCTCATTCGTCGGTTACTATTTCAAAGGTAATCGGCAGGATTTATTTTCTGCACATTCGTCGGTTACCATTTCAAAGGTAATCGGCAAGATTTATTTTCATACACATTCGTCGGATACTATTTCAAAGGTAATCGACTGGATTTATTTTCGGCATATTCGTCGGTTACTATTTCAAAGGTAATCAGCAGGATTTATTTTCAGCACATTCGTCGGTTACCATTTCAAAGGTAATCGGCAGGATTTATTTTCATGCACATTCGTCGGTTTCTATTTCAAAGCTAATCGGTAGGATTTATTTTCTGCACATTCGTTGGTTACCATTTCAAAGGTAATCGGCAGAATTTATTTTCGTGTATAGTCGTCGGTTACTATTTCAAAGGTAATCGACAAGATTTATTTTCTGCACATTCGTCCGTTACCATTTCAAAGGTAATCAACAGGATTTATTTTCATGCACATTCGTCGGTTACCATTTCAAAGGTAATCAGCAGGATTTATTTTCTTTCACATTCGTCGGTTACTATTTCGAAGGTAATCGACAGGATTTATTTTCTTGCATATTCGTCGATTACTATTTCAAAGGTAATCGGCAAGATTTATTTTCTTCACATTCGTCCGTTACCATTTCAAAGGTAATCAGCATGATTTATTTTCATGCACATTCGTCGGTTACCATTGCAAAGGTAATCAGTAGGATTTATTTTCTTGCACATTCGTCGGTTACTATTTCAAAGGTAATCGGCATGTATTTATTTTCTGCACATTCGTCGGTTACCATTTCAAAGTTAATCGGCAGGATTTATTTTCATGCACATTCGTCGGATACTATTTCAAAGGAAATCGACTAGATTTATTTTCTGCATATTCGTCGGTAACTATTTCAAAGGTAATCGGCGAGATTTTTTTTCTGCACATTTGTCGGTTACCATTTCAAAGGTAATCAGCAGGATTTATTTTCTGCATATTCGTCGGTTACCATTTCAAAGGTAATCGGCGAGATTTTTTTTCTGCACATTCGTCGGTTACCATTTCAAAGGTAATCGGCAGGATTTATTTTCAGCACATTCGTCGGTTACCATTTCAAAGGTAATCGGCAGGATTTATTTTCATGCTCATTCGTCGGTTACTATTTCAAAGGTAATCGGCAGGATTTATTTTCTGCACATTCGTCGGTTACCATTTCAAAGGTAATCGGCAAGATTTATTTTCATACACAATCGTCGGATACTATCTCAAAGGTAATCGACTGGATTTATTTTCGGCATATTCGTCGGTTACTATTTCAAAGGTAATCGGCAGGATTTATTTTCTGCACATTTGTCGGTTACCATTTCAAAGGTAATCAGTAGGATTTATTTTTTTGCACATTCGTCGGTTACTATTTCAAAGGTAATCGGCAGGATTTATTTTCTTGCATATTCGTCGATTACTATTTCAAAGGTAATCGATAAGATTTATTTTCATGCACATTCGTCGGTTACCATTTCAAAGGTAATCGGCATGTTTTATTTTCTTGCATATTCGTCAGTTACTATTTCGAAGGTAATCGACAAGATTTATTTTCATGCACATTCGTCGGTTACCATTTCAAAGGTAATCGGCAGGATTTATTTTCATGCACATTCGTCGGTTACTATTTCAAAAGTAATCTGCAGGATTTATTTTCAGCACATTCGTCGGTTACCATTTTAAAGGTAATCGGGAGGATTTATTTTGATGCTCATTCGTCAGTTACTATTTCAAAGGTAATCGGCAGGATTTATTTTCATGCACATTCGTCGGTTACTATTTCAAAGGTAATCGGCATGATTTATTTTCTGCACATTCGTCGGTTACCATTTCAAAGGTAATCGGCAGGATTTATTTTCATGCTCATTCGTCGGTTACTATTTCAAAGGTAATCGGCAGGATTTATTTTCATGCACATTCGTCGGTTACTATTTCAAAGGTAATCGGCATGATTTATTTTCTGCACATTCGTCGGTTACCATTTCAAAGGTAATCGGCAGGATTTATTTTCATGCTCATTCATCGGTTACTATTTCAAAGGTAATCGGCAGGATTTATTTTTTGCACATTCGTCGTTACCATTTCAAAGTTAATCGGCAGGATTTATTTTCATGCACATTCGTCGGATACTATTTCAAAGGAAATCGACTAGATTTATTTTCTGCATATTCGTCGGTAACTATTTCAAAGGTAATCGGCGAGATTTTTTTTCTGCACATTTGTCGGTTACCATTTCAAAGGTAATCAGCAGGATTTATTTTCAGCACATTCGTCGGTTACCATTTCAAAGGTAATCGACTGGATTTATTTTCTGCATATTCGTCGGTTACTATTTCAAAGGTAATCGGCGAGATTTTTTTTCTGCACATTCGTCGGTTACCATTTCAAAGGTAATCAGCAGTATTTATTTTCAGCACATTCGTCGGTTACCATTTCAAAGGTAATCGGCAGGATTTATTTTCATGCTCATTCGTCGGTTACTATTTCAAAGGTAATCGGCAGGATTTATTTTCTGCACATTCGTCGGTTACCATTTCAAAGGTAATCGGCAAGATTTATTTTCATACACATTCGTCGGATACTATTTCAAAGGTAATCGACTGGATTTATTTTCGGCATATTCGTCGGTTACTATTTCAAAGGTAATCGGCAGGATTTATTTTCTGCACATTTGTCGGTTACCATTTCAAAGGTAATCGGCAGGATTTATTTTCATGCACATTCGTCGGTTTCTATTTCAAAGCTAATCGGTAGGATTTATTTTCTGCACATTCGTTGGTTACCATTTCAAAGGTAATCGGCAGAATTTATTTTCGTGTATAGTCGTCGGTTACTATTTCAAAGGTAATCGACAAGATTTATTTTCTGCACATTCGTCCGTTACCATTTCAAAGGTAATCAACAGGATTTATTTTCATGCACATTCGTCGGTTACCATTTCAAAGGTAATCAGCAGGATTTATTTTCATGCACATTCGTCGGTTACCATTTCAAAAGTAATCAGTAGGATTTATTTTCTTGCACATTCGTCGGTTACTATTTCAAAGGTAATCGGCAGGATTTATTTTCTTGCATATTCGTCGATTACTATTTCAAAGGTAATCGACAAGATTTATTTTCATGCACATTCGTCGGTTACCATTTCAAAGGTAATCGGCATGTTTTATTTTCTTGCATATTCGTCAGTTACTATTTCGAAGGTAATCGACAAGATTTATTTTCATGCACATTCGTCGGTTACCATTTCAAAGGTAATCAGCAGGATTTATTTTCATGCACATTCGTCGATTACTATTTCAAAAGTAATCTGCAGGATTTATTTTCAGCACATTCGTCGGTTACCATTTCAAAGGTAATCGGGAGGATTTATTTTGATGCTCATTCGTCGGTTACTATTTCAAAGGTAATCGGCAGGATTTATTTTCTGCACATTTGTCGGTTACCATTTCAAAGGTAATCGGCAGGATTTATTTTCATGCACATTCGTCGGTTACTATTTCAAAAGTAATCTGCAGTATTTATTTTCTGCACATTCGTCGGTTACCATTTCAAAGTTAATCGGCAGGATTTATTTTCATGCTCATTCGTCGGTTACTATTTCAAAGGTAATCGGCATGATTTATTTTCTGCACATTCGTCGGTTACCATTTCAAAGGTAATCGGCAGGATTTATTTTCATGCACATTCGTCGGTTACTATTTCAAAAGTAATCTGCAGTATTTATTTTCTGCACATTCGTCGGTTACCATTTCAAAGTTAATCGGCAGGATTTATTTTCATGCACATTCGTCGGATACTATTTCAAAGGAAATCGACTAGATTTATTTTCTGCATATTCGTCGGTAACTATTTCAAAGGTAATCGGCGAGATTTTTTTTCTGCACATTTGTCGGTTACCATTTCAAAGGTAATCAGCAGGATTTATTTTCTGCATATTCGTCGGTTACCATTTCAAAGGTAATCGGCGAGATTTTTTTTCTGCACATTCGTCGGTTACCATTTCAAAGGTAATCGGCAGGATTTATTTTCAGCACATTCGTCGGTTACCATTTCAAAGGTAATCGGCAGGATTTATTTTCATGCTCATTCGTCGGTTACTATTTCAAAGGTAATCGGCAGGATTTATTTTCTGCACATTCGTCAGTTACCATTTCAAAGGTAATCGGCAAGATTTATTTTCATACACAATCGTCGGATACTATTTCAAAGGTAATCGACTGGATTTATTTTCGGCATATTCGTCGGTTACTATTTCAAAGGTAATCGGCAGGATTTATTTTCTGCACATTTGTCGGTTACCATTTCAAAGGTAATCAGTAGGATTTATTTTTTTGCACATTCGTCGGTTACTATTTCAAAGGTAATCGGCAGGATTTATTTTCTTGCATATTCGTCGATTACTATTTCAAAGGTAATCGATAAGATTTATTTTCATGCACATTCGTCGGTTACCATTTCAAAGGTAATCGGCATGTTTTATTTTCTTGCATATTCGTCAGTTACTATTTCGAAGGTAATCGACAAGATTTATTTTCATGCACATTCGTCGGTTACCATTTCAAAGGTAATCGGCAGGATTTATTTTCATGCACATTCGTCGGTTACTATTTCAAAAGTAATCTGCAGGATTTATTT
Source organism: Medicago lupulina (assembly GCA_958299785.1). Taxonomy (NCBI): domain Eukaryota; kingdom Viridiplantae; phylum Streptophyta; class Magnoliopsida; order Fabales; family Fabaceae; genus Medicago; species Medicago lupulina. The sequence continues at coordinate 35,106,314 of OY283142.1, forward strand.
TCAGCACATTCGTCGGTTACCATTTTAAAGGTAATCGGGAGGATTTATTTTGATGCTCATTCGTCGGTTACTATTTCAAAGGTAATCGGCAGGATTTATTTTCATGCACATTCGTCGGTTACTATTTCAAAGGTAATCGGCATGATTTATTTTCTGCACATTCGTCGGTTACCATTTCAAAGGTAATCGGCAGGATTTATTTTCATGCTCATTCGTCGGTTACTATTTCAAAGGTAATCGGCAGGATTTATTTTCATGCACATTCGTCGGTTACTATTTCAAAGGTAATCGGCATGATTTATTTTCTGCACATTCGTCGGTTACCATTTCAAAGGTAATCGGCAGGATTTATTTTCATGCTCATTCATCGGTTACTATTTCAAAGGTAATCGGCAGGATTTATTTTTTGCACATTCGTCGTTACCATTTCAAAGTTAATCGGCAGGATTTATTTTCATGCACATTCGTCGGATACTATTTCAAAGGAAATCGACTAGATTTATTTTCTGCATATTCGTCGGTAACTATTTCAAAGGTAATCGGCGAGATTTTTTTTCTGCACATTTGTCGGTTACCATTTCAAAGGTAATCAGCAGGATTTATTTTCAGCACATTCGTCGGTTACCATTTCAAAGGTAATCGGCAGGATTTATTTTCATGCTCATTCCTCGGTTACTATTTCAAAGGTAATCGGCAGGATTTATTTTCTGCACATTCGTCCGTTACCATTTCAAAGGTAATCGGCAGGATTTATTTTCATGCACATTCGTCGGATACTATTTCAAAGGTAATCGACTGGATTTATTTTCTGCATATTCGTCGGTTTCTATTTCAAAGGTAATCGGCGAGATTTTTTTTCTGCACATTCGTCGGTTACCATTTCAAAGGTAATCAGCAGGATTTATTTTCAGCACATTCGTCGGTTACCATTTCAAAGGTAATCGGCAGGATTTATTTTCATGCTCATTCGTCGGTTACTATTTCAAAGGTAATCGGCAGGATTTATTTTCTGCACATTCGTCGGTTACCATTTCAAAGGTAATCGGCAAGATTTATTTTCATACACATTCGTCGGATACTATTTCAAAGGTAATCGACTGGATTTATTTTCGGCATATTCGTCGGTTACTATTTCAAAGGTAATCGGCAGGATTTATTTTCTGCACATTTGTCGGTTACCATTTCAAAGGTAATCAGTAGGATTTATTTTTTTGCACAATCGTCGGTTACTATTTCAAAGGTAATCGGCAAGATTTATTTTCTTGCATATTCGTCGATTACTATTTCAAAGGTAATCGACAAGATTTATTTTCATGCACATTCGTCGGTTACCATTTCAAAGGTAATCGGCATGTTTTATTTTCTTGCATATTCGTCAGTTACTATTTCGAAGGTAATCGACAAGATTTATTTTCATGCACATTCGTCGGTTACCATTTCAAAGGTAATCGGCAGGATTTATTTTCAGCACATTCGTCGGTTACCATTTCAAAGGTAATCGGCAGGATTTATTTTCATGCTCATTCCTCGGTTACTATTTCAAAGGTAATCGGCAGGATTTATTTTCTGCACATTCGTCCGTTACCATTTCAAAGGTAATCGACTGGATTTATTTTCTGCATATTCGTCGGTTTCTATTTCAAAGGTAATCGGCGAGATTTTTTTTCTGCACATTCGTCGGTTACCATTTCAAAGGTAATCAGCAGGATTTATTTTCAGCACATTCGTCGGTTACCATTTCAAAGGTAATCGGCAGGATTTATTTTCATGCTCATTCGTCGGTTACTATTTCAAAGGTAATCGGCAGGATTTATTTTCTGCACATTCGTCGGTTACCATTTCAAAGGTAATCGGCAAGATTTATTTTCATACACATTCGTCGGATACTATTTCAAAGGTAATCGACTGGATTTATTTTCGGCATATTCGTCGGTTACTATTTCAAAGGTAATCGGCAGGATTTATTTTCTGCACATTTGTCGGTTACCATTTCAAAGGTAATCAGTAGGATTTATTTTTTTGCACAATCGTCGGTTACTATTTCAAAGGTAATCGGCAAGATTTATTTTCTTGCATATTCGTCGATTACTATTTCAAAGGTAATCGACAAGATTTATTTTCATGCACATTCGTCGGTTACCATTTCAAAGGTAATCGGCATGTTTTATTTTCTTGCATATTCGTCAGTTACTATTTCGAAGGTAATCGACAAGATTTATTTTCATGCACATTCGTCGGTTACCATTTCAAAGGTAATCGGCAGGATTTATTTTCATGCACATTCGTCGGTTACTATTTCAAAAGTAATCTGCAGGATTTATTTTCAGCACATTCGTCGGTTACCATTTTAAAGGTAATCGGGAGGATTTATTTTGATGCTCATTCGTCGGTTACTATTTCAAAGGTAATCGGCAGGATTTATTTTCATGCACATTCGTCGGTTACTATTTCAAAGGTAATCGGCATGATTTATTTTCTGCACATTCGTCGGTTACCATTTCAAAGGTAATCGGCAGGATTTATTTTCATGCTCATTCGTCGGTTACTATTTCAAAGGTAATCGGCAGGATTTATTTTTTGCACATTCGTCGTTACCATTTCAAAGTTAATCGGCAGGATTTATTTTCATGCACATTCGTCGGATACTATTTCAAAGGAAATCGACTAGATTTATTTTCTGCATATTCGTCGGTAACTATTTCAAAGGTAATCGGCGAGATTTTTTTTCTGCACATTTGTCGGTTACCATTTCAAAGGTAATCAGCAGGATTTATTTTCAGCACATTCGTCGGTTACCATTTCAAAGGTAATCGGCAGGATTTATTTTCATGCTCATTCCTCGGTTACTATTTCAAAGGTAATCGGCAGGATTTATTTTCTGCACATTCGTCCGTTACCATTTCAAAGGTAATCGGCAGGATTTATTTTCATGCACATTCGTCGGATACTATTTCAAAGGTAATCGACTGGATTTATTTTCTGCATATTCGTCGGTTACTATTTCAAAGGTAATCGGCGAGATTTTTTTTCTGCACATTCGTCGGTTACCATTTCAAAGGTAATCAGCAGTATTTATTTTCAGCACATTCGTCGGTTACCATTTCAAAGGTAATCGGCAGGATTTATTTTCATGCTCATTCGTCGGTTACTATTTCAAAGGTAATCGGCAGGATTTATATTCTGCACATTCGTCGGTTACCATTTCAAAGGTAATCGGCAAGATTTATTTTCATACACATTCGTCGGATACTATTTCAAAGGTAATCGACTGGATTTATTTTCGGCATATTCGTCGGTTACTATTTCAAAGGTAATCGGCAGGATTTATTTTCTGCACATTTGTCGGTTACCATTTCAAATGTAATCGGCAGGATTTATTTTCATGCACATTCGTCGGTTTCTATTTCAAAGCTAATCGGTAGGATTTATTTTCTGCACATTCGTTGGTTACCATTTCAAAGGTAATCGGCAGAATTTATTTTCGTGTATAGTCGTCGGTTACTATTTCAAAGGTAATCGACAAGATTTATTTTCTGCACATTCGTCCGTTACCATTTCAAAGGTAATCAACAGGATTTATTTTCATGCACATTCGTCGGTTACCATTTCAAAGGTAATCAGCAGGATTTATTTTCATGCACATTCGTCGGTTACCATTTCAAAAGTAATCAGTAGGATTTATTTTCTTGCACATTCGTCGGTTACTATTTCAAAGGTAATCGGCAGGATTTATTTTCTTGCATATTCGTCGATTACTATTTCAAAGGTAATCGACAAGATTTATTTTCATGCACATTCGTCGGTTACCATTTCAAAGGTAATCGGCATGTTTTATTTTCTTGCATATTCGTCAGTTACTATTTCGAAGGTAATCGACAAGATTTATTTTCATGCACATTCGTCGGTTACCATTTCAAAGGTAATCAGCAGGATTTATTTTCATGCACATTCGTCGATTACTATTTCAAAAGTAATCTGCAGGATTTATTTTCAGCACATTCGTCGGTTACCATTTCAAAGGTAATCGGGAGGATTTATTTTGATGCTCATTCGTCGGTTACTATTTCAAAGGTAATCGGCAGGATTTATTTTCTGCACATTTGTCGGTTACCATTTCAAAGGTAATCGGCAGGATTTATTTTCATGCACATTCGTCGGTTACTATTTCAAAAGTAATCTGCAGTATTTATTTTCTGCACATTCGTCGGTTACCATTTCAAAGTTAATCGGCAGGATTTATTTTCATGCTCATTCGTCGGTTACTATTTCAAAGGTAATCGGCATGATTTATTTTCTGCACATTCGTCGGTTACCATTTCAAAGGTAATCGGCAGGATTTATTTTCATGCACATTCGTCGGTTACTATTTCAAAAGTAATCTGCAGTATTTATTTTCTGCACATTCGTCGGTTACCATTTCAAAGTTAATCGGCAGGATTTATTTTCATGCACATTCGTCGGATACTATTTCAAAGGAAATCGACTAGATTTATTTTCTGCATATTCGTCGGTAACTATTTCAAAGGTAATCGGCGAGATTTTTTTTCTGCACATTTGTCGGTTACCATTTCAAAGGTAATCAGCAGGATTTATTTTCAGCACATTCGTCGGTTACCATTTCAAAGGTAATCGGCAGGATTTATTTTCATGCTCATTCCTCGGTTACTATTTCAAAGGTAATCGGCAGGATTTATTTTCTGCACATTCGTCCGTTTCCATTTCAAAGGTAATCGGCAGGATTTATTTTCATGCACATTCGTCGGTTACTATTTCAAAGGTAATCGGCATGATTTATTTTCTGCACATTCGTCGGTTACCATTTCAAAGGTAATCGGCAGGATTTATTTTCATGCACATTCGTCGGTTACTATTTCAAAAGTAATCTGCAGTATTTATTTTCTGCACATTCGTCGGTTACCATTTCAAAGTTAATCGGCAGGATTTATTTTCATGCTCATTCGTCGGTTACTATTTCAAAGGTAATCGGTAGGATTTATTTTTTGCACATTCGTCGTTACCATTTCAAAGTTAATCGGCAGGATTTATTTTCATGCACATTCGTCGGATACTATTTCAAAGGAAATCGACTAGATTTATTTTCTGCATATTCGTCGGTAACTATTTCAAAGGTAATCGGCGAGATTTTTTTTCTGCACATTTGTCGGTTACCATTTCAAAGGTAATCAGCAGGATTTATTTTCAGCACATTCGTCGGTTACCATTTCAAAGGTAATCGGCAGGATTTATTTTCATGCTCATTCCTCGGTTACTATTTCAAAGGTAATCGGCAGGATTTATTTTCTGCACATTCGTCCGTTACCATTTCAAAGGTAATCGGCAGGATTTATTTTCATGCACATTCGTCGGATACTATTTCAAAGGTAATCTACTGGATTTATTTTCTGCATATTCGTCGGTTACTATTTCAAAGGTAATCGGCGAGATTTTTTTTCTGCACATTCGTCGGTTACCATTTCAAAGGTAATCAGCAGGATTTATTTTCAGTACATTCGTCGGTTACCATTTCAAAGGTAATCGGCAGGATTTATTTTCATGCTCATTCGTCGGTTACTATTTCAAAGGTAATCGGCAGGATTTATTTTCTGCACATTCGTCGGTTACCATTTCAAAGGTAATCGGCAAGATTTATTTTCATACACATTCGTCGGATACTATTTCAAAGGTAATCGACTGGATTTATTTTCGGCATATTCGTCGGTTACTATTTCAAAGGTAATCAGCAGGATTTATTTTCAGCACATTCGTCGGTTACCATTTCAAAGGTAATCGGCAGGATTTATTTTCATGCACATTCGTCGGTTTCTATTTCAAAGCTAATCGGTAGGATTTATTTTCTGCACATTCGTTGGTTACCATTTCAAAGGTAATCGGCAGGATTTATTTTCATGCTCATTCCTCGGTTACTATTTCAAAGGTAATCGGCAGGATTTATTTTCTGCACATTCGTCCGTTACCATTTCAAAGGTAATCGGCAGGATTTATTTTCATGCACGTTCGTCGGATACTATTTCAAAGGTAATCTACTGGATTTATTTTCTGCATATTCGTCGGTTACTATTTCAAAGGTAATCGGCGAGATTTTTTTTCTGCACATTCGTCGGTTACCATTTCAAAGGTAATCAGCAGGATTTATTTTCAGCACATTCGTCGGTTACCATTTCAAAGGTAATCGGCAGGATTTATTTTCATGCTCATTCGTCGGTTACTATTTCAAAGGTAATCGGCAGGATTTATTTTCTGCACATTCGTCGGTTACCATTTCAAAGGTAATCGGCAAGATTTATTTTCATACACATTCGTCGGATACTATTTCAAAGGTAATCGACTGGATTTATTTTCGGCATATTCGTCGGTTACTATTTCAAAGGTAATCAGTAGGATTTATTTTCAGCACATTCGTCGGTTACCATTTCAAAGGTAATCGGCAGGATTTATTTTCATGCACATTCGTCGGTTTCTATTTCAAAGCTAATCGGTAGGATTTATTTTCTGCACATTCGTTGGTTACCATTTCAAAGGTAATCGGCAGAATTTATTTTCGTGTATAGTCGTCGGTTACTATTTCAAAGGTAATCGACAAGATTTATTTTCTGCACATTCGTCCGTTACCATTTCAAAGGTAATCAACAGGATTTATTTTCATGCACATTCGTCGGTTACCATTTCAAAGGTAATCAGCAGGATTTATTTTCTTTCACATTCGTCGGTTACTATTTCGAAGGTAATCGACAGGATTTATTTTCTTGCATATTCGTCGATTACTATTTCAAAGGTAATCGGCAAGATTTATTTTCTGCACATTCGTCCGTTACCATTTCAAAGGTAATCAGCATGATTTATTTTCATGCACATTCGTCGGTTACCATTGCAAAGGTAATCAGTAGGATTTATTTTCTTGCATATTCGTCAGTTACTATTTCGAAGGTAATCGACAAGATTTATTTTCATGCACATTCGTCGGTTACCATTTCAAAGGTAATCGGCAGGATTTATTTTCATGCACATTCGTCGGTTACTATTTCAAAAGTAATCTGCAGGATTTATTTTCAGCACATTCGTCGGTTACCATTTTAAAGGTAATCGGGAGGATTTATTTTGATGCTCATTCGTCGGTTACTATTTCAAAGGTAATCGGCAGGATTTATTTTCATGCACATTCGTCGGTTACTATTTCAAAGGTAATCGGCATGATTTATTTTCTGCACATTCGTCGGTTACCATTTCAAAGGTAATCGGCAGGATTTATTTTCATGCTCATTCGTCGGTTACTATTTCAAAGGTAATCGGCAGGATTTATTTTTTGCACATTCGTCGTTACCATTTCAAAGTTAATCGGCAGGATTTATTTTCATGCACATTCGTCGGATACTATTTCAAAGGAAATCGACTAGATTTATTTTCTGCATATTCGTCGGTAACTATTTCAAAGGTAATCGGCGAGATTTTTTTTCTGCACATTTGTCGGTTACCATTTCAAAGGTAATCAGCAGGATTTATTTTCAGCACATTCGTCGGTTACCATTTCAAAGGTAATCGGCAGGATTTATTTTCATGCTCATTCCTCGGTTACTATTTCAAAGGTAATCGGCAGGATTTATTTTCTGCACATTCGTCCGTTACCATTTCAAAGGTAATCGGCAGGATTTATTTTCATGCACATTCGTCGGTTACTATTTCAAAGGTAATCGGCATGATTTATTTTCTGCACATTCGTCGGTTACCATTTCAAAGGTAATCGGCAGGATTTATTTTCATGCACATTTGTCGGTTACTATTTCAAAAGTAATCTGCAGTATTTATTTTCTGCACATTCGTCGGTTACCATTTCAAAGTTAATCGGCAAGATTTATTTTCATACACATTCGTCGGATACTATTTCAAAGGTAATCGACTGGATTTATTTTCGGCATATTCGTCGGTTACTATTTCAAAGGTAATCAGCAGGATTTATTTTCAGCACATTCGTCGGTTACCATTTCAAAGGTAATCGGCAGGATTTATTTTCATGCACATTCGTCGGTTTCTATTTCAAAGCTAATCGGTAGGATTTATTTTCTGCACATTCGTTGGTTACCATTTCAAAGGTAATCGGCAGAATTTATTTTCGTGTATAGTCGTCGGTTACTATTTCAAAGGTAATCGACAAGATTTATTTTCTGCACATTCGTCCGTTACCATTTCAAAGGTAATCAACAGGATTTATTTTCATGCACATTCGTCGGTTACCATTTCAAAGGTAATCAGCAGGATTTATTTTCTTTCACATTCGTCGGTTACTATTTCGAAGGTAATCGACAGGATTTATTTTCTTGCATATTCGTCGATTACTATTTCAAAGGTAATCGGCAAGATTTATTTTCTGCACATTCGTCCGTTACCATTTCAAAGGTAATCAGCATGATTTATTTTCATCCACATTCGTCGGTTACCATTGCAAAGGTAATCAGTAGGATTTATTTTCTTGCACATTCGTCGGTTACTATTTCAAAGGTAATCGGCAGGATTTATTTTCTTGCATATTCGTCGATTACTATTTCAAAGGTAATCGACAAGATTTATTTTCATGCACATTCGTCGGTTACCATTTCAAAGGTAATCGGCATGTTTTATTTTCTAGCATATTCGTCAGTTACTATTTCGAAGGTAATCGACAAGATTTATTTTCATGCACATTCGTCGGTTACCATTTCAAAGGTAATCGGCAGGATTTATTTTCATGCACATTCGTCGGTTACTATTTCAAAAGTAATCTGCAGGATTTATTTTCAGCACATTCGTCGGTTACCATTTTAAAGGTAATCGGGAGGATTTATTTTGATGCTCATTCGTCGGTTACTATTTCAAAGGTAATCGGCAGGATTTATTTTCATGCACATTCGTCGGTTACTATTTCAAAGGTAATCGGCATGATTTATTTTCTGCACATTCGTCGGTTACCATTTCAAAGGTAATCGGCAGGATTTATTTTCATGCTCATTCGTCGGTTACTATTTCAAAGGTAATCGGCAGGATTTATTTTTTGCACATTCGTCGTTACCATTTCAAAGTTAATCGGCAGGATTTATTTTCATGCACATTCGTCGGATACTATTTCAAAGGAAATCGACTAGATTTATTTTCTGCATATTCGTCGGTAACTATTTCAAAGGTAATCGGCGAGATTTTTTTTCTGCACATTTGTCGGTTACCATTTCAAAGGTAATCAGCAGGATTTATTTTCAGCACATTCGTCGGTTACCATTTCAAAGGTAATCGGCAGGATTTATTTTCATGCTCATTCCTCGGTTACTATTTCAAAGGTAATCGGCAGGATTTATTTTCTGCACATTCGTCCGTTACCATTTCAAAGGTAATCGGCAGGATTTATTTTCATGCACATTCGTCGGTTACTATTTCAAAGGTAATCGGCATGATTTATTTTCTGCACATTCGTCGGTTACCATTTCAAAGGTAATCGGCAGGATTTATTTTCATGCACATTTGTCGGTTACTATTTCAAAAGTAATCTGCAGTATTTATTTTCTGCACATTCGTCGGTTACCATTTCAAAGTTAATCGGCAGGATTTATTTTCATGCTCATTCGTCGGTTACTATTTCAAAGGTAATCGGCAGGATTTATTTTTTGCACATTCGTTGTTACCATTTCAAAGTTAATCGACAGGATTTATTTTCATGCACATTCGTCGGATACTATTTCAAAGGAAATCGACTAGATTTACTTTCTGCATATTCGTCGGTAACTATTTCAAAGGTAATCGGCGAGATTTTTTTTCTGCACATTTGTCGGTTACCATTTCAAAGGTAATCAGCAGGATTTATTTTCAGCACATTCGTCGGTTACCATTTCAAAGGTAATCGACAGGATTTATTTTCATGCTCATTCCTCGGTTACTATTTCAAAGGTAATCGGCAGGATTTATTTTCTGCACATTCGTCCGTTACCATTTCAAAGGTAATCGGCAGGATTTATTTTCATGCACATTCGTCGGATACTATTTCAAAGGTAATCTACTGGATTTATTTTCTGCATATTCGTCGGTTACTATTTCAAAGGTAATCGGCGAGATTTTTTTTCTGCACATTCGTCGGTTACCATTTCAAAGGTAATCAGCAGGATTTATTTTCAGCACATTCGTCGGTTACCATTTCAAAGGTAATCGGCAGGATTTATTTTCATGCTCATTCGTCGGTTACTATTTCAAAGGTAATCGGCAGGATTTATTTTCTGCACATTCGTCGGTTACCATTTCAAAGGTAATCGGCAAGATTTATTTTCATACACATTCGTCGGATACTATTTCAAAGGTAATCGACTGGATTTATTTTCGGCATATTCGTCGGTTACTATTTCAAAGGTAATCAGCAGGATTTATTTTCAGCACATTCGTCGGTTACCATTTCAAAGGTAATCGGCAGGATTTATTTTCATGCACATTCGTCGGTTTCTATTTCAAAGCTAATCGGTAGGATTTATTTTCTGCACATTCGTTGGTTACCATTTCAAAGGTAATCGGCAGGATTTATTTTCATGCTCATTCCTCGGTTACTATTTCAAAGGTAATCGGCAGGATTTATTTTCTGCACATTCGTCCGTTACCATTTCAAAGGTAAACGGCAGGATTTATTTTCATGCACATTCGTCGGATACTATTTCAAAGGTAATCTACTGGATTTATTTTCTGCATATTCGTCGGTTACTATTTCAAAGGTAATCGGCGAGATTTTTTTTCTGCACATTCGTCGGTTACCATTTCAAAGGTAATCAGCAGGATTTATTTTCAGCACATTCGTCGGTTACCATTTCAAAGGTAATCGGCAGGATTTATTTTCATGCTCATTCGTCGGTTACTATTTCAAAGGTAATCGGCAGGATTTATTTTCTGCACATTCGTCGGTTACCATTTCAAAGGTAATCGGCAAGATTTATTTTCATACACATTCGTCGGATACTATTTCAAAGGTAATCGACTGGATTTATTTTCGGCATATTCGTCGGTTACTATTTCAAAGGTAATCAGCAGGATTTATTTTCAGCACATTCGTCGGTTACCATTTCAAAGGTAATCGGCAGGATTTATTTTCATGCACATTCGTCGGTTTCTATTTCAAAGCTAATCGGTAGGATTTATTTTCTGCACATTCGTTGGTTACCATTTCAAAGGTAATCGGCAGAATTTATTTTCGTGTATAGTCGTCGGTTACTATTTCAAAGGTAATCGACAAGATTTATTTTCTGCACATTCGTCCGTTACCATTTCAAAGGTAATCAACAGGATTTATTTTCATGCACATTCGTCGGTTACCATTTCAAAGGTAATCAGCAGGATTTATTTTCTTTCACATTCGTCGGTTACTATTTCGAAGGTAATCGACAGGATTTATTTTCTTGCATATTCGTCGATTACTATTTCAAAGGTAATCGGCAAGATTTATTTTCTTCACATTCGTCCGTTACCATTTCAAAGGTAATCAGCATGATTTATTTTCATGCACATTCGTCGGTTACCATTGCAAAGGTAATCAGTAGGATTTATTTTCTTGCACATTCGTCGGTTACTATTTCAAAGGTAATCGGCAGGATTTATTTTCTTGCATATTCGTCGATTACTATTTCAAAGGTAATCGACAAGATTTATTTTCATGCACATTCGTCGGTTACCATTTCAAAGGTAATCGGCATGTTTTATTTTCTTGCATATTCGTCAGTTACTATTTCGAAGGTAATCGACAAGATTTATTTTCATGCACATTCGTCGGTTACCATTTCAAAGGTAATCGGCAGGATTTATTTTCATGCACATTCGTCGGTTACTATTTCAAAAGTAATCTGCAGGATTTATTTTCAGCACATTCGTCGGTTACCATTTTAAAGGTAATCGGGAGGATTTATTTTGATGCTCATTCGTCGGTTACTATTTCAAAGGTAATCGGCAGGATTTATTTTCATGCACATTCGTCGGTTACTATTTCAAAGGTAATCGGCATGATTTATTTTCTGCACATTCGTCGGTTACCATTTCAAAGGTAATCGGCAGGATTTATTTTCATGCTCATTCGTCGGTTACTATTTCAAAGGTAATCAGCAGGATTTATTTTTTGCACATTCGTCGTTACCATTTCAAAGTTAATCGGCAGGATTTATTTTCATGCACATTCGTCGGATACTATTTCAAAGGAAATCGACTAGATTTATTTTCTGCATATTCGTCGGTAACTATTTCAAAGGTAATCGGCGAGATTTTTTTTCTGCACATTTGTCGGTTACCATTTCAAAGGTAATCAGCAGGATTTATTTTCAGCACATTCGTCGATTACCATTTCAAAGGTAATCGGCAGGATTTATTTTCATGCTCATTCCTCGGTTACTATTTCAAAGGTAATCGGCAGGATTTATTTTCTGCACATTCGTCCGTTACCATTTCAAAGGTAATCGGCAGGATTTATTTTCATGCACATTCGTCGGTTACTATTTCAAAGGTAATCGGCATGATTTATTTTCTGCACATTCGTCGGTTACCATTTCAAAGGTAATCGGCAGGATTTATTTTCATGCACATTTGTCGGTTACTATTTCAAAAGTAATCTGCAGTATTTCTTTTCTGCACATTCGTCGGTTACCATTTCAAAGTTAATCGGCAAGATTTATTTTCATACACATTCGTCGGATACTATTTCAAAGGTAATCGACTGGATTTATTTTCGGCATATTCGTCGGTTACTATTTCAAAGGTAATCAGCAGGATTTATTTTCAGCACATTCGTCGGTTACCATTTCAAAGGTAATCGGCAGGATTTATTTTCATGCACATTCGTCGGTTTCTATTTCAAAGCTAATCGGTAGGATTTATTTTCTGCACATTCGTTGGTTACCATTTCAAAGGTAATCGGCAGAATTTATTTTCGTGTATAGTCGTCGGTTACTATTTCAAAGGTAATCGACAAGATTTATTTTCTGCACATTCGTCCGTTACCATTTCAAAGGTAATCAACAGGATTTATTTTCATGCACATTCGTCGGTTACCATTTCAAAGGTAATCAGCAGGATTTATTTTCTTTCACATTCGTCGGTTACTATTTCGAAGGTAATCGATAGGATTTATTTTCTTGCATATTCGTCGATTACTATTTCAAAGGTAATCGGCAAGATTTATTTTCTGCACATTCGTCCGTTACCATTTCAAAGGTAATCAGCATGATTTATTTTCATGCACATTCGTCGGTTACCATTGCAAAGGTAATCAGTAGGATTTATTTTCTTGCACATTCGTCGGTTACTATTTCAAAGGTAATCGGCAGGATTTATTTTCTTGCATATTCGTCGATTACTATTTCAAAGGTAATCGACAAGATTTATTTTCATGCACATTCGTCGGTTACCATTTCAAAGGTAATCGGCATGTTTTATTTTCTTGCATATTCGTCAGTTACTATTTCGAAGGTAATCGACAAGATTTATTTTCATGCACATTCGTCGGTTACCATTTCAAAGGTAATCGGCAGGATTTATTTTCATGCACATTCGTCGGTTACTATTTCAAAAGTAATCTGCAGGATTTATTTTCAGCACATTCGTCGGTTACCATTTTAAAGGTAATCGGGAGGATTTATTTTGATGCTCATTCGTCGGTTACTATTTCAAAGGTAATCGGCAGGATTTATTTTCATGCACATTCGTCGGTTACTATTTCAAAGGTAATCGGCATGATTTATTTTCTGCACATTCGTCGGTTACCATTTCAAAGGTAATCGGCAGGATTTATTTTCATGCTCATTCGTCGGTTACTATTTCAAAGGTAATCAGCAGGATTTATTTTTTGCACATTCGTCGTTACCATTTCAAAGTTAATCGGCAGGATTTATTTTCATGCACATTCGTCGGATACTATTTCAAAGGAAATCGACTAGATTTATTTTCTGCATATTCGTCGGTAACTATTTCAAAGGTAATCGGCGAGATTTTTTTTCTGCACATTTGTCGGTTACCATTTCAAAGGTAATCAGCAGGATTTATTTTCAGCACATTCGTCGATTACCATTTCAAAGGTAATCGGCAGGATTTATTTTCATGCTCATTCCTCGGTTACTATTTCAAAGGTAATCGGCAGGATTTATTTTCTGCACATTCGTCCGTTACCATTTCAAAGGTAATCGGCAGGATTTATTTTCATGCACATTCGTCGGTTACTATTTCAAAGGTAATCGGCATGATTTATTTTCTGCACATTCGTCGGTTACCATTTCAAAGGTAATCGGCAGGATTTATTTTCATGCACATTTGTCGGTTACTATTTCAAAAGTAATCTGCAGTATTTCTTTTCTGCACATTCGTCGGTTACCATTTCAAAGTTAATCGGCAAGATTTATTTTCATACACATTCGTCGGATACTATTTCAAAGGTAATCGACTGGATTTATTTTCGGCATATTCGTCGGTTACTATTTCAAAGGTAATCAGCAGGATTTATTTTCAGCACATTCGTCGGTTACCATTTCAAAGGTAATCGGCAGGATTTATTTTCATGCACATTCGTCGGTTTCTATTTCAAAGCTAATCGGTAGGATTTATTTTCTGCACATTCGTTGGTTACCATTTCAAAGGTAATCGGCAGAATTTATTTTCGTGTATAGTCGTCGGTTACTATTTCAAAGGTAATCGACAAGATTTATTTTCTGCACATTCGTCCGTTACCATTTCAAAGGTAATCAACAGGATTTATTTTCATGCACATTCGTCGGTTACCATTTCAAAGGTAATCAGCAGGATTTATTTTCTTTCACATTCGTCGGTTACTATTTCGAAGGTAATCGATAGGATTTATTTTCTTGCATATTCGTCGATTACTATTTCAAAGGTAATCGGCAAGATTTATTTTCTGCACATTCGTCCGTTACCATTTCAAAGGTAATCAGCATGATTTATTTTCATGCACATTCGTCGGTTACCATTGCAAAGGTAATCAGTAGGATTTATTTTCTTGCACATTCGTCGGTTACTATTTCAAAGGTAATCGGCAGGATTTATTTTCTTGCATATTCGTCGATTACTATTTCAAAGGTAATCGACAAGATTTATTTTCATGCACATTCGTCGGTTACCATTTCAAAGGTAATCGGCATGTTTTATTTTCTTGCATATTCGTCAGTTACTATTTCGAAGGTAATCGACAAGATTTATTTTCATGCACATTCGTCGGTTACCATTTCAAAGGTAATCGGCAGGATTTATTTTCATGCACATTCGTCGGTTACTATTTCAAAAGTAATCTGCAGGATTTATTTTCAGCACATTCGTCGGTTACCATTTTAAAGGTAATCGGGAGGATTTATTTTGATGCTCATTCGTCGGTTACTATTTCAAAGGTAATCGGCAGGATTTATTTTCATGCACATTCGTCGGTTACTATTTCAAAGGTAATCGGCATGATTTATTTTCTGCACATTCGTCGGTTACCATTTCAAAGGTAATCGGCAGGATTTATTTTCATGCTCATTCGTCGGTTACTATTTCAAAGGTAATCGGCAGGATTTATTTTTTGCACATTCGTCGTTACCATTTCAAAGTTAATCGGCAGGATTTATTTTCATGCACATTCGTCGGATACTATTTCAAAGGAAATCGACTAGATTTATTTTCTGCATATTCGTCGGTAACTATTTCAAAGGTAATGGGCGAGATTTTTTTTGTGCACATTTGTCGGTTACCATTTCAAAGGTAATCAGCAGGATTTATTTTCAGCACATTCGTCGGTTACCATTTCAAAGGTAATCGGCAGGATTTATTTTCATGCTCATTCCTCGGTTACTATTTCAAAGGTAATCGGCAGGATTTATTTTCTGCACATTCGTCCGTTACCATTTCAAAGGTAATCGGCAGGATTTATTTTCATGCACATTCGTCGGTTACTATTTCAAAGGTAATCGGCATGATTTATTTTCTGCACATTCGTCGGTTACCATTTCAAAGGTAATCGGCAGGATTTATTTTCATGCACATTTGTCGGTTACTATTTCAAAAGTAATCTGCAGTATTTATTTTCTGCACATTCGTCGGTTACCATTTCAAAGTTAATCGGCAGGATTTATTTTCATACTCATTCGTCGGTTACTATTTCAAAGGTAATCGGCAGGATTTATTTTTTGCACATTCGTTGTTACCATTTCAAAGTTAATCGGCAGGATTTATTTTCATGCACATTCGTCGGATACTATTTCAAAGGAAATCGACTAGATTTATTTTCTGCATATTCGTCGGTAAATATTTCAAAGGTAATCGGCGAGATTTTTTTTCTGCACATTTGTCGGTTACCATTTCAAAGGTAATCAGCAGGATTTATTTTCAGCACATTCGTCGGTTACCATTTCAAAGGTAATCGACAGGATTTATTTTCATGCTCATTCCTCGGTTACTATTTCAAAGGTAATCGGCAGGATTTATTTTCTGCACATTCGTCCGTTACCATTTCAAAGGTAATCGGCAGGATTTATTTTCATGCACATTCGTCGGATACTATTTCAAAGGTAATCTACTGGATTTATTTTCTGCATATTCGTCGGTTATTATTTCAAAGGTAATCGGCGAGATTTTTTTTCTGCACATTCGTCGGTTACCATTTCAAAGGTAATCAGCAGGATTTATTTTCAGCACATTCGTCGGTTACCATTTCAAAGGTAATCGGCAGGATTTATTTTCATACTCATTCGTCGGTTACTATTTCAAAGGTAATCGGCAGGATTTATTTTCTGCACATTCGTCGGTTACCATTTCAAAGGTAATCGGCAAGATTTATTTTCATACACATTCGTCGGATACTATTTCAAAGGTAATCGACTGGATTTATTTTCGGCATATTCGTCGGTTACTATTTCAAAGGTAATCAGCAGGATTTATTTTCAGCACATTCGTCGGTTACCATTTCAAAGGTAATCGGCCGGATTTATTTTCATGCACATTCGTCGGTTTCTATTTCAAAGCTAATCGGTAGGATTTATTTTCTGCACATTCGTTGGTTACCATTTCAAAGGTAATCGGCAGAATTTATTTTCGTGTATAGTCGTCGGTTACTATTTCAAAGGTAATCGACAAGATTTATTTTCTGCACATTCGTCCGTTACCATTTTAAAGGTAATCAACAGGATTTATTTTCATGCACATTCGTCGGTTACCATTTCAAAGGTAATCAGCAGGATTTATTTTCTTTCACATTCGTCGGTTACTATTTCGAAGGTAATCGACAGGATTTATTTTCTTGCGTATTCGTCGATTACTATTTCAAAGGTAATCGGCAAGATTTATTTTCTGCACATTCGTCCGTTACCATTTCAAAGGTAATCAGCAGGATTTATTTTCATGCACATTCGTCGGTTACCATTGCAAAGGTAATCAGTAGGATTTATTTTCTTGCACATTCGTCGGTTACTATTTCAAAGGTAATCGGCAGGATTTATTTTCTTGCATATTCGTCGATTACTATTTCAAAGGTAATCGACAAGATTTATTTTCATGCACATTCGTCGGTTACCATTTCAAAGGTAATCGGCATGTTTTATTTTCTTGCATATTCGTCAGTTACTATTTCGAAGGTAATCGACAAGATTTATTTTCATGCACATTCGTCGGTTACCATTTCAAAGGTAATCGGCAGGATTTATTTTCATGCACATTCGTCGGTTACTATTTCAAAAGTAATCTGCAGGATTTATTTTCAGCACATTCGTCGGTTACCATTTTAAAGGTAATCGGGAGGATTTATTTTGATGCTCATTCGTCGGTTACTATTTCAAAGGTAATCGGCAGGATTTATTTTCATGCACATTCGTCGGTTACTATTTCAAAGGTAATCGGCATGATTTATTTTCTGCACATTCGTCGGTTACCATTTCAAAGGTAATCGGCAGGATTTATTTTCATGCTCATTCGTCGGTTACTATCTCAAAGGTAATCGGAAGGATTTATTTTTTGCACATTCGTCGTTACCATTTCAAAGTTAATCGGCAGGATTTATTTTCATGCACATTCGTCGGATACTATTTCAAAGGAAATCGACTAGATTTATTTTCTGCATATTCGTCAGTAACTATTTCAAAGGTAATCGGCGAGATTTTTTTTCTGCACATTTGTCGGTTACCATTTCAAAGGTAATCAGCAGGATTTATTTTCAGCACATTCGTCGGTTACCATTTCAAAGGTAATCGGCAGGATTTATTTTCATGCTCATTCCTCGGTTACTATTTCAAAGGTAATCGGCAGGATTTATTTTCTGCACATTCGTCCGTTACCATTTCAAAGGTAATCGGCAGGATTTATTTTCATGCACATTCGTCGGATACTATTTCAAAGGTAATCGACTGGATTTATTTTCTGCATATTCGTCGGTTACTATTTCAAAGGTAATCGGCGAGATTTTTTTTCTGCACATTCGTCGGTTACCATTTCAAAGGTAATCAGCAGGATTTATTTTCAGCACATTCGTCGGTTACCATTTCAAAGGTAATCGGCAGGATTTATTTTCATGCTCATTCGTCGGTTACTATTTCAAAGGTAATCGGCAGGATTTATTTTCTGCACATTCGTCGGTTACCATTTCAAAGGTAATCGGCAAGATTTATTTTCATACACATTCGTGGGATACTATTTCAAAGGTAATCGACTGGATTTATTTTCGGCATATTCGTCGGTTACTATTTCAAAGGTAATCGGCAGGATTTATTTTCTGCACATTTGTCGGTTACCATTTCAAAGGTAATCGGCAGGATTTATTTTCATGCACATTCGTCGGTTTCTATTTCAAAGCTAATCGGTAGGATTTATTTTCTGCACATTCGTTGGTTACCATTTCAAAGGTAATCGGCAGAATTTATTTTCGTGTATAGTCGTCGGTTACTATTTCAAAGGTAATCGACAAGATTTATTTTCTGCACATTCGTCCGTTACCATTTCAAAGGTAATCAACAGGATTTATTTTCATGCACATTCGTCGGTTACCATTTCAAAGGTAATCAGCAGGATTTATTTTCATGCACATTCGTCGGTTACCATTTCAAAGGTAATCAGTAGGATTTATTTTCTTGCACATTCGTCGGTTACTATTTCAAAGGTAATCGGCAGGATTTATTTTCTTGCATATTCGTCGATTACTATTTCAAAGGTAATCGACAAGATTTATTTTCATGCACATTCGTCGGTTACCATTTCAAAGGTAATCGGCATGTTTTATTTTCTTGCATATTCGTCAGTTACTATTTCGAAGGTAATCGACAAGATTTATTTTCATGCACATTCGTCGGTTACCATTTCAAAGGTAATCGGCAGGATTTATTTTCATGCACATTCGTCGGTTACTATTTCAAAAGTAATCTGCAGGATTTATTTTCAGCACATTCGTCGGTTACCATTTCAAAGGTAATCGGGAGGATTTATTTTGATGCTCATTCGTCAGTTACTATTTCAAAGGTAATCGGCAGGATTTATTTTCTGCACATTTGTCGGTTACCATTTCAAAGGTAATCGGCAGGATTTATTTTCATGCACATTCGTCGGTTACTATTTCAAAAGTAATCTGCAGTATTTATTTTCTGCACATTCATCGGTTACCATTTCAAAGTTAATCAGCAGGATTTATTTTCATGCTCATTCGTCGGTTACCATTTCAAAGGTAATCAGCAGGATTTATTTTCTTTCACATTCGTCGGTTACTATTTCGAAGGTAATCGACAGGATTTATTTTCTTGCGTATTCGTCGATTACTATTTCAAAGGTAATCGGCAAGATTTATTTTCTGCACATTCGTCCGTTACCATTTCAAAGGTAATCAGCAGGATTTATTTTCATGCACATTCGTCGGTTACCATTGCAAAGGTAATCAGTAGGATTTATTTTCTTGCACATTCGTCGGTTACTATTTCAAAGGTAATCGGCAGGATTTATTTTCTTGCATATTCGTCGATTACTATTTCAAAGGTAATCGACAAGATTTATTTTCATGCACATTCGTCGGGTACCATTTCAAAGGTAATCGGCATGTTTTATTTTCTTGCATATTCGTCAGTTACTATTTCGAAGGTAATCGACAAGATTTATTTTCATGCACATTCGTCGGTTACCATTTCAAAGGTAATCGGCAGGATTTATTTTCATGCACATTCGTCGGTTACTATTTCAAAAGTAATCTGCAGGATTTATTTTCAGCACATTCGTCGGTTACCATTTTAAAGGTAATCGGGAGGATTTATTTTGATGCTCATTCGTCGGTTACTATTTCAAAGGTAATCGGCAGGATTTATTTTCATGCACATTCGTCGGTTACTATTTCAAAGGTAATCGGCATGATTTATTTTCTGCACATTCGTCGGTTACCATTTCAAAGGTAATCGGCAGGATTTATTTTCATGCTCATTCGTCGGTTACTATTTCAAAGGTAATTGGCAGGATTTATTTTTTGCACATTCGTCGTTACCATTTCAAAGTTAATCGGCAGGATTTATTTTCATGCACATTCGTCGGATACTATTTCAAAGGAAATCGACTAGATTTATTTTCTGCATATTCGTCAGTAACTATTTCAAAGGTAATCGGCGAGATTTTTTTTCTGCACATTTGTCGGTTACCATTTCAAAGGTAATCAGCAGGATTTATTTTCAGCACATTCGTCGGTTACCATTTCAAAGGTAATCGGCAGGATTTATTTTCATGCTCATTCCTCGGTTACTATTTCAAAGGTAATCGGCAGGATTTATTTTCTGCACATTCGTCCGTTACCATTTCAAAGGTAATCGGCAGGATTTATTTTCATGCACATTCGTCGGATACTATTTCAAAGGTAATCGACTGGATTTATTTTCTGCATATTCGTCGGTTACTATTTCAAAGGTAATCGGCGAGATTTTTTTTCTGCACATTCGTCGGTTACCATTTCAAAGGTAATCAGCAGGATTTATTTTCAGCACATTCGTCGGTTACCATTTCAAAGGTAATCGGCAGGATTTATTTTCATGCTCATTCGTCGGTTACTATTTCAAAGGAAATCGGCAGGATTTATTTTCTGCACATTCGTCGGTTACCATTTCAAAGGTAATCGGCAAGATTTATTTTCATACACATTCGTCGGATACTATTTCAAAGGTAATCGACTGGATTTATTTTCGGCATATTCGTCGGTTACTATTTCAAAGGTAATCGGCAGGATTTATTTTCTGCACATTTGTCGGTTACCATTTCAAAGGTAATCAGTAGGATTTATTTTTTTGCACATTCGTCGGTTACTATTTCAAAGGTAATCGGCAGGATTTATTTTCTTGCATATTCGTCGATTACTATTTCAAAGGTAATCGACAAGATTTATTTTCATGCACATTCGTCGGTTACCATTTCAAAGGTAATCGGCATGTTTTATTTTCTTGCGTATTCGTCAGTTACTATTTCGAAGGTAATCGACAAGATTTATTTTCATGCACATTCGTCGGTTACCATTTCAAAGGTAATCGGCAGGATTTATTTTCATTCACATTCGTCGGTTACTATTTCAAAAGTAATCTGCAGGATTTATTTTCAGCACATTCGTCGGTTACCATTTTAAAGGTAATCGGGAGGATTTATTTTGATGCTCATTCGTCGGTTACTATTTCAAAGGTAATCGGCAGGATTTATTTTCATGCACATTCGTCGGTTACTATTTCAAAGGTAATCGGCATGATTTATTTTCTGCACATTCGTCGGTTACCATTTCAAAGGTAATCGGCAGGATTTATTTTCATGCTCATTCGTCGGTTACTATTTCAAAGGTAATCGGCAGGATTTATTTTTTGCACATTCGTCGTTACCATTTCAAAGTTAATCGGCAGGATTTATTTTCATGCACATTCGTCGGATACTATTTCAAAGGAAATCGACTAGATTTATTTTCTGCATATTCGTCGGTAACTATTTCAAAGGTAATCGGCGAGATTTTTTTTCTGCACATTTGTCGGTTACCATTTCAAAGGTAATCAGCAGGATTTATTTTCAGCACATTCGTCGGTTACCATTTCAAAGGTAATCGGCAGGATTTATTTTCATGCTCATTCCTCGGTTACTATTTCAAAGGTAATCGGCAGGATTTATTTTCTGCACATTCGTCCGTTACCATTTCAAAGGTAATCGGCAGGATTTATTTTCATGCACATTCGTCGGATACTATTTCAAAGGTAATCGACTGGATTTATTTTCTGCATATTCGTCGGTTACTATTTCAAAGGTAATCGGCGAGATTTTTTTTCTGCACATTCATCGGTTACCATTTCAAAGGTAATCAGCAGGATTTATTTTCAGCACATTCGTCGGTTACCATTTCAAAGGTAATCGGCAGGATTTATTTTCTGCACATTCGTCGGTTACCATTTCAAAGGTAATCGGCAAGATTTATTTTCATACACATTCGTCGGATACTATTTCAAAGGTAATCGACTGGATTTATTTTCGGCATATTCGTCGGTTACTATTTCAAAGGTAATCGGCAGGATTTATTTTCTGCACATTTGTCGGTTACCATTTCAAAGGTAATCGGCAGGATTTATTTTCATGCACATTCGTCGGTTTCTATTTCAAAGCTAATCGGTAGGATTTATTTTCTGCACATTCGTTGGTTACCATTTCAAAGGTAATCGGCAGAATTTATTTTCGTGTATAGTCGTCGGTTACTATTTCAAAGGTAATCGACAAGATTTATTTTCTGCACATTCGTCCGTTACCATTTCAAAGGTAATCAACAGGATTTATTTTCATGCACATTCGTCGGTTACCATTTCAAAGGTAATCAGCAGGATTTATTTTCATGCACATTCGTCGGTTACCATTTCAAAGGTAATCAGTAGGATTTATTTTCTTGCACATTCGTCGGTTACTATTTCAAAGGTAATCGGCAGGATTTATTTTCTTGCATATTCGTCGATTACTATTTCAAAGGTAATCGACAAGATTTATTTTCATGCACATTCGTCGGTTACCATTTCAAAGGTAATCGGCATGTTTTATTTTCTTGCATATTCGTCAGTTACTATTTCGAAGGTAATCGACAAGATTTATTTTCATGCACATTCGTCGGTTACCATTTCAAAGGTAATCGGCAGGATTTATTTTCATGCACATTCGTCGGTTACTATTTCAAAAGTAATCTGCAGGATTTATTTTCAGCACATTCGTCGGTTACCATTTCAAAGGTAATCGGGAGGATTTATTTTGATGCTCATTCGTCGGTTACTATTTCAAAGGTAATCGGCAGGATTTATTTTCTGCACATTTGTCGGTTACCATTTCAAAGGTAATCGGCAGGATTTATTTTCATGCACATTCGTCGGTTACTATTTCAAAAGTAATCTGCAGTATTTATTTTCTGCACATTCGTCGGTTACCATTTCAAAGTTAATCAGCAGGATTTATTTTCATGCTCATTCGTCGGTTACTATTTCAAAGGTAATCGGCATGATTTATTTTCTGCACATTCGTCGGTTACCATTTCAAAGGTAATCGGCAGGATTTATTTTCATGCACATTCGTCGGTTACTATTTCAAAAGTAATCTGCAGTATTTATTTTCTGCACATTCGTCGGTTACCATTTCAAAGTTAATCGGCAGGATTTATTTTCATGTACATTCGTCGGATACTATTTCAAAGGAAATCGACTAGATTTATTTTCTGCATATTCGTCGGTAACTATTTCAAAGGTAATCGGCGAGATTTTTTTTCTGCACATTTGTCGGTTACCATTTCAAAGGTAATCAGCAGGATTTATTTTCAGCACATTCGTCGGTTACCATTTCAAAGGTAATCGGCAGGATTTAATTTCATGCTCATTCCTCGGTTACTATTTCAAAGGTAATCGGCAGGATTTATTTTCTGCACATTCGTCCGTTACCATTTCAAAAGTAATCGGCAGGATTTATTTTCATGCACATTCGTCGGATACTATTTCAAAGGTAATCGACTGGATTTATTTTCGGCATATTCGTCGGTTACTATTTCAAAGGTAATCGGCAGGATTTATTTTCTGCACATTTGTCGGTTACCATTTCAAAGGTAATCGGCAGGATTTATTTTCATGCACATTCGTCGGTTTCTATTTCAAAGCTAATCGGTAGGATTTATTTTCTGCACATTCGTTGGTTACCATTTCAAAGGTAATCGGCAGAATTTATTTTCGTGTATAGTCGTCGGTTACTATTTCAAAGGTAATCGACAAGATTTATTTTCTGCACATTCGTCCGTTACCATTTCAAAGGTAATCAACAGGATTTATTTTCATGCACATTCGTCGGTTACCATTTTAAAGGTAATCAGCAGGATTTATTTTCTTGCACATTCGTCGGTTACTATTTCGAAGGTAATCGACAGGATTTATTTTCTTGCATATTCGTCGATTACTATTTCAAAGGTAATCGACAAGATTTATTTTCATGCACATTCGTCGGTTACCATTTCAAAGGTAATCGGCATGTTTTATTTTCTTGCATATTCGTCAGTTACTATTTCAAAGGTAATCGACAAGATTTATTTTCATGCACATTCGTCGGTTACCATTTCAAAGGTAATCGGCAGGATTTATTTTCATGCACATTCGTCGGTTACTATTTCAAAAGTAATCTGCAGGATTTATTTTCAGCACATTCGTCGGTTACCATTTTAAAGGTAATCGGGAGGATTTATTTTGATGCTCATTCGTCGGTTACTATTTCAAAGGTAATCGGCAGGATTTATTTTCATGCACATTCGTCGGTTACTATTTCAAAGGTAATCGGCATGATTTATTTTCTGCACATTCGTCGGTTACCATTTCAAAGGTAATCGGCAGGATTTATTTTCATGCACATTCGTCGGTTACTATTTCAAAAGTAATCTGCAGTATTTATTTTCTGCACATTCGTCGGTTACCATTTCAAAGTTAATCGGCAGGATTTATTTTCATGCTCATTCGTCGGTTACTATTTCAAAGGTAATCGGCAGGGTTTATTTTTTGCACATTCGTCGTTACCATTTCAAAGTTAATCGGCAGGATTTATTTTCATGCACATTCGTCGGATACTATTTCAAAGGAAATCGACTAGATTTATTTTCTGCATATTCGTCGGTAACTATTTCAAAGGTAATCGGCGAGATTTTTTTTCTGCACATTTGTCGGTTACCATTTCAAAGGTAATCAGCAGGATTTATTTTCAGCACATTCGTCGGTTACCATTTCAAAGGTAATCGGCAGGATTTATTTTCATGCTCATTCCTCGGTTACTATTTCAAAGGTAATCAGCAGGATTTATTTTCTGCACATTCGTCCGTTACCATTTCAAAGGTAATCGGCAGGATTTATTTTCATGCACATTCGTCGGATACTATTTCAAAGGTAATCGACTGGATTTATTTTCTGCATATTCGTCGGTTACTATTTCAAAGGTAATCGGCGAGATTTTTTTTCTGCACATTCGTCGGTTACCATTTCAAAGGTAATCAGCAGGATTTATTTTCAGCACATTCGTCGGTTACCATTTCAAAGGTAATCGGCAGGATTTATTTTCATGCTCATTCGTCGGTTACTATTTCAAAGGTAATCGGCAGGATTTATTTTCTGCACATTCGTCGGTTACCATTTCAAAGGTAATCGGCAAGATTTATTTTCATACACATTCGTCGGATACTATTTCAAAGGTAATCGACTGGATTTATTTTCGGCATATTCGTCGGTTACTATTTCAAAGCTAATCGGCAGGATTTATTTTCTGCACATTTGTCGGTTACCATTTCAAAGGTAATCGGCAGGATTTATTTTCATGCACATTCGTCGGTTTCTATTTCAAAGCTAATCGGTAGGATTTATTTTCTGCACATTCGTTGGTTACCATTTCAAAGGTAATCGGCAGAATTTATTTTCGTGTATAGTCGTCGGTTACAATTTCAAAGGTAATCGACAAGATTTATTTTCTGCACATTCGTCCGTTACCATTTCAAAGGTAATCAACAGGATTTATTTTCATGCACATTCGTCGGTTACCATTTCAAAGGTAATCAGCAGGATTTATTTTCATGCACATTCGTCGGTTACTATTTCAAAAGTAATCTGCAGTATTTATTTTCTGCACATTCGTCGGGTACCATTTCAAAGTTAATCGGCAGGATTTATTTTCATGCTCATTCGTCGGTTACTATTTCAAAGGTAATCGGCAGGATTTATTTTTTGCACATTCGTCGTTACCATTTCAAAGTTAATCGGCAGGATTTATTTTCATGCACATTCGTCGGATACTATTTCAAAGGAAATCGACTAGATTTATTTTCTGCATATTCGTCGGTAACTATTTCAAAGGTAATCGGCGAGATTTTTTTTCTGCACATTTGTCGGTTACCATTTCAAAGGTAATCAGCAGGATTTATTTTCAGCACCTTCGTCGGTTACCATTTCAAAGGTAATCGGCAGGATTTATTTTCATGCTGATTCCTCGGTTACTATTTCAAAGGTAATCGGCAGGATTTATTTTCTGCACATTCGTCCGTTACCATTTCAAAGGTAATCGGCAGGATTTATTTTCATGCACATTCGTCGGATACTATTTCAAAGGTAATCGACTGGATTTATTTTCTGCATATTCGTCGGTTACTATTTCAAAGGTAATCGGCGAGATTTTTTTTCTGCACATTCGTCGGTTACCATTTCAAAGGTAATCAGCAGGATTTATTTTCAGCACATTCGTCGGTTACCATTTCAAAGGTAATCGGCAGGATTTATTTTCATGCTCATTCGTCGGTTACTATTTCAAAGGTAATCGGCAGGATTTATTTTCTGCACATTCGTCGGTTACCATTTCAAAGGTAATCGGCAAGATTTATTTTCATACACATTCGTCGGATACTATTTCAAAGGTAATCGACTGGATTTATTTTCGGCATATTCGTCGGTTACTATTTCAAAGGTAATCGGCAGGATTTATTTTCTGCACATTTGTCGGTTACCATTTCAAAGGTAATCGGCAGGATTTATTTTCCTGCACATTCGTCGGTTTCTATTTCAAAGCTAATCGGCAGGATTTATTTTCTGCACATTCGTCCGTTACCATTTCAAAGGTAATCGGCAGGATTTATTTTCATGCTCATTCCTCGGTTACTATTTCAAAGGTAATCGGCAGGATTTATTTTCTGCACATTCGTCCGTTACCATTTCAAAGGTAATCGGCAGAATTTATTTTCGTGTATAGTCGTCGGTTACTATTTCAAAGGTAATCGACAAGATTTATTTTCTGCACATTCGTCCGTTACCATTTCAAAGATAATCAACAGGATTTATTTTCATGCACATTCGTCGGTTACCATTTCAAAGGTAATCAGCAGGATTTATTTTCTTGCACATTCGTCGGTTACTATTTCGAAGGTAATCGACAGGATTTATTTTCTTGCATATTCGTCGATTACTATTTCAAAGCTAATCGGTAGGATTTATTTTCTGCACATTCGTTGGTTACCATTTCAAAGGTAATCGGCAGAATTTATTTTCGTGTATAGTCGTCGGTTACTATTTCAAAGGTAATCGACAAGATTTATTTTCTGCACATTCGTCCGTTACCATTTCAAAGGTAATCAACAGGATTTATTTTCATGCACATTCGTCGGTTACCATTTCAAAGGTAATCAGCAGGATTTATTTTCTTGCACATTCGTCGGTTACTATTTCGAAGGTAATCGACAGGATTTATTTTCTTGCATATTCGTCGATTACTATTTCAAAGGTAATCGGCAAGATTTATTTTCTGCACATTCGTCCGTTACCATTTCAAAGGTAATCAGCAGGATTTATTTTCATGCACATTCGTCGGTTACCATTTCAAAGGTAATCTGTAGGATTTATTTTCTTGCACATTCGTCGGTTACTATTTCAAAGGTAATCGGCAGGATTTATTTTCTTGCATATTCGTCGATTACTATTTCAAAGGTAATCGACAAGATTTATTTTCATGCACATTCGTCGGTTACCATTTCAAAGGTAATCGGCATGTTTTATTTTCTTGCATATTCGTCAGTTACTATTTCGAAGGTAATCGACAAGATTTATTTTCATGCACATTCGTCGGTTACCATTTCAAAGGTAATCGGCAGGATTTATTTTCATGCACATTCGTCGGTTACTATTTCAAAAGTAATCTGCAGGATTTATTTTCAGCACATTCGTCGGTTACCATTTCAAAGGTAATCGGGAGGATTTATTTTGATGCTCATTCGTCAGTTACTATTTCAAAGGTAATCGGTAGGATTTATTTTCTGCACATTCGTCGGTTACCATTTGAAAGGTAATCTGCAAGTTTTATTTTCTTGCATATACGTCAGTTACTATTTCGAAGGTAATCGACAAGATTTATTTTCATGCACATTCGTCGGTTACCATTTCAAAGGTAATCGGCAGGATTTATTTTCATGCACATTCGTCGATTACTATTTCAAAAGTAATCTGCAGGATTTATTTTCAGCACATTCGTCGGTTACCATTTTAAAGGTAATCGGGAGGATTTATTTTGATGCACATTCGTCGGATACTATTTCAAAGGTAATCGACTGGATTTATTTTCTGCATATTCGTCGGTTACTATTTCAAAGGTAATCGGGAGGATTTATTTTGATGCACATTCGTCGGATACTATTTCAAAGGAAATCGACTAGATTTATTTTCTGCATATTCGTCGGTAACTATTTCAAAGGTAATCGGCGAGATTTTTTTTCTGCACATTTGTCGGTTACCATTTCAAAGGTAATCAGCAGGATTTATTTTCAGCACATTCGTCGGTTACCATTTCAAAGGTAATCGGCAGGATTTATTTTCATGCTCATTCCTCGGTTACTATTTCAAAGGTAATCGGCAGGATTTATTTTCTGCACATTCGTCCGTTACCATTTCAAAGGTAATCGGCAGGATTTATTTTCATGCACATTCGTCGGATACTATTTCAAAGGTAATCGACTGGATTTATTTTCTGCATATTCGTCGGTTACTATTTCAAAGGTAATCGGCGAGATTTTTTTTCTGCACATTCGTCGGTTACCATTTCAAAGGTAATCAGCAGGATTTATTTTCAGCACATTCGTCGGTTACCATTTCAAAGGTAATCGGCAGGATTTATTTTCATGCTCATTCGTCGGTTATTATTTCAAAGGTAATCGGCAGGATTTATTTTCTGCACATTCGTCGGTTACCATTTCAAAGGTAATCGGCAAGATTTATTTTCATACACATTCGTCGGATACTATTTCAAAGGTAATCGACTGGATTTATTTTCGGCATATTCGTCGGTTACTATTTCAAAGGTAATCGGCAGGATTTATTTTCTGCACATTTGTCGGTTACCATTTCAAAGGTAATCGGCAGGATTTATTTTCATGCACATTCGTCGGTTTCTATTTCAAAGCTAATCGGCAGGATTTATTTTCTGCACATTCGTCCGTTACCATTTCAAAGGTAATCGGCAGGATTTATTTTCATGCTCATTCCTCGGTTACTATTTCAAAGGTAATCGGCAGGATTTATTTTCTGCACATTCGTCCGTTACCATTTCAAAGGTAATCGGCAGAATTTATTTTCGTGTATAGTCGTCGGTTACTATTTCAAAGGTAATCGACAAGATTTATTTTCTGCACATTCGTCCGTTACCATTTCAAAGGTAATCAACAGGATTTATTTTCATGCACATTCGTCGGTTACCATTTCAAAGGTAATCGGCAGGATTTATTTTCTTGCACATTCGTCGGTTACTATTTCGAAGGTAATCGACAGGATTTATTTTCTTGCATATTCGTCGATTACTATTTCAAAGCTAATCGGTAGGATTTATTTTCTGCACATTCGTTGGTTACCATTTCAAAGGTAATCGGCAGAATTTATTTTCGTGTATAGTCGTCGGTTACTATTTCAAAGGTAATCGACAAGATTTATTTTCTGCACATTCGTCCGTTACCATTTCAAAGGTAATCAACAGGATTTATTTTCATGCACATTCGTCGGTTACCATTTCAAAGGTAATCAGCAGGATTTATTTTCTTGCACATTCGTCGGTTACTATTTCGAAGGTAATCGACAGGATTTATTTTCTTGCATATTCGTCGATTACTATTTCAAAGGTAATCGGCAAGATTTATTTTCTGCACATTCGTCCGTTACCATTTCAAAGGTAATCAGCAGGATTTATTTTCATGCACATTCGTCGGTTACCATTTCAAAGGTAATCTGTAGGATTTATTTTCTTGCACATTCGTCGGTTACTATTTCAAAGGTAATCGGCAGGATTTATTTTCTTGCATATTCGTCGATTACTATTTCAAAGGTAATCGACAAGATTTATTTTCATGCACATTCGTCGCTTACCATTTCAAAGGTAATCGGCATGTTTTATTTTCTTGCATATTCGTCAGTTACTATTTCGAAGGTAATCGACAAGATTTATTTTCATGCACATTCGTCGGTTACCATTTCAAAGGTAATCGGCAGGATTTATTTTCATGCACATTCGTCGGTTACTATTTCAAAAGTAATCTGCAGGATTTATTTTCAGCACATTCGTCGGTTACCATTTCAAAGGTAATCGGGAGGATTTATTTTGATGCTCATTCGTCGGTTACTATTTCAAAGGTAATCGGGAGGATTTATTTTGATGCACATTCGTCGGATACTATTTCAAAGGAAATCGACTAGATTTATTTTCTGCATATTCGTCGGTAACTATTTCAAAGGTAATCGGCGAGATTTTTTTTCTGCACATTTGTCGGTTACCATTTCAAAGGTAATCAGCAGGATTTATTTTCAGCACATTCGTCGGTTACCATTTCAAAGGTAATCGGCAGGATTTATTTTCATGCTCATTCCTCGGTTACTATTTCAAAGGTAATCGGCAGGATTTATTTTCATGCACATTCGTCGGATACTATTTCAAAGGTAATCGACTGGATTTATTTTCTGCATATTCGTCGGTTACTATTTCAAAGGTAATCGGCGAGATTTTTTTTCTGCACATTCGTCGGTTACCATTTCAAAGGTAATCAGCAGGATTTATTTTCAGCACATTCGTCGGTTACCATTTCAAAGGTAATCGGCAGGATTTATTTTCATGCTCATTCGTCGGTTACTATTTCAAAGGTAATCGGCAGGATTTATTTTCTGCACATTCGTCGGTTACCATTTCAAAGGTAATCGGCAAGATTTATTTTCATACACATTCGTCGGATACTATTTCAAAGGTAATCGACTGGATTTATTTTCGGCATATTCGTCGGTTACTATTTCAAAGGTAATCGGCAGGATTTATTTTCTGCACATTTGTCGGTTACCATTTCAAAGGTAATCGGCAGGATTTATTTTCATGCACATTCGTCGGTTTCTATTTCAAAGCTAATCGGCAGGATTTATTTTCTGCACATTCGTCCGTTACCATTTCAAAGGTAATCGGCAGGATTTATTTTCATGCTCATTCCTCGGTTACTATTTCAAAGGTAATCGGCAGGATTTATTTTCTGCACATTCGTCCGTTACCATTTCAAAGGTAATCGGCAGAATTTATTTTCGTGTATAGTCGTCGGTTACTATTTCAAAGGTAATCGACAAGATTTATTTTCTACACATTCGTCCGTTACCATTTCAAAGGTAATCAACAGGATTTATTTTCATGCACATTCGTCGGTTACCATTTCAAAGGTAATCAGCAGGATTTATTTTCTTGCACATTCGTCGGTTACTATTTCGAAGGTAATCGACAGGATTTATTTTCTTGCATATTCGTCGATTACTATTTCAAAGCTAATCGGTAGGATTTATTTTCTGCACATTCGTTGGTTACCATTTCAAAGGTAATCGGCAGAATTTATTTTCGTGTATAGTCGTCGGTTACTATTTCAAAGGTAATCGACAAGATTTATTTTCTGCACATTCGTCCGTTACCATTTCAAAGGTAATCAACAGGATTTATTTTCATGCACATTCGTCGGTTACCATTTCAAAGGTAATCAGCAGGATTTATTTTCTTGCACATTCGTCGGTTACTATTTCGAAGGTAATCGACAGGATTTATTTTCTTGCATATTCGTCGATTACTATTTCAAAGGTAATCGGCAAGATTTATTTTCTGCACATTCGTCCGTTACCATTTCAAAGGTAATCAGCAGGATTTATTTTCATGCACATTCGTCGGTTACCATTTCAAAGGTAATCTGTAGGATTTATTTTCTTGCACATTCGTCGGTTACTATTTCAAAGGTAATCGGCAGGATTTATTTTCTTGCATATTCGTCGATTACTATTTCAAAGGTAATCGACAAGATTTATTTTCATGCACATTCGTCGGTTACCATTTCAAAGGTAATCGGCATGTTTTATTTTCTTGCATATTCGTCAGTTACTATTTCGAAGGTAATCGACAAGATTTATTTTCATGCACATTCGTCGGTTACCATTTCAAAGGTAATCGGCAGGATTTATTTTCATGCACATTCGTCGGTTACTATTTCAAAAGTAATCTGCAGGATTTATTTTCAGCACATTCGTCGGTTACCATTTCAAAGGTAATCGGGAGGATTTATTTTGATGCTCATTCGTCGGTTACTATTTCAAAGGTAATCGGTAGGATTTATTTTCTGCACATTCGTCGGTTACCATTTGAAAGGTAATCTGCAAGTTTTATTTTCTTGCATATACGTCAGTTACTATTTCGAAGGTAATCGACAAGATTTATTTTCATGCACATTCGTCGGTTACCATTTCAAAGGTAATCGGCAGGATTTATTTTCATGCACATTCGTCGATTACTATTTCAAAGGTAATCAGCATGATTTATTTTCTGCACATTCGTCGGTTACCATTTCAAAGGTAATCGGCAGGATTTATTTTCATGCACATTCGTCGGTTACTATTTCAAAAGTAATCTGCAGGATTTATTTTCAGCACATTCGTCGGTTACCATTTCAAAGGTAATCGGGAGGATTTATTTTGATGCTCATTCGTCGGTTACTATTTCAAAGGTAATCGGTAGGATTTATTTTCTGCACATTCGTCGGTTACCATTTGAAAGGTAATCTGCAAGTTTTATTTTCTTGCATATACGTCAGTTACTATTTCGAAGGTAATCGACAAGATTTATTTTCATGCACATTCGTCGGTTACCATTTCAAAGGTAATCGGCAGGATTTATTTTCATGCACATTCGTCGATTACTATTTCAAAAGTAATCTGCAGGATTTATTTTCAGCACATTCGTCGGTTACCATTTTAAAGGTAATCGGGAGGATTTATTTTGATGCTCATTCGTCGGTTACTATTTCAAAGGTAATCGGCAGGATTTATTTTCATGCACATTCGTCGGTTACTATTTCAAAGGTAATCAACATGATTTATTTTCTGCACATTCGTCGGTTACCATTTCAAAGGTAATCGGCAGGATTTATTTTCATGCACATTCGTCGGTTACTATTTCAAAAGTAATCTGCAGTATTTATTTTCTGCACATTCGTCGGTTACCATTTCAAAGTTAATCGGCAGGATTTATTTTCATGCTCATTCGTCGGTTACTATTTCAAAGGTAATCGGCAGGATTTATTTTTTGCACATTCGTCGTTACAATTTCAAAGTTAATCGGCAGGATTTATTTTCATGCACATTCGTCGGATACTATTTCAAAGGTAATCGACTGGATTTATTTTCTGCATATTCGTCGGTTACTATTTCAAAGGTAATCGGCGAGATTTTTTTTCTGCACATTCGTCGGTTACCATTTCAAAGGTAATCAGCAGGATTTATTTTCAGCACATTCGTCGGTTACCATTTCAAAGGTAATCGGCAGGATTTATTTTCATGCTCATTCGTCGGTTACTATTTCAAAGGTAATCGGCAGGATTTATTTTCAGCACATTCGTCGGTTACCATTTCAAAGGTAATCGGCAGGATTTATTTTCATGCACATTCGTCGATTACTATTTCAAAGGTAATCAGCATGATTTATTTTCTGCACATTCGTCGGTTACCATTTCAAAGGTAATCGGCAGGATTTATTTTCATGCACATTCGTCGGTTACTATTTCAAAAGTAATCTGCAGGATTTATTTTCAGCACATTCGTCGGTTACCATTTCAAAGGTAATCGGGAGGATTTATTTTGATGCTCATTCGTCGGTTACTATTTCAAAGGTAATCGGTAGGATTTATTTTCTGCACATTCGTCGGTTACCATTTGAAAGGTAATCTGCAAGTTTTATTTTCTTGCATATACGTCAGTTACTATTTCGAAGGTAATCGACAAGATTTATTTTCATGCACATTCGTCGGTTACCATTTCAAAGGTAATCGGCAGGATTTATTTTCATGCACATTCGTCGATTACTATTTCAAAAGTAATCTGCAGGATTTATTTTCAGCACATTCGTCGGTTACCATTTTAAAGGTAATCGGGAGGATTTATTTTGATGCTCATTCGTCGGTTACTATTTCAAAGGTAATCGGCAGGATTTATTTTCATGCACATTCGTCGGTTACTATTTCAAAGGTAATCAGCATGATTTATTTTCTGCACATTCGTCGGTTACCATTTCAAAGGTAATCGGCAGGATTTATTTTCATGCACATTCGTCGGTTACTATTTCAAAAGTAATCTGCAGTATTTATTTTCTGCACATTCGTCGGTTACCATTTCAAAGTTAATCGACAGGATTTATTTTCATGCTCATTCGTCGGTTACTATTTCAAAGGTAATCGGCAGGATTTATTTTTTGCACATTCGTCGTTACAATTTCAAAGTTAATCGGCAGGATTTATTTTCATGCACATTCGTCGGATACTATTTCAAAGGTAATCGACTGGATTTATTTTCTGCATATTCGTCGGTTACTATTTCAAAGGTAATCGGCGAGATTTTTTTTCTGCACATTCGTCGGTTACCATTTCAAAGGTAATCAGCAGGATTTATTTTCAGCACATTCGTCGGTTACCATTTCAAAGGTAATCGGCAGGATTTATTTTCATGCTCATTCGTCGGTTACTATTTCAAAGGTAATCGGCAGGATTTATTTTCTGCACATTCGTCGGTTACCATTTCAAAGGTAATCGGCAAGATTTATTTTCATACACATTCGTCGGATACTATTTCAAAGGTAATCGACTGGATTTATTTTCGGCATATTCGTCGGTTACTATTTCAAAGGTAATCGGCAGGATTTATTTTCTGCACATTTGTCGGTTACCATTTCAAAGGTAATCGGCAGGATTTATTTTCATGCACATTCGTCGGTTTCTATTTCAAGGTAATCGGCAGGATTTATTTTCTGCACATTCGTCCGTTACCATTTCAAAGGTAATCGGCAGGATTTATTTTCATGCTCATTCCTCGGTTACTATTTCAAAGGTAATCGGCAGGATTTATTTTCTGCACATTCGTCCGTTACCATTTCAAAGGTAATCGGCAGAATTTATTTTCGTGTATAGTCGTCGGTTACTATTTCAAAGGTAATCGACAAGATTTATTTTCTGCACATTCGTCCGTTACCATTTCAAAGGTAATCAACAGGATTTATTTTCATGCACATTCGTCGGTTACCATTTCAAAGGTAATCAGCAGGATTTATTTTCTTGCACATTCGTCGGTTACTATTTCGAAGGTAATCGACAGGATTTATTTTCTTGCATATTCGTCGATTACTATTTCAAAGCTAATCGGTAGGATTTATTTTCTGCACATTCGTTGGTTACCATTTCAAAGGTAATCGGCAGAATTTATTTTCGTGTATAGTCGTCGGTTACTATTTCAAAGGTAATCGACAAGATTTATTTTCTGCACATTCGTCCGTTACCATTTCAAAGGTAATCAACAGGATTTATTTTCATGCACATTCGTCGGTTACCATTTCAAAGGTAATCGGCAGGATTTATTTTCATGCTCATTCGTCGGTTACTATTTCAAAGGTAATCGGCAGGATTTATTTTTTGCACATTCGTCGTTACAATTTCAAAGTTAATCGGCAGGATTTATTTTCATGCACATTCGTCGGATACTATTTCAAAGGTAATCGACTGGATTTATTTTCTGCATATTCGTCGGTTACTATTTCAAAGGTAATCGGCGAGATTTTTTTTCTGCACATTCGTCGGTTACCATTTCAAAGGTAATCAGCAGGATTTATTTTCAGCACATTCGTCGGTTACCATTTCAAAGGTAATCGGCAGGATTTATTTTCATGCTCATTCGTCGGTTACTATTTCAAAGGTAATCGGCAGGATTTATTTTCAGCACATTCGTCGGTTACCATTTCAAAGGTAATCGGCAGGATTTATTTTCATGCACATTCGTCGATTACTATTTCAAAGGTAATCAGCATGATTTATTTTCTGCACATTCGTCGGTTACCATTTCAAAGGTAATCGGCAGGATTTATTTTCATGCACATTCGTCGGTTACTATT
The DNA here is from genome assembly GCA_958299785.1 of Medicago lupulina. Classification (NCBI taxonomy): domain Eukaryota; kingdom Viridiplantae; phylum Streptophyta; class Magnoliopsida; order Fabales; family Fabaceae; genus Medicago; species Medicago lupulina. The sequence goes on from OY283142.1 coordinate 35,142,758, forward strand.
TCAAAAGTAATCTGCAGGATTTATTTTCAGCACATTCGTCGGTTACCATTTCAAAGGTAATCGGGAGGATTTATTTTGATGCTCATTCGTCGGTTACTATTTCAAAGGTAATCGGTAGGATTTATTTTCTGCACATTCGTCGGTTACCATTTGAAAGGTAATCTGCAAGTTTTATTTTCTTGCATATACGTCAGTTACTATTTCGAAGGTAATCGACAAGATTTATTTTCATGCACATTCGTCGGTTACCATTTCAAAGGTAATCGGCAGGATTTATTTTCATGCACATTCGTCGATTACTATTTCAAAAGTAATCTGCAGGATTTATTTTCAGCACATTCGTCGGTTACCATTTTAAAGGTAATCGGGAGGATTTATTTTGATGCTCATTCGTCGGTTACTATTTCAAAGGTAATCGGCAGGATTTATTTTCATGCACATTCGTCGGTTACTATTTCAAAGGTAATCAGCATGATTTATTTTCTGCACATTCGTCGGTTACCATTTCAAAGGTAATCGGCAGGATTTATTTTCATGCACATTCGTCGGTTACTATTTCAAAAGTAATCTGCAGTATTTATTTTCTGCACATTCGTCGGTTACCATTTCAAAGTTAATCGGCAGGATTTATTTTCATGCTCATTCGTCGGTTACTATTTCAAAGGTAATCGGCAGGATTTATTTTTTGCACATTCGTCGTTACAATTTCAAAGTTAATCGGCAGGATTTATTTTCATGCACATTCGTCGGATACTATTTCAAAGGTAATCGACTGGATTTATTTTCTGCATATTCGTCGGTTACTATTTCAAAGGTAATCGGCGAGATTTTTTTTCTGCACATTCGTCGGTTACCATTTCAAAGGTAATCAGCAGGATTTATTTTCAGCACATTCGTCGGTTACCATTTCAAAGGTAATCGGCAGGATTTATTTTCATGCTCATTCGTCGGTTACTATTTCAAAGGTAATCGGCAGGATTTATTTTCAGCACATTCGTCGGTTACCATTTCAAAGGTAATCGGCAGGATTTATTTTCATGCACATTCGTCGATTACTATTTCAAAGGTAATCAGCATGATTTATTTTCTGCACATTCGTCGGTTACCATTTCAAAGGTAATCGGCAGGATTTATTTTCATGCACATTCGTCGGTTACTATTTCAAAAGTAATCTGCAGGATTTATTTTCAGCACATTCGTCGGTTACCATTTCAAAGGTAATCGGGAGGATTTATTTTGATGCTCATTCGTCGTTTACTATTTCAAAGGTAATCGGTAGGATTTATTTTCTGCACATTCGTCGGTTACCATTTGAAAGGTAATCTGCAAGTTTTATTTTCTTGCATATACGTCAGTTACTATTTCGAAGGTAATCGACAAGATTTATTTTCATGCACATTCGTCGGTTACCATTTCAAAGGTAATCGGCAGGATTTATTTTCATGCACATTCGTCGATTACTATTTCAAAAGTAATCTGCAGGATTTATTTTCAGCACATTCGTCGGTTACCATTTTAAAGGTAATCGGGAGGATTTATTTTGATGCTCATTCGTCGGTTACTATTTCAAAGGTAATCGGCAGGATTTATTTTCATGCACATTCGTCGGTTACTATTTCAAAGGTAATCAGCATGATTTATTTTCTGCACATTCGTCGGTTACCATTTCAAAGGTAATCGGCAGGATTTATTTTCTGCACATTCGTCGGTTACCATTTCAAAGGTAATCGGCAGGATTTATTTTCATGCACATTCGTCGGTTACTATTTCAAAAGTAATCTGCAGGATTTATTTTCAGCACATTCGTCGGTTACCATTTCAAAGGTAATCGGGAGGATTTATTTTGATGCTCATTCGTCGGTTACTATTTCAAAGGTAATCGGTAGGATTTATTTTCATGCACATTCGTCGGATACTATTTCAAAGGTAATCGACTGGATTTATTTTCTGCATATTCGTCGGTTACTATTTCAAAGGTAATCGGCGAGATTTTTTTTCTGCACATTCGTCGGTTACCATTTCAAAGGTAATCAGCAGGATTTATTTTCAGCACATTCGTCGGTTACCATTTCAAAGGTAATCGGCAGGATTTATTTTCATGCTCATTCGTCGGTTACTATTTCAAAGGTAATCGGCAGGATTTATTTTTTGCACATTCGTCGTTACAATTTCAAAGTTAATCGGCAGGATTTATTTTCATGCACATTCGTCGGATACTATTTCAAAGGTAATCGACTGGATTTATTTTCTGCATATTCGTCGGTTACTATTTCAAAGGTAATCGGCGAGATTTTTTTTCTGCACATTCGTCGGTTACCATTTCAAAGGTAATCAGCAGGATTTATTTTCAGCACATTCGTCGGTTACCATTTCAAAGGTAATCGGCAGGATTTATTTTCATGCTCATTCGTCGGTTACTATTTCAAAGGTAATCGGCAGGATTTATTTTCAGCACATTCGTCGGTTACCATTTCAAAGGTAATCGGCAGGATTTATTTTCATGCACATTCGTCGATTACTATTTCAAAGGTAATCAGCATGATTTATTTTCTGCACATTCGTCGGTTACCATTTCAAAGGTAATCGGCAGGATTTATTTTCATGCACATTCGTCGGTTACTATTTCAAAAGTAATCTGCAGGATTTATTTTCAGCACATTCGTCGGTTACCATTTCAAAGGTAATCGGGAGGATTTATTTTGATGCTCATTCGTCGGTTACTATTTCAAAGGTAATCGGTAGGATTTATTTTCTGCACATTCGTCGGTTACCATTTGAAAGGTAATCTGCAAGTTTTATTTTCTTGCATATACGTCAGTTACTATTTCGAAGGTAATCGACAAGATTTATTTTCATGCACATTCGTCGGTTACCATTTCAAAGGTAATCGGCAGGATTTATTTTCATGCACATTCGTCGATTACTATTTCAAAAGTAATCTGCAGGATTTATTTTCAGCACATTCGTCGGTTACCATTTTAAAGGTAATCGGGAGGATTTATTTTGATGCTCATTCGTCGGTTACTATTTCAAAGGTAATCGGCAGGATTTATTTTCATGCACATTCGTCGGTTACTATTTCAAAGGTAATCAGCATGATTTATTTTCTGCACATTCGTCGGTTACCATTTCAAAGGTAATCGGCAGGATTTATTTTCATGCACATTCGTCGGTTACTATTTCAAAAGTAATCTGCAGTATTTATTTTCTGCACATTCGTCGGTTACCATTTCAAAGTTAATCGACAGGATTTATTTTCATGCTCATTCGTCGGTTACTATTTCAAAGGTAATCGGCAGGATTTATTTTTTGCACATTCGTCGTTACAATTTCAAAGTTAATCGGCAGGATTTATTTTCATGCACATTCGTCGGATACTATTTCAAAGGTAATCGACTGGATTTATTTTCTGCATATTCGTCGGTTACTATTTCAAAGGTAATCGGCGAGATTTTTTTTCTGCACATTCGTCGGTTACCATTTCAAAGGTAATCAGCAGGATTTATTTTCAGCACATTCGTCGGTTACCATTTCAAAGGTAATCGGCAGGATTTATTTTCATGCTCATTCGTCGGTTACTATTTCAAAGGTAATCGGCAGGATTTATTTTCTGCACATTCGTCGGTTACCATTTCAAAGGTAATCGGCAAGATTTATTTTCATACACATTCGTCGGATACTATTTCAAAGGTAATCGACTGGATTTATTTTCGGCATATTCGTCGGTTACTATTTCAAAGGTAATCGGCAGGATTTATTTTCTGCACATTTGTCGGTTACCATTTCAAAGGTAATCGGCAGGATTTATTTTCATGCACATTCGTCGGTTTCTATTTCAAGGTAATCGGCAGGATTTATTTTCTGCACATTCGTCCGTTACAATTTCAAAGGTAATCGGCAGGATTTATTTTCATGCTCATTCCTCGGTTACTATTTCAAAGGTAATCGGCAGGATTTATTTTCTGCACATTCGTCCGTTACCATTTCAAAGGTAATCGGCAGAATTTATTTTCGTGTATAGTCGTCGGTTACTATTTCAAAGGTAATCGACAAGATTTATTTTCTGCACATTCGTCCGTTACCATTTCAAAGGTAATCAACAGGATTTATTTTCATGCACATTCGTCGGTTACCATTTCAAAGGTAATCAGCAGGATTTATTTTCTTGCACATTCGTCGGTTACTATTTCGAAGGTAATCGACAGGATTTATTTTCTTGCATATTCGTCGATTACTATTTCAAAGCTAATCGGTAGGATTTATTTTCTGCACATTCGTTGGTTACCATTTCAAAGGTAATCGGCAGAATTTATTTTCGTGTATAGTCGTCGGTTACTATTTCAAAGGTAATCGACAAGATTTATTTTCTGCACATTCGTCCGTTACCATTTCAAAGGTAATCAACAGGATTTATTTTCATGCACATTCGTCGGTTACCATTTCAAAGGTAATCAGCAGGATTTATTTTCTTGCACATTCGTCGGTTACTATTTCGAAGGTAATCGACAGGATTTATTTTCTTGCATATTCGTCGATTACTATTTAAAAGGTAATCGGCAAGATTTATTTTCTGCACATTCGTCCGTTACCATTTCAAAGGTAATCAGTAGGATTTATTTTCATGCACATTCGTCGGTTACCATTTCAAAGGTAATCTGTAGGATTTATTTTCTTGCACATTCGTCGGTTACTATTTCAAAGGTAATCGGCAGGATTTATTTTCTTGCATATTCGTCGATTACTATTTCAAAGGTAATCGACAAGATTTATTTTCATGCACATTCGTCGGTTACCATTTCAAAGGTAATCGGCATGTTTTATTTTCTTGCATATTCGTCAGTTACTATTTCGAAGGTAATCGACAAGATTTATTTTCATGCACATTCGTCGGTTACCATTTCAAAGGTAATCGGCAGGATTTATTTTCATGCACATTCGTCGGTTACTATTTCAAAAGTAATCTGTAGGATTTATTTTCAGCACATTCGTCGGTTACCATTTCAAAGGTAATCGGGAGGATTTATTTTGATGCTCATTCGTCGGTTACTATTTCAAAGGTAATCGGTAGGATTTATTTTCTGCACATTCGTCGGTTACCATTTGAAAGGTAATCTGCAAGTTTTATTTTCTTGCATATACGTCAGTTAATATTTCGAAGGTAATCGACAAGATTTATTTTCATGCACATTCGTCGGTTACCATTTCAAAGGTAATCGGCAGGATTTATTTTCATGCACATTCGTCGATTACTATTTCAAAGGTAATCAGCATGATTTATTTTCTGCACATTCGTCGGTTACCATTTCAAAGGTAATCGGCAGGATTTATTTTCATGCACATTCGTCGGTTACTATTTCAAAAGTAATCTGCAGGATTTATTTTCAGCACATTCGTCGGTTACCATTTCAAAGGTAATCGGCAGGATTTATTTTCATGCTCATTCGTCGGTTACTATTTCAAAGGTAATCGGCAGGATTTATTTTCTGCACATTCGTCGGTTACCATTTCAAAGGTAATCGGCAAGATTTATTTTCATACACATTCGTCGGATACTATTTCAAAGGTAATCGACTGGATTTATTTTCGGCATATTCGTCGGTTACTATTTCAAAGGTAATCGGCAGGATTTATTTTCTGCACATTTGTCGGTTACCATTTTAAAGGTAATCGGCAGGATTTATTTTCATGCACATTCGTCGGTTTCTATTTCAAGGTAATCGGCAGGATTTATTTTCTGCACATTCGTCCGTTACCATTTCAAAGGTAATCGGCAGGATTTATTTTCATACTCATTCCTCGGTTACTATTTCAAAGGTAATCGGCAGGATTTATTTTCTGCACATTCGTCCGTTACCATTTCAAAGGTAATCGGCAGAATTTATTTTCGTGTATAGTCGTCGGTTACTATTTCAAAGGTAATCGACAAGATTTATTTTCTGCACATTCGTCCGTTACCATTTCAAAGGTAATCAACAGGATTTATTTTCATGCACATTCGTCGGTTACCATTTCAAAGGTAATCAGCAGGATTTATTTTCTTGCACATTCGTCGGTTACTATTTCGAAGGTAATCGACAGGATTTATTTTCTTGCATATTCGTCGATTACTATTTCAAAGCTAATCGGTAGGATTTATTTTCTGCACATTCGTTGGTTACCATTTCAAAGGTAATCGGCAGAATTTATTTTCGTGTATAGTCGTCGGTTACTATTTCAAAGGTAATCGACAAGATTTATTTTCTGCACATTCGTCCGTTACCATTTCAAAGGTAATCAACAGGATTTATTTTCATGCACATTCGTCGGTTACCATTTCAAAGGTAATCAGCAGGATTTATTTTCTTGCACATTCGTCGGTTACTATTTCGAAGGTAATCGACAGGATTTATTTTCTTGCATATTCGTCGATTACTATTTCAAAGGTAATCGGCAAGATTTATTTTCTGCACATTCGTCCGTTACCATTTCAAAGGTAATCAGTAGGATTTATTTTCATGCACATTCGTCGGTTACCATTTCAAAGGTAATCTGTAGGATTTATTTTCTTGCACATTCGTCGGTTACTATTTCAAAGGTAATCGGCAGGATTTATTTTCTTGCATATTCGTCGATTACTATTTCAAAGGTAATCGACAAGATTTATTTTCATGCACATTCGTCGGTTACCATTTCAAAGGTAATCGGCATGTTTTATTTTCTTGCATACTCGTCAGTTACTATTTCGAAGGTAATCGACAAGATTTATTTTCATGCACATTCGTCGGTTACCATTTCAAAGGTAATCGGCAGGATTTATTTTCATGCACATTCGTCGGTTACTATTTCAAAAGTAATCTGCAGGATTTATTTTCAGCACATTCGTCGGTTACCATTTCAAAGGTAATCGGGAGGATTTATTTTGATGCTCATTCGTCGGTTACTATTTCAAAGGTAATCGGTAGGATTTATTTTCTGCACATTCGTCGGTTACCATTTGAAAGGTAATCTGCAAGTTTTATTTTCTTGCATATACGTCAGTTACTATTTCGAAGGTAATCGACAAGATTTATTTTCATGCACATTCGTCGGTTACCATTTCAAAGGTAATCGGCAGGATTTATTTTCATGCACATTCGTCGATTACTATTTCAAAGGTAATCAGCATGATTTATTTTCTGCACATTCGTCGGTTACCATTTCAAAGGTAATCGGCAGGATTTATTTTCATGCACATTCGTCGGTTACTATTTCAAAAGTAATCTGCAGGATTTATTTTCAGCACATTCGTCGGTTACCATTTCAAAGGTAATCGGGAGGATTTATTTTGATGCTCATTCGTCGGTTACTATTTCAAAGGTAATCGGTAGGATTTATTTTCTGCACATTCGTCGGTTACCATTTGAAAGGTAATCTGCAAGTTTTATTTTCTTGCATATACGTCAGTTACTATTTCGAAGGTAATCGACAAGATTTATTTTCATGCACATTCGTCGGTTACCATTTCAAAGGTAATCGGCAGGATTTATTTTCATGCACATTCGTCGATTACTATTTCAAAGGTAATCAGCATGATTTATTTTCTGCACATTCGTCGGTTACCATTTCAAAGGTAATCGGCAGGATTTATTTTCATGCACATTCGTCGGTTACTATTTCAAAAGTAATCTGCAGGATTTATTTTCAGCACATTCGTCGGTTACCATTTCAAAGGTAATCGGGAGGATTTATTTTGATGCTCATTCGTCGGTTACTATTTCAAAGGTAATCGGTAGGATTTATTTTCTGCACATTCGTCGGTTACCATTTGAAAGGTAATCTGCAAGTTTTATTTTCTTGCATATACGTCAGTTACTATTTCGAAGGTAATCGACAAGATTTATTTTCATGCACATTCGTCGGTTACCATTTCAAAGGTAATCGGCATGTTTTATTTTCTTGCATATTCGTCAGTTACTATTTCGAAGGTAATCGACAGGATTTATTTTCTTGCATATTCGTCGATTACTATTTCAAAGCTAATCGGTAGGATTTATTTTCTGCACATTCGTTGGTTACCATTTCAAAGGTAATCGGCAGAATTTATTTTCGTGTATAGTCGTCGGTTACTATTTCAAAGGTAATCGACAAGATTTATTTTCTGCACATTCGTCCGTTACCATTTCAAAGGTAATCAACAGGATTTATTTTCATGCACATTCGTCGGTTACCATTTCAAAGGTAATCAGCAGGATTTATTTTCTTGCACATTCGTCGGTTACTATTTCGAAGGTAATCGACAGGATTTATTTTCTTGCATATTCGTCGATTACTATTTCAAAGGTAATCGGCAAGATTTATTTTCTGCACATTCGTCCGTTACCATTTCAAAGGTAATCAGTAGGATTTATTTTCATGCACATTCGTCGGTTACCATTTCAAATGTAATCTGTAGGATTTATTTTCTTGCACATTCGTCGGTTACTATTTCAAAGGTAATCGGCAGGATTTATTTTCTTGCATATTCGTCGATTACTATTTCAAAGGTAATCGACAAGATTTATTTTCATGCACATTCGTCGGTTACCATTTCAAAGGTAATCGGCATGTTTTATTTTCTTGCATATTCGTCAGTTACTATTTCGAAGGTAATCGACAAGATTTATTTTCATGCACATTCGTCGGTTACCATTTCAAAGGTAATCGGCAGGATTTATTTTCATGCACATTCGTCGGTTACTATTTCAAAAGTAATCTGCAGGATTTATTTTCAGCACATTCGTCGGTTACCATTTCAAAGGTAATCGGGAGGATTTATTTTGATGCTCATTCGTCGGTTACTATTTCAAAGGTAATCGGTAGGATTTATTTTTTGCACATTCGTCGGTTACCATTTGAAAGGTAATCTGCAAGTTTTATTTTCTTGCATATACGTCAGTTACTATTTCGAAGGTAATCGACAAGATTTATTTTCATGCACATTCGTCGGTTACCATTTCAAAGGTAATCGGCAGGATTTATTTTCATGCACATTCGTCGATTACTATTTCAAAGGTAATCAGCATGATTTATTTTCTGCACATTCGTCGGTTACCATTTCAAAGGTAATCGGCAGGATTTATTTTCATGCACATTCGTCGGTTACTATTTCAAAAGTAATCTGCAGGATTTATTTTCAGCACATTCGTCGGTTACCATTTCAAAGGTAATCGGGAGGATTTATTTTGATGCTCATTCGTCGGTTACTATTTCAAAGGTAATCGGTAGGATTTATTTTCTGCACATTCGTCGGTTACCATTTGAAAGGTAATCTGCAAGTTTTATTTTCTTGCATATACGTCAGTTACTATTTCGAAGGTAATCGACAAGATTTATTTTCATGCACATTCGTCGGTTACCATTTCAAAGGTAATCGGCATGTTTTATTTTCTTGCATATTCGTCAGTTACTATTTCGAAGGTAATCGACAGGATTTATTTTCTTGCATATTCGTCGATTACTATTTCAAAGCTAATCGGTAGGATTTATTTTCTGCACATTCGTTGGTTACCATTTCAAAGGTAATCGGCAGAATTTATTTTCGTGTATAGTCGTCGGTTACTATTTCAAAGGTAATCGACAAGATTTATTTTCTGCACATTCGTCCGTTACCATTTCAAAGGTAATCAACAGGATTTATTTTCATGCACATTCGTCGGTTACCATTTCAAAGGTAATCAGCAGGATTTATTTTCTTGCACATTCGTCGGTTACTATTTCGAAGGTAATCGACAGGATTTATTTTCTTGCATATTCGTCGATTACTATTTCAAAGGTAATCGGCAAGATTTATTTTCTGCACATTCGTCCGTTACCATTTCAAAGGTAATCAGTAGGATTTATTTTCATGCACATTCGTCGGTTACCATTTCAAAGGTAATCTGTAGGATTTATTTTCTTGCACATTCGTCGGTTACTATTTCAAAGGTAATCGGCAGGATTTATTTTCTTGCATAATCGTCGATTACTATTTCAAAGGTAATCGACAAGATTTATTTTCATGCACATTCGTCGGTTACCATTTCAAAGGTAATCGGCATGTTTTATTTTCTTGCATATTCGTCAGTTACTATTTCGAAGGTAATCGACAAGATTTATTTTCATGCACATTCGTCGGTTACCATTTCAAAGGTAATCGGCAGGATTTATTTTCATGCACATTCGTCGGTTACTATTTCAAAAGTAATCTGCAGGATTTATTTTCAGCACATTCGTCGGTTACCATTTCAAAGGTAATCGGGAGGATTTATTTTGATGCTCATTCGTCGGTTACTATTTCAAAGGTAATCGGTAGGATTTATTTTCTGCACATTCGTCGGTTACCATTTGAAAGGTAATCTGCAAGTTTTATTTTCTTGCATATACGTCAGTTACTATTTCGAAGGTAATCGACAAGATTTATTTTCATGCACATTCGTCGGTTACCATTTCAAAGGTAATCGGCAGGATTTATTTTCATGCACATTCGTCGATTACTATTTCAAAGGTAATCAGCATGATTTATTTTCTGCACATTCGTCGGTTACCATTTCAAAGGTAATCGGCAGGATTTATTTTCATGCACATTCGTCGGTTACTATTTCAAAAGTAATCTGCAGGATTTATTTTCAGCACATTCGTCGGTTACCATTTCAAAGGTAATCGGGAGGATTTATTTTGATGCTCATTCGTCGGTTACTATTTCAAAGGTAATCGGTAGGATTTATTTTCTGCACATTCGTCGGTTACCATTTGAAAGGTAATCTGCAAGTTTTATTTTCTTGCATATACGTCAGTTACTATTTCGAAGGTAATCGACAAGATTTATTTTCATGCACATTCGTCGGTTACCATTTCAAAGGTAATCGGCAGGATTTATTTTCATGCACATTCGTCGATTACTATTTCAAAAGTAATCTGCAGGATTTATTTTCAGCACATTCGTCGGTTACCATTTTAAAGGTAATCGGGAGGATTTATTTTGATGCTCATTCGTCGGTTACTATTTCAAAGGTAATCGGCAGGATTTATTTTCATGCATATTCGTCGGTTACTATTTCAAAGGTAATCAGCATGATTTATTTTCTGCACATTCGTCGGTTACTATTTCAAATGTAATCGGCAGGATTTATTTTTTGCACATTCGTCGTTACAATTTCAAAGTTAATCGGCAGGAATTATTTTCATGCACATTCGTCGGATACTATTTCAAAGGTAATCGACTGGATTTATTTTCTGCATATTCGTCGGTTACTATTTCAAAGGTAATCGGCGAGATTTTTTTTCTGCACATTCGTCGGTTACCATTTCAAAGGTAATCAGCAGGATTTATTTTCAGCATATTCGTCGGTTACCATTTCAAAGGTAATCGGCAGGATTTATTTTCATGCTCATTCGTCGGTTACTATTTCAAAGGTAATCGGCAGGATTTATTTTCTGCACATTCGTCGGTTACCATTTCAAAGGTAATCGGCAAGATTTATTTTCATACACATTCGTCGGATACTATTTCAAAGGTAATCGACTGGATTTATTTTCGGCATATTCGTCGGTTACTATTTCAAAGGTAATCGGCAGGATTTATTTTCTGCACATTTGTCGGTTACCATTTCAAAGGTAATCGGCAGGATTTATTTTCATGCACATTCGTCGGTTTCTATTTCAAAGCTAATCGGCAGGATTTATTTTCTGCACATTCGTCCGTTACCATTTCAAAGGTAATCGGCAGGATTTATTTTCATGCTCATTCCTCGGTTACTATTTCAAAGGTAATCGGCAGGATTTATTTTCTGCACATTCGTCCGTTACCATTTCAAAGGTAATCGGCAGAATTTATTTTCGTGTATAGTCGTCGGTTACTATTTCAAAGGTAATCGACAAGATTTATTTTCTGCACATTCGTCCGTTACCATTTCAAAGGTAATCAACAGGATTTATTTTCATGCACATTCGTCGGTTACCATTTCAAAGGTAATCAGCAGGATTTATTTTCTTGCACATTCGTCGGTTACTATTTCGAAGGTAATCGACAGGATTTATTTTCTTGCATATTCGTCGATTATTATTTCAAAGCTAATCGGTAGGATTTATTTTCTGCACATTCGTTGGTTACCATTTCAAAGGTAATCGGCAGAATTTATTTTCGTGTATAGTCGTCGGTTACTATTTCAAAGGTAATCGACAAGATTTATTTTCATGCACATTCGTCGGTTACCATTTCAAAGGTAATCGGCAGGATTTATTTTCATGCACATTCGTCGGTTACTATTTCAAAAGTAATCTGCAGGATTTATTTTCAGCACATTCGTCGGTTACCATTTCAAAGGTAATCGGGAGGATTTATTTTGATGCTCATTCGTCGGTTACTATTTCAAAGGTAATCGGTAGGATTTATTTTCTGCACATTCGTCGGTTACCATTTGAAAGGTAATCTGCAAGTTTTATTTTCTTGCATATACGTCAGTTACTATTTCGAAGGTAATCGACAAGATTTATTTTCATGCACATTCGTCGGTTACCATTTCAAAGGTAATCGGCAGGATTTATTTTCATGCACATTCGTCGATTACTATTTCAAAGGTAATCAGCATGATTTATTTTCTGCACATTCGTCGGTTACCATTTCAAAGGTAATCGGCAGGATTTATTTTCATGCACATTCGTCGGTTACTATTTCAAAAGTAATCTGCAGGATTTATTTTCAGCACATTCGTCGGTTACCATTTCAAAGGTAATCGGGAGGATTTATTTTGATGCTCATTCGTCGGTTACTATTTCAAAGGTAATCGGTAGGATTTATTTTCTGCACATTCGTCGGTTACCATTTGAAAGGTAATCTGCAAGTTTTATTTTCTTGCATATACGTCAGTTACTATTTCGAAGGTAATCGACAAGATTTATTTTCATGCACATTCGTCGGTTACCATTTCAAAGGTAATCGGCAGGATTTATTTTCATGCACATTCGTCGATTACTATTTCAAAAGTAATCTGCAGGATTTATTTTCAGCACATTCGTCGGTTACCATTTTAAAGGTAATCGGGAGGATTTATTTTGATGCTCATTCGTCGGTTACTATTTCAAAGGTAATCGGCAGGATTTATTTTCATGCACATTCGTCGGTTACTATTTCAAAGGTAATCAGCATGATTTATTTTCTGCACATTCGTCGGTTACTATTTCAAAGGTAATCGGCAGGATTTATTTTTTGCACATTCGTCGTTACAATTTCAAAGTTAATCGGCAGGATTTATTTTCATGCACATTCGTCGGATACTATTTCAAAGGTAATCGACTGGATTTATTTTCTGCATATTCGTCGGTTACTATTTCAAAGGTAATCGGCGAGATTTTTTTTCTGCACATTCGTCGGTTACCATTTCAAAGGTAATCAGCAGGATTTATTTTCAGCACATTCGTCGGTTACCATTTCAAAGGTAATCGGCAGGATTTATTTTCATGCTCATTCGTCGGTTACTATTTCAAAGGTAATCGGCAGGATTTATTTTCTGCACATTCGTCGGTTACCATTTCAAAGGTAATCGGCAAGATTTATTTTCATACACATTCGTCGGATACTATTTCAAAGGTAATCGACTGGATTTATTTTCGGCATATTCGTCGGTTACTATTTCAAAGGTAATCGGCAGGATTTATTTTCTGCACATTTGTCGGTTACCATTTCAAAGGTAATCGGCAGGATTTATTTTCATGCACATTCGTCGGTTTCTATTTCAAAGCTAATCGGCAGGATTTATTTTCTGCACATTCGTCCGTTACCATTTCAAAGGTAATCGGCAGGATTTATTTTCATGCTCATTCCTCGGTTACTATTTCAAAGGTAATCGGCAGGATTTATTTTCTGCACATTCGTCCGTTACCATTTCAAAGGTAATCGGCAGAATTTATTTTCGTGTATAGTCGTCGGTTACTATTTCAAAGGTAATCGACAAGATTTATTTTCTGCACATTCGTCCGTTACCATTTCAAAGGTAATCAACAGGATTTATTTTCATGCACATTCGTCGGTTACCATTTCAAAGGTAATCAGCAGGATTTATTTTCTTGCACATTCGTCGGTTACTATTTCGAAGGTAATCGACAGGATTTATTTTCTTGCATATTCGTCGATTATTATTTCAAAGCTAATCGGTAGGATTTATTTTCTGCACATTCGTTGGTTACCATTTCAAAGGTAATCGGCAGAATTTATTTTCGTGTATAGTCGTCGGTTACTATTTCAAAGGTAATCGACAAGATTTATTTTCTGCACATTCGTCCGTTACCATTTCAAAGGTAATCAACAGGATTTATTTTCATGCACATTCGTCGGTTACCATTTCAAAGGTAATCAGCAGGATTTATTTTCTTGCACATTCGTCGGTTACTATTTCGAAGGTAATCGACAGGATTTATTTTCTTGCATATTCGTCGATTACTATTTCAAAGGTAATCGGCAAGATTTATTTTCTGCACATTCTCCGTTACCATTTCAAAGGTAATCAGCAGGATTTATTTTCATGCACATTCGTCGGTTACCATTTCAAAGTTAATCTGTAGGATTTATTTTCTTGCACATTCGTCGGTTACTATTTCAAAGGTAATCGGCAGGATTTATTTTCTTGCATATTCGTCGATTACTATTTCAAAGGTAATCGACAAGATTTATTTTCATGCACATTCGTCGGTTACCATTTCAAAGGTAATCGGCATGTTTTATTTTCTTGCATATTCGTCAGTTACTATTTCGAAGGTAATCGACAAGATTTATTTTCATGCACATTCGTCGGTTACCATTTCAAAGGTAATCGGCAGGATTTATTTTCATGCATATTCGTCGGTTACTATTTCAAAAGTAATCTGCAGGATTTATTTTCAGCACATTCGTCGGTTACCATTTCAAAGGTAATCGGGAGGATTTATTTTGATGCTCATTCGTCGGTTACTATTTCAAAGGTAATCGGTAGGATTTATTTTCTGCACATTCGTCGGTTACCATTTGAAAGGTAATCTGCAAGTTTTATTTTCTTGCATATACGTCAGTTACTATTTCGAAGGTAATCGACAAGATTTATTTTCATGCACATTCGTCGGTTACCATTTCAAAGGTAATCGGCAGGATTTATTTTCATGCACATTCGTCGATTACTATTTCAAAGGTAATCAGCATGATTTATTTTCTGCACATTCGTCGGTTACCATTTCAAAGGTAATCGGCAGGATTTATTTTCATGCACATTCGTCGGTTACTATTTCAAAAGTAATCTGCAGGATTTATTTTCAGCACATTCGTCGGTTACCATTTCAAAGGTAATCGGGAGGATTTATTTTGATGCTCATTCGTCGGTTACTATTTCAAAGGTAATCGGTAGGATTTATTTTCTGCACATTCGTCGGTTACCATTTGAAAGGTAATCTGCAAGTTTTATTTTCTTGCATATACGTCAGTTACTATTTCGAAGGTAATCGACAAGATTTATTTTCATGCACATTCGTCGGTTACCATTTCAAAGGTAATCGGCAGGATTTATTTTCATGCACATTCGTCGATTACTATTTCAAAAGTAATCTGCAGGATTTATTTTCAGCACATTCGTCGGTTACCATTTTAAAGGTAATCGGGAGGATTTATTTTGATGCTCATTCGTCGGTTACTATTTCAAAGGTAATCGGCAGGATTTATTTTCATGCACATTCGTCGGTTACTATTTCAAAGGTAATCAGCATGATTTATTTTCTGCACATTCGTCGGTTACCATTTCAAAGGTAATCGGCAGGATTTATTTTCATGCACATTCGTCGGTTACTATTTCAAAAGTAATCTGCAGTATTTATTTTCTGCACATTCGTCGGTTACCATTTCAAAGTTAATCGGCAGGATTTATTTTCATGCTCATTCGTCGGTTACTATTTCAAAGGTAATCGGCAGGATTTATTTTTTGCACATTCGTCGTTACAATTTCAAAGTTAATCGGCAGGATTTATTTTCATGCACATTCGTCGGATACTATTTCAAAGGAAATCGACTAGATTTATTTTCTGCATATTCGTCGGTAACTATTTCAAAGGTAATCGGTGAGATTTTTTTTCTGCACATTTGTCGGTTACCATTTCAAAGGTAATCAGCAGGATTTATTTTCAGCACATTCGTCGGTTACCATTTCAAAGGTAATCGGCATGTTTTATTTTCTTGCATATTCGTCAGTTACTATTTCGAAGGTAATCGACAAGATTTATTTTCATGCACATTCGTCGGTTACCATTTCAAAGGTAATCGGCAGGATTTATTTTCATGCACATTCGTCGGTTACTATTTCAAAAGTAATCTGCAGGATTTATTTTCAGCACATTCGTCGGTTACCATTTCAAAGGTAATCGGGAGGATTTATTTTGATGCTCATTCGTCGGTTACTATTTCAAAGGTAATCGGTAGGATTTATTTTCTGCACATTCGTCGGTTACCATTTGAAAGGTAATCTGCAAGTTTTATTTTCTTGCATATACGTCAGTTACTATTTCGAAGGTAATCGACAAGATTTATTTTCATGCACATTCGTCGGTTACCATTTCAAAGGTAATCGGCAGGATTTATTTTCATGCACATTCGTCGATTACTATTTCAAAAGTAATCTGCAGGATTTATTTTCAGCACATTCGTCGGTTACCATTTTAAAGGTAATCGGGAGGATTTATTTTGATGCTCATTCGTCGGTTACTATTTCAAAGGTAATCGGCAGGATTTATTTTCATGCACATTCGTCGGTTACTATTTCAAAGGTAATCAGCATGATTTATTTTCTGCACATTCGTCGGTTACCATTTCAAAGGTAATCGGCAGGATTTATTTTCATGCACATTCGTCGGTTACTATTTCAAAAGTAATCTGCAGTATTTATTTTCTGCACATTCGTCGGTTACCATTTCAAACTTAATCGGCAGGATTTATTTTCATGCTCATTCGTCGGTTACTATTTCAAAGGTAATCGTCAGGATTTATTTTTTGCACATTCGGCGTTACAATTTCAAAGTTAATCGGCAGGATTTATTTTCATGCACATTCGTCGGATACTATTTCAAAGGAAATCGACTAGATTTATTTTCTGCATATTCGTCGGTAACTATTTCAAAGGTAATCGGTGAGATTTTTTTTCCTGCACATTTGTCGGTTACCATTTCAAAGGTAATCAGCAGGATTTATTTTCAGCACATTCGTCGGTTACCATTTCAAAGGTAATCGGCATGTTTTATTTTCTTGCATATTCGTCAGTTACTATTTCGAAGGTAATCGACAAGATTTATTTTCATGCACATTCGTCGGTTACCATTTCAAAGGTAATCGGCAGGATTTATTTTCATGCACATTCGTCGGTTACTATTTCAAAAGTAATCTGCAGGATTTATTTTCAGCACATTCGTCGGTTACCATTTCAAAGGTAATCGGGAGGATTTAATTTGATGCTCATTCGTCGGTTACTATTTCAAAGGTAATCAGCAGGATTTATTTTCAGCACATTCGTCGGTTACCATTTCAAAGGTAATCGGCATGTTTTATTTTCTTGCATATTCGTCAGTTACTATTTCGAAGGTAATCGACAAGATTTATTTTCATGCACATTCGTCGGTTACCATTTCAAAGGTAATCGGCAGGATTTATTTTCATGTACATTCGTCGGTTACTATTTCAAAAGTAATCTGCAGGATTTATTTTCAGCACATTCGTCGGTTACCATTTCAAAGGTAATCGGGAGGATTTATTTTGATGCTCATTCGTCGGTTACTATTTCAAAGGTAATCGGCAGGATTTATTTTCTGCACATTCGTCGGTTACCATTTCAAAGGTAATCTGCAAGTTTTATTTTCTTGCATATACGTCAGTTACTATTTCGAAGGTAATCGACAAGATTTATTTTCATGCACATTCGTCGGTTACCATTTCAAAGGTAATCAACAGGATTTATTTTCATGCACATTCGTCGGTTACCATTTCAAAGGTAATCAGCAGGATTTATTTTCTTGCACATTCGTCGGTTACTATTTCGAAGGTAATCGACAGGATTTATTTTCTTGCATATTCGTCGATTACTATTTCAAAGGTAATCGGCAAGATTTATTTTCTGCACATTCGTCCGTTACCATTTCAAAGGTAATCAGCAGGATTTATTTTCATGCACATTCGTCGGTTACCATTTCAAAGGTAATCAGTAGGATTTATTTTCTTGCACATTCGTCGGTTACTATTTCAAAGGTAATCGGCAGGATTTATTTTCTTGCATATTCGTCGATTACTATTTCAAAGGTAATCGACAAGATTTATTTTCATGCACATTCGTCGGTTACCATTTCAAAGGTAATCGACATGTTTTATTTTCTTGCATATTCGTCAGTTACTATTTCGAAGGTAATCGACAAGATTTATTTTCATGCACATTCGTCGGTTACCATTTCAAAGGTAATCGGCAGGATTTATTTTCATGCACATTCGTCGGTTACTATTTCAAAAGTAATCTGCAGGATTTATTTTCAGCACATTCGTCGGTTACCATTTCAAAGGTAATCGGGAGGATTTATTTTGATGCTCATTCGTCGGTTACTATTTCAAAGGTAATCGGTAGGATTTATTTTCTGAACATTCGTCGGTTACCATTTGAAAGGTAATCTGCAAGTTTTATTTTCTTGCATATACGTCAGTTACTATTTCGAAGGTAATCGACAAGATTTATTTTCATGCACATTCGTCGGTTACCATTTCAAAGGTAATCGGCAGGATTTATTTTCATGCACATTCGTCGATTACTATTTCAAAAGTAATCTGCAGGATTTATTTTCAGCACATTCGTCGGTTACCATTTTAAAGGTAATCGGGAGGATTTATTTTGATGCTCATTCGTCGGTTACTATTTCAAAGGTAATCGGCAGGATTTATTTTCATGCACATTCGTCGGTTACTATTTCAAAGGTAATCAGCATGATTTATTTTCTGCACATTCGTCGGTTACCATTTCAAAGGTAATCGGCAGGATTTATTTTCATGCACATTCGTCGGTTACTATTTCAAAAGTAATCTGCAGTATTTATTTTCTGCACATTCGTCGGTTACCATTTCAAACTTAATCGGCAGGATTTATTTTCATGCTCATTCGTCGGTTACTATTTCAAAGGTAATCGTCAGGATTTATTTTTTGCACATTCGGCGTTACAATTTCAAAGTTAATCGGCAGGATTTATTTTCATGCACATTCGTCGGATACTATTTCAAAGGAAATCGACTAGATTTATTTTCTGCATATTCGTCGGTAACTATTTCAAAGGTAATCGGTGAGATTTTTTTTCCTGCACATTTGTCGGTTACCATTTCAAAGGTAATCAGCAGGATTTATTTTCAGCACATTCGTCGGTTACCATTTCAAAGGTAATCGGCATGTTTTATTTTCTTGCATATTCGTCAGTTACTATTTCGAAGGTAATCGACAAGATTTATTTTCATGCACATTCGTCGGTTACCATTTCAAAGGTAATCGGCAGGATTTATTTTCATGCACATTCGTCGGTTACTATTTCAAAAGTAATCTGCAGGATTTATTTTCAGCACATTCGTCGGTTACCATTTCAAAGGTAATCGGGAGGATTTAATTTGATGCTCATTCGTCGGTTACTATTTCAAAGGTAATCAGCAGGATTTATTTTCAGCACATTCGTCGGTTACCATTTCAAAGGTAATCGGCATGTTTTATTTTCTTGCATATTCGTCAGTTACTATTTCGAAGGTAATCGACAAGATTTATTTTCATGCACATTCGTCGGTTACCATTTCAAAGGTAATCGGCAGGATTTATTTTCATGTACATTCGTCGGTTACTATTTCAAAAGTAATCTGCAGGATTTATTTTCAGCACATTCGTCGGTTACCATTTCAAAGGTAATCGGGAGGATTTATTTTGATGCTCATTCGTCGGTTACTATTTCAAAGGTAATCGGCAGGATTTATTTTCTGCACATTCGTCGGTTACCATTTCAAAGGTAATCTGCAAGTTTTATTTTCTTGCATATACGTCAGTTACTATTTCGAAGGTAATCGACAAGATTTATTTTCATGCACATTCGTCGGTTACCATTTCAAAGGTAATCAACAGGATTTATTTTCATGCACATTCGTCGGTTACCATTTCAAAGGTAATCAGCAGGATTTATTTTCTTGCACATTCGTCGGTTACTATTTCGAAGGTAATCGACAGGATTTATTTTCTTGCATATTCGTCGATTACTATTTCAAAGGTAATCGGCAAGATTTATTTTCTGCACATTCGTCCGTTACCATTTCAAAGGTAATCAGCAGGATTTATTTTCATGCACATTCGTCGGTTACCATTTCAAAGGTAATCAGTAGGATTTATTTTCTTGCACATTCGTCGGTTACTATTTCAAAGGTAATCGGCAGGATTTATTTTCTTGCATATTCGTCGATTACTATTTCAAAGGTAATCGACAAGATTTATTTTCATGCACATTCGTCGGTTACCATTTCAAAGGTAATCGACATGTTTTATTTTCTTGCATATTCGTCAGTTACTATTTCGAAGGTAATCGACAAGATTTATTTTCATGCACATTCGTCGGTTACCATTTCAAAGGTAATCGGCAGGATTTATTTTCATGCACATTCGTCGGTTACTATTTCAAAAGTAATCTGCAGGATTTATTTTCAGCACATTCGTCGGTTACCATTTCAAAGGTAATCGGGAGGATTTATTTTGATGCTCATTCGTCGGTTACTATTTCAAAGGTAATCGGTAGGATTTATTTTCTGAACATTCGTCGGTTACCATTTGAAAGGTAATCTGCAAGTTTTATTTTCTTGCATATACGTCAGTTACTATTTCGAAGGTAATCGACAAGATTTATTTTCATGCACATTCGTCGGTTACCATTTCAAAGGTAATCGGCAGGATTTATTTTCATGCACATTCGTCGATTACTATTTCAAAAGTAATCTGCAGGATTTATTTTCAGCACATTCGTCGGTTACCATTTTAAAGGTAATCGGGAGGATTTATTTTGATGCTCATTCGTCGGTTACTATTTCAAAGGTAATCGGCAGGATTTATTTTCATGCACATTCGTCGGTTACTATTTCAAAGGTAATCAGCATGATTTATTTTCTGCACATTCGTCGGTTACCATTTCAAAGGTAATCGGCAGGATTTATTTTCATGCACATTCGTCGGTTACTATTTCAAAAGTAATCTGCAGTATTTATTTTCTGCACATTCGTCGGTTACCATTTCAAACTTAATCGGCAGGATTTATTTTCATGCTCATTCGTCGGTTACTATTTCAAAGGTAATCGTCAGGATTTATTTTTTGCACATTCGTCGTTACAATTTCAAAGTTAATCGGCAGGATTTATTTTCATGCACATTCGTCGGATACTATTTCAAAGGAAATCGACTAGATTTATTTTCTGCATATTCGTCGGTAACTATTTCAAAGGTAATCGGTGAGATTTTTTTTCTGCACATTTGTCGGTTACCATTTCAAAGGTAATCAGCAGGATTTATTTTCAGCACATTCGTCGGTTACCATTTCAAAGGTAATCGGCATGTTTTATTTTCTTGCATATTCGTCAGTTACTATTTCGAAGGTAATCGACAAGATTTATTTTCATGCACATTCGTCGGTTACCATTTCAAAGGTAATCGGCAGGATTTATTTTCATGCACATTCGTCGGTTACTATTTCAAAAGTAATCTGCAGGATTTATTTTCAGCACATTCGTCGGTTACCATTTCAAAGGTAATCGGGAGGATTTAATTTGATGCTCATTCGTCGGTTACTATTTCAAAGGTAATCGGCAGGATTTATTTTCTGCACATTCGTCGGTTACCATTTCAAAGGTAATCTGCAAGTTTTATTTTCTTGCATATACGTCAGTTACTATTTCGAAGGTAATCGACAAGATTTATTTTCATGCACATTCGTCGGTTACCATTTCAAAGGTAATCAACAGGATTTATTTTCATGCACATTCGTCGGTTACCATTTCAAAGGTAATCAGCAGGATTTATTTTCTTGCACATTCGTCGGTTACTATTTCGAAGGTAATCGACAGGATTTATTTTCTTGCATATTCGTCGATTACTATTTCAAAGGTAATCGGCAAGATTTATTTTCTGCACATTCGTCCGTTACCATTTCAAAGGTAATCAGCAGGATTTATTTTCATGCACATTCGTCGGTTACCATTTCAAAGGTAATCAGTAGGATTTATTTTCTTGCACATTCGTCGGTTACTATTTCAAAGGTAATCGGCAGGATTTATTTTCTTGCATATTCGTCGATTACTATTTCAAAGGTAATCGACAAGATTTATTTTCATGCACATTCGTCGGTTACCATTTCAAAGGTAATCGGCATGTTTTATTTTCTTGCATATTCGTCAGTTACTATTTCGAAGGTAATCGACAAGATTTATTTTCATGCACATTCGTCGGTTACCATTTCAAAGGTAATCGGCAGGATTTATTTTCATGCACATTCGTCGGTTACTATTTCAAAAGTAATCTGCAGGATTTATTTTCAGCACATTCGTCGGTTACCATTTCAAAGGTAATCGGGAGGATTTATTTTGATGCTCATTCGTCGGTTACTATTTCAAAGGTAATCGGCAGGATTTATTTTCTGCACATTCGTCGGTTACCATTTCAAAGGTAATCTGCAAGTTTTATTTTCTTGCATATACGTCAGTTACTATTTCTAAGGTAATCGACAAGATTTATTTTCATGCACATTCGTCGGTTACCATTTCAAAGGTAATCGGCAGGATTTATTTTCATGCACATTCGTCGATTACTATTTCAAAAGTAATCTGCAGGATTTATTTTCTGCACATTCGTCGGTTACCATTTCAAAGTTAATCGGCAGGATTTATTTTCATGCTCATTCGTCGGTTACTATTTCAAAGGTAATCGGCAGGATTTATTTTTTGCACATTCGTCGTTACCATTTCAAAGTTAATCGGCAGGATTTATTTTCATGCACATTCGTCGGATACTATTTCAAAGGAAATCGACTAGATTTATTTTCTGCATATTCGTCGGTAACTATTTCAAAGGTAATCGGCGAGATTTTTTTTCTGCACATTTGTTGGTTACCATTTCAAAGGTAATCAGCAGGATTTATTTTCAGCACATTCGTCGGTTACCATTTCAAAGGTAATCGGCATGTTTTATTTTCTTGCATATTCGTCAGTTACTATTTCGAAGGGAATCGACAAGATTTATTTTCATGCACATTCGTCGGTTACCATTTCAAAGGTAATCGGCAGGATTTATTTTCATGCACATTCGTCGGTTACTATTTCAAAAGTAATCTGCAGGATTTATTTTCAGCACATTCTCGGTTACCATTTCAAAGGTAATCGGGAGGATTTATTTTGATGCTCATTCGTCGGTTACTATTTCAAAGGTAATCGGCAGGATTTATTTTCTGCACATTCGTCGGTTACCATTTCAAAGGTAATCTGCAAGTTTTATTTTCTTGCATATACGTCAGTTACTATTTCGAAGGTAATCGACAAGATTTATTTTCATGCACATTCGTCGGTTACCATTTCAAAGGTAATCGGCAGGATTTATTTTCATTCACATTCGTCGATTACTATTTCAAAAGTAATCTGCAGGATTTATTTTCAGCAGATTCGTCGGTTACCATTTTAAAGGTAATCGGGAGGATTTATTTTGATGCTCATTCGTCGGTTACAAATTTCAAAGGTAATCGGCAGGATTTATTTTCATGCACATTCGTCGGTTACTATTTCAAAGGTAATCGGCATGATTTATTTTCTGCACATTCGTCGGTTACCATTTCAAAGGTAATCGGCAGGATTTATTTTCATGCACATTCGTCGGTTACTATTTCAAAAGTAATCTGCAGTATTTATTTTCTGCACATTCGTCGGTTACCATTTCAAAGTTAATCGGCAGGATTTATTTTCATGCTCATTCCTCGGTTACTATTTCAAAGGTAATCGACAGGATTTATTTTCTGCACATTCGTCCGTTACCATTTCAAAGGTAATCGGCAGGATTTATTTTCATGCACATTCGTCGGATACTATTTCAAAGGTAATCGACTGGATTTATTTTCTGCATATTCGTCGGTTACTATTTCAAAGGTAATCCGCAGGATTTATTTTCAGCACATTCGTCGGTTACCATTTCAAAGGTAATCGGCAGGATTTATTTTCATGCACATTCGTCGGATACTATTTCAAAGGTAATCGACTGGATTTATTTTCTGCACATTCGTCGGTTACCATTTCAAAGGTAATCCGCAGGATTTATTTTCAGCACATTCGTCGGTTACCATTTCAAAGGTAATCGGCAGGATTTATTTTCATGCTCATTCGTCGGTTACTATTTCAAAGGTAATCGGCAGGATTTATTTTCTGCACATTCGTCGGTTACCATTTCAAAGGTAATCGGCAAGATTTATTTTCATACACATTCGTCGGATACTATTTCAAAGGTAATCGACTGGATTTATTTTCGGCATATTCGTCGGTTACTATTTCAAAGGTAATCGGCAGGATTTATTTTCTGCACATTTGTCGGTTACCATTTCAAAGGTAATCGGCAGGATTTATTTTCATGCACATTCGTCGGTTTCTATTTCAAAGCTAATCGGTAGGATTTATTTTCTGCACATTCGTTGGTTACCATTTCAAAGGTAATCGGCAGAATTTATTTTCGTGTATAGTCGTCGGTTACAATTTCAAAGGTAATCGACAAGATTTATTTTCTGCACATTCGTCCGTTACCATTTCAAAGGTAATCAACAGGATTTATTTTCATGCACATTCGTCGGTTACCATTTCAAAGGTAATCAGCAGGATTTATTTTCTTGCACATTCGTCGGTTACTATTTCGAAGGTAATCGACAGGATTTATTTTCTTGCATATTCGTCGATTACTATTTCAAAGGTAATCGGCAAGATTTATTTTCTGCACATTCGTCCGTTACCATTTCAAAGGTAATCAGCAGGATTTATTTTCATGCACATTCGTCGGTTACCATTTCAAAGGTAATCAGTAGGATTTATTTTCTTGCACAATCGTCGGTTACTATTTCAAAGGTAATCGGCAGGATTTAATTTCATTCACATTCGTCGATTACTATTTCAAAAGTAATCTGCAGGATTTATTTTCAGCAGATTCGTCGGTTACCATTTTAAAGGTAATCGGGAGGATTTATATTGATGCTCATTCGTCGGTTACAAATTTCAAAGGTAATCGGCAGGATTTATTTTCATGCACATTCGTCGGTTACTATTTCAAAGGTAATCGGCATGATTTATTTTCTGCACATTCGTCGGTTACCATTTCAAAGGTAATCGGCAGGATTTATTTTCATGCACATTCGTCGGTTACTATTTCAAAAGTAATCTGCAGTATTTATTTTCTGCACATTCGTCGGTTACCATTTCAAAGTTAATCGGCAGGATTTATTTTCATGCTCATTCCTCGGTTACTATTTCAAAGGTAATCGACAGGATTTATTTTCTGCACATTCGTCCGTTACCATTTCAAAGGTAATCGGCAGGATTTATTTTCATGCACATTCGTCGGATACTATTTCAAAGGTAATCGACTGGATTTATTTTCTGCATATTCGTCGGTTACTATTTCAAAGGTAATCCGCAGGATTTATTTTCAGCACATTCGTCGGTTACCATTTCAAAGGTAATCGGCAGGATTTATTTTCATGCACATTCGTCGGATACTATTTCAAAGGTAATCGACTGGATTTATTTTCTGCACATTCGTCGGTTACCATTTCAAAGGTAATCCGCAGGATTTATTTTCAGCACATTCGTCGGTTACCATTTCAAAGGTAATCGGCAGGATTTATTTTCATGCTCATTCGTCGGTTACTATTTCAAAGGTAATCGGCAGGATTTATTTTCTGCACATTCGTCGGTTACCATTTCAAAGGTAATCGGCAAGATTTATTTTCATACACATTCGTCGGATACTATTTCAAAGGTAATCGACTGGATTTATTTTCGGCATATTCGTCGGTTACTATTTCAAAGGTAATCGGCAGGATTTATTTTCTGCACATTTGTCGGTTACCATTTCAAAGGTAATCGGCAGGATTTATTTTCATGCACATTCGTCGGTTTCTATTTCAAAGCTAATCGGTAGGATTTATTTTCTGCACATTCGTTGGTTACCATTTCAAAGGTAATCGGCAGAATTTATTTTCGTGTATAGTCGTCGGTTACAATTTCAAAGGTAATCGACAAGATTTATTTTCTGCACATTCGTCCGTTACCATTTCAAAGGTAATCAACAGGATTTATTTTCATGCACATTCGTCGGTTACCATTTCAAAGGTAATCAGCAGGATTTATTTTCTTGCACATTCGTCGGTTACTATTTCGAAGGTAATCGACAGGATTTATTTTCTTGCATATTCGTCGATTACTATTTCAAAGGTAATCGGCAAGATTTATTTTCTGCACATTCGTCCGTTACCATTTCAAAGGTAATCAGCAGGATTTATTTTCATGCACATTCGTCGGTTACCATTTCAAAGGTAATCAGTAGGATTTATTTTCTTGCACAATCGTCGGTTACTATTTCAAAGGTAATCGGCAGGATTTATTTTCTTGCATATTCGTCGATTACTATTTCAAAGGTAATCGACAAGATTTAATTTCATGCACATTCGTCGGTTACCATTTCAAAGGTAATCGGCAAGTTTTATTTTTCTTGCATATTCATCAGTTACTATTTCGAAGGTAATCGACAAGATTTATTTTCATGCACATTCGTCGGTTACCATTTCAAAGGTAATCGGCAGGATTTATTTTCATGCACATTCGTCGATTACTATTTCAAAAGTAATCTGCAGGATTTATTTTCAGCACATTCGTCGGTTACCATTTTAAAGGTAATCGGGAGGATTTATTTTGATGCTCATTCGTCGGTTACTATTTCAAAGGTAATCGGCAGGATTTATTTTCATGCACATTCGTCGGTTACTATTTCAAAGGTAATCGGCATGATTTATTTTCTGCACATTCGTCGGTTACCATTTCAAAGGTAATCGGCAGGATTTATTTTCATGCACATTCGTCGATTACTATTTCAAAAGTAATCTGCAGTATTTATTTTCTGCACATTCCTCGGTTACTATTTCAAAGGTAATCGGCAGGATTTATTTTCTGCACATTCGTCCGTTACCATTTCAAAGGTAATCGGCAGGATTTATTTTCATGCACATTCGTCGGATACTATTTCAAAGGTAATCGACTGGATTTATTTTCTGCATATTCGTCGGTTACTATTTCAAAGGTAATCGGCGAGATTTTTTTTCTGCACATTCGTCGGTTACCATTTCAAAGGTAATCCGCAGGATTTATTTTCAGCACATTCGTCGGTTACCATTTCAAATGTAATCGGCAGGATTTATTTTCATGCTCATTCGTCGGTTACTATTTCAAAGGTAATCGGCAGGATTTATTTTCTGCACATTCGTCGGTTACCATTTCAAAGGTAATCGGCAAGATTTATTTTCATACACATTCGTCGGATACTATTTCAAAGGTAATCGACTGGATTTATTTTCGGCATATTCGTCGGTTACTATTTCAAAGGTAATCGGCAGGATTTATTTTCTGCACATTTGTCGGTTACCATTTCAAAGGTAATCGGCAGGATTTATTTTCATGCACATTCGTCGGTTTCTATTTCAAAGCTAATCGGCAGGATTTATTTTCTGCACATTCGTCGGTTACCATTTCAAAGGTAATCGGCAAGATTTATTTTCATACACATTCGTCGGATACTATTTCAAAGGTAATCGACTGGATTTATTTTCGGCATATTCGTCGGTTACTATTTCAAAGGTAATCGGCAGGATTTATTTTCTGCACATTTGTCGGTTACCATTTCAAAGGTAATCGGCAGGATTTATTTTCATGCACATTCGTCGGTTTCTATTTCAAAGCTAATCGGTAGGATTTATTTTCTGCACATTCGTTGGTTACCATTTCAAAGGTAATCGGCAGAATTTATTTTCGTGTATAGTCGTCGGTTACTATTTCAAAGGTAATCGACAAGATTTATTTTCTGCACATTCGTCCGTTACCATTTCAAAGGTAATCAACAGGATTTATTTTCATGCACATTCGTCGGTTACCATTTCAAAGGTAATCAGCAGGATTTATTTTCTTGCACATTCGTCGGTTACTATTTCGAAGGTAATCGACAGGATTTATTTTCTTGCATATTCGTCGATTACTATTTCAAAGGTAATCGGCAAGATTTATTTTCTGCACATTCGTCCGTTACCATTTCAAAGGTAATCAGCAGGATTTATTTTCATGCACATTCGTCGGTTACCATTTCAAAGGTAATCAGTAGGATTTATTTTCTTGCACAATCGTCGGTTACTATTTCAAAGGTAATCGGCAGGATTTATTTTCTTGCATATTCGTCGATTACTATTTCAAAGGTAATCGACAAGATTTAATTTCATGCACATTCGTCGGTTACCATTTCAAAGGTAATCGGCAAGTTTTATTTTTCTTGCATATTCGTCAGTTACTATTTCGAAGGTAATCGACAAGATTTATTTTCATGCACATTCGTCGGTTACCATTTCAAAGGTAATCGGCAGGATTTATTTTCATGCACATTCGTCGATTACTATTTCAAAAGTAATCTGCAGGATTTATTTTCAGCACATTCGTCGGTTACCATTTTAAAGGTAATCGGGAGGATTTATTTTGATGCTCATTCGTCGGTTACTATTTCAAAGGTAATCGGCAGGATTTATTTTCATGCACATTCGTCGGTTACTATTTCAAAGGTAATCGGCATGATTTATTTTCTGCACATTCGTCGGTTACCATTTCAAAGGTAATCGGCAGGATTTATTTTCATGCACATTCGTCGATTACTATTTCAAAAGTAATCTGCAGTATTTATTTTCTGCACATTCCTCGGTTACTATTTCAAAGGTAATCGGCAGGATTTATTTTCTGCACATTCGTCCGTTACCATTTCAAAGGTAATCGGCAGGATTTATTTTCATGCACATTCGTCGGATACTATTTCAAAGGTAATCGACTGGATTTATTTTCTGCATATTCGTCGGTTACTATTTCAAAGGTAATCGGCGAGATTTTTTTTCTGCACATTCGTCGGTTACCATTTCAAAGGTAATCCGCAGGATTTATTTTCAGCACATTCGTCGGTTACCATTTCAAAGGTAATCGGCAGGATTTATTTTCATGCTCATTCGTCGGTTACTATTTCAAAGGTAATCGGCAGGATTTATTTTCTGCACATTCGTCGGTTACCATTTCAAAGGTAATCGGCAAGATTTATTTTCATACACATTCGTCGGATACTATTTCAAAGGTAATCGACTGGATTTATTTTCGGCATATTCGTCGGTTACTATTTCAAAGGTAATCGGCAGGATTTATTTTCTGCACATTTGTCGGTTACCATTTCAAAGGTAATCGGCAGGATTTATTTTCATGCACATTCGTCGGTTTCTATTTCAAAGCTAATCGGTAGGATTTATTTTCTGCACATTCGTTGGTTACCATTTCAAAGGTAATCGGCAGAATTTATTTTCGTGTATAGTCGTCGGTTACTATTTCAAAGGTAATCGACAAGATTTATTTTCTGCACATTCGTCCGTTACCATTTCAAAGGTAATCAACAGGATTTATTTTCATGCACATTCGTCGGTTACCATTTCAAAGGTAATCAGCAGGATTTATTTTCTTGCACATTCGTCGGTTACTATTTCGAAGGTAATCGACAGGATTTATTTTCTTGCATATTCGTCGATTACTATTTCAAAGGTAATCGGCAAGATTTATTTTCTGCACATTCGTCCGTTACCATTTCAAAGGTAATCAGCAGGATTTATTTTCATGCACATTCGTCGGTTACCATTTCAAAGGTAATCAGTAGGATTTATTTTCTTGCATATTCGTCGATTACTATTTCAAAGGTAATCGACAAGATTTAATTTCATGCACATTCGTCGGTTACCATTTCAAAGGTAATCGGCAAGTTTTATTTTTCTTGCATATTCGTCAGTTACTATTTCGAAGGTAATCGACAAGATTTATTTTCATGCACATTCGTCGGTTACCATTTCAAAGGTAATCGGCAGGATTTATTTTCATGCACATTCGTCGATTACTATTTCAAAAGTAATCTGCAGGATTTATTTTCAGCACATTCGTCGGTTACCATTTTAAAGGTAATCGGGAGGATTTATTTTGATGCTCATTCGTCGGTTACTATTTCAAAGGTAATCGGCAGGATTTATTTTCATGCACATTCGTCGGTTACTATTTCAAAGGTAATCGGCATGATTTATTTTCTGCACATTCGTCGGTTACCATTTCAAAGGTAATCGGCAGGATTTATTTTCATGCACATTCGTCGATTACTATTTCAAAAGTAATCTGCAGTATTTATTTTCTGCACATTCCTCGGTTACTATTTCAAAGGTAATCGGCAGGATTTATTTTCTGCACATTCGTCTGTTACCATTTCAAAGGTAATCGGCAGGATTTATTTTCATGCACATTCGTCGGATACTATTTCAAAGGTAATCGACTGGATTTATTTTCTGCATATTCGTCGGTTACTATTTCAAAGGTAATCGGCGAGATTTTTTTTCTGCACATTCGTCGGTTACCATTTCAAAGGTAATCCGCAGGATTTATTTTCAGCACATTCGTCGGTTACCATTTCAAAGGTAATCGGCAGGATTTATTTTCATGCTCATTCTTCGGTTACTATTTCAAAGGTAATCGGCAGGATTTATTTTCTGCACATTCGTCGGTTACCATTTCAAAGGTAATCGGCAAGATTTATTTTCATACACATTCGTCGGATACTATTTCAAAGGTAATCGACTGGATTTATTTTCGGCATATTCGTCGGTTACTATTTCAAAGGTAATCGGCAGGATTTATTTTCTGCACATTTGTCGGTTACCATTTCAAAGGTAATCGGCAGGATTTATTTTCATGCACATTCGTCGGTTTCTATTTCAAAGCTAATCGGTAGGATTTATTTTCTGCACATTCGTTGGTTACCATTTCAAAGGTAATCGGCAGAATTTATTTTCGTGTATAGTCGTCGGTTACTATTTCAAAGGTAATCAGCAGGATTTATTTTCTTGCACATTCGTCGGTTACTATTTCGAAGGTAATCGACAGGATTTATTTTCTTGCATATTCGTCGATTACTATTTCAAAGGTAATCGACAAGATTTATTTTCTGCACATTCGTCCGTTACCATTTCAAAGGTAATCAACAGGATTTATTTTCATGCACATTCGTCGGTTACCATTTCAAAGGTAATCAGCAGGATTTATTTTCTTGCACATTCGTCGGTTACTATTTCGAAGGTAATCGACAGGATTTATTTTCTTGCATATTCGTCGATTACTATTTCAAAGGTAATCGGCAAGATTTATTTTCTGCACATTCGTCCGTTACCATTTCAAAGGTAATCAGCAGGATTTATTTTCATGCACATTCGTCGGTTACCATTTCAAAGGTAATCAGTAGGATTTATTTTCTTGCACATTCGTCGGTTACTATTTCAAAGGTAATCGGCAGGATTTATTTTCTTGCATATTCGTCGATTACTATTTCAAAGGTAATCGACAAGATTTAATTTCATGCACATTCGTCGGTTACCATTTCAAAGGTAATCGGCAAGTTTTATTTTTCTTGCATATTCGTTAGTTACTATTTCGAAGGTAATCGACAAGATTTATTTTCATGCACATTCGTCGGTTACCATTTCAAAGGTAATCGGCAGGATTTATTTTCATGCACATTCGTCGATTACTATTTCAAAAGTAATCTGCAGGATTTATTTTCAGCACATTCGTCGGTTACCATTTTAAAGGTAATCGGGAGGATTTATTTTGATGCTCATTCGTCGGTTACTATTTCAAAGGTAATCGGCAGGATTTATTTTCATGCACATTCGTCGGTTACTATTTCAAAGGTAATCGGCATGATTTATTTTCTGCACATTCGTCGGTTACCATTTCAAAGGTAATCGGCAGGATTTATTTTCATGCACATTCGTCGATTACTATTTCAAAAGTAATCTGCAGTATTTATTTTCTGCACATTCCTCGGTTACTATTTCAAAGGTAATCGGCAGGATTTATTTTCTGCACATTCGTCCGTTACCATTTCAAAGGTAATCGGCAGGATTTATTTTCATGCACATTCGTCGGATACTATTTCAAAGGTAATCGACTGGATTTATTTTCTGCATATTCGTCGGTTACTATTTCAAAGGTAATCGGCGAGATTTTTTTTCTGCACATTCGTCGGTTACCATTTCAAAGGTAATCCGCAGGATTTATTTTCAGCACATTCGTCGGTTACCATTTCAAAGGTAATCGGCAGGATTTATTTTCATGCTCATTCGTCGGTTACTATTTCAAAGGTAATCGGCAGGATTTATTTTCTGCACATTCGTCGGTTACCATTTCAAAGGTAATCGGCAAGATTTATTTTCATACACATTCGTCGGATACTATTTCAAAGGTAATCGACTGGATTTATTTTCGGCATATTCGTCGGTTACTATTTCAAAGGTAATCGGCAGGATTTATTTTCTGCACATTTGTCGGTTACCATTTCAAAGGTAATCGGCAGGATTTATTTTCATGCACATTCGTCGGTTTCTATTTCAAAGCTAATCGGTAGGATTTATTTTCTGCACATTCGTTGGTTACCATTTCAAAGGTAATCGGCAGAATTTATTTTCGTGTATAGTCGTCGGTTACTATTTCAAAGGTAATCGACAAGATTTATTTTCTGCACATTCGTCCGTTACCATTTCAAAGGTAATCAACAGGATTTATTTTCATGCACATTCGTCGGTTACCATTTCAAAGGTAATCAGCAGGATTTATTTTCTTGCACATTCGTCGGTTACTATTTCGAAGGTAATCGACAGGATTTATTTTCTTGCATATTCGTCGATTACTATTTCAAAGGTAATCGGCAAGATTTATTTTCTGCACATTCGTCCGTTACCATTTCAAAGGTAATCAGCAGGATTTATTTTCATGCACATTCGTCGGTTACCATTTCAAAGGTAATCAGTAGGATTTATTTTCTTGCACAATCGTCGGTTACTATTTCAAAGGTAATCGGCAGGATTTATTTTCTTGCATATTCGTCGATTACTATTTCAAAGGTAATCGACAAGATTTAATTTCATGCACATTCGTCGGTTACCATTTCAAAGGTAATCGGCAAGTTTTATTTTTCTTGCATATTCGTCAGTTACTATTTCGAAGGTAATCGACAAGATTTATTTTCATGCACATTCGTCGGTTACCATTTCAAAGGTAATCGGCAGGATTTATTTTCATGCACATTCGTCGATTACTATTTCAAAAGTAATCTGAAGGATTTATTTTCAGCACATTCGTCGGTTACCATTTTAAAGGTAATCGGGAGGATTTATTTTGATGCTCATTCGTCGGTTACTATTTCAAAGGTAATCGGCAGGATTTATTTTCATGCACATTCGTCGGTTACTATTTCAAAGGTAATCGGCATGATTTATTTTCTGCACATTCGTCGGTTACCATTTCAAAGGTAATCGGCAGGATTTATTTTCATGCACATTCGTCGATTACTATTTCAAAAGTAATCTGCAGTATTTATTTTCTGCACATTCCTCGGTTACTATTTCAAAGGTAATCGGCAGGATTTATTTTCTGCACATTCGTCCGTTACCATTTCAAAGGTAATCGGCAGGATTTATTTTCATGCACATTCGTCGGATACTATTTCAAAGGTAATCGACTGGATTTATTTTCTGCATATTCGTCGGTTACTATTTCAAAGGTAATCGGCGAGATTTTTTTTCTGCACATTCGTCGGTTACCATTTCAAAGGTAATCCGCAGGATTTATTTTCTGCACATTCGTCGGTTACCATTTCAAAGGTAATCGGCAGAATTTATTTTCGTGTATAGTCGTCGGTTACTATTTCAAAGGTAATCGACAAGATTTATTTTCTGCACATTCGTCCGTTACCATTTCAAAGGTAATCAACAGGATTTATTTTCATGCACATTCGTCGGTTACCATTTCAAAGGTAATCAGCAGGATTTATTTTCTTGCACATTCGTCGGTTACTATTTCGAAGGTAATCGACAGGATTTATTTTCTTGCATATTCGTCGATTACTATTTCAAAGGTAATCGGCAAGATTTATTTTCTGCACATTCGTCCGTTACCATTTCAAAGGTAATCAGCAGGATTTATTTTCATGCACATTCGTCGGTTACCATTTCAAAGGTAATCAGTAGGATTTATTTTCTTGCACAATCGTCGGTTACTATTTCAAAGGTAATCGGCAGGATTTATTTTCTTGCATATTCGTCGATTACTATTTCAAAGGTAATCGACAAGATTTAATTTCATGCACATTCGTCGGTTACCATTTCAAAGGTAATCGGCAAGTTTTATTTTTCTTGCATATTCGTCAGTTACTATTTCGAAGGTAATCGACAAGATTTATTTTCATGCACATTCGTCGGTTACCATTTCAAAGGTAATCGGCAGGATTTATTTTCATGCACATTCGTCGATTACTATTTCAAAAGTAATCTGAAGGATTTATTTTCAGCACATTCGTCGGTTACCATTTTAAAGGTAATCGGGAGGATTTATTTTGATGCTCATTCGTCGGTTACTATTTCAAAGGTAATCGGCAGGATTTATTTTCATGCACATTCGTCGGTTACTATTTCAAAGGTAATCGGCATGATTTATTTTCTGCACATTCGTCGGTTACCATTTCAAAGGTAATCGGCAGGATTTATTTTCATGCACATTCGTCGATTACTATTTCAAAAGTAATCTGCAGTATTTATTTTCTGCACATTCCTCGGTTACTATTTCAAAGGTAATCGGCAGGATTTATTTTCTGCACATTCGTCCGTTACCATTTCAAAGGTAATCGGCAGGATTTATTTTCATGCACATTCGTCGGATACTATTTCAAAGGTAATCGACTGGATTTATTTTCTGCATATTCGTCGGTTACTATTTCAAAGGTAATCGGCGAGATTTTTTTTCTGCACATTCGTCGGTTACCATTTCAAAGGTAATCCGCAGGATTTATTTTCAGCACATTCGTCGGTTACCATTTCAAAGGTAATCGGCAGGATTTATTTTCATGCTCATTCGTCGGTTACTATTTCAAAGGTAATCGGCAGGATTTATTTTCTGCACATTCGTCGGTTACCATTTCAAAGGTAATCGGCAAGATTTATTTTCATACACATTCGTCGGATACTATTTCAAAGGTAATCGACTGGATTTATTTTCGGCATATTCGTCGGTTACTATTTCAAAGGTAATCGGCAGGATTTATTTTCTGCACATTTGTCGGTTACCATTTCAAAGGTAATCGGCAGGATTTATTTTCATGCACATTCGTCGGTTTCTATTTCAAAGCTAATCGGTAGGATTTATTTTCTGCACATTCGTTGGTTACCATTTCAAAGGTAATCGGCAGAATTTATTTTCGTGTATAGTCGTCGGTTACTATTTCAAAGGTAATCGACAAGATTTATTTTCTGCACATTCGTCCGTTACCATTTCAATGGTAATCAACAGGATTTATTTTCATGCACATTCGTCGGTTACCATTTCAAAGGTAATCAGCAGGATTTATTTTCTTGCACATTCGTCGGTTACTATTTCGAAGGTAATCGACAGGATTTATTTTCTTGCATATTCGTCGATTACTATTTCAAAGGTAATCGGCAAGATTTATTTTCTGCACATTCGTCCGTTACCATTTCAAAGGTAATCAGCAGGATTTATTTTCATGCACATTCGTCGGTTACCATTTCAAAGGTAATCAGTAGGATTTATTTTCTTGCACATTCGTCGGTTACTATTTCAAAGGTAATCGGCAGGATTTATTTTCTTGCATATTCGTCGATTACTATTTCAAAGGTAATCGACAAGATTTAATTTCATGCACATTCGTCGGTTACCATTTCAAAGGTAATCGGCAAGTTTTATTTTTCTTGCATATTCGTCAGTTACTATTTCGAAGGTAATCGACAAGATTTATTTTCATGCACATTCGTCGGTTACCATTTCAAAGGTAATCGGCAGGATTTATTTTCATGCACATTCGTCGATTACTATTTCAAAAGTAATCTGCAGGATTTATTTTCAGCACATTCGTCGGTTACCATTTTAAAGGTAATCGGGAGGATTTATTTTGATGCTCATTCGTCGGTTACTATTTCAAAGGTAATCGGCATGATTTATTTTCTGCACATTCGTCGGTTACCATTTCAAAGGTAATCGGCAGGATTTATTTTCATGCACATTCGTCGATTACTATTTCAAAAGTAATCTGCAGTATTTATTTTCTGCACATTCGTCGGTTACCATTTCAAAGTTAATCGGCAGGATTTATTTTCATGCTCATTCGTCGGTTACTATTTCAAAGGTAATCGGCAGGATTTATTTTTTGCACATTCGTCGTTACCATTTCAAAGTTAATCGCCAGGATTTATTTTCATGCACATTCGTCGGATACTATTTCAAAGGAAATCGACTAGATTTATTTTCTGCATATTCGTCGGTAACTATTTCAAAGGTAATCGGCGAGATTTTTTTTCTGCACATTTGTCGGTTACCATTTCAAAGGTAATCAGCAGGATTTATTTTCAGCACATTCGTCGGTTACCATTTCAAAGGTAATCGGCATGTTTTATTTTCTTGCATATTCGTCAGTTACTATTTCAAAGGTAATCGACAAGATTTATTTTCATGCACATTCGTCGGTTACCATTTCAAAGGTAATCGGCAGGATTTATTTTCATGCACATTCGTCGGTTACTATTTCAAAAGTAATCGGCAGGATTTATTTTCTGCACATTCGTCGGTTACCATTTCAAAGGTAATCTGCAAGTTTTATTTTCTTGCATATACGTCAGTTACTATTTCGAAGGTAATCGACAAGATTTATTTTCATGCACATTCGTCGGTTACCATTTCAAAGGTAATCGACAGGATTTATTTTCATGCACATTCGTCGATTACTATTTCAAAAGTAATCTGCAGGATTTATTTTCAGCAGATTCGTCGGTTACCATTTTAAAGGTAATCGGGAGGATTTATTTTGATGCTCATTCGTCGGTTACAATTTCAAAGGTAATCGGCAGGATTTATTTTCATGCACATTCGTCGGTTACTATTTCAAAGGTAATCGGCATGATTTATTTTCTGCACATTCGTCGGTTACCATTTCAAAGGTAATCGGCAGGATTTATTTTCATGCACATTCGTCGGTTACTATTTCAAAAGTAATCTGCAGTATTTATTTTCTGCACATTCGTCGGTTACCATTTCAAAGTTAATCGGCAGGATTTATTTTCATGCTCATTCGTCGGTTACTATTTCAAAGGTAATCGGCAGGATTTATTTTTTGCACATTCGTCGTTACCATTTCAAAGTTAATTGGCAGGATTTATTTTCATGCACATTCGTCGGATACTATTTCAAAGGAAATCGACTAGATTTATTTTCTGCATATTCGTCGGTAACTATTTCAAAGGTAATCGGCGAGATTTTTTTTCTGCACATTTGTCGGTTACCATTTCAAAGGTAATCAGCAGGATTTATTTTCAGCACATTCGTCGGTTACCATTTCAAAGGTAATCGGCAGGATTTATTTTCATGCTCATTCCTCGGTTACTATTTCAAAGGTAATCGGCAGGATTTATTTTCTGCACATTCGTCCGTTACCATTTCAAAGGTAATCGGCGGGATTTATTTTCATGCACATTCGTCGGATACTATTTCAAAGGTAATCGACTGGATTTATTTTCTGCATATTCGTCGGTTACTATTTCAAAGGTAATCGGCGAGATTTTTTTTCTGCACATTCGTCGGTTACCATTTCAAAGGTAATCCGCAGGATTTATTTTCAGCACATTCGTCGGTTACCATTTCAAAGGTAATCGGCAGGATTTATTTTCATGCTCATTCGTCGGTTACTATTTCAAAGGTAATCGGCAGGATTTATTTTCTGCACATTCGTCGGTTACCATTTCAAAGGTAATCGGCAAGATTTATTTTCATACACATTCGTCGGATACTATTTCAAAGGTAATCGACTGGATTTATTTTCGGCATATTCGTCGGTTACTATTTCAAAGGTAATCGGCAGGATTTATTTTCTGCACATTTGTCGGTTACCATTTCAAAGGTAATCGGCAGGATTTATTTTCATGCACATTCGTCGGTTTCTATTTCAAAGCTAATCGGTAGGATTTATTTTCTGCACATTCGTTGGTTACCATTTCAAAGGTAATCGGCAGAATTTATTTTCGTGTATAGTCGTCGGTTACTATTTCAAAGGTAATCGACAAGATTTATTTTCTGCACATTCGTCCGTTACCATTTCAAAGGTAATCAACAGGATTTATTTTCATGCACATTCGTCGGTTACCATTTCAAAGGTAATCAGCAGGATTTATTTTCTTGCACATTCGTCGGTTACTATTTCGAAGGTAATCGACAGGATTTATTTTCTTGCATATTCGTCGATTATTATTTCAAAGGTAATCGACAAGATTTAATTTCATGCACATTCGTCGGTTACCATTTCAAAGGTAATCGGCAAGTTTTATTTTTCTTGCATATTCGTCAGTTACTATTTCGAAGGTAATCGACAAGATTTATTTTCATGCACATTCGTCGGTTACCATTTCAAAGGTAATCGGCAGGATTTATTTTCATGCACATTCGTCGGTTACTATTTCAAAAGTAATCTGCAGGATTTATTTTCAGCACATTCGTCGGTTACCATTTCAAAGGTAATCGGGAGGATTTATTTTGATGCTCATTCGTCGGTTACTATTTCAAAGGTAATCGGCAGGATTTATTTTCTGCACATTCGTCGGTTACCATTTCAAAGGTAATCGGCAAGATTTATTTTCATACACATTCGTCGGATACTATTTCAAAGGTAATCGACTGGATTTATTTTCGGCATATTCGTCGGTTACTATTTCAAAGGTAATCGGCAGGATTTATTTTCCGCACATTTGTCGGTTACCATTTCAAAGGTAATCGGCAGGATTTATTTTCATGCACATTCGTCGGTTTCTATGTCAAAGCTAATCGGTAGGATTTATTTTCTGCACATTCGTTGGTTACCATTTCAAAGGTAATCGGCAGAATTTATTTTCGTGTATAGTCGTCGGTTACTATTTCAAAGGTAATCGACAAGATTTATTTTCTGCACATTCGTCCGTTACCATTTCAAAGGTAATCAACAGGATTTATTTTCATGCACATTTGTCGGTTACCATTTCAAAGGTAATCAGCAGGATTTATTTTCTTGCACATTCGTCGGTTACTATTTCGAAGGTAATCGACAGGATTTATTTTCTTGCATATTCGTCGATTACTATTTCAAAGGTAATCGGCAAGATTTATTTTCTGCACATTCGTCCGTTACCATTTCAAAGGTAATCAGCAGGATTTATTTTCATGCACATTCGTCGGTTACCATTTCAAAGGTAATCAGTAGGATTTATTTTCTTGCACATTCGTCGGTTACTATTTCAAAGGTAATCGGCAGGATTTATTTTCTTGCATATTCGTCGATTACTATTTCAAAGGTAATCGACAAGATTTAATTTCATGCACATTCGTCGGTTACCATTTCAAAGGTAATCGGCAAGTTTTATTCTTCTTGCATATTCGTCAGTTACTATTTCGAAGGTAATCGACAAGATTTATTTTCATGCACATTTGTCGGTTACCATTTCAAAGGTAATCGGCAGGATTTATTTTCATGCACATTCGTCGGTTACTATTTCAAAAGTAATCTGCAGGATTTATTTTCAGCACATTCGTCGGTTACCATTTCAAAGGTAATCGGGAGGATTTATTTTGATGCTCATTCGTCGGTTACTATTTCAAAGGTAATCGGCAGGATTTATTTTCTGCACATTCGTCGGTTACCATTTCAAAGGTAATCGGCAAGATTTATTTTCATACACATTCGTCGGATACTATTTCAAAGGTAATCGACTGGATTTATTTTCGGCATATTCGTCGGTTACTATTTCAAAGGTAATCGGCAGGATTTATTTTCTGCACATTTGTCGGTTACCATTTCAAAGGTAATCGGCAGGATTTATTTTCATGCACATTCGTCGGTTTCTATTTCAAAGCTAATCGGTAGGATTTATTTTCTGCACATTCGTTGGTTACCATTTCAAAGGTAATCGGCAGAATTTATTTTCGTGTATAGTCGTCGGTTACTATTTCAAAGGTAATCGACAAGATTTATTTTCTGCACATTCGTCCGTTACCATTTCAAAGGTAATCAACAGGATTTATTTTCATGCACATTTGTCGGTTACCATTTCAAAGGTAATCAGCAGGATTTATTTTCTTGCACATTCGTCGGTTACTATTTCGAAGGTAATCGACAGGATTTATTTTCTTGCATATTCGTTGATTACTATTTCAAAGGTAATCGGCAAGATTTATTTTCTGCACATTCGTCCGTTACCATTTCAAAGGTAATCAGCAGGATTTATTTTCATGCACATTCGTCGGTTACCATTTCAAAGGTAATCAGTAGGATTTATTTTCTTGCACATTCGTCAGTTACTATTTCAAAGGTAATCGGCAGGATTTATTTTCTTGCATATTCGTCGATTACTATTTCAAAGGTAATCGACAAGATTTAATTTCATGCACATTCGTCGGTTACCATTTCAAAGGTAATCGGCAAGTTTTATTCTTCTTGCATATTCGTCAGTTACTATTTCGAAGGTAATCGACAAGATTTATTTTCATGCACATTTGTCGGTTACCATTTCAAAGGTAATCGGCAGGATTTATTTTCATGCACATTCGTCGGTTACTATTTCAATAGTAATCTGCAGGATTTATTTTCAGCACATTCGTCGGTTACCATTTCAAAGGTAATCGGGAGGATTTATTTTGATGCTCATTCGTCGGTTACTATTTCAAAGGTAATCGGCAGGATTTATTTTCTGCACATTCGTCGGTTACCATTTCAAAGGTAATCGGCAAGATATATTTTCATACACATTCGTCGGATACTATTTCAAAGGTAATCGACTGGATTTATTTTCGGCATATTCGTCGGTTACTATTTCAAAGGTAATCGGCAGGATTTATTTTCTGCACATTTGTCGGTTACCATTTCAAAGGTAATCGGCAGGATTTATTTTCATGCACATTCGTCGGTTTCTATTTCAAAGCTAATCGGTAGGATTTATTTTCTGCACATTCGTTGGTTACCATTTCA
Source organism: Medicago lupulina (assembly GCA_958299785.1). Lineage (NCBI taxonomy): Eukaryota > Viridiplantae > Streptophyta > Magnoliopsida > Fabales > Fabaceae > Medicago > Medicago lupulina. Next base: position 35,184,154 of record OY283142.1, read on the forward strand.
AAGGTAATCGGCAGAATTTATTTTCGTGTATAGTCGTCGGTTACTATTTCAAAGGTAATCGACAAGATTTATTTTCTGCACATTCGTCCGTTACCATTTCAAAGGTAATCAACAGGATTTATATTCATGCACATTCGTCGGTTACCATTTCAAAGGTAATCAGCAGGATTTATTTTCTTGCACATTCGTCGGTTACTATTTCGAAGGTAATCGACAGGATTTATTTTCTTGCATATTCGTCGATTACTATTTCAAAGGTAATCGACAAGATTTAATTTCATGCACATTCGTCGGTTACCATTTCAAAGGTAATCGGCAAGTTTTATTTTTCTTGCATATTCGTCAGTTACTATTTCGAAGGTAATCGACAAGATTTATTTTCATGCACATTCGTCGGTTACCATTTCAAAGGTAATCGGCAGGATTTATTTTCATGCACATTCGTCGGTTACTATTTCAAAAGTAATCTGCAGGATTTATTTTCAGCACATTCGTCGGTTACCATTTCAAAGGTAATCGGGAGGATTTATTTTGATGCTCATTCGTCGGTTACTATTTCAAAGGTAATCGGCAGGATTTATTTTCTGCACATTCGTCGGTTACCATTTCAAAGGTAATCGGCAAGATTTATTTTCATACACATTCGTCGGATACTATTTCAAAGGTAATCGACTGGATTTATTTTCGGCATATTCGTCGGTTACTATTTCAAAGGTAATCGGCAGGATTTATTTTCCGCACATTTGTCGGTTACCATTTCAAAGGTAATCGGCAGGATTTATTTTCATGCACATTCGTCGGTTTCTATGTCAAAGCTAATCGGTAGGATTTATTTTCTGCACATTCGTTGGTTACCATTTCAAAGGTAATCGGCAGAATTTATTTTCGTGTATAGTCGTCGGTTACTATTTCAAAGGTAATCGACAAGATTTATTTTCTGCACATTCGTCCGTTACCATTTCAAAGGTAATCAACAGGATTTATTTTCATGCACATTTGTCGGTTACCATTTCAAAGGTAATCAGCAGGATTTATTTTCTTGCACATTCGTCGGTTACTATTTCGAAGGTAATCGACAGGATTTATTTTCTTGCATATTCGTCGATTACTATTTCAAAGGTAATCGGCAAGATTTATTTTCTGCACATTCGTCCGTTACCATTTCAAAGGTAATCAGCAGGATTTATTTTCATGCACATTCGTCGGTTACCATTTCAAAGGTAATCAGTAGGATTTATTTTCTTGCACATTCGTCGGTTACTATTTCAAAGGTAATCGGCAGGATTTATTTTCTTGCATATTCGTCGATTACTATTTCAAAGGTAATCGACAAGATTTAATTTCATGCACATTCGTCGGTTACCATTTCAAAGGTAATCGGCAAGTTTTATTCTTCTTGCATATTCGTCAGTTACTATTTCGAAGGTAATCGACAAGATTTATTTTCATGCACATTTGTCGGTTACCATTTCAAAGGTAATCGGCAGGATTTATTTTCATGCACATTCGTCGGTTACTATTTCAAAAGTAATCTGCAGGATTTATTTTCAGCACATTCGTCGGTTACCATTTCAAAGGTAATCGGGAGGATTTATTTTGATGCTCATTCGTCGGTTACTATTTCAAAGGTAATCGGTAGGATTTATTTTCTGCACATTCGTCGGTTACCATTTCAAAGGTAATCGGCAAGATTTATTTTCATACACATTCGTCGGATACTATTTCAAAGGTAATCGACTGGATTTATTTTCGGCATATTCGTCGGTTACTATTTCAAAGGTAATCGGCAGGATTTATTTTCTGCACATTTGTCGGTTACCATTTCAAAGGTAATCGGCAGGATTTATTTTCATGCACATTCGTCGGTTTCTATTTCAAAGCTAATCGGTAGGATTTATTTTCTGCACATTCGTTGGTTACCATTTCAAAGGTAATCGGCAGAATTTATTTTCGTGTATAGTCGTCGGTAACTATTTCAAAGGTAATCGACAAGATTTATTTTCTGCACATTCGTCCGTTACCATTTCAAAGGTAATCAACAGGATTTATTTTCATGCACATTTGTCGGTTACCATTTCAAAGGTAATCAGCAGGATTTATTTTCTTGCACATTCGTCGGTTACTATTTCGAAGGTAATCGACAGGATTTATTTTCTTGCATATTCGTTGATTACTATTTCAAAGGTAATCGGCAAGATTTATTTTCTGCACATTCGTCCGTTACCATTTCAAAGGTAATCAGCAGGATTTATTTTCATGCACATTCGTCGGTTACCATTTCAAAGGTAATCAGTAGGATTTATTTTCTTGCACATTCGTCGGTTACTATTTCAAAGGTAATCGGCAGGATTTATTTTCTTGCATATTCGTCGATTACTATTTCAAAGGTAATCGACAAGATTTAATTTCATGCACATTCGTCGGTTACCATTTCAAAGGTAATCGGCAAGTTTTATTCTTCTTGCATATTCGTCAGTTACTATTTCGAAGGTAATCGACAAGATTTATTTTCATGCACATTTGTCGGTTACCATTTCAAAGGTAATCGGCAGGATTTATTTTCATGCACATTCGTCGGTTACTATTTCAAAAGTAATCTGCAGGATTTATTTTCAGCACATTCGTCGGTTACCATTTCAAAGGTAATCGGGAGGATTTATTTTGATGCTCATTCGTCGGTTACTATTTCAAAGGTAATCGGCAGGATTTATTTTCTGCACATTCGTCGGTTACCATTTCAAAGGTAATCGGCAAGATTTATTTTCATACACATTCGTCGGATACTATTTCAAAGGTAATCGACTGGATTTATTTTCGGCATATTCGTCGGTTACAATTTCAAAGGTAATCGGCAGGATTTATTTTCTGCACATTTGTCGGTTACCATTTCAAAGGTAATCGGCAGGATTTATTTTCATGCACATTCGTCGGTTTCTATTTCAAAGCTAATCGGTAGGATTTATTTTCTGCACATTCGTTGGTTACCATTTCAAAGGTAATCGGCAGAATTTATTTTCGTGTATAGTCGTCGGTTACTATTTCAAAGGTAATCGACAAGATTTATTTTCTGCACATTCGTCCGTTACCATTTCAAAGGTAATCAACAGGATTTATTTTCATGCACATTTGTCGGTTACCATTTCAAAGGTAATCAGCAGGATTTATTTTCTTCCACATTCGTCGATTACTATTTCGAAGGTAATCGACAGGATTTATTTTCTTGCATATTCGTTGATTACTATTTCAAAGGTAATCGGCAAGATTTATTTTCTGCACATTCGTCCGTTACCATTTCAAAGGTAATCAGCAGGATTTATTTTCATGCACATTCGTCGGTTACCATTTCAAAGGTAATCAGTAGGATTTATTTTCTTGCACATTCGTCGGTTACTATTTCAAAGGTAATCGGCAGGATTTATTTTCTTGCATATTCGTCGATTACTATTTCAAAGGTAATCGACAAGATTTAATTTCATGCACATTCGTCGGTTACAATTTCAAAGGTAATCGGCAAGTTTTATTTTTCTTGCATATTCGTCAGTTACTATTTCGAAGGTAATCGACAAGATTTATTTTCATGCACATTCGTCGGTTACCATTTCAAAGGTAATCGGCAGGATTTATTTTCATGCACATTCGTCGGTTACAATTTCAAAAGTAATCTGCAGGATTTATTTTCAGCACATTCGTCGGTTACCATTTCAAAGGTAATCGGGAGGATTTATTTTGATGCTCATTCGTCGGTTACTATTTCAAAGGTAATCGGCAGGATTTATTTTCTACACATTCGTCGGTTACCATTTCAAAGGTAATCGGCAAGTTTTATTTTCTTGCATATACGTCAGTTACTATTTCGAAGGTAATCGACATGGTTTATTTTCATGCACATTCGTCGGTTACCATTTCAAAGGTAATCGGCAGGATTTATTTTCATGCACATTCGTCGGTTACTATTTCAAAAGTAATCTGCAGGATTTATTTTCAGCACATTCGTCGGTTACCATTTTAAAGGTAATCGGGAGGATTTATTTTGATGCTCATTCGTCGGTTACTATTTCAAAGGTAATCGGCAGGATTTATTTTCATGCACATTAGTCGGTTACTATTTCAAAGGTAATCGGCATGATTTATTTTCTGCACATTCGTCGGTTACCATTTCAAAGGTAATCGGCAGGATTTATTTTCATGCACATTCGTCGGTTACTATTTCAAAAGTAATCTGCAGGATTTATTTTCAGCACATTCGTCGGTTACCATTTTAAAGGTAATCGGGAGGATTTATTTTGATGCTCATTCGTCGGTTACTATTTCAAAGGTAATCGGCAGGATTTATTTTCATGCACATTCGTCGGTTACTATTTCAAAGGTAATCGGCATGATTTATTTTCTGCACATTCGTCGGTTACCATTTCAAAGGTAATCGGCATGATTTATTTTCATGCACATTCGTCGGTTACTATTTCAAAAGTAATCTGCAGTATTTATTTTCTGCACATTCGTCGGTTACCATTTCAAAGGTAATCGGCAGGATTTATTTTCATGCTCATTCGTCGGTTACTATTTCAAAGGTAATCGGCAGGATTTATTTTTTGCACATTTGTCGGTTACCATTTCAAAGTTAATCGGCAGGATTTATTTTCATGCACATTCGTCGGATACTATTTCAAAGGAAATCGACTAGATTTATTTTCTGCATATTCGTCGGTAACTATTTCAAAGGTAATCGGCGAGATTTTTTTTCTGCACATTTGTCGGTTACCATTTCAAAGGTTATCAGCAGGATTTATTTTCAGCACATTCGTCGGTTACCATTTCAAAGGTAATCGGCAGGATTTATTTTCATGCTCATTCCTCGGTTACTATTTCAAAGGTAATCGGCAGGATTTATTTTCTGCACATTCGTCCGTTACCATTTCAAAGGTAATCGACAGGATTTATTTTCATGCACATTCGTCAGATACTATTTCAAAGGTAATCGACTGGATTTATTTTCTGCATATTCGTCGGTTACTATTTCAAAGGTAATCGGCGAGATTTTTTTTCTGCACATTCGTCAGTTACCATTTCAAAGGTAATCAGCGTGATTTATTTTCAGCACATTCGTCGGTTACCATTTCAAAGGTAATCGGCAGGATTTATTTTCATGCTCATTCGTCGGTTACTATTTCAAAGGTAATCGGCAGGATTTATTTTCTGCACATTCGTCGGTTACCATTTCAAAGGTAATCGGCAAGATTTATTTTCATACACATTCGTTGGATACTATTTCAAAGGTAATCGACTGGATTTATTTTCGGCATATTCGTCGGTTACTATTTCAAAGGTAATCGGCAGGATTTATTTTCTGCACATTTGTCGGTTACCATTTCAAAGGTAATCGGCAGGATTTATTTTCATGCACATTCGTCGGTTACTATTTCAAAGGTAATCGGCATGATTTATTTTCTGCACATTCGTCGGTTACCATTTCAAAGGTAATCGGCATGATTTATTTTCATGCACATTCGTCGGTTACTATTTCAAAAGTAATCTGCAGTATTTATTTTCTGCACATTCGTCGGTTACCATTTCAAAGGTAATCGGCAGGATTTATTTTCATGCTCATTCGTCGGTTACTATTTCAAAGGTAATCGGCAGGATTTATTTTTTGCACATTCGTCGGTTACCATTTCAAAGTTAATCGGCAGGATTTATTTTCATGCACATTCGTCGGATACTATTTCAAAGGAAATCGACTAGATTTATTTTCTGCATATTCGTCGGTAACTATTTCAAAGGTAATCGGCGAGATTTTTTTTCTGCACATTTGTCGGTTACCATTTCAAAGGTTATCAGCAGGATTTATTTTCAGCACATTCGTCGGTTACCATTTCAAAGGTAATCGGCAGGATTTATTTTCATGCTCATTCCTCGGTTATTATTTCAAAGGTAATCGGCAGGATTTATTTTCTGCACATTCGTCCGTTACCATTTCAAAGGTAATCGGCAGGATTTATTTTCATGCACATTCGTCAGATACTATTTCAAAGGTAATCGACTGGATTTATTTTCTGCATATTCGTCGGTTACTATTTCAAAGGTAATCGGCGAGATTTTTTTTCTGCACATTCGTCAGTTACCATTTCAAAGGTAATCAGCGTGATTTATTTTCAGCACATTCGTCGGTTACCATTTCAAAGGTAATCGGCAGGATTTATTTTCATGCTCATTCGTCGGTTACTATTTCAAAGGTAATCGGCAGGATTTATTTTCTGCACATTCGTCGGTTACCATTTCAAAGGTAATCGGCAAGATTTATTTTCATACACATTCGTTGGATACTATTTCAAAGGTAATCGACTGGATTTATTTTCGGCATATTCGTCGGTTACTATTTCAAAGGTAATCGGCAGGATTTATTTTCTGCACATTTGTCGGTTACCATTTCAAAGGTAATCGGCAGGATTTATTTTCATGCACATTCGTCGGTTTCTATTTCAAAGCTAATCGGTAGGATTTATTTTCTGCACATTCGTTGGTTACCATTTCAAAGGTAATCGGTAGAATTTATTTTCGTGTATAGTCGTCGGTTACTATTTCAAAGGTAATCGACAAGATTTATTTTCTGCACATTCGTCCGTTACCATTTCAAAGGTAATCAACAGGATTTATTTTCATGCACATTCGTTGGTTACCATTTCAAAGTTAATCAGCAGGATTTATTTTCTTGCACATTCGTCGGTTACTATTTCGAAGGTAATCGACAGGATTTATTTTCTTGCATATTCGTCGATTACTATTTCAAAGGTAATCGGCAAGATTTATTTTCTGCACATTCGTCCGTTACCATTTCAAAGGTAATCAGCAGGATTTATTTTCATGCACATTCGTCGGTTACCATTTCAAAGGTAATCAGTAGGATTTATTTTCTTGCACATTCGTCGGTTACTATTTCAAAGGTAATCGGCAGGATTTATTTTCTTGCATATTCGTCGATTACTATTTCAAAGGTAATTGACAAGATTTAATTTCATGCACATTCGTCGGTTACCATTTCAAAGGTAATCGGCAAGTTTTATTTTCTTGCATATTCGTCAGTTACTATTTCGAAGGTAATCGACAAGATTTATTTTCATGCACATTCGTCGGTTACCAATTCAAAGGTAATCGGCAGGATTTATTTTCATGCACATTCGTCGGTTACTATTTCCAAAGTAATCTGCAGGATTTATTTTCAGCACATTCGTCGGTTACCATTTCAAAGGTAATCGGGAGGATTTATTTTGATGCTCATTCGTCGGTTACTATTTCAAAGGTAATCGGTAGGATTTATTTTCTGCACATTCGTCGGTTACCATTTCAAAGTTAATCGGCATGATTTATTTTCATGCACATTCGTCGGATTCTATTTCAAAGGTAATCGACTGGATTTATTTTCTGCATATTCGTCGGTTACTATTTCAAAGGTAATCGGCGGGATTTTTTTTCTGCACATTCGTCGGTTACCATTTCAAAGGGAATCGGCAGGATTTATTTTCATGCAAATTCGTCGGTTACTATTTCAAAGCTAATCGGTAGGATTTATTTTCTGCACATTCGTCGGTTACCATTTCAAAGGTAATCGGTAGGATTTATTTTCATGCACATTCGTCGGTTACTATTTCAAAGGTAATCGACAAGATTTATTTTTTGCGCATTCGTCGGTTACCATTTCAAAGGTAATCGGCAGGATTTATTTTCATGCGTAGTCGTCGGTTACTATTTCCAAGGTAATCGACAAGATTTATTTTCTGCACATTCGTCCGTTACCATTTCAAAGGTAATCAGCAGGATTTATTTTCTTGCACATTCGTCTGTACTATTTCAAAGGTAATCCGCAAGGTTTATCTTCAGCACATTACTCGGTTACTATTTCAAAGGTAATCGGCAGGATTTATTTTTCATGCATATTCGACGGTTACTTTTTCAAAGGTAATCGGCAAGATTTATTTTCTGCACATTCGTCGGTTAGCTTTTCAAAGGTAATCGGCAGGATTTATTTTCATGCACATTCGTCGGTTACTATTTCAAAGGTAATCGACAAGATTTATTTTTTGCGCATTCGTCGGTTACCATTTCAAAGGTAATCGGCAGGATTTATTTTCATGCGTAGTCGTCGGTTACTATTTCCAAGGTAATCGACAAGATTTATTTTCTGCACATTCGTCCGTTACCATTTCAAAGGTAATCAGCAGGATTTATTTTCATGCACATTCGTCTGTACTATTTCAAAGGTAATCCGCAAGGTTTATCTTCAGCACATTAGTCGGTTACTATTTCAAAGGTAATCGGCAGAATTTATTTTTCATGCATATTCGACGGTTACTTTTTCAAAGGTAATCGGCAGGATTTATTTTCTGCACATTCGTTGGTTACCATTTCAAAGGTAATATACAAAATTTATTTTTAGTATATTCGTCAGATACTATTTCAAAGGTAATCGACTGGATTTATTTTGGGCATATTCGTCGGTTACTATTACAAAGGTAATCGGCAGGATTTATTTTCTGCACATTTGTCGGTTACCATTTCAAAGGTAATCGGCAGGATTTATTTTCATGCACTTCGTCGTTTTCTATTTTAAAGCTAATCGGTAGGATTTATTTTCTGCACATTCGTCGGTTACCATTTCAAAGGTAATCGGCAGAATTTATTTTCATGCATAGTCGTCGGTTACCATTTCAAAGGTAATCGGCAGGATTTATTTTCATGCACATTCGTCGGTTACTATTTCAAAAGTAATCTGCAGGATTTATTTTCAGCACATTCGTCGGATTCTATTTCAAAGGTAATCGACTGGATTTATTTTCTGCATATTCGTCGGTTACTATTTCAAAGGTAATCGGCGGGATTTTTTTTCTGCACATTCGTCGGTTACCATTTCAAAGGTAATCGGCAGGATTTATTTTCATGCAAATTCGTCGGTTACTATTTGAAAGCTAATCGGTAGGATTTATTTTCTGCACATTCGTCAGTTACCATTTCAAAGGTAATCGGTAGGATTTATTTTCATGCACATTCGTCGGTTACTATTTCAAAGGTAATCGAAAAGATTTTTTTTCAGCACATTCGTCGGTTAGCTTTTCAAAGGTAATTGGCAGGATTTATTTTCATGCACATTCGTCGGTTACTATTTCAAAGGTAATCGACAAGATTTATTTTTTGCGCATTCGTCGGTTACCATTTCAAAGGTAATCGGCAGGATTTATTTTCATGCGTAGTCGTCGGTTACTATTTCCAAGGTAATCGACAAGATTTATTTTCTGCACATTCGTCCGTTACCATTTCAAAGGTAATCAGCAGGATTTATTTTCATTCACATTCGTCTGTTACTATTTCAAAGGTAATCCGCAAGGTTTATCTTCAGCACATTAGTCGGTTAGTATTTCAAAGGTAATCGGCAGGATTTATTTTTTGCACATTCGTCGGTTACCATTTCAAAGTTAATCGGCAGGATTTATTTTCATGCACATTCGTCGGATACTATTTCAAAGGAAATCGACTAGATTTATTTTCTGCATATTCGTCGGTAACTATTTCAAAGGTAATCGGCGAGATTTTTTTTCTGCACATTTGTCGGTTACCATTTCAAAGGTTATCAGCAGGATTTATTTTCAGCACATTCGTCGGTTACCATTTCAAAGGTAATCGGCAGGATTTATTTTCATGCTCATTCCTCGGTTACTATTTCAAAGGTAATCGGCAGGATTTATTTTCTGCACATTCGTCCGTTACCATTTCAAAGGTAATCGGCAGGATTTATTTTCATGCACATTCGTCGGATACTATTTCAAAGGTAATCGACTGGATTTATTTTCTGCATATTCGTCGGTTACTATTTCAAAGGTAATCGGCGAGATTTTTTTTCTGCACATTCGTCAGTTACCATTTCAAAGGTAATCAGCAGGATTTATTTTCAGCACATTCGTCGGTTACCATTTCAAAGGTAATCGGCAGGATTTATTTTCATGCTCATTCGTCGGTTACTATTTCAAAGGTAATCGGCAGGATTTATTTTCTGCACATTCGTCGGTTACCATTTCAAAGGTAATCGGCAAGATTTATTTTCATACACATTCGTTGGATACTATTTCAAAGGTAATCGACTGGATTTATTTTCGGCATATTCGTCGGTTACTATTTCAAAGGTAATCGGCAGGATTTATTTTCTGCACATTTGTCGGTTACCATTTCAAAGGTAATCGACAGGATTTATTTTCATGCACATTCGTCGGTTTCTATTTCAAAGCTAATCGGTAGGATTTATTTTCTGCACATTCGTTGGTTACCATTTCAAAGGTAATCGGCAGAATTTATTTTCGTGTATAGTCGTCGGTTACTATTTCAAAGGTAATCGACAAGATTTATTTTCTGCACATTCGTCCGTTACCATTTCAAAGGTAATCAACAGGATTTATTTTCATGCACATTCGTCGGTTACCATTTCAAAGTTAATCAGCAGGATTTATTTTCTTGCACATTCGTCGGTTACTATTTCGAAGGTAATCGACAGGATTTATTTTCTTGCATATTCGTCGATTACTATTTCAAAGGTAATCGGCAAGATTTATTTTCTGCACATTCGTCCGTTACCATTTCAAAGGTAATCAGCAGGATTTATTTTCATGCACATTCGTCGGTTACCATTTCAAAGGTAATCAGTAGGATTTATTTTCTTGCACATTCGTCGGTTACTATTTCAAAGGTAATCGGCAGGATTTATTTTCTTGCATATTCGTCGATTACTATTTCAAAGGTAATTGACAAGATTTAATTTCATGCACATTCGTCGGTTACCATTTCAAAGGTAATCGGCAAGTTTTATTTTCTTGCATATTCGTCAGTTACTATTTCGAAGGTAATCGACAAGATTTATTTTCTTGCACATTCGTCGGTTACCAATTCGAAGGTAATCGGCAGGATTTATTTTCATGCACATTCGTCGGTTACTATTTCCAAAGTAATCTGCAGGATTTATTTTCAGCACATTCGTCGGTTACCATTTCAAAGGTAATCGGGAGGATTTATTTTGATGCTCATTCGTCGGTTACTATTTCAAAGGTAATCGGTAGGATTTATTTTCTGCACATTCGTCGGTTACCATTTCAAAGTTAATCGGCAAGATTTATTTTCATGCACATTCGTCGGATTCTATTTCAAAGGTAATCGACTGGATTTATTTTCTGCATATTCGTCGGTTACTATTTCAAAGGTAATCGGCGGGATTTTTTTTCTGCACATTCGTCGGTTACCATTTCAAAGGTAATCGGCAGGATTTATTTTCATGCAAATTCGTCGGTTACTATTTCAAAGCTAATCGGTAGGATTTATTTTCTGCACATTCGTCGGTTACCATTTCAAAGGTAATCGGTAGGATTTATTTTCATGCACATTCGTCGGTTACTATTTCAAAGGTAATCGACAAGATTTATTTTTTGCGCATTCGTCGGTTACCATTTCAAAGGTAATCGGCAGGATTTATTTTCATGCGTAGTCGTCGGTTACTATTTCCAAGGTAATCGACATGATTTATTTTCTGCACATTCGTCCGTTACCATTTCAAAGGTAATCAGCAGGATTTATTTTCTTGCACATTCGTCTGTACTATTTCAAAGGTAATCCGCAAGGTTTATCTTCAGCACATTAGTCGGTTACTATTTCAAAGGTAATCGGCAGGATTTATTTTTCATGCATATTCGACGGTTACTTTTTCAAAGGTAATCGGCAGGATTTATTTTCTGCACATTTGTCGGTTACCATTTCAAAGGTAATCGACAGGATTTATTTTCATGCACATTCGTCGGTTACCATTTCAAAGTTAATCAGCAGGATTTATTTTCTTGCACATTCGTCGGTTACTATTTCGAAGGTAATCGACAGGATTTATTTTCTTGCATATTCGTCGATTACTATTTCAAAGGTAATCGGCAAGATTTATTTTCTGCACATTCGTCCGTTACCATTTCAAAGGTAATCAGCAGGATTTATTTTCATGCACATTCGTCGGTTACCATTTCAAAGGTAATCAGTAGGATTTATTTTCTTGCACATTCGTCGGTTACTATTTCAAAGGTAATCGGCAGGATTTATTTTCTTGCATATTCGTCGATTACTATTTCAAAGGTAATTGACAAGATTTAATTTCATGCACATTCGTCGGTTACCATTTCAAAGGTAATCGGCAAGTTTTATTTTCTTGCATATTCGTCAGTTACTATTTCGAAGGTAATCGACAAGATTTATTTTCATGCACATTCGTCGGTTACCAATTCAAAGGTAATCGGCAAGATTTATTTTTATGCACATTCGTCGGTTACTATTTCCAAAGTAATCTGCAGGATTTATTTTCAGCACATTCGTCGGTTACCATTTCAAAGGTAATCGGGAGGATTTATTTTGATGCTCATTCGTCGGTTACTATTTCAAAGGTAATCGGTAGGATTTATTTTCTGCACATTCGTCGGTTACCATTTCAAAGTTAATCGGCATGATTTATTTTCATGCACATTCGTCGGATTCTATTTCAAAGGTAATCGACTGGATTTATTTTCTGCATATTCGTCGGTTACTATTTCAAAGGTAATCGGCGGGAATTTTTTTCTGCACATTCGTCGGTTACCATTTCAAAGGTAATCGGCAGGATTTATTTTCATGCAAATTCGTCGGTTACTATTTCAAAGCTAATCGGTAGGATTTATTTTCTGCACATTCGTCGGTTACCATTTCAAAGGTAATCGGTAGGATTTATTTTCATGCACATTCGTCGGTTACTATTTCAAAGGTAATCGACAAGATTTATTTTTTGCGCATTCGTCGGTTACCATTTCAAAGGTAATCGGCAGGATTTATTTTCATGCGTAGTCGTCGGTTACTATTTCCAAGGTAATCGACATGATTTATTTTCTGCACATTCGTCCGTTACCATTTCAAAGGTAATCAGCAGGATTTATTTTCTTGCACATTCGTCTGTACTATTTCAAAGGTAATCCGCAAGGTTTATCTTCAGCACATTAGTCGGTTACTATTTCAAAGGTAATCGGCAGGATTTATTTTTCATGCATATTCGACGGTTACTTTTTCAAAGGTAATCGGCAGGATTTATTTTCTGCACATTTGTCGGTTACCATTTCAAAGGTAATCGACAGGATTTATTTTCATGCACATTCGTCGGTTACCATTTCAAAGTTAATCAGCAGGATTTATTTTCTTGCACATTCGTCGGTTACTATTTCGAAGGTAATCGACAGGATTTATTTTCTTGCATATTCGTCGATTACTATTTCAAAGGTAATCGGCAAGATTTATTTTCTGCACATTCGTCCGTTACCATTTCAAAGGTAATCAGCAGGATTTATTTTCATGCACATTCGTCGGTTACCATTTCAAAGGTAATCAGTAGGATTTATTTTCTTGCACATTCGTCGGTTACTATTTCAAAGGTAATCGGCAGGATTTATTTTCTTGCATATTCGTCGATTACTATTTCAAAGGTAATTGACAAGATTTAATTTCATGCACATTCGTCGGTTACCATTTCAAAGGTAATCGGCAAGTTTTATTTTCTTGCATATTCGTCAGTTACTATTTCGAAGGTAATCGACAAGATTTATTTTCATGCACATTCGTCGGTTACCAATTCAAAGGTAATCGGCAGGATTTATTTTTATGCACATTCGTCGGTTACTATTTCCAAAGTAATCTGCAGGATTTATTTTCAGCACATTCGTCGGTTACCATTTCAAAGGTAATCGGGAGGATTTATTTTGATGCTCATTCGTCGGTTACTATTTCAAAGGTAATCGGTAGGATTTATTTTCTGCACATTCGTCGGTTACCATTTCAAAGTTAATCGGCATGATTTATTTTCATGCACATTCGTCGGATTCTATTTCAAAGGTAATCGACTGGATTTATTTTCTGCATATTCGTCGGTTACTATTTCAAAGGTAATCGGCGGGAATTTTTTTCTGCACATTCGTCGGTTACCATTTCAAAGGTAATCGGCAGGATTTATTTTCATGCAAATTCGTCGGTTACTATTTCAAAGCTAATCGGTAGGATTTATTTTCTGCACATTCGTCGGTTACCATTTCAAAGGTAATCGGTAGGATTTATTTTCATGCACATTCGTCGGTTACTATTTCAAAGGTAATCGACAAGATTTATTTTTTGCGCATTCGTCGGTTACCATTTCAAAGGTAATCGGCAGGATTTATTTTCATGCGTAGTCGTCGGTTACTATTTCCAAGGTAATCGACAAGATTTATTTTCTGCACATTCGTCCGTTACCATTTCAAAGGTAATCAGCAGGATTTATTTTCTTGCACATTCGTCTGTACTATTTCAAAGGTAATCCGCAAGGTTTATCTTCAGCACATTAGTCGGTTACTATTTCAAAGGTAATCGGCAGGATTTATTTTTCATGCATATTCGACGGTTACTTTTTCAAAGGTAATCGGCAGGATTTATTTTCTGCACATTCGTCGGTTAGCTTTTCAAAGGTAATCGGCAGGATTTATTTTCATGCACATTCGTCGGTTACTATTTCAAAGGTAATCGACAAGATTTATTTTTTGCGCATTCGTCGGTTACCATTTCAAAGGTAATCGGCAGGATTTATTTTCATGCGTAGTCGTCTGTACTATTTCAAAGGTAATCCGCAAGGTTTATCTTCAGCACATTAGTCGGTTACTATTTCAAAGGTAATCGGCAGAATTTATTTTTCATGCATATTCGACGGTTACTTTTTCAAAGGTAATCGGCAGGATTTATTTTCTGCACATTCGTTGGTTACCATTTCAAAGGTAATATAGAAAATTTATTTTTAGTATATTCGTCGGATACTATTTCAAAGGTAATCGACTGGATTTATTTTGGGCATATTCGTCGATTACTATTACAAAGGTAATCGGCAGGATTTATTTTCTGCACATTTGTCGGTTACCATTTCAAAGGTAATCGGCAGGATTTATTTTCATGCACTTCGTCGTTTTCTATTTTAAAGCTAATCGGTAGGATTTATTTTCTGCACATTCGTCGGTTACCATTTCAAAGGTAATCGGCAGAATTTATTTTCATGCATAGTCGTCGGTTACCATTTCAAAGGTAATCGGCAGGATTTATTTTCATGCACATTCGTCGGTTACTATTTCAAAAGTAATCTGCAGGATTTATTTTCAGCACATTCGTCGGTTACCATTTCAAAGGTAATCGGGAGGATTTATTTTGATGCTCATTCGTCGGTTACTATTTCAAAGGTAATCGGCAGGATTTATTTTCTGCACATTCGTCGGTTACCATTTCACAGTTAATCGGCATGATTTATTTTCATGCACATTCGTCGGATTCTATTTCAAAGGTAATCGACTGGATTTATTTTCTGCATATTCGTCGGTTACTATTTCAAAGGTAATCGGCGGGATTTTTTTTCTGCACATTCGTCGGTTACCATTTCAAAGGTAATCGGCAGGATTTATTTTCATGCAAATTCGTCGGTTACTATTTCAAAGCTAATCGGTAGGATTTATTTTCTGCACATTCGTCAGTTACCATTTCAAAGGTAATCGGTAGGATTTATTTTCATGCACATTCGTCGGTTACTATTTCAAAGGTAATCGAAAAGATTTTTTTTCAGCACATTCGTCGGTTAGCTTTTCAAAGGTAATTGGCAGGATTTATTTTCATGCACATTCGTCGGTTACTATTTCAAAGGTAATCGACAAGATTTATTTTTTGCGCATTCGTCGGTTACCATTTCAAAGGTAATCGGCAGGATTTATTTTCATGCGTAGTCGTCGGTTACTATTTCCAAGGTAATCGACAAGATTTATTTTCTGCACATTCGTCCGTTACCATTTCAAAGGTAATCAGCAGGATTTATTTTCATTCACATTCGTCTGTTACTATTTCAAAGGTAATCCGCAAGGTTTATCTTCAGCACATTAGTCGGTTAGTATTTCAAAGGTAATCGGCAGGATTTATTTTTCATGCATATTCGACGGTTACTTTTTCAAAGGTAATCGGCAGGATTTATTTTCATGCGTAGTCGTCGGTTACTATTTCCAAGGTAATCGACAAGATTTATTTTCTGCACATTCGTCCGTTACCATTTCAAAGGTAATAAACAGGATTTATTTTCATGCACATTCGTCGGTTACCATTTCAAAGGTAATCAGCAGGATTTATTTTCTTGCACATTCGTCGGTTACTATTTCGAAGGTAATCGACAGGATTTATTTTCTTGCATATTCGTCGATTACTATTTCAAAGGTAATCGGCAAGATTTATTTTCTGCACATTCGTCCGTTACCATTTCAAAGGTAATCAGCCGGATTTATTTTCATTCACATTCGTCTGTTACTATTTCAAAGGTAATCCGCAAGGTTTATCTTCAGCACATTAGTCGGTTAGTATTTCAAAGGTAATCGGCAGGATTTATTTTTCATGCATATTCGACGGTTACTTTTTCAAAGGTAATCGGCAGGATTAATTTTCTGCACATTCGTTGGTTACCCTTTCAAAGGTAATCGACAAGATTTATTTTTAGTATATTCGTCGGATACTATTTCAAAGGTAATCGACTGGATTTATTTTGGGCATATTCGTCGGTTACTATTTCAAAGGTAATCGGCAGGATTTATTTTCTGCACATTTGTCGGTTACCATTTCAAAGGTAATCGGCAGGATTTATTTTCATGCACTTCGTCGGTTTCTATTTCAAAGCTAATCGGTAGGATTTATTTTCTGCACATTCGTCGGTTACCATTTCAAAGGTAATCGACAAGATTTATTTTTAGTATATTCGTCGGATACTATTTCAAAGGTAATCGACTGGATTTATTTTGGGCATATTCGTCGGTTACTATTTCAAAGGTAATCGGCAGGATTTATTTTCTGCACATTTGTCGGTTACCATTTCAAAGGTAATCGGCAGGATTTATTTTCATGCACTTCGTCGGTTTCTATTTCAAAGCTAATCGGTAGGATTTATTTTCTGCACATTCGTCGGTTACCATTTCAAAGGTAATCGGCAGAATTTATTTTCATGCATAGTCGTCGGTTACTATTTCAAAGGTAATCGACAAGATTTATTTTCTGCACATTCGTCGGTTACCATTTCAAAGGTAATCGGCAGAATTTATTTTCATGCATAGTCGTCGGTTACCATTTCAAAGGTAATCGGCAGGATTTATTTTCATGCACATTCGTCGGTTACTATTTCAAAAGTAATCTGCAGGATTTATTTTCAGCACATTCGTCGGTTACCATTTCAAAGGTAATCGGCAGGATTTATTTTGATGCTCATTCGTCGTTTACTATTTCAAAGGTAATCGGCAAGATTTATTTTTTGCGCATTCGTCGGTTACCATTTCAAAGGTAATCGGCAGGATTTATTTTCATGCGTAGTCGTCGGTTACTATTTCCAAGGTAATCGACAAGATTTATTTTCTGCACATTCGTCCGTTACCATTTCAAAGGTAATCAGCAGGATTTATTTTCATTCACATTCGTCTGTTACTATTTCAAAGGTAATCCGCAAGGTTTATCTTCAGCACATTAGTCGGTTAGTATTTCAAAGGTAATCCGCAGGATTTATTTTTCATGCATATTCGACGGTTACTTTTTCAAAGGTAATCGGCAGGATTTATTTTCATGCGTAGTCGTCGGTTACTATTTCCAAGGTAATCGACAAGATTTATTTTCTGCACATTCGTCCGTTACCATTTCAAAGGTAATAAACAGGATTTATTTTCATGCACATTCGTCGGTTACCATTTCAAAGGTAATCAGCAGGATTTATTTTCTTGCACATTCGTCGGTTACTATTTCGAAGGTAATCGACAGGATTTATTTTCTTGCATATTCGTCGATTACTATTTCAAAGGTAATCGGCAAGATTTATTTTCTGCACATTCGTCCGTTACCATTTCAAAGGTAATCAGCAGGATTTATTTTCATTCACATTCGTCTGTTACTATTTCAAAGGTAATCCGCAAGGTTTATCTTCAGCACATTAGTCGGTTAGTATTTCAAAGGTAATCGGCAGGATTTATTTTTCATGCATATTCGACGGTTACTTTTTCAAAGGTAATCGGCAGGATTAATTTTCTGCACATTCGTTGGTTACCCTTTCAAAGGTAATCGACAAGATTTATTTTTAGTATATTCGTCGGATACTATTTCAAAGGTAATCGACTGGATTTATTTTGGGCATATTCGTCGGTTACTATTTCAAAGGTAATCGGCAGGATTTATTTTCTGCACATTTGTCGGTTACCATTTCAAAGGTAATCGGCAGGATTTATTTTCATGCACTTCGTCGGTTTCTATTTCAAAGCTAATCGGTAGGATTTATTTTCTGCACATTCGTCGGTTACCATTTCAAAGGTAATCGACAAGATTTATTTTTAGTATATTCGTCGGATACTATTTCAAAGGTAATCGACAGGATTTATTTTCTTGCATATTCGTCGATTACTATTTCAAAGGTAATCGGCAAGATTTATTTTCTGCACATTCGTCCGTTACCATTTCAAAGGTAATCAGCAGGATTTATTTTCATTCACATTCGTCGGATACTATTTCAAAGGTAATCGACTGGATTTATTTTGGGCATATTCGTCGGTTACTATTTCAAAGGTAATCGGCAGGATTTATTTTCTGCACATTTGTCGGTTACCATTTCAAAGGTAATCGGCAGGATTTATTTTCATGCACTTCGTCGGTTTCTATTTCAAAGCTAATCGGTAGGATTTATTTTCTGCACATTCGTCGGTTACCATTTCAAAGGTAATCGGCAGATTTTATTTTCATGCATAGTCGTCGGTTACTATTTCAAAGGTAATCGACAAGATTTATTTTCTGCACATTCGTCCGTTACCATTTCAAAGGTAATCAACATGATTTATTTTCATAAACATTCGTCGGTTACCATTTCAAAGGTAATCAGCAGGATTTATTTTCTTGCACATTCGTCGGTTACTATTTCAAAGGTAATCGGCAGGATTTATTTTCTTGCATATTCGTCGATTACTATTTCAAAGGTAATCGGCAAGATTTATTTTCATGCACATTCGTCGGTTACCATTTCAGAGGTAATCGGCAAGACTTTATTTTCAGCACATTCGTTGGTTACCATTTCAAAGGTAATCAGCAGGATTTATTTTCTTGCACATTCGTCGGTTACTATTTCAAAGGTAATCGGCAGGATTTATTTTCTTGCATATTCGTCGATTACTATTTCAAAGGTAATCGGCAAGATTTATTTTCATGCACATTCGTCGGTTACCATTTCAGAGGTAATCGGCAAGACTTTATTTTCAGCACATTCGTTGGTTACTATTTCAAAAGTAATCGGCATGACTTATTTTCAGCACATTCGTCAGTTACTATTTCAAAAGTAATCGGCAAGACTTTATTTTCAGCACATTCGTCGGTTACTATTTCAAAAGTAATCGACAAGACTTTATTTTCAGCACATTCGTTGGTTACTATTTCAAAAGTAATCGGCATGATCTATTTTCTGCACATTCGTCGGTTACTATTTCATAAGTAATCGGCATGATTTATTTTCAGCACATTCGTCGGTTACTATTTCAAAAGTATTCGGCAAGACTTTATTTTCAACACATTCGTCGGTTACTATTTCAAAAGTAATCGGCATGATCTATTTTCTGCACATTTGTCGGTTACTATTTAAAAAGTAATCGGCAAGATTTTTATTTTCAGCATATTCGTCGGTGACTATTTCAAAAGTAATCGGCAAGACTTTATTTTCAGCACATTCGTCAGTTACTATTTCAAAAGTAATCGGCAAGATTTTTTTTTCAGCATATTTGTCGGTTACTATT
Organism: Medicago lupulina; assembly: GCA_958299785.1. Classification (NCBI taxonomy): domain Eukaryota; kingdom Viridiplantae; phylum Streptophyta; class Magnoliopsida; order Fabales; family Fabaceae; genus Medicago; species Medicago lupulina. Next base: position 35,204,022 of record OY283142.1, read on the forward strand.
TTAGAAGTAATCGACAAGATTTTTATTTTCAGCACATTCGTCGGTGACTATTTCAAAAGTAATCGGCATGATTTATTTTCAGCACATTCGTCGGTGACTATTTCAAAAGTAATCGGCAAGATTTTTATTTTCAGCATATTCCTCGGTTATTATTTTAAAAGTAATCGACAAGATTTTGATTTTCAACATATTCGTCGGTTACTATTTCAAAAGTAATCGGCAAGATTTTTATTTTCAGCATATTTGTCGGTTACTATTTTAGAAGTAATCGACAAGATTTTTATTTTCAGCATATTCGTCGGTGACTATTTCAAAAGTAATCGGCATGATTTATTTTCAGCACATTCGGCAGTTACTATTTCAAAAGTAATCGGCAAGACTATATTTTCAGCACATTCGTTGGTTACTATTTCAAAAGTAATCGGCATGACTTATTTTCAGCACATTCGTCAGTTACTATTTCAAAAGTAATCGGCAAGACTTTATTTTCAGCACATTCGTCGGTTACTATTTCAAAAGTAATCGGCAAGACTTTATTTTCAGCACATTCGTTGGTTACTATTTCAAAAGTAATCAGCATGATCTATTTTATGCACATTCGTCGGTTACTATTTTAAAAGTAATCGGCAAAACTTTATTTTCAGCACATTCGTTGGTTACTATTTCAAAAGTTATCGGCATGATCTATTTTCTGCACATTCGTCGGTTACTATTTCATAAGTAATCGGCATGATTTATTTTCAGCACATTCGTCGGTTACTATTTCAAAAGTAGTCGGCAAGACTTTATTTTCAACACATTCGTCGGTTACTATTTCAAAAGTAATCGGCATGATCTATTTTCTGCACATTCGTCGGTTACTATTTCATAAGTAATCGGCATGATTTATTTTCAGCACATTCGTCGGTTACTATTTCAAAAGTAGTCGGCAAGACTTTATTTTCAACACATTCGTCGGTTACTATTTCAAAAGTAATCGGCATGATCTATTTTCTGCACATTCGTCGGTTACCATTTCAAAGGTAATCGGCAGGATTTATTTTCATGCAAATTCGTCGGTTACTATTTCATAGCTAATCGGTAGGATTTATTTTCTGCACATTCGTCGGTTACCATTTCAAAGGTAATCGGTAGGATTTATTTTCATGCACATTCGTCGGTTACTATTTCAAAGGTAATCGACAAGATTTATTTTTTGCGCATTCGTCGGTTACCATTTCAAAGGTAATCGGCAGGATTTATTTTCATGCGTAGTCGTCGGTTACTATTTCCAAGGTAATCGACAAGATTTATTTTCTGCACATTCGTCCGTTACCATTTCAAAGGTAATCAGCAGGATTTATTTTCATTCACATTCGTCTGTTACTATTTCAAAGGTAATCCGCAAGGTTTATCTTCAGCACATTAGTCGGTTACTATTTCAAAGGTAATCGGCAGGATTTATTTTTCATGCATATTCGACAGTTACTTTTTCAAAGGTAATCGGCAGGATTAATTTTCTGCACATTCGTTGGTTACCCTTTCAAAGGTAATCGACAAGATTTATTTTTAGTATATTCGTCGGATACTATTTCAAAGGTAATCGACTGGATTTATTTTGGGGATATTCGTCGGTTACTATTTCAAAGGTAATCGGCAGGATTTATTTTCTGCACATTTGTCGGTTACCATTTCAAAGGTAATCGGCAGGATTTATTTTCATGCACTTCGTCGGTTTCTATTTCAAAGCTAATCGGTAGGATTTATTTTCTGCACATTCGTCGGTTACCATTTCAAAGGTAATCGGCAGATTTTATTTTCATGCATAGTCGTCGGTTACTATTTCAAAGGTAATCGACAAGATTTATTTTCTGCACATTCGTCCGTTACCATTTCAAAGGTAATCAACAGGATTTATTTTCATAAACATTCGTCGGTTACCATTTCAAAGGTAATCAGCAGGATTTATTTTCTTGCACATTCGTCGGTTACTATTTCAAAGGTAATCGGCAGGATTTATTTTCTTGCATATTCGTCGATTACTATTTCAAAGGTAATCGGCAAGATTTATTTTCATGCACATTCGTCGGTTACCATTTCAGAGGTAATCGGCAAGACTTTATTTTCAGCACATTCGTTGGTTACTATTTCAAAAGTAATCGGCATGATCTATTTTCTGCACATTCGTCGGTTACTATTTCATAAGTAATCGGCATGATTTATTTTCAGCACATTCGTCGGTTACTATTTCAAAAGTATTCGGCAAGACTTTATTTTCAACACATTCGTCGGTTACTATTTCAAAAGTAATCGGCATGATCTATTTTCTGCACATTTGTCGGTTACTATTTAAAAAGTAATCGGCAAGATTTTTATTTTCAGCATATTCGTCGGTGACTATTTCAAAAGTAATCGGCAAGACTTTATTTTCAGCACATTCGTCAGTTACTATTTCAAAAGTAATCGGCAAGATTTTTTTTTCAGCATATTTGTCGGTTACTATTTTAGAAGTAATCGACAAGATTTTTATTTTCAGCACATTCGTCGGTGACTATTTCAAAAGTAATCGGCATGATTTATTTTCAGCACATTCGTCGGTGACTATTTCAAAAGTAATCGGCAAGATTTTTATTTTCAGCATATTCCTCGGTTATTATTTTAAAAGTAATCGACAAGATTTTGATTTTCAACATATTCGTCGGTTACTATTTCAAAAGTAATCGGCAAGATTTTTATTTTCAGCATATTTGTCGGTTACTATTTTAGAAGTAATCGACAAGATTTTTATTTTCAGCATATTCGTCGGTGACTATTTCAAAAGTAATCGGCATGATTTATTTTCAGCACATTCGGCAGTTACTATTTCAAAAGTAATCGGCAAGACTATATTTTCAGCACATTCGTTGGTTACTATTTCAAAAGTAATCGGCATGACTTATTTTCAGCACATTCGTCAGTTACTATTTCAAAAGTAATCGGCAAGACTTTATTTTCAGCACATTCGTCGGTTACTATTTCAAAAGTAATCGGCAAGACTTTATTTTCAGCACATTCGTTGGTTACTATTTCAAAAGTAATCAGCATGATCTATTTTATGCACATTCGTCGGTTACTATTTTAAAAGTAATCGGCAAAACTTTATTTTCAGCACATTCGTTGGTTACTATTTCAAAAGTTATCGGCATGATCTATTTTCTGCACATTCGTCGGTTACTATTTCATAAGTAATCGGCATGATTTATTTTCAGCACATTCGTCGGTTACTATTTCAAAAGTAGTCGGCAAGACTTTATTTTCAACACATTCGTCGGTTACTATTTCAAAAGTAATCGGCATGATCTATTTTCTGCACATTCGTCGGTTACTATTTCATAAGTAATCGGCATGATTTATTTTCAGCACATTCGTCGGTTACTATTTCAAAAGTAGTCGGCAAGACTTTATTTTCAACACATTCGTCGGTTACTATTTCAAAAGTAATCGGCATGATCTATTTTCTGCACATTCGTCGGTTACCATTTCAAAGGTAATCGGCAGGATTTATTTTCATGCAAATTCGTCGGTTACTATTTCATAGCTAATCGGTAGGATTTATTTTCTGCACATTCGTCGGTTACCATTTCAAAGGTAATCGGTAGGATTTATTTTCATGCACATTCGTCGGTTACTATTTCAAAGGTAATCGACAAGATTTTTTTTCAGCACATTCGTCGGTTAGCTTTTCAAAGGTAATTGGCAGGATTTATTTTCATGCACATTCGTCGGTTACTATTTCAAAGGTAATCGACAAGATTTATTTTTTGCGCATTCGTCGGTTACCATTTCAAAGGTAATCGGCAGGATTTATTTTCATGCGTAGTCGTCGGTTACTATTTCCAAGGTAATCGACAAGATTTATTTTCTGCACATTCGTCCGTTACCATTTCAAAGGTAATCAGCAGGATTTATTTTCATTCACATTCGTCTGTTACTATTTCAAAGGTAATCCGCAAGGTTTATCTTCAGCACATTAGTCGGTTACTATTTCAAAGGTAATCGGCAGGATTTATTTTTCATGCATATTCGACGGTTACTTTTTCAAAGGTAATCGGCAGGATTTATTTTCTGCACATTCGTTGGTTACCATTTCAAAGGTAATCGGCAGGATTTATTTTCATGCAAATTCGTCGGTTACTATTTCATAGCTAATCGGTAGGATTTATTTTCTGCACATTCGTCGGTTACCATTTCAAAGGTAATCGGTAGGATTTATTTTCATGCACATTCGTCGGTTACTATTTCAAAGGTAATCGACAAGATTTTTTTTCAGCACATTCGTCGGTTAGCTTTTCAAAGGTAATTGGCAGGATTTATTTTCATGCACATTCGTCGGTTACTATTTCAAAGGTAATCGACAAGATTTATTTTTTGCGCATTCGTCGGTTACCATTTCAAAGGTAATCGGCAGGATTTATTTTCATGCGTAGTCGTCGGTTACTATTTCCAAGGTAATCGACAAGATTTATTTTCTGCACATTCGTCCGTTACCATTTCAAAGGTAATCAGCAGGATTTATTTTCATTCACATTCGTCTGTTACTATTTCAAAGGTAATCCGCAAGGTTTATCTTCAGCACATTAGTCCGTTACTATTTCAAAGGTAATCGGCAGGATTTATTTTTCATGCATATTCGACGGTTACTTTTTCAAAGGTAATCGGCAGGATTTATTTTCTGCACATTCGTTGGTTACCATTTCAAAGGTAATCGACAAGATTTATTTTTAGTATATTCGTCGGATACTATTTCAAAGGTAATCGAGTGGATTTATTTTGGGCATATTCGTCGGTTACTATTTCAAAGGTAATCGGCAGGATTTATTTTCTGCACATTTGTCGGTTACCATTTCAAAGGTAATCGGCAGGATTTATTTTCATGCACTTCGTCGGTTTCTATTTCAAAGCTAATCGGTAGGATTTATTTTCTGCACATTCGTCGGTTACCATTTCAAAGGTAATCGGCAGAATTTATTTTCATGCATAGTCGTCGGTTACTATTTCAAAGGTAATCGACAAGATTTATTTTCTGCACATTCGTCCGTTACCATTTCAAAGGTAATCAACAGGATTTATTTTCATAAACATTCGTCGGTTACCATTTCAAAGGTAATCAGCAGGATTTATTTTCTTGCACATTCGTCGGTTACTATTTCAAAGGTAATCGGCAGGATTTATTGTCTTGCATATTCGTCGATTACTATTTCAAAGGTAATCGGCAAGATTTATTTTCATGCACATTCGTCGGTTACCATTTCAGAGGTAATCGGCAAGACTTTATTTTCAGCACATTCGTTGGTTACTATTTCAAAAGTAATCGGCATGACTTATTTTCAGCACATTCGTCAGTTACTATTTCAAAAGTAATCGGCAAGACTTTATTTTCAGCACATTCGTCGGTTACTATTTCAAAAGTAATCAGCAAGACTTTATTTTCAGCACATTCGTTGGTTACTATTTCAAAAGTAATCGGCATGATCTATTTTCTGCACATTCGTCGGTTACTATTTCATAAGTAATCGGCATGATTTATTTTCAGCACATTCGTCGGTTACTATTTCAAAAGTATTCGGCAAGACTTTATTTTCAACACATTCGACGGTTACTATTTCAAAAGTAATCGGCATGATCTATTTTCTGCACATTCGTCGGTTACTATTTAAAAAGTAATCGGCAAGATTTTTATTTTCAGCATATTCGTCGGTGACTATTTCAAAAGTAATCGGCAAGACTTTATTTTCAGCACATTCGTCGGTTACTATTTCAAAAGTAATCGGCAAGATTTTTATTTTCAACATATTTTTCGGGTACTATTTTAGAAGTAATCGACAAGATTTTTATTTTCAGCACATTCGTCGGTGACTATTTCAAAAGTAATCGGCATGATTTATTTTCAGCACATTCGTCGGTGACTATTTCAAAAGTAATCGGCAAGATTTTTATTTTCAGCATATTCCTCGGTTATTATTTTAAAAGTAATCGACAAGATTTTGATTTTCAACATATTCGTCGGTTACTATTTCAAAAGTAATCGGCAAGATTTTTATTTTCAGCATATTTGTCGGTTACTATTTTAGAAGTAATCGACAAGATTTTTATTTTCAGCATATTCGTCGGTGACTATTTCAAAAGTAATCGGCATGATTTATTTTCAGCACATTCGTCAGTTACTATTTCAAAAGTAATCGGCAAGACTATATTTTCAGCACATTCGTTGGTTACTATTTCAAAAGTAATCGGCATGACTTATTTTCAGCACATTCGTCAGTTACTATTTCAAAAGTAATCGGTAAGATTTTTATTTCAACATATTCGTCGCTTACTATTTCAAGAGTAATCGACATGATTTATTTTCAGCACATTCGTCGGTTACTATTTCAAAAGTAATCTGCAGGATTTATTTTCAGCACATTCGTCGGTTACCATTTCAAAGGTAATCGGGAGGATTTATTTTGATGCTCATTCGTCGGTTACTATTTCAAAGGTAATCGGCAGGATTTATTTTCTGCACATTCGTCGGTTACCATTTCAAAGTTAATCGGCATGATTTATTTTCATGCACATTCGTCGGATACTATTTCAAAGGTAATCGACTGGATTTATTTTCTGCATATTCGTCGGTTACTATTTCAAAGGTAATCGGCGGGATTTTTTTTCTGCACATTCGTCGGTTACCATTTCAAAGGTAATCGGCAGGATTTATTTTCATGCAAATTCGTCGGTTATTATTTCAAAGCTAATCAGTAGGATTTATTTTCTGCACATTCGTCGGTTACCATTTCAAAGGTAATCGGTAGGATTTATTTTCATGCACATTCGTCGGTTACTATTTCAAAGGTAATCGACAAGATTTTTTTTCAGCACATTCGTCGGTTAGCTTTTCAAAGGTAATCGGCAGGATTTATTTTCATGCACATTCGTTGGTTACTATTTCAAAGGTAATCGACAAGATTTATTTTTTGCGCATTCGTCGGTTACCATTTCAAAGGTAATCGGCAGGATTTATTTTCATGCGTAGTCGTCGGTTACTATTTCCAAGGTAATCGACAAGATTTATTTTCTGCACATTCGTCCGTTACCATTTCAAAGGTAATCAGCAGGATTTATTTTCATGCACATTCGTCTGTTACTATTTCAAAGGTAATCCGCAAGGTTTATCTTCAGCACATTAGTCGGTTACTATTTCAAAGGTAATCGGCAGGATTTATTTTTCATGCATATTCGACGGTTACTTTTTCAAAGGTAATCGGCAGGATTTATTTTCTGCACATTCGTTGGTTACCATTTCAAAGGTAATCGACAAGATTTATTTTTAGTATATTCGTCGGATACTATTTCAAACGTAATCGACTGGATTTATTTTGGGCATATTCGTCGGTTACTATTTCAAAGGTAATCGGCAGGATTTATTTTCTGCACATTTGTCGGTTACCATTTCAAAGGTAATCGGCAGGATTTATTTTCATGCACTTCGTCGGTTTCTATTTCAAAGCTAATCGGTAGGATTTATTTTCTGCACATTCGTCGGTTAACATTTCAAAGGTAATCGGCAGAATTTATTTTCATGCATAGTCGTCGGTTACTATTTCAAAGGTAATCGACAAGATTTATTTTTTGCACATTCGTCCGTTACCATTTCAAAGGTAATCAACAGGATTTATTTTCATGCACATTCGTCGGTTACTGTTTCAAAAGTAATCGGCAAGACTTTATTTTCAGCACATTCGTCGGTTACTATTTCAAAAGTAATCGGCAAGATTTTTATTTTCAGCATATTTTTCGGGTACTATTTTAGAAGTAATCGACAAGATTTTTATTTTCAGCATATTCGTCGGTGACTATTTCAAAAGTAATCGGCATGATTTATTTTCAGCACATTCGTCGGTTACTATTTCAAAAGTAATCGGCAAGATTTTTATTTTCAGCATATTTGTCGGTTACTATTTTAGAAGTAATCGACAAGATTTTTATTTTCAGCATATTCGTCGGTGACTATTTCAAAAGTAATCGGCATGATTTATTTTCAGCACATTCGTCGGTTACTATTTCAAAAGTAATCGACAAGATTTATTTTTAGTATATTCGTCGGATACTATTTCAAAGGTAATCGACTGGATTTATTTTGGGCATATTCGTCGGTTACTATTTCAAAGGTAATCGGCAGGATTTATTTTCTGCACATTTGTCGGTTACCATTTCAAAGGTAATCGGCAGGATTTATTATCATGCACTTCGTCGGTTTCTATTTCAAAGCTAATCGGTAGGATTTATTTTCTGCACATTCGTCGGTTACCATTTCAAAGGTAATCGGCAGAATTTATTTTCATGCATAGTCGTCGGTTACTATTTCAAAGGTAATCGACAAGATTTATTTTTTGCGCATTCGTCGGTTACCATTTCAAAGGTAATCGGCAGGATTTATTTTCATGCGTAGTCGTCGGTTACTATTTCCAAGGTAATCGACAAGATTTATTTTCTGCACATTCGTCCGTTACCATTTCAAAGGTAATCAGCAGGATTTATTTTCATGCACATTCGTCTGTTACTATTTCAAAGGTAATCCGCAAGGTTTATCTTCAGCACATTAGTCGGTTACTATTTCAAAGGTAATCGGCAGGACTTATTTTTCATGCATATTCGACGGTTACTTTTTCAAAGGTAATCGGCAGGATTTATTTTCTGCACATTCGTTGGTTACCCTTTCAAAGGTAATCGACAAGATTTATTTTTAGTATATTCGTCGGATACTATTTCAAAGGTAATGGACTGGATTTATTTTGGGCATATTCGTCGGTTACTATTTCAAAGGTAATCGGCAGGATTTATTTTCTGCACATTTGTCGGTTACCATTTCAAAGGTAATCGGCAGGATTTATTATCATGCACTTCGTCGGTTTCTATTTCAAAGCTAATCGGTAGGATCTATTTTCTGCACATTCGTCGGTTACCATTTCAAAGGTAATCGGCAGAATTTATTTTCATGCATAGTTGTCGGTTACTATTTCAAAGGTAATCGACAAGATTTATTTTCTGCACATTCGTCCGTTACCATTTCAAAGGTAATCAACAGGATTTATTTTCATAAACATTCGTCGGTTACCATTTCAAAGGTAATCAGCAGGATTTATTTTCTTGCACATTCGTCGGTTACTATTTCAAAGGTAATCGGCAGGATTTATTTTCTTGCATATTCGTCGATTACAATTTCAAAGGTAATCGGCAAGATTTATTTTCATGCACATTCGTCGGTTACCATTTCAAAGGTAATCGGCAAGACTTTATTTTCAGCACATTCGTTGGTTACTATTTCAAAAGTAATCGGCATGACTTATTTTCAGAACATTCGTCAGTTACTATTTCAAAAGTAATCGGCAAGACTTTATTTTCAGCACATTCGTGGGTTACTATTTCAAAAGTAATCGGCAAGACTTTATTTTCAGCACATTCGTTGGTTACTATTTCAAAAGTAATCAGCATGATCTATTTTATGCACATTCGTCGGTTACTATTTTAAAAGTAATCGGCAAAACTTTATTTTCGGCAGATTCGTCGGTTACTATTTCAAAAGTAATCGGCAAGACTTTATTTTCAGCACATTCGTTGGTTACTATTTCAAAAGTAGTCGGCATGATCTATTTTCTGCACATTCGTCGGTTACTATTTCATAAGTAATCGGCATGATTTATTTTCAGCACATTCGTCGGTTACTATTTCAAAAGTATTCGGCAAGACTACATTTTCAACACATTCGTCGGTTACTATTTCAAAAGTAATCGGCATGATCTATTTTCTGCACATTCGTCGGTTACTATTTAAAAAGTAATCGGCAAGATTTTTATTTTCAGCATATTCGTCGGTGACTATTTCAAAAGTAATCGGCAAGACTTTATTTTCAGCACATTCGTCGGTTACTATTTCAAAAGTAATCGGCAAGATTTTTATTTTCAACATATTTTTCGGGTACTATTTTAGAAGTAATCGACAAGATTTTTATTTTCAGCACATTCGTCGGTGACTATTTCAAAAGTAATCGGCATGATTTATTTTCAGCACATTCGTCGGTGACTATTTCAAAAGTAATCGGCAAGATTTTTATTTTCAGCATATTCCTCGGTTATTATTTTAAAAGTAATCGACAAGATTTTGATTTTCAACATATTCGTCGGTTACTATTTCAAAAGTAATCGGCAAGATTTTTATTTTCAGCATATTTGTCGGTTACTATTTTAGAAGTAATCGACAAGATTTTTATTTTCAGCATATTCGTCGGTGACTATTTCAAAAGTAATCGGCATGATTTATTTTCAGCACATTCGTCAGTTACTATTTCAAAAGTAATCGGCAAGACTATATTTTCAGCACATTCGTTGGTTACTATTTCAAAAGTAATCGGCATGACTTATTTTCAGCACATTCGTCAGTTACTATTTCAAAAGTAATCGGTAAGATTTTTATTTCAACATATTCGTCGCTTACTATTTCAAGAGTAATCGACATGATTTATTTTCAGCACATTCGTCGGTTACTATTTCAAAAGTAATCTGCAGGATTTATTTTCAGCACATTCGTCGGTTACCATTTCAAAGGTAATCGGGAGGATTTATTTTGATGCTCATTCGTCGGTTACTATTTCAAAGGTAATCGGCAGGATTTATTTTCTGCACATTCGTCGGTTACCATTTCAAAGTTAATCGGCATGATTTATTTTCATGCACATTCGTCGGATACTATTTCAAAGGTAATCGACTGGATTTATTTTCTGCATATTCGTCGGTTACTATTTCAAAGGTAATCGGCGGGATTTTTTTTCTGCACATTCGTCGGTTACCATTTCAAAGGTAATCGGCAGGATTTATTTTCATGCAAATTCGTCGGTTATTATTTCAAAGCTAATCAGTAGGATTTATTTTCTGCACATTCGTCGGTTACCATTTCAAAGGTAATCGGTAGGATTTATTTTCATGCACATTCGTCGGTTACTATTTCAAAGGTAATCGACAAGATTTTTTTTCAGCACATTCGTCGGTTAGCTTTTCAAAGGTAATCGGCAGGATTTATTTTCATGCACATTCGTTGGTTACTATTTCAAAGGTAATCGACAAGATTTATTTTTTGCGCATTCGTCGGTTACCATTTCAAAGGTAATCGGCAGGATTTATTTTCATGCGTAGTCGTCGGTTACTATTTCCAAGGTAATCGACAAGATTTATTTTCTGCACATTCGTCCGTTACCATTTCAAAGGTAATCAGCAGGATTTATTTTCATGCACATTCGTCTGTTACTATTTCAAAGGTAATCCGCAAGGTTTATCTTCAGCACATTAGTCGGTTACTATTTCAAAGGTAATCGGCAGGATTTATTTTTCATGCATATTCGACGGTTACTTTTTCAAAGGTAATCGGCAGGATTTATTTTCTGCACATTCGTTGGTTACCATTTCAAAGGTAATCGACAAGATTTATTTTTAGTATATTCGTCGGATACTATTTCAAACGTAATCGACTGGATTTATTTTGGGCATATTCGTCGGTTACTATTTCAAAGGTAATCGGCAGGATTTATTTTCTGCACATTTGTCGGTTACCATTTCAAAGGTAATCGGCAGGATTTATTTTCATGCACTTCGTCGGTTTCTATTTCAAAGCTAATCGGTAGGATTTATTTTCTGCACATTCGTCGGTTAACATTTCAAAGGTAATCGGCAGAATTTATTTTCATGCATAGTCGTCGGTTACTATTTCAAAGGTAATCGACAAGATTTATTTTTTGCACATTCGTCCGTTACCATTTCAAAGGTAATCAACAGGATTTATTTTCATGCACATTCGTCGGTTACTGTTTCAAAAGTAATCGGCAAGACTTTATTTTCAGCACATTCGTCGGTTACTATTTCAAAAGTAATCGGCAAGATTTTTATTTTCAGCATATTTTTCGGGTACTATTTTAGAAGTAATCGACAAGATTTTTATTTTCAGCATATTCGTCGGTGACTATTTCAAAAGTAATCGGCATGATTTATTTTCAGCACATTCGTCGGTTACTATTTCAAAAGTAATCGGCAAGATTTTTATTTTCAGCATATTTGTCGGTTACTATTTTAGAAGTAATCGACAAGATTTTTATTTTCAGCATATTCGTCGGTGACTATTTCAAAAGTAATCGGCATGATTTATTTTCAGCACATTCGTCGGTTACTATTTCAAAAGTAATCGACAAGATTTATTTTTAGTATATTCGTCGGATACTATTTCAAAGGTAATCGACTGGATTTATTTTGGGCATATTCGTCGGTTACTATTTCAAAGGTAATCGGCAGGATTTATTTTCTGCACATTTGTCGGTTACCATTTCAAAGGTAATCGGCAGGATTTATTATCATGCACTTCGTCGGTTTCTATTTCAAAGCTAATCGGTAGGATTTATTTTCTGCACATTCGTCGGTTACCATTTCAAAGGTAATCGGCAGAATTTATTTTCATGCATAGTCGTCGGTTACTATTTCAAAGGTAATCGACAAGATTTATTTTTTGCGCATTCGTCGGTTACCATTTCAAAGGTAATCGGCAGGATTTATTTTCATGCGTAGTCGTCGGTTACTATTTCCAAGGTAATCGACAAGATTTATTTTCTGCACATTCGTCCGTTACCATTTCAAAGGTAATCAGCAGGATTTATTTTCATGCACATTCGTCTGTTACTATTTCAAAGGTAATCCGCAAGGTTTATCTTCAGCACATTAGTCGGTTACTATTTCAAAGGTAATCGGCAGGACTTATTTTTCATGCATATTCGACGGTTACTTTTTCAAAGGTAATCGGCAGGATTTATTTTCTGCACATTCGTTGGTTACCCTTTCAAAGGTAATCGACAAGATTTATTTTTAGTATATTCGTCGGATACTATTTCAAAGGTAATGGACTGGATTTATTTTGGGCATATTCGTCGGTTACTATTTCAAAGGTAATCGGCAGGATTTATTTTCTGCACATTTGTCGGTTACCATTTCAAAGGTAATCGGCAGGATTCATTATCATGCACTTCGTCGGTTTCTATTTCAAAGCTAATCGGTAGGATCTATTTTCTGCACATTCGTCGGTTACCATTTCAAAGGTAATCGGCAGAATTTATTTTCATGCATAGTTGTCGGTTACTATTTCAAAGGTAATCGACAAGATTTATTTTCTGCACATTCGTCCGTTACCATTTCAAAGGTAATCAACAGGATTTATTTTCATAAACATTCGTCGGTTACCATTTCAAAGGTAATCAGCAGGATTTATTTTCTTGCACATTCGTCGGTTACTATTTCAAAGGTAATCGGCAGGATTTATTTTCTTGCATATTCGTCGATTACAATTTCAAAGGTAATCGGCAAGATTTATTTTCATGCACATTCGTCGGTTACCATTTCAAAGGTAATCGGCAAGACTTTATTTTCAGCACATTCGTTGGTTACTATTTCAAAAGTAATCGGCATGACTTATTTTCAGAACATTCGTCAGTTACTATTTCAAAAGTAATCGGCAAGACTTTATTTTCAGCACATTCGTGGGTTACTATTTCAAAAGTAATCGGCAAGACTTTATTTTCAGCACATTCGTTGGTTACTATTTCAAAAGTAATCAGCATGATCTATTTTATGCACATTCGTCGGTTACTATTTTAAAAGTAATCGGCAAAACTTTATTTTCGGCAGATTCGTCGGTTACTATTTCAAAAGTAATCGGCAAGACTTTATTTTCAGCACATTCGTTGGTTACTATTTCAAAAGTAGTCGGCATGATCTATTTTCTGCACATTCGTCGGTTACTATTTCATAAGTAATCGGCATGATTTATTTTCAGCACATTCGTCGGTTACTATTTCAAAAGTATTCGGCAAGACTACATTTTCAACACATTCGTCGGTTACTATTTCAAAAGTAATCGGCATGATCTATTTTCTGCACATTCGTCGGTTACTATTTAAAAAGTAATCGGCAAGATTTTTATTTTCAGCATATTCGTCGGTGACTATTTCAAAAGTAATCGGCAAGACTTTATTTTCAGCACATTCGTCAGTTACTATTTCAAAAGTAATCGGCAAGATTTTTTTTTTCAGCATATTTGTCGGTTACTATTTTAGAAGTCATCGACAAGATTTTTATTTTCAGCATATTCGTCGGTGACTATTTCAAAAGTAATCGGCATGATTTATTTTCAGCACATTCGTCGGTTACTATTTCAAAAGTAATCGACAAGATTTATTTTTAGTATATTCGTCGGATACTATTTCAAAGGTAATCGACTGGATTTATTTTGGGCATATTCGTCGGTTACTATTTCAAAGGTAATCGGCAGGATTTATTTTCTGCACATTTGTCGGTTACCATTTCAAAGGTAATCGGCAGGATTTATTATCATGCACTTCGTCGGTTTCTATTTCAAAGCTAATCGGTAGGATTTATTTTCTGCACATTCGTCGGTTACCATTTCAAAGGTAATCGGCAGAATTTTTTTTCATGCATAGTCGTCGGTTACTATTTCAAAGGTAATCGACAAGATTTATTTTTTGCGCATTCGTCGGTTACCATTTCAAAGGTAATCGGCAGGATTTATTTTCATGCGTAGTCGTCGGTTACTATTTCCAAGGTAATCGACAAGATTTATTTTCTGCACATTCGTCCGTTACCATTTCAAAGGTAATCAGCAGGATTTATTTTCATGCACATTCGTCTGTTACTATTTCAAAGGTAATCCGCAAGGTTTATCTTCAGCACATTAGTCGGTTACTATTTCAAAGGTAATCGGCAGGATTTATTTTTCATGCATATTCGACGGTTACTTTTTCAAAGGTAATCGGCAGGATTTATTTTCTGCACATTCGTTGGTTACCATTTCAAAGGTAATCGATAAGATTTATTTTTAGTATATTCGTCGGATACTATTTCAAAGGTAATCGACTGGATTTATTTTGGGCATATTCGTCGGTTACTATTTCAAAGGTAATCGGCAGGATTTATTTTCTGCACATTTGTCGGTTACCATTTCAAAGGTAATCGGCAGGATTTATTATCATGCACTTCGTCGGTTTCTATTTCAAAGCTAATCGGTAGGATTTATTTTCTGCACATTCGTCGGTTACCATTTCAAAGGTAATCGGCAGAATTTATTTTCATGCATAGTCGTCGGTTACTATTTCAAAGGTAATCGACAAGATTTATTTTCTACACATTCGTCCGTTACCATTTCAAAGGTAATCAACAGGATTTATTTTCATAAACATTCGTCGGTTACCATTTCAAAGGTAATCAGCAGGATTTATTTTCTTGCACATTCGTCGGTTACTATTTCAAAGGTAATCGGCAGGATTTATTTTCTTGCATATTCGTCGATTACTATTTCAAAGGTAATCGGCAAGATTTATTTTCATGCACATTCGTCGGTTACCATTTCAAAGGTAATCGGCAAGACTTTATTTTCAGCACATTCGTTGGTTACTATTTCAAAAGTAATCGGCATGACTTATTTTCAGCACATTCGTCAGTTACTATTTCAAAAGTAATCGGCAAGACTTTATTTTCAGCACATTCGTGGGTTACTATTTCAAAAGTAATCGGCAAGACTTTATTTTCAGCACATTCGTTGGTTACTATTTCAAAAGTAATCAGCATGATCTATTTTATGCACATTCGTCGGTTACTATTTTAAAAGTAATCGGCAAAACTTTATTTTCGGCAGATTCGTCGGTTACTATTTCAAAAGTAATCGGCAAGACTTTATTTTCAGCACATTCGTTGGTTACTATTTCAAAAGTAGTCGGCATGATCTATTTTCTGCACATTCGTCGGTTACTATTTCATAAGTAATCGGCATGATTTATTTTCAGCACATTCGTCGGTTACTATTTCAAAAGTATTCGGCAAGACTACATTTTCAACACATTCGTCGGTTACTATTTCAAAAGTAATCGGCATGATCTATTTTCTGCACATTCGTCGGTTACTATTTAAAAAGTAATCGGCAAGATTTTTATTTTCAGCATATTCGTCGGTGACTATTTCAAAAGTAATCGGCAAGACTTTATTTTCAGCACATTCGTCAGTTACTATTTCAAAAGTAATCGGCAAGATTTTTTTTTTCAGCATATTTGTCGGTTACTATTTTAGAAGTCATCGACAAGATTTTTATTTTCAGCATATTCGTCGGTGACTATTTCAAAAGTAATCGGCATGATTTATTTTCAGCACATTCGTCGGTTACTATTTCAAAAGTAATCGACAAGATTTATTTTTAGTATATTCGTCGGATACTATTTCAAAGGTAATCGACTGGATTTATTTTGGGCATATTCGTCGGTTACTATTTCAAAGGTAATCGGCAGGATTTATTTTCTGCACATTTGTCGGTTACCATTTCAAAGGTAATCGGCAGGATTTATTATCATGCACTTCGTCGGTTTCTATTTCAAAGCTAATCGGTAGGATTTATTTTCTGCACATTCGTCGGTTACCATTTCAAAGGTAATCGGCAGAATTTTTTTTCATGCATAGTCGTCGGTTACTATTTCAAAGGTAATCGACAAGATTTATTTTTTGCGCATTCGTCGGTTACCATTTCAAAGGTAATCGGCAGGATTTATTTTCATGCGTAGTCGTCGGTTACTATTTCCAAGGTAATCGACAAGATTTATTTTCTGCACATTCGTCCGTTACCATTTCAAAGGTAATCAGCAGGATTTATTTTCATGCACATTCGTCTGTTACTATTTCAAAGGTAATCCGCAAGGTTTATCTTCAGCACATTAGTCGGTTACTATTTCAAAGGTAATCGGCAGGATTTATTTTTCATGCATATTCGACGGTTACTTTTTCAAAGGTAATCGGCAGGATTTATTTTCTGCACATTCGTTGGTTACCATTTCAAAGGTAATCGATAAGATTTATTTTTAGTATATTCGTCGGATACTATTTCAAAGGTAATCGACTGGATTTATTTTGGGCATATTCGTCGGTTACTATTTCAAAGGTAATCGGCAGGATTTATTTTCTGCACATTTGTCGGTTACCATTTCAAAGGTAATCGGCAGGATTTATTATCATGCACTTCGTCGGTTTCTATTTCAAAGCTAATCGGTAGGATTTATTTTCTGCACATTCGTCGGTTACCATTTCAAAGGTAATCGGCAGAATTTATTTTCATGCATAGTCGTCGGTTACTATTTCAAAGGTAATCGACAAGATTTATTTTCTACACATTCGTCCGTTACCATTTCAAAGGTAATCAACAGGATTTATTTTCATAAACATTCGTCGGTTACCATTTCAAAGGTAATCAGCAGGATTTATTTTCTTGCACATTCGTCGGTTACTATTTCAAAGGTAATCGGCAGGATTTATTTTCTTGCATATTCGTCGATTACTATTTCAAAGGTAATCGGCAAGATTTATTTTCATGCACATTCGTCGGTTACCATTTCAAAGGTAATCGGCAAGACTTTATTTTCAGCACATTCGTTGGTTACTATTTCAAAAGTAATCGGCATGACTTATTTTCAGCACATTCGTCAGTTACTATTTCAAAAGTAATCGGCAAGACTTTATTTTCAGCACATTCGTGGGTTACTATTTCAAAAGTAATCGGCAAGACTTTATTTTCAGCACATTCGTTGGTTACTATTTCAAAAGTAATCAGCATGATCTATTTTATGCACATTCGTCGGTTACTATTTTAAAAGTAATCGGCAAAACTTTATTTTCGGCAGATTCGTCGGTTACTATTTCAAAAGTAATCGGCAAGACTTTATTTTCAGCACATTCGTTGGTTACTATTTCAAAAGTAGTCGGCATGATCTATTTTCTGCACATTCGTCGGTTACTATTTCATAAGTAATCGGCATGATTTATTTTCAGCACATTCGTCGGTTACTATTTCAAAAGTATTCGGCAAGACTACATTTTCAACACATTCGTCGGTTACTATTTCAAAAGTAATCGGCATGATCTATTTTCTGCACATTCGTCGGTTACTATTTAAAAAGTAATCGGCAAGATTTTTATTTTCAGCATATTCGTCGGTGACTATTTCAAAAGTAATCGGCAAGACTTTATTTTCAGCACATTCGTCAGTTACTATTTCAAAAGTAATCGGCAAGATTTTTTTTTTCAGCATATTTGTCGGTTACTATTTTAGAAGTCATCGACAAGATTTTTATTTTCAGCATATTCGTCGGTGACTATTTCAAAAGTAATCGGCATGATTTATTTTCAGCACATTCGTCGGTTACTATTTCAAAAGTAATCGACAAGATTTATTTTTAGTATATTCGTCGGATACTATTTCAAAGGTAATCGACTGGATTTATTTTGGGCATATTCGTCGGTTACTATTTCAAAGGTAATCGGCAGGATTTATTTTCTGCACATTTGTCGGTTACCATTTCAAAGGTAATCGGCAGGATTTATTATCATGCACTTCGTCGGTTTCTATTTCAAAGCTAATCGGTAGGATTTATTTTCTGCACATTCGTCGGTTACCATTTCAAAGGTAATCGGCAGAATTTTTTTTCATGCATAGTCGTCGGTTACTATTTCAAAGGTAATCGACAAGATTTATTTTTTGCGCATTCGTCGGTTACCATTTCAAAGGTAATCGGCAGGATTTATTTTCATGCGTAGTCGTCGGTTACTATTTCCAAGGTAATCGACAAGATTTATTTTCTGCACATTCGTCCGTTACCATTTCAAAGGTAATCAGCAGGATTTATTTTCATGCACATTCGTCTGTTACTATTTCAAAGGTAATCCGCAAGGTTTATCTTCAGCACATTAGTCGGTTACTATTTCAAAGGTAATCGGCAGGATTTATTTTTCATGCATATTCGACGGTTACTTTTTCAAAGGTAATCGGCAGGATTTATTTTCTGCACATTCGTTGGTTACCATTTCAAAGGTAATCGATAAGATTTATTTTTAGTATATTCGTCGGATACTATTTCAAAGGTAATCGACTGGATTTATTTTGGGCATATTCGTCGGTTACTATTTCAAAGGTAATCGGCAGGATTTATTTTCTGCACATTTGTCGGTTACCATTTCAAAGGTAATCGGCAGGATTTATTATCATGCACTTCGTCGGTTTCTATTTCAAAGCTAATCGGTAGGATTTATTTTCTGCACATTCGTCGGTTACCATTTCAAAGGTAATCGGCAGAATTTATTTTCATGCATAGTCGTCGGTTACTATTTCAAAGGTAATCGACAAGATTTATTTTCTACACATTCGTCCGTTACCATTTCAAAGGTAATCAACAGGATTTATTTTCATAAACATTCGTCGGTTACCATTTCAAAGGTAATCAGCAGGATTTATTTTCTTGCACATTCGTCGGTTACTATTTCAAAGGTAATCGGTAGGATTTATTTTCTTGCATATTCGTCGATTACTATTTCAAAGGTAATCGGCAAGATTTATTTTCATGCACATTCGTCGGTTACCATTTCAAAGGTAATCGGCAAGACTTTATTTTCAGCACATTCGTTGGTTACTATTTCAAAAGTAATCGGCAAGACTTTATTTTCAGCACATTCGTCGGTTACTATTTCAAAAGTAATCGGCAAGACTTTATTTTCAGCACATTCGTTGGTTACTATTTCAAAAGTAATCAGCATGATCTATTTTATGCACATTCGTCGGTTACTATTTTAAAAGTAATCGGCAAAACTTTATTTTCGGCAGATTCGTCGGTTACTATTTCAAAAGTAATCGGCAAGACTTTATTTTCAGCACATTCGTTGGTTACTATTTCAAAAGTAGTCGGCATGATCTATTTTCTGCACATTCGTCGGTTACTTTTTCATAAGTAATCGGCATGATTTATTTTCAGCACATTCGTCGGTTACTATTTCAAAAGTATTCGGCAAGACTTTATTTTCAACACATTCGTCGGTTACTATTTCAAAAGTAATCGGCATGATCTATTTTCTGCACATTCGTCGGTTACTATTTAAAAAGTAATCGGCAAGATTTTTATTTTCAGCATATTCGTCGGTGACTATTTCAAAAGTAATCGGCAAGACTTTATTTTCAGCACATTCGTTGGTTACCATTTCAAAGGTAATCGACAAGATTTTTATTTTCAGCATATTTGTCGGTTACTATTTTAGAAGTAATCGACAAGATTTTTATTTTCAGCATATTCGTCGGTGACTATTTCAAAAGTAATCGGTATGATTTATTTTCAGCACATTCGTCGGTTACTATTTCAAAAGTAATCGACAAGATTTATTTTTAGTATATTCGTCGGATACTATTTCAAAGGTAATCGACTGGATTTATTTTGGGCATATTCGTCGGTTACTATTTCAAAGGTAATCGGCAGGATTTATTTTCTGCACATTTGTCGGTTACCATTTCAAAGGTAATCGGCAGGATTTATTATCATGCACTTCGTCGGTTTCTATTTCAAAGCTAATCGGTAGGATTTATTTTCTGCACATTCGTCGGTTACCATTTCAAAGGTAATCGGCAGAATTTATTTTCATGCATAGTCGTCGGTTACTATTTCAAAGGTAATCGACAAGATTTATTTTTTGCGCATTCGTCGGTTACCATTTCAAAGGTAATCGGCAGGATTTATTTTCATGCGTAGTCGTCGGTTACTATTTCCAAGGTAATCGACAAGATTTATTTTCTGCACATTCGTCCGTTACCATTTCAAAGGTAATCAGCAGGATTTATTTTCATGCACATTCGTCTGTTACTATTTCAAAGGTAATCCGCAAGGTTTATCTTCAGCACATTAGTCGGTTACTATTTCAAAGGTAATCGGCAGGACTTATTTTTCATGCATATTCGACGGTTACTTTTTCAAAGGTAATCGGCAGGATTTATTTTCTGCACATTCGTTGGTTACCATTTCAAAGGTAATCGACAAGATTTATTTTTAGTATATTCGTCGGATACTATTTCAAAGGTAATCGACTGGATTTATTTTGGGCATATTCGTCGGTTACTATTTCAAAGGTAATCGGCAGGATTTATTTTCTGCACATTTGTCGGTTACCATTTCAAAGGTAATCGGCAGGATTTATTATCATGCACTTCGTCGGTTTCTATTTCAAAGCTAATCGGTAGGATCTATTTTCTGCACATTCGTCGGTTACCATTTCAAAGGTAATCGGCAGAATTTATTTTCATGCATAGTTGTCGGTTACTATTTCAAAGGTAATCGACAAGATTTATTTTCTGCACATTCGTCCGTTACCATTTCAAAGGTAATCAACAGGATTTATTTTCATAAACATTCGTCGGTTACCATTTCAAAGGTAATCAGCAGGATTTATTTTCTTGCACATTCGTCGGTTACTATTTCAAAGGTAATCGGCAGGATTTATTTTCTTGCATATTCGTCGATTACAATTTCAAAGGTAATCGGCAAGATTTATTTTCATGCACATTCGTCGGTTACCATTTCAAAGGTAATCGGCAAGACTTTATTTTCAGCACATTCGTTGGTTACTATTTCAAAAGTAATCGGCATGACTTATTTTCAGCACATTCGTCAGTTACTATTTCAAAAGTAATCGGCAAGACTTTATTTTCAGCACATTCGTGGGTTACTATTTCAAAAGTAATCGGCAAGACTTTATTTTCAGCACATTCGTTGGTTACTATTTCAAAAGTAATCAGCATGATCTATTTTATGCACATTCGTCGGTTACTATTTTAAAAGTAATCGGCAAAACTTTATTTTCGGCAGATTCGTCGGTTACTATTTCAAAAGTAATCGGCAAGACTTTATTTTCAGCACATTCGTTGGTTACTATTTCAAAAGTAGTCGGCATGATCTATTTTCTGCACATTCGTCGGTTACTATTTCATAAGTAATCGGCATGATTTATTTTCAGCACATTCGTCGGTTACTATTTCAAAAGTATTCGGCAAGACTTCATTTTCAACACATTCGTCGGTTACTATTTCAAAAGTAATCGGCATGATCTATTTTCTGCACATTCGTCGGTTACTATTTAAAAAGTAATCGGCAAGATTTTTATTTTCAGCATATTCGTCGGTGACTATTTCAAAAGTAATCGGCAAGACTTTATTTTCAGCACATTCGTCAGTTACTATTTCAAAACTAATCGGCAAGATTTTTTTTTTCAGCATATTTGTCGGTTACTATTTTAGAAGTCATCGACAAGATTTTTATTTTCAGCATATTCGTCGGTGACTATTTCAAAAGTAATCGGCATGATTTATTTTCAGCACATTCGTCGGTTACTATTTCAAAAGTAATCGACAAGATTTATTTTTAGTATATTCGTCGGATACTATTTCAAAGGTAATCGACTAGATTTATTTTGGGCATATTCGTCGGTTACTATTTCAAAGGTAATCGGCAGGATTTATTTTCTGCACATTTGTCGGTTACCATTTCAAAGGTAATCGGCAGGATTTATTATCATGCACTTCGTCGGTTTCTATTTCAAAGCTAATCGGTAGGATTTATTTTCTGCACATTCGTCGGTTACCATTTCAAAGGTAATCGGCAGAATTTATTTTCATGCATAGTCGTCGGTTACTATTTCAAAGGTAATCGACAAGATTTATTTTTTGCGCATTCGTCGGTTACCATTTCAAAGGTAATCGGCAGGATTTATTTTCATGCGTAGTCGTCGGTTACTATTTCCAAGGTAATCGACAAGATTTATTTTCTGCACATTCGTCCGTTACCATTTCAAAGGTAATCAGCAGGATTTATTTTCATGCACATTCGTCTGTTACTATTTCAAAGGTAATCCGCAAGGTTTATCTTCAGCACATTAGTCGGTTACTATTTCAAAGGTAATCGGCAGGACTTATTTTTCATGCATATTCGACGGTTACTTTTTCAAAGGTAATCGGCAGGATTTATTTTCTGCACATTCGTTGGTTACCATTTCAAAGGTAATCGACAAGATTTATTTTTAGTATATTCGTCGGATACTATTTCAAAGGTAATCGACTGGATTTATTTTGGGCATATTCGTCGGTTACTATTTCAAAGGTAATCGGCAGGATTTATTTTCTGCACATTTGTCGGTTACCATTTCAAAGGTAATCGGCAGGATTTATTATCATGCACTTCGTCGGTTTCTATTTCAAAGCTAATCGGTAGGATCTATTTTCTGCACATTCGTCGGTTACCATTTCAAAGGTAATCGGCAGAATTTATTTTCATGCATAGTTGTCGGTTACTATTTCAAAGGTAATCGACAAGATTTATTTTCTGCACATTCGTCCGTTACCATTTCAAAGGTAATCAACAGGATTTATTTTCATAAACATTCGTCGGTTACCATTTCAAAGGTAATCAGCAGGATTTATTTTCTTGCACATTCGTCGGTTACTATTTCAAAGGTAATCGGCAGGATTTATTTTCTTGCATATTCGTCGATTACAATTTCAAAGGTAATCGGCAAGATTTATTTTCATGCACATTCGTCGGTTACCATTTCAAAGGTAATCGGCAAGACTTTATTTTCAGCACATTCGTTGGTTACTATTTCAAAAGTAATCGGCATGACTTATTTTCAGCACATTCGTCAGTTACTATTTCAAAAGTAATCGGCAAGACTTTATTTTCAGCACATTCGTGGGTTACTATTTCAAAAGTAATCGGCAAGACTTTATTTTCAGCACATTCGTTGGTTACTATTTCAAAAGTAATCAGCATGATCTATTTTATGCACATTCGTCGGTTACTATTTTAAAAGTAATCGGCAAAACTTTATTTTCGGCAGATTCGTCGGTTACTATTTCAAAAGTAATCGGCAAGACTTTATTTTCAGCACATTCGTTGGTTACTATTTCAAAAGTAGTCGGCATGATCTATTTTCTGCACATTCGTCGGTTACTATTTCATAAGTAATCGGCATGATTTATTTTCAGCACATTCGTCGGTTACTATTTCAAAAGTATTCGGCAAGACTTCATTTTCAACACATTCGTCGGTTACTATTTCAAAAGTAATCGGCATGATCTATTTTCTGCACATTCGTCGGTTACTATTTAAAAAGTAATCGGCAAGATTTTTATTTTCAGCATATTCGTCGGTGACTATTTCAAAAGTAATCGGCAAGACTTTATTTTCAGCACATTCGTCAGTTACTATTTCAAAACTAATCGGCAAGATTTTTTTTTTCAGCATATTTGTCGGTTACTATTTTAGAAGTCATCGACAAGATTTTTATTTTCAGCATATTCGTCGGTGACTATTTCAAAAGTAATCGGCATGATTTATTTTCAGCACATTCGTCGGTTACTATTTCAAAAGTAATCGACAAGATTTATTTTTAGTATATTCGTCGGATACTATTTCAAAGGTAATCGACTAGATTTATTTTGGGCATATTCGTCGGTTACTATTTCAAAGGTAATCGGCAGGATTTATTTTCTGCACATTTGTCGGTTACCATTTCAAAGGTAATCGGCAGGATTTATTATCATGCACTTCGTCGGTTTCTATTTCAAAGCTAATCGGTAGGATTTATTTTCTGCACATTCGTCGGTTACCATTTCAAAGGTAATCGGCAGAATTTTTTTTCATGCATAGTCGTCGGTTACTATTTCAAAGGTAATCGACAAGATTTATTTTTTGCGCATTCGTCGGTTACCATTTCAAAGGTAATCGGCAGGATTTATTTTCATGCGTAGTCGTCGGTTACTATTTCCAAGGTAATCGACAAGATTTATTTTCTGCACATTCGTCCGTTACCATTTCAAAGGTAATCAGCAGGATTTATTTTCATGCACATTCGTCTGTTACTATTTCAAAGGTAATCCGCAAGGTTTATCTTCAGCACATTAGTGGGTTACTATTTCAAAGGTAATCGGCAGGATTTATTTTTCATGCATATTCGACGGTTACTTTTTCAAAGGTAATCGGCAGGATTTATTTTCTGCACATTCGTTGGTTACCATTTCAAAGGTAATCGATAAGATTTATTTTTAGTATATTCGTCGGATACTATTTCAAAGGTAATCGACTGGATTTATTTTGGGCATATTCGTCGGTTACTATTTCAAAGGTAATCGGCAGAATTTATTTTCTGCACATTTGTCGGTTACCATTTCAAAGGTAATCGGCAGGATTTATTATCATGCACTTCGTCGGTTTCTATTTCAAAGCTAATCGGTAGGATTTATTTTCTGCACATTCGTCGGTTACCATTTCAAAGGTAATCGGCAGAATTTATTTTCATGCATAGTCGTCGGTTACTATTTCAAAGGTAATCGACAAGATTTATTTTCTACACATTCGTCCGTTACCATTTCAAAGGTAATCAACAGGATTTATTTTCATAAACATTCGTCGGTTACCATTTCAAAGGTAATCAGCAGGATTTATTTTCTTGCACATTCGTCGGTTACTATTTCAAAGGTAATCGGCAGGATTTATTTTCTTGCATATTCGTCGATTACTATTTCAAAGGTAATCGGCAAGATTTATTTTCATGCACATTCGTCGGTTACCATTTCAAAGGTAATCGGCAAGACTTTATTTTCAGCACATTCGTTGGTTACTATTTCAAAAGTAATCGGCAAGACTTTATTTTCAGCACATTCGTCGGTTACTATTTCAAAAGTAATCGGCAAGACTTTATTTTCAGCACATTCGTTGGTTACTATTTCAAAAGTAATCAGCATGATCTATTTTATGCACATTCGTCGGTTACTATTTTAAAAGTAATCGGCAAAACTTTATTTTCGGCAGATTCGTCGGTTACTATTTCAAAAGTAATCGGCAAGACTTTATTTTCAGCACATTCGTTGGTTACTATTTCAAAAGTAGTCGGCATGATCTATTTTCTGCACATTCGTCGGTTACTTTTTCATAAGTAATCGGCATGATTTATTTTCAGCACATTCGTTGGTTACTATTTCAAAAGTATTCGGCAAGACTTTATTTTCAACACATTCGTCGGTTACTATTTCAAAAGTAATCGGCATGATCTATTTTCTGCACATTCGTCGGTTACTATTTAAAAAGTAATCGGCAAGATTTTTATTTTCAGCATATTCGTCGGTGACTATTTCAAAAGTAATCGGCAAGACTTTATTTTCAGCACATTCGTCAGTTACTATTTCAAAAGTAATCGGCAAGATTTTTTTTTCAGCATATTTGTCGGTTACTATTTTAGAAGTAATCGACAAGATTTTTATTTTCAACATATTCGTCGGTGACTATTTCAAAAGTAATCGGCATGATTTATTTTCAGCACATTCGTCGGTTACTATTTCAAAAGTAATCGACAAGATTTATTTTTAGTATATTCGTCGGATACTATTTCAAAGGTAATCGACTGGATTTATTTTGGGCATATTCGTCGGTTACTATTTCAAAGGTAATCGGCATGATTTATTTTCTGCACATTTGTCGGTTACCATTTCAAAGGTAATCGGCAGGATTTATTATCATGCACTTCGTCGGTTTCTATTTCAAAGCTAATCGGTAGGATTTATTTTCTGCACATTCGTCGGTTACCATTTCAAAGGTAATCGGCAAAATTTATTTTCATGCATAGTCGTCGGTTACTATTTCAAAGGTAATCGACAAGATTTATTTTTTGCGCATTCGTCGGTTACCATTTCAAAGGTAATCGGCAGGATTTATTCTCATGCGTAGTCGTCGGTTACTATTTCCAAGGTAATCGACAAGATTTATTTTCTGCACATTCGACCGTTACCATTTCAAAGGTAATCAGCAGGATTTATTTTCATGCACATTCGTCTGTTACTATTTCAAAGGTAATCCGCAAGGTTTATCTTCAGCACATTAGTCGGTTACTATTTCAAAGGTAATCGGCAGGACTTATTTTTCATGCATATTCGACGGTTACTTTTTCAAAGGTAATCGGCAGGATTTATTTTCTGCACATTTGTCGGTTACCATTTCAAAGGTAATCGGCAGGATTTATTATCATGCACTTCGTCGGTTTCTATTTCAAAGCTAATCGGTAGGATTTATTTTCTGCACATTCGTCGGTTACCATTTCAAAGGTAATCGGCAGAATTTTTTTTCATGCATAGTCGTCGGTTACTATTTCAAAGGTAATCGACAAGATTTATTTTTTGCGCATTCGTCGGTTACCATTTCAAAGGTAATCGGCAGGATTTATTTTCATGCGTAGTCGTCGGTTACTATTTCCAAGGTAATCGACAAGATTTATTTTCTGCACATTCGTCCGTTACCATTTCAAAGGTAATCAGCAGGATTTATTTTCATGCACATTCGTCTGTTACTATTTCAAAGGTAATCCGCAAGGTTTATCTTCAGCACATTAGTGGGTTACTATTTCAAAGGTAATCGGCAGGATTTATTTTTCATGCATATTCGACGGTTACTTTTTCAAAGGTAATCGGCAGGATTTATTTTCTGCACATTCGTTGGTTACCATTTCAAAGGTAATCGATAAGATTTATTTTTAGTATATTCGTCGGATACTATTTCAAAGGTAATCGACTGGATTTATTTTGGGCATATTCGTCGGTTACTATTTCAAAGGTAATCGGCAGGATTTATTTTCTGCACATTTGTCGGTTACCATTTCAAAGGTAATCGGCAGGATTTATTATCATGCACTTCGTCGGTTTCTATTTCAAAGCTAATCGGTAGGATTTATTTTCTGCACATTCGTCGGTTACCATTTCAAAGGTAATCGGCAGAATTTATTTTCATGCATAGTCGTCGGTTACTATTTCAAAGGTAATCGACAAGATTTATTTTCTACACATTCGTCCGTTACCATTTCAAAGGTAATCAACAGGATTTATTTTCATAAACATTCGTCGGTTACCATTTCAAAGGTAATCAGCAGGATTTATTTTCTTGCACATTCGTCGGTTACTATTTCAAAGGTAATCGGCAGGATTTATTTTCTTGCATATTCGTCGATTACTATTTCAAAGGTAATCGGCAAGATTTATTTTCATGCACATTCGTCGGTTACCATTTCAAAGGTAATCGGCAAGACTTTATTTTCAGCACATTCGTTGGTTACTATTTCAAAAGTAATCGGCAAGACTTTATTTTCAGCACATTCGTCGGTTACTATTTCAAAAGTAATCGGCAAGACTTTATTTTCAGCACATTCGTTGGTTACTATTTCAAAAGTAATCAGCATGATCTATTTTATGCACATTCGTCGGTTACTATTTTAAAAGTAATCGGCAAAACTTTATTTTCGGCAGATTCGTCGGTTACTATTTCAAAAGTAATCGGCAAGACTTTATTTTCAGCACATTCGTTGGTTACTATTTCAAAAGTAGTCGGCATGATCTATTTTCTGCACATTCGTCGGTTACTTTTTCATAAGTAATCGGCATGATTTATTTTCAGCACATTCGTTGGTTACTATTTCAAAAGTATTCGGCAAGACTTTATTTTCAACACATTCGTCGGTTACTATTTCAAAAGTAATCGGCATGATCTATTTTCTGCACATTCGTCGGTTACTATTTAAAAAGTAATCGGCAAGATTTTTATTTTCAGCATATTCGTCGGTGACTATTTCAAAAGTAATCGGCAAGACTTTATTTTCAGCACATTCGTCAGTTACTATTTCAAAAGTAATCGGCAAGATTTTTTTTTCAGCATATTTGTCGGTTACTATTTTAGAAGTAATCGACAAGATTTTTATTTTCAGCATATTCGTCGGTGACTATTTCAAAAGTAATCGGCATGATTTATTTTCAGCACATTCGTCGGTTACTATTTCAAAAGTAATCGACAAGATTTATTTTTAGTATATTCGTCGGATACTATTTCAAAGGTAATCGACTGGATTTATTTTGGGCATATTCGTCGGTTACTATTTCAAAGGTAATCGGCATGATTTATTTTCTGCACATTTGTCGGTTACCATTTCAAAGGTAATCGGCAGGATTTATTATCATGCACTTCGTCGGTTTCTATTTCAAAGCTAATCGGTAGGATTTATTTTCTGCACATTCGTCGGTTACCATTTCAAAGGTAATCGGCAAAATTTATTTTCATGCATAGTCGTCGGTTACTATTTCAAAGGTAATCGACAAGATTTATTTTTTGCGCATTCGTCGGTTACCATTTCAAAGGTAATCGGCAGGATTTATTTTCATGCGTAGTCGTCGGTTACTATTTCCAAGGTAATCGACAAGATTTATTTTCTGCACATTCGACCGTTACCATTTCAAAGGTAATCAGCAGGATTTATTTTCATGCACATTCGTCTGTTACTATTTCAAAGGTAATCCGCAAGGTTTATCTTCAGCACATTAGTCGGTTACTATTTCAAAGGTAATCGGCAGGACTTATTTTTCATGCATATTCGACGATTACTTTTTCAAAGGTAATCGGCAGGATTTATTTTCTGCACATTCGTTGGTTACCATTTCAAAGGTAATCGACAAGATTTATTTTTAGTATATTCGTCGGATACTATTTCAAAGGTAATCGACTGGATTTATTTTGGGCATATTCGTCGGTTACTATTTCAAAGGTAATCGGCAGGATTTATTTTCTGCACATTTGTCGGTTACCATTTCAAAGGTAATCGGCAGGATTTATTATCATGCACTTCGTCGGTTTCTATTTCAAAGCTAATCGGTAGGATCTATTTTCTGCACATTCGTCGGTTACCATTTCAAAGGTAATCGGCAGAATTTATTTTCATGCATAGTTGTCGGTTACTATTTCAAAGGTAATCGACAAGATTTATTTTCTGCACATTCGTCCGTTACCATTTCAAAGGTAATCAACAGGATTTATTTTCATAAACATTCGTCGGTTACCATTTCAAAGGTAATCAGCAGGATTTATTTTCTTGCACATTCGTCGGTTACTATTTCAAAGGTAATCGGCAGGATTTATTTTCTTGCATATTCGTCGATTACAATTTCAAAGGTAATCGGCAAGATTTATTTTCATGCACATTCGTCGGTTACCATTTCAAAGGTAATCGGCAAGACTTTATTTTCAGCACATTCGTTGGTTACTATTTCAAAAGTAATCGGCATGACTTATTTTCAGCACATTCGTCAGTTACTATTTCAAAAGTAATCGGCAAGACTTTATTTTCAGCACATTCGTGGGTTACTATTTAAAAAGTAATCGGCAAGACTTTATTTTCAGCACATTCGTTGGTTACTATTTCAAAAGTAATCAGCATGATCTATTTTATGCACATTCGTCGGTTACTATTTTAAAAGTAATCGGCAAAACTTTATTTTCGGCAGATTCGTCGGTTACTATTTCAAAAGTAATCGGCAAGACTTTATTTTCAGCACATTCGTTGGTTACTATTTCAAAAGTAATCAGCATGATCTATTTTATGCACATTCGTCGGTTACTATTTTAAAAGTAATCGGCAAAACTTTATTTTCGGCAGATTCGTCGGTGACTATTTCAAAAGTAATCGGCATGATTTATTTTCAGCACATTCGTCGGTTACTATTTCAAAAGTAATCGGCATGATTTATTTTCAGCACATTCGTCGGTTACTATTTCAAAAGTAATCGGCAAGATTTTCATTTTCAGCATATTCGTCGGTTACTATATCAAAAGTAATCGGCAAGATTTTTATTTTCAGCATATTTGTCGGTTACTATTTTAGAAGTAATCGACAAGATTTTTATTTTCAGCATATTCGTCGGTGACTATTTCAAAAGTAATCGGCATGATCTATTTTCTGCACATTCGTCGGTTACTATTTAAAAAGTAATCGACAAGATTTTTATTTTCAGCATATTCGTCGGTTACTATTTCAAAAGAAATCAGCAAGACTTTATTTTCAGCACATTCGTTGGTTACTATTTTAAAAGTAATCAGTAAGATTTTTATTTCAACATATGCGTCGCTTACTATTTCAAGAGTAATCGGGATGATTTATTTTCAGCACATTCGTCGGTTACTATTTCAAAAGTAATCGGCATGATTTATTTTCAGCACATTCGTGGGTTACTATTTCAAAAGTAATCGGCAAGACGTTATTTTCAGCACATTCGTTGGTTACTATTTCAAAAGTAATCCGCATGATCTATTTTATGCACATTCGTCGGTTACTACTTTAAAAGTAATCGGCAAAACTTTATTTTCGGCAGATTCGTCGGTTACTATTTCAAAAGTAATCGGCAAGACTTTATTTTCAGCACATTCGTTGGTTACTATTTCAAAAGTAATCGGCATGATCTATTTTCTGCACATTCGTCGGTTACTATTTCATAAGTAATCGGCATGATTTATTTTCAGCACATTCGTCGGTTACTATTTCAAAAGTATTCGGCAAGACTTTATTTTCAACACATTCGTCGGTTACTATTTCAAAAGTAATCGGCATGATCTATTTTCTGCACATTCGTCGATTACTATTTAAAAAGTAATCGGCAAGATTTTTATTTTCAGCATATTCGTCGGTGACTATTTCAAAAGTAATCGGCAAGACTTTATTTTCAGCACATTCGTCGGTTACTATTTCAAAAGTAATCGGCATGATCTATTTTCTGCACATTCGTCGGTTACTATTTCATAAGTTATCGGCATGATTTATTTTCAGCACATTCGTCGGTTACTATTTCAAAAGTATTCGGCAAGACTTTATTTTCAACACATTCGTCGGTAACTATTTCAAAAGTAATCGGCATGATCTATTTTCTGCACATTCGTCGATTACTATTTAAAAAGTAATCGGCAAGATTTTTATTTTCAGCATATTCGTCGGTGACTATTTCAAAAGTAATCGGCAAGACTTTATTTTCAGCACATTCGTCAGTTACTATTTCAAAAGTAATCGGCAAGATTTTTTTTTTCAGCATATTTGTCGGTTACTATTTTAGAAGTAATCGACAAGATTTTTATTTTCAGCATATTCGTCGGTGACTATTTCAAAAGTAATCGGCATGATTTATTTTCAGCACATTCGTCGGTTACTATTTCAAAAGTAATCGACAAAATTTATTTTTAGTATATTCGTCAGATACTATTTCAAAGGTAATCCACTGGATTTATTTTGGGCATATTCGTCGGTTACTATTTCAAAGGTAATCGGCAGGATTTATTTTCTGCACATTTGTCGGTTACCATTTCAAAGGTAATCGGCAGGATTTATTATCATGCACTTCGTCGGTTTCTATTTCAAAGCTAATCAGCAGGATTTATTTTCATGCACATTCGTCTGTTACTATTTCAAAGGTAATCCGCAAGGTTTATCTTCAGCACATTAGTCGGTTACTATTTCAAAGGTAATCGGCAGGATATATTTTTCATGCATATTCGACGGTTACTTTTTCAAAGGTAATCGGCAGGATTTATTTTCTGCACATTCGTTGGTTACCATTTCAAAGGTAATCGACAAGATTTATTTTTAGTATATTCGTCGGATACTATTTCAAAGGTAATCGACTGGATTTATTTTGGGCATATTCGTCGGTTACTATTTCAAAGGTAATCGGCAGGATTTATTTTCTGCACATTTGTCGGTTACCATTTCAAAGGTAATCGGCAGGATTTATTATCATGCACTTCGTCGGTTTCTATTTCAAAGCTAATCGGTAGGATTTATTTTCTGCACATTCGTCGGTTACCATTTCAAAGGTAATCGGCATAATTTATTTTCATGCATAGTCGTCGGTTACTATTTCAAAGGTAATCGACAAGATTTATTTTCTGCACATTCGTCCGTTACCATTTCAAAGGTAATCAACAGGATTTATTTTCATAAACATTCGTCGGTTACCATTTCAAAGGTAATCAGCAGGATTTATTTTCTTGCACATTCGTCGGTTACTATTTCAAAGGCAATCGGCAGGATTTATTTTCTTGCATATTCGTCGATTACTATTTCAAAGGTAATCGGCAAGATTTATTTTCATGCACATTCGTCGGTTACCATTTCAAAGGTAATCGGCAAGACTTTATTTTCAGCACATTCGTTGGTTACTATTTCAAAAGTAATCGGCATGACTTATTTTCAGCACATTCGTCAGTTACTATTTCAAAAGTAATCGGCAAGACTTTATTTTCAGCACATTCGTCGGTTACTATTTCAAAAGTAATCGGCAAGACTTTATTTTCAGCACATCCGTTGGTTACTATTTCAAAAGTAATCAGCATGATCTATTTTATGCACATTCGTCGGTTACTATTTTAAAAGTAATCGGCAAAACTTTATTTTCGGCAGATTCGTCGGTGACTATTTCAAAAGTAATCGGCAAGACTTTATTTTCAGCACATTCGTCGGTTACTATTTCAAAAGTAATCGGCATGATCTATTTTCTGCACATTCGTCGGTTACTATTTCATAAGTAATCGGCATGATTTATTTTCAGCACATTCGTCGGTTACTATTTCAAAAGTATTCGGCAAGACTTTATTTTCAACACATTCGTCGGTTACTATTTCAAAAGTAATCGGCATGATCTATTTTCTGCACATTCGTCGATTACTATTTAAAAAGTAATCGGCAAGATTTTTATTTTCAGCATATTCGTCGGTGACTATTTCAAAAGTAATCAGCAAGACTTTATTTTCAGCACATTCGTCAGTTACTATTTCAAAAGTAATCGGCAAGATTTTTTTTTTCAGCATATTTGTCGGTTACTATTTTAGAAGTAATCGACAAGATTTTTATTTTCAGCATATTCGTCGGTGACTATTTCAAAAGTAATCGGCATGATTTATTTTCAGCACATTCGTCGGTTACTATTTCAAAAGTAATCGACAAAATTTATTTTTTGTATATTCGTCGGATACTATTTCAAAGGTAATCGACTGGATTTATTTTGGGCATATTCGTCGGTTACTATTTCAAAGGTAATCGGCAGGATTTATTTTCTGCACATTTGTCGGTTACCATTTCAAAGGTAATCGGCAGGATTTATTATCATGCACTTCGTCGGTTTCTATTTCAAAGCTAATCGGTAGGATTTATTTTCTGCACATTCGTCGGTTACCATTTCAAAGGTAATCGGCAAAATTTATTTTCATGCATAGTCGTCGGTTACTATTTCAAAGGTAATCGACAAGATTTATTTTTTGCGCATTCGTCGGTTACCATTTCAAAGGTAATCGGCAGGATTTATTTTCATGCGTAGTCGTCGGTTACTATTTCCAAGGTAATCGACAAGATTTATTTTCAGCACATTCGTCGATTACTATTTCAAAGGTAATCGGCAAGATTTATTTTCATGCACATTCGTCGGTTACCATTTCAAAGGTAATCGGCAAGACTTTATTTTCAGCACATTCGTTGGTTACTATTTCAAAAGTAATCGGCATGACTTATTTTCAGCACATTCGTCAGTTACTATTTCAAAAGTAATCGGCAAGACTTTATTTTCAGCACATTCGTCCGTTACTATTTCAAAAGTAATCGGCAAGACTTTATTTTCAGTACATTCGTTGGTTACTATTTCAAAAGTAATCAGCATGATCTATTTTATGCACATTCGTCGGTTACTATTTTAAAAGTAATCGGCAAAACTTTATTTTCGGCAGATTCGTCGGTGACTATTTCAAAAGTAATCGGCAAGACTTTATTTTCAGCACATTCGTCGGTTACTATTTCAAAAGTAATCGACATGATCTATTTTCTGCACATTCGTCGGTTACTATTTCATAAGTAATCGGCATGATTTATTTTCAGCACATTCGTCGGTTACTATTTCAAAAGTATTCGGCAAGACTTTATTTTCAACACATTCGTCGGTTACTATTTCAAAAGTAATCGGCATGATCTATTTTCTGCACATTCGTCGATTACTATTTAAAAAGTAATCGGCAAGATTTTTATTTTCAGCATATTCGTCGGTGACTATTTCAAAAGTAATCGGCAAGACTTTATTTTCAGCACATTCGTCAGTTACTATTTCAAAAGTAATCGGCAAGATTTTTTTTTTCAGCATATTTGTCGGTTACTTTTTTAGAAGTAATCGACAAGATTTTTATTTTCAGCATATTCGTCGGTGACTATTTCAAAAGTAATCGGCATGATTTATTTTCAGCACATTCGTCGGTTACTATTTCAAAAGTAATCGACAAAATTTATTTTTAGTATATTCGTCGGATACTATTTCAAAGGTAATCGACTGGATTTATTTTGGGCATATTCGTCGGTTACTATTTCAAAGGTAATCGGCAGGATTTATTTTCTGCACATTTGTCGGTTACCATTTCAAAGCTAATCGGTAGGATTTATTTTCTGCACATTCGTCGGTTACCATTTCAAAGGTAATCGGCAAAATTTATTTTCATGCATAGTCGTCGGTTACTATTTCAAAGGTAATCGACAAGATTTATTTTTTGCGCATTCGTCGGTTACCATTTCAAAGGTAATCGGCAGGATTTATTTTCATGCGTAGTCGTCGGTTACTATTTCCAAGGTAATCGACAAGATTTATTTTCTGCACATTCGTCCGTTACCATTTCAAAGGTAATCAGCAGGATTTATTTTCATGCACATTCGTCTGTTACTATTTCAAAGGTAATCCGCAAGGTTTATCTTCAGCACATTAGTCGGTTACTATTTCAAAGGTAATCGGCAGGACTTATTTTTCATGCATATTCGACGGTTACTTTTTCAAAGGTAATCGACAGGATTTATTTTCTGCACATTCGTTGGTTACCATTTCAAAGGTAATCGACAAGATTTATTTTTAGTATATTCGTCGGATACTATTTCAAAGGTAATCGACTGGATTTATTTTGGGCATATTCGTCGGTTACTATTTCAAAGGTAATCGGCAGGATTTATTTTCTGCACATTTGTCGGTTACCATTTCAAAGGTAATCGGCAGGATTTATTATCATGCACTTCGTCGGTTTCTATTTCAAAGCTAATCGGTAGGATCTATTTTCTGCACATTCGTCGGTTACCATTTCAAAGGTAATCGGCAGAATTTATTTTCATGCATAGTTGTCGGTTACTATTTCAAAGGTAATCGACAAGATTTATTTTCTGCACATTCGTCCGTTACTATTTGAAAGGTAATCAACAGGATTTATTTTCATAAACATTCGTCGGTTACCATTTCAAAGGTAATCAGCAGGATTTATTTTCTTGCACATTCGTCGGTTACTATTTCAAAGGTAATCGGCAGGATTTATTTTCTTGCATATTCGTCGATTACAATTTCAAAGGTAATCGGCAAGATTTATTTTCATGCACATTCGTCGGTTACCATTTCAAAGGTAATCGGCAAGACTTTATTTTCAGCACATTCGTTGGTTACTATTTCAAAAGTAATCGGCATGACTTATTTTCAGCACATTCGTCAGTTACTATTTCAAAAGTAATCGGCAAGACTTTATTTTCAGCACATTCGTGGGTCACTATTTAAAAAGTAATCGGCAAGACTTTATTTTCAGCACATTCGTTGGTTACTATTTCAAAAGTAATCAGCATGATCTATTTTATGCACATTCGTCGGTTACTATTTTAAAAGTAATCGGCAAAACTTTATTTTCGGCAGATTCGTCGGTGACTATTTCAAAAGTAATCGGCAAGACTTTATTTTCAGCACATTCGTCGGTTACTATTTCAAAAGTAATCGGCAAGATTTTTATTTTCAGCATATTCGTCGGTGACTATTTCAAAAGTAATCGGCATGATTTATTTTCAGCACATTCGTCGGTTACTATTTCAAAAGTAATCGGCATGATTTATTTTCAGCACATTCGTCGGTTACTATTTCAAAAGTAATCGGCAAGATTTTCATTTTCAGCATATTCGTCGGTTACTATATCAAAAGTAATCGGCAAGATTTTTATTTTCAGCATATTTGTCGGTTACTATTTTAGAAGTAATCGACAAGATTTTTATTTTCAGCATATTCGTCGGTGACTATTTCAAAAGTAATCGGCATGATCTATTTTCTGCACATTCGTCGGTTACTATTTAAAAAGTAATCGACAAGATTTTTATTTTCAGCATATTCGTCGGTTACTATTTCAAAAGAAATCAGCAAGACTTTATTTTCAGCACATTCGTTGGTTACTATTTTAAAAGTAATCAGTAAGATTTTTATTTCAACATATGCGTCGCTTACTATTTCAAGAGTAATCGGGATGATTTATTTTCAGCACATTCGTCGGTTACTATTTCAAAAGTAATCGGCATGATTTATTTTCAGCACATTCGTGGGTTACTATTTCAAAAGTAATCGGCAAGACGTTATTTTCAGCACATTCGTTGGTTACTATTTCAAAAGTAATCTGCATGATCTATTTTATGCACATTCGTCGGTTACTACTTTAAAAGTAATCGGCAAAACTTTATTTTCGGCAGATTCGTCGGTTACTATTTCAAAAGTAATCGGCAAGACTTTATTTTCAGCACATTCGTTGGTTACTATTTCAAAAGTAATCGGCATGATCTATTTTCTGCACATTCGTCGGTTACTATTTCATAAGTAATCGGCATGATTTATTTTCAGCACATTCGTCGGTTACTATTTCAAAAGTATTCGGCAAGACTTTATTTTCAACACATTCGTCGGTTACTATTTCAAAAGTAATCGGCATGATCTATTTTCTGCACATTCGTCGATTACTATTTAAAAAGTAATCGGCAAGATTTTTATTTTCAGCATATTCGTCGGTGACTATTTCAAAAGTAATCGGCAAGACTTTATTTTCAGCACATTCGTCGGTTACTATTTCAAAAGTAATCGGCATGATCTATTTTCTGCACATTCGTCGGTTACTATTTCATAAGTAATCGGCATGATTTATTTTCAGCACATTCGTCGGTTACTATTTCAAAAGTATTCGGCAAGACTTTATTTTCAACACATTCGTCGGTAACTATTTCAAAAGTAATCGGCATGATCTATTTTCTGCACATTCGTCGATTACTATTTAAAAAGTAATCGGCAAGATTTTTATTTTCAGCATATTCGTCGGTGACTATTTCAAAAGTAATCGGCAAGACTTTATTTTCAGCACATTCGTCAGTTACTATTTCAAAAGTAATCGGCAAGATTTTTTTTTTCAGCATATTTGTCGGTTACTATTTTAGAAGTAATCGACAAGATTTTTATTTTCAGCATATTCGTCGGTGACTATTTCAAAAGTAATCGGCATGATTTATTTTCAGCACATTCGTCGGTTACTATTTCAAAAGTAATCGACAAAATTTATTTTTAGTATATTCGTCGGATACTATTTCAAAGGTAATCGACTGGATTTATTTTGGGCATATTCGTCGGTTACTATTTCAAAGGTAATCGGCAGGATTTATTTTCTGCACATTTGTCGGTTACCATTTCAAAGGTAATCGGCAGGATTTATTATCATGCACTTTGTCGGTTTCTATTTCAAAGCTAATCAGCAGGATTTATTTTCATGCACATTCGTCTGTTACTATTTCAAAGGTAATCCGCAAGGTTTATCTTCAGCACATTAGTCGGTTACTATTTCAAAGGTAATCGGCAGGATATATTTTTCATGCATATTCGACGGTTACTTTTTCAAAGGTAATCGGCAGGATTTATTTTCTGCACATTCGTTGGTTACCATTTCAAAGGTAATCGACAAGATTTATTTTTAGTATATTCGTCGGATACTATTTCAAAGGTAATCGACTGGATTTATTTTGGGCATATTCGTCGGTTACTATTTCAAAGGTAATCGGCAGGATTTATTTTCTGCACATTTGTCGGTTACCATTTCAAAGGTAATCGGCAGGATTTATTATCATGCACTTCGTCGGTTTCTATTTCAAAGCTAATCGGTAGGATTTATTTTCTGCACATTCGTCGGTTACCATTTCAAAGGTAATCGGCAGAATTTATTTTCATGCATAGTCGTCGGTTACTATTTCAAAGGTAATCGACAAGATTTATTTTCTGCACATTCGTCCGTTACCATTTCAAAGGTAATCAACAGGATTTATTTTCATAAACATTCGTCGGTTACCATTTCAAAGGTAATCAGCAGGATTTATTTTCTTGCACATTCGTCGGTTACTATTTCAAAGGCAATCGGCAGGATTTATTTTCTTGCATATTCGTCGATTACTATTTCAAACGTGATCGGCAAGATTTATTTTCATGCACATTCGTCGGTTACCATTTCAAAGGTAATCGGCAAGACTTTATTTTCAGCACATTCGTTGGTTACTATTTCAAAAGTAATCGGCATGACTTATTTTCAGCACATTCGTCAGTTACTATTTCAAAAGTAATCGGCAAGACTTTATTTTCAGCACATTCGTCGGTTACTATTTCAAAAGTAATCGGCAAGACTTTATTTTAAGCACATTCGTTGGTTACTATTTCAAAAGTAATCAGCATGATCTATTTTATGCACATTCGTCGGTTACTATTTTAAAAGTAATCGGCAAAACTTTATTTTCGGCAGATTCGTCGGTTACTATTTCAAAAGTAATCGGCAAGACTTTATTTTCAGCACATTCGTTGGTTACTATTTCAAAAGTAATCAGCATGATCTATTTTATGCACATTCGTCGGTTACTATTTTAAAAGTAATCGGCAAAACTTTATTTTCGGCAGATTCGTCGGTGACTATTTCAAAAGTAATCGGCAAGACTTTATTTTCAGCATATTCGTCGGTGACTATTTCAAAAGTAATCGGCATGATTTATTTTCAGCACATTCGTCGGTTACTATTTCAAAAGTAATCGACAAAATTTATTTTTAGTATATTCGTCGGATACTATTTCAAAGGTAATCGACTGGATTTATTTTGGGCATATTCGTCGGTTACTATTTCAAAGGTAATCGGCAGGATTTATTTTCTACACATTTGTCGGTTACCATTTCAAAGGTAATCGGTAGGATTTATTATCATGCACTTCGTCGGTTTCTATTTCAAAGCTAATCAGCAGGATTTATTTTCATGCACATTCGTCTGTTACTATTTCAAAGGTAATCCGCAAGGTTTATCTTCAGCACATTAGTCGGTTACTATTTCAAAGGTAATCGGCAGGATATATTTTTCATGCATATTCGACGGTTACTTTTTCAAAGGTAATCGGCAGGATTTATTTTCTGCACATTCGTTGGTTACCATTTCAAAGGTAATCGACAAGATTTATTTTTAGTATATTCGTCGGATACTATTTCAAAGGTAATCGACTGGATTTATTTTGGGCATATTCGTCGGTTACTATTTCAAAGGTAATCGGCAGGATTTATTTTCTGCACATTTGTCGGTTACCATTTCAAAGGTAATCGGCAGGATTTATTATCATGCACTTCGTCGGTTTCTATTTCAAAGCTAATCGGTAGGATTTATTTTCTGCACATTCGTCGGTTACCATTTCAAAGGTAATCGGCAGAATTTATTTTCATGCATAGTCGTCGGTTACTATTTCAAAGGTAATCGACAAGATTTATTTTCTGCACATTCGTCCGTTACCATTTCAAAGGTAATCAACAGGATTTATTTTCATAAACATTCGTCGGTTACCATTTCAAAGGTAATCAGCAGGATTTATTTTCTTGCACATTCGTCGGTTACTATTTCAAAGGCAATCGGCAGGATTTATTTTCTTGCATATTCGTCGATTACTATTTCAAAGGTAATCGGCAAGATTTATTTTCATGCACATTCGTCGGTTACCATTTCAAAGGTAATCGGCAAGACTTTATTTTCAGCACATTCGTTGGTTACTATTTCAAAAGTAATCGGCATGACTTATTTTCAGCACATTCGTCAGTTACTATTTCAAAAGTAATCGGCAAGACTTTATTTTCAGCACATTCGTGGGTTACTATTTAAAAAGTAATCGGCAAGACTTTATTTTCAGCACATTCGTTGGTTACTATTTCAAAAGTAATCAGCATGATCTATTTTATGCACATTCGTCGGTTACTATTTTAAAAGTAATCGGCAAAACTTTATTTTCGGCAGATTCGTCGGTTACTATTTCAAAAGTAATCGGCAAGACTTTATTTTCAGCACATTCGTTGGTTACTATTTCAAAAGTAATCAGCATGATCTATTTTATGCACATTCGTCGGTTACTATTTTAAAAGTAATCGGCAAAACTTTATTTTCGGCAGATTCGTCGGTGACTATTTCAAAAGTAATCGGCAAGACTTTATTTTCAGCACATTCGTCGGTTACTATTTCAAAAGTAATCGGCAAGATTTTTATTTTCAGCATATTCGTCGGTGACTATTTCAAAAGTAATCGGCATGATTTATTTTCAGCACATTCGTCGGTTACTATTTCAAAAGTAATCGGCATGATTTATTTTCAGCACATTCGTCGGTTACTATTTCAAAAGTAATCGGCAAGATTTTCATTTTCAGCATATTCGTCGGTTACTATATCAAAAGTAATCGGCAAGATTTTTATTTTCAGCATATTTGTCGGTTACTATTTTAGAAGTAATCGACAAGATTTTTATTTTCAGCATATTCGTCGGTGACTATTTCAAAAGTAATCGGCATGATCTATTTTCTGCACATTCGTCGGTTACTATTTAAAAAGTAATCGACAAGATTTTTATTTTCAGCATATTCGTCGGTTACTATTTCAAAAGAAATCAGCAAGACTTTATTTTCAGCACATTCGTTGGTTACTATTTTAAAAGTAATCAGTAAGATTTTTATTTCAACATATGCGTCGCTTACTATTTCAAGAGTAATCGGGATGATTTATTTTCAGCACATTCGTCGGTTACTATTTCAAAAGTAATCGGCATGATTTATTTTCAGCACATTCGTGGGTTACTATTTCAAAAGTAATCGGCAAGACGTTATTTTCAGCACATTCGTTGGTTACTATTTCAAAAGTAATCCGCATGATCTATTTTATGCACATTCGTCGGTTACTACTTTAAAAGTAATCGGCAAAACTTTATTTTCGGCAGATTCGTCGGTTACTATTTCAAAAGTAATCGGCAAGACTTTATTTTCAGCACATTCGTTGGTTACTATTTCAAAAGTAATCGGCATGATCTATTTTCTGCACATTCGTCGGTTACTATTTCATAAGTAATCGGCATGATTTATTTTCAGCACATTCGTCGGTTACTATTTCAAAAGTATTCGGCAAGACTTTATTTTCAACACATTCGTCGGTTACTATTTCAAAAGTAATCAGCATGATCTATTTTCTGCACATTCGTCGATTACTATTTAAAAAGTAATCGGCAAGATTTTTATTTTCAGCATATTCGTCGGTGACTATTTCAAAAGTAATCGGCAAGACTTTATTTTCAGCACATTCGTCGGTTACTATTTCAAAAGTAATCGGCATGATCTATTTTCTGCACATTCGTCGGTTACTATTTCATAAGTAATCGGCATGATTTATTTTCAGCACATTCGTCAGTTACTATTTCAAAAGTATTCGGCAAGACTTTATTTTCAACACATTCGTCGGTAACTATTTCAAAAGTAATCGGCATGATCTATTTTCTGCACATTCGTCGATTACTATTTAAAAAGTAATCGGCAAGATTTTTATTTTCAGCATATTCGTCGGTGACTATTTCAAAAGTAATCGGCAAGACTTTATTTTCAGCACATTCGTCAGTTACTATTTCAAAAGTAATCGGCAAGATTTTTTTTTTCAGCATATTTGTCGGTTACTATTTTAGAAGTAATCGACAAGATTTTTATTTTCAGCATATTCGTCGGTGACTATTTCAAAAGTAATCGGCATGATTTATTTTCAGCACATTCGTCGGTTACTATTTCAAAAGTAATCGACAAAATTTATTTTTAGTATATTCGTCGGATACTATTTCAAAGGTAATCGACTGGATTTATTTTGGGCATATTCGTCGGTTACTATTTCAAAGGTAATCGGCAGGATTTATTTTCTGCACATTTGTCGGTTACCATTTCAAAGGTAATCGGCAGGATTTATTATCATGCACTTCGTCGGTTTCTATTTCAAAGCTAATCAGCAGGATTTATTTTCATGCACATTCGTCTGTTACTATTTCAAAGGTAATCCGCAAGGTTTATCTTCAGCACATTAGTCGGTTACTATTTCAAAGGTAATCGGCAGGATATATTTTTCATGCATATTCGACGGTTACTTTTTCAAAGGTAATCGGCAGGATTTATTTTCTGCACATTCGTTGGTTACCATTTCAAAGGTAATCGACAAGATTTATTTTTAGTATATTCGTCGGATACTATTTCAAAGGTAATCGACTGGATTTATTTTGGGCGTATTCGTCGGTTACTATTTCAAAGGTAATCGGCAGGATTTATTTTCTGCACATTTGTCGGTTACCATTTCAAAGGTAATCGGCAGGATTTATTATCATGCACTTCGTCGGTTTCTATTTCAAAGCTAATCGGTAGGATTTATTTTCTGCACATTCGTCGGTTACCATTTCAAAGGTAATCGGCAGAATTTATTTTCATGCATAGTCGTCGGTTACTATTTCAAAGGTAATCGACAAGATTTATTTTCTGCACATTCGTCCGTTACCATTTCAAAGGTAATCAACAGGATTTATTTTCATAAACATTCGTCGGTTACCATTTCAAAGGTAATCAGCAGGATTTATTTTCTTGCACATTCGTCGGTTACTATTTCAAAGGCAATCGCAGGATTTATTTTCTTGCATATTCGTCGATTACTATTTCAAAGGTAATCGGCAAGATTTATTTTCATGCACATTCGTCGGTTACCATTTCAAAGGTAATCGGCAAGACTTTATTTTCAGCACATTCGTTGGTTACTATTTCAAAAGTAATCGGCATGACTTATTTTCAGCACATTCGTCAGTTACTATTTCAAAAGTAATCGGCAAGACTTTATTTTCAGCACATTCGTCGGTTACTATTTCAAAAGTAATCGGCAAGACTTTATTTTCAGCACATTCGTTGGTTACTATTTCAAAAGTAATCAGCATGATCTATTTTATGCACATTCGTCGGTTACTATTTTAAAAGTAATCGGCAAAACTTTATTTTCGGCAGATTCGTCGGTGACTATTTCAAAAGTAATCGGCAAGACTTTATTTTCAGCACATTCGTCGGTTACTATTTCAAAAGTAATCGGCATGATCTATTTTCTGCACATTCGTCGGTTACTATTTCATAAGTAATCGGCATGATTTATTTTCAGCACATTCGTCGGTTACTATTTCAAAAGTATTCGGCAAGACTTTATTTTCAACACATTCGTCGGTTACTATTTCAAAAGTAATCGGCATGATCTATTTTCTGCACATTCGTCGATTACTATTTAAAAAGTAATCGGCAAGATTTTTATTTTCAGCACATTCGTCAGTTACTATTTCAAAAGTAATCGGCAAGATTTTTTTTTTCAGCATATTTGTCGGTTACTATTTTAGAAGTAATCGACAAGATTTTTATTTTCAGCATATTCGTCGGTGACTATTTCAAAAGTAATCGGCATGATTTATTTTCAGCACATTCGTCGGTTACTATTTCAAAAGTAATCGACAAAATTTATTTTTAGTATATTCGTCGGATACTATTTCAAAGGTAATCGACTGGATTTATTTTGGGCATATTCGTCGGTTACTATTTCAAAGGTAATCGGCAGGATTTATTTTCTGCACATTTGTCGGTTACCATTTCAAAGGTAATCGGCAGGATTTATTATCATGCACTTCGTCGGTTTTTATTTCAAAGCTAATCAGCAGGATTTATTTTCATGCACATTCGTCTGTTAC
Organism: Medicago lupulina; assembly: GCA_958299785.1. Classification (NCBI taxonomy): domain Eukaryota; kingdom Viridiplantae; phylum Streptophyta; class Magnoliopsida; order Fabales; family Fabaceae; genus Medicago; species Medicago lupulina. The sequence continues at coordinate 35,248,664 of OY283142.1, forward strand.
TATTTCAAAGGTAATCCGCAAGGTTTATCTTCAGCACATTAGTCGGTTACTATTTCAAAGGTAATCGGCAGGATATATTTTTCATGCATATTCGACGGTTACTTTTTCAAAGGTAATCGGCAGGATTTATTTTCTGCACATTCGTTGGTTACCATTTCAAAGGTAATCGACAAGATTTATTTTTAGTATATTCGTCGGATACTATTTCAAAGGTAATCGACTGGATTTATTTTGGGCATATTCGTCGGTTACTATTTCAAAGGTAATCGGCAGGATTTATTTTCTGCACATTTGTCGGTTACCATTTCAAAGGTAATCGGCAGGATTTATTATCATGCACTTCGTCGGTTTCTATTTCAAAGCTAATCGGTAGGATTTATTTTCTGCACATTCGTCGGTTACCATTTCAAAGGTAATCGGCAGAATTTATTTTCAGCACATTCGTTGGTTACTATTTCAAAAGTAATCGGCATGATCTATTTTCTGCACATTCGTCGGTTACTATTTCATAAGTAATCGGCATGATTTATTTTCAGCACATTCGTCGGTTACTATTTCAAAAGTATTCGGCAAGACTTTATTTTCAACACATTCGTCGGTTACTATTTCAAAAGTAATCAGCATGATCTATTTTCTGCACATTCGTCGATTACTATTTAAAAAGTAATCGGCAAGATTTTTATTTTCAGCATATTCGTCGGTGACTATTTCAAAAGTAATCGGCAAGACTTTATTTTCAGCACATTCGTCGGTTACTATTTCAAAAGTAATCGGCATGATCTATTTTCTGCACATTCGTCGGTTACTATTTCATAAGTAATCGGCATGATTTATTTTCAGCACATTCGTCAGTTACTATTTCAAAAGTATTCGGCAAGACTTTATTTTCAACACATTCGTCGGTAACTATTTCAAAAGTAATCGGCATGATCTATTTTCTGCACATTCGTCGATTACTATTTAAAAAGTAATCGGCAAGATTTTTATTTTCAGCATATTCGTCGGTGACTATTTCAAAAGTAATCGGCAAGACTTTATTTTCAGCACATTCGTCAGTTACTATTTCAAAAGTAATCGGCAAGATTTTTTTTTTCAGCATATTTGTCGGTTACTATTTTAGAAGTAATCGACAAGATTTTTATTTTCAGCATATTCGTCGGTGACTATTTCAAAAGTAATCGGCATGATTTATTTTCAGCACATTCGTCGGTTACTATTTCAAAAGTAATCGACAAAATTTATTTTTAGTATATTCGTCGGATACTATTTCAAAGGTAATCGACTGGATTTATTTTGGGCATATTCGTCGGTTACTATTTCAAAGGTAATCGGCAGGATTTATTTTCTGCACATTTGTCGGTTACCATTTCAAAGGTAATCGGCAGGATTTATTATCATGCACTTCGTCGGTTTCTATTTCAAAGCTAATCAGCAGGATTTATTTTCATGCACATTCGTCTGTTACTATTTCAAAGGTAATCCGCAAGGTTTATCTTCAGCACATTAGTCGGTTACTATTTCAAAGGTAATCGGAAGGATATATTTTTCATGCATATTCGACGGTTACTTTTTCAAAGGTAATCGGCAGGATTTATTTTCTGCACATTCGTTGGTTACCATTTCAAAGGTAATCGACAAGATTTATTTTTAGTATATTCGTCGGATACTATTTCAAAGGTAATCGACTGGATTTATTTTGGGTGTATTCGTCGGTTACTATTTCAAAGGTAATCGGCAAGATTTATTTTCATGCACATTCGTCGGTTACCATTTCAAAGGTAATCGGCAAGACTTTATTTTCAGCACATTCGTTGGTTACTATTTCAAAAGTAATCGGCATGATCTATTTTCTGCACATTCGTCGGTTACTATTTCATAAGTAATCGGCATGATTTATTTTCAGCACATTCGTCGGTTACTATTTCAAAAGTATTCGGCAAGACTTTATTTTCAACACATTCGTCGATTACTATTTCAAAAGTAATCAGCATGATCTATTTTCTGCACATTCGTCGATTACTATTTAAAAAGTAATCGGCAAGATTTTTATTTTCAGCATATTCGTCGGTGACTATTTCAAAAGTAATCGGCAAGACTTTATTTTCAGCACATTCGTCGGTTACTATTTCAAAAGTAATCGGCATGATCTATTTTCTGCACATTCGTCGGTTACTATTTCATAAGTAATCGGCATGATTTATTTTCAGCACATTCGTCAGTTACTATTTCAAAAGTATTCGGCAAGACTTTATTTTCAACACATTCGTCGGTAACTATTTCAAAAGTAATCGGCATGATCTATTTTCTGCACATTCGTCGATTACTATTTAAAAAGTAATCGGCAAGATTTTTATTTTCAGCATATTCGTCGGTGACTATTTCAAAAGTAATCGGCAAGACTTTATTTTCAGCACATTCGTCAGTTACTATTTCAAAAGTAATCGGCAAGATTTTTTTTTTCAGCATATTTGTCGGTTACTATTTTAGAAGTAATCGACAAGATTTTTATTTTCAGCATATTCGTCGGTGACTATTTCAAAAGTAATCGGCATGATTTATTTTCAGCACATTCGTCGGTTACTATTTCAAAAGTAATCGACAAAATTTATTTTTAGTATATTCGTCGGATACTATTTCAAAGGTAATCGACTGGATTTATTTTGGGCATATTCGTCGGTTACTATTTCAAAGGTAATCGGCAGGATTTATTTTCTGCACATTTGTCGGTTACCATTTCAAAGGTAATCGGCAGGATTTATTATCATGCACTTCGTCGGTTTCTATTTCAAAGCTAATCAGCAGGATTTATTTTCATGCACATTCGTCTGTTACTATTTCAAAGGTAATCCGCAAGGTTTATCTTCAGCACATTAGTCGGTTACTATTTCAAAGGTAATCGGCAGGATATATTTTTCATGCATATTCGACGGTTACTTTTTCAAAGGTAATCGGCAGGATTTATTTTCTGCACATTCGTTGGTTACCATTTCAAAGGTAATCGACAAGATTTATTTTTAGTATATTCGTCGGATACTATTTCAAAGGTAATCGACTGGATTTATTTTGGGCGTATTCGTCGGTTACTATTTCAAAGGTAATCGGCAGGATTTATTTTCTGCACATTTGTCGGTTACCATTTCAAAGGTAATCGGCAGGATTTATTATCATGCACTTCGTCGGTTTCTATTTCAAAGCTAATCGGTAGGATTTATTTTCTGCACATTCGTCGGTTACCATTTCAAAGGTAATCGGCAGAATTTATTTTCATGCATAGTCGTCGGTCACTATTTCAAAGGTAATCGACAAGATTTATTTTCTGCACATTCGTCCGTTACCATTTCAAAGGTAATCAACAGGATTTATTTTCATAAACATTCGTCGGTTACCATTTCAAAGGTAATCAGCAGGATTTATTTTCTTGCACATTCGTCGGTTACTATTTCAAAGGCAATCGCAGGATTTATTTTCTTGCATATTCGTCGATTACTATTTCAAAGGTAATCGGAAAGATTTATTTTCATGCACATTCGTCGGTTACCATTTCAAAGGTAATCGGCAAGACTTTATTTTCAGCACATTCGTTGGTTACTATTTCAAAAGTAATCGGCATGACTTATTTTCAGCACATTCGTCAGTTACTATTTCAAAAGTAATCGGCAAGACTTTATTTTCAGCACATTCGTCGGTTACTATTTCAAAAGTAATCGGCAAGACTTTATTTTCAGCACATTCGTTGGTTACTATTTCAAAAGTAATCAGCATGATCTATTTTATGCACATTCGTCGGTTACTATTTTAAAAGTAATCGGCAAAACTTTATTTTCGGCAGATTCGTCGGTGACTATTTCAAAAGTAATCGGCAAGACTTTATTTTCAGCACATTCGTCGGTTACTATTTCAAAAGTAATCGGCATGATCTATTTTCTGCACATTCGTCGGTTACTATTTCATAAGTAATCGGCATGATTTATTTTCAGCACATTCGTCGGTTACTATTTCAAAAGTATTCGGCAAGACTTTATTTTCAACACATTCGTCGGTTACTATTTCAAAAGTAATCGGCATGATCTATTTTCTGCACATTCGTCGATTACTATTTAAAAAGTAATCGGCAAGATTTTTATTTTCAGCATATTCGTCGGTGACTATTTCAAAAGTAATCGGCAAGACTTTATTTTCAGCACATTCGTCAGTTACTATTTCAAAAGTAATCGGCAAGATTTTTTTTTTCAGCATATTTGTCGGTTACTATTTTAGAAGTAATCGACAAGATTTTTATTTTCAGCATATTCGTCGGTGACTATTTCAAAAGTAATCGGCATGATTTATTTTCAGCACATTCGTCGGTGACTATTTCAAAAGTAATCGACAAAATTTATTTTTAGTATATTCGTCGGATACTATTTCAAAGGTAATCGACTGGATTTATTTTGGGCATATTCGTCGGTTACTATTTCAAAGGTAATCGGCAGGATTTATTTTCTGCACATTTGTCGGTTACCATTTCAAAGGTAATCGGCAGGATTTATTATCATGCACTTCGTCGGTTTTTATTTCAAAGCTAATCAGCAGGATTTATTTTCATGCACATTCGTCTGTTACTATTTCAAAGGTAATCCGCAAGGTTTATCTTCAGCACATTAGTCGGTTACTATTTCAAAGGTAATCGGCAGGATATATTTTTCATGCATATTCGACGGTTACTTTTTCAAAGGTAATCGGCAGGATTTATTTTCTGCACATTCGTTGGTTACCATTTCAAAGGTAATCGACAAGATTTATTTTTAGTATATTCGTCGGATACTATTTCAAAGGTAATCGACTGGATTTATTTTGGGCATATTCGTCGGTTACTATTTCAAAGGTAATCGGCAGGATTTATTTTCTGCACATTTGTCGGTTACCATTTCAAAGGTAATCGGCAGGATTTATTATCATGCACTTCGTCGGTTTCTATTTCAAAGCTAATCGGTAGGATTTATTTTCTGCACATTCGTCGGTTACCATTTCAAAGGTAATCGGCAGAATTTATTTTCATGCATAGTCGTCGGTTACTATTTCAAAGGTAATCGACAAGATTTATTTTCTGCACATTCGTCCGTTACCATTTCAAAGGTAATCAACAGGATTTATTTTCATAAACATTCGTCGGTTACCATTTCAAAGGTAATCAGCAGGATTTATTTTCTTGCACATTCGTCGGTTACTATTTCAAAGGCAATCGCAGGATTTATTTTCTTGCATATTCGTCGATTACTATTTCAAAGGTAATCGGCAAGATTTATTTTCATGCACATTCGTCGGTTACCATTTCAAAGGTAATCGGCAAGACTTTATTTTCAGCACATTCGTTGGTTACTATTTCAAAAGTAATCTGCATGACTTATTTTCAGCACATTCGTCAGTTACTATTTCAAAAGTAATCGGCAAGACTTTATTTTCAGCACATTCGTCGGTTACTATTTCAAAAGTAATCGGCAAGACTTTATTTTCAGCACATTCGTTGGTTACTATTTCAAAAGTAATCAGCATGATCTATTTTATGCACATTCGTCGGTTACTATTTTAAAAGTAATCGGCAAAACTTTATTTTCGGCAGATTCGTCGGTGACTATTTCAAAAGTAATCGGCAAGACTTTATTTTCAGCACATTCGTCGGTTACTATTTCAAAAGTAATCGGCATGATCTATTTTCTGCACATTCGTCGGTTACTATTTCATAAGTAATCGGCATGATTTATTTTCAGCACATTCGTCGGTTACTATTTCAAAAGTATTCGGCAAGACTTTATTTTCAACACATTCGTCGGTTACTATTTCAAAAGTAATCGGCATGATCTATTTTCTGCACATTCGTCGATTACTATTTAAAAAGTAATCGGCAAGATTTTTATTTTCAGCATATTCGTCGGTGACTATTTCAAAAGTAATCGGCAAGACTTTATTTTCAGCACATTCGTCAGTTACTATTTCAAAAGTAATCGGCAAGATTTTTTTTTTCAGCATATTTGTCGGTTACTATTTTAGAAGTAATCGACAAGATTTTTATTTTCAGCATATTCGTCGGTGACTATTTCAAAAGTAATCGGCATGATTTATTTTCAGCACATTCGTCGGTGACTATTTCAAAAGTAATCGACAAAATTTATTTTTAGTATATTCGTCGGATACTATTTCAAAGGTAATCGACTGGATTTATTTTGGGCATATTCGTCGGTTACTATTTCAAAGGTAATCGGCAGGATTTATTTTCTGCACATTTGTCGGTTACCATTTCAAAGGTAATCGGCAGGATTTATTATCATGCACTTCGTCGGTTTTTATTTCAAAGCTAATCAGCAGGATTTATTTTCATGCACATTCGTCTGTTACTATTTCAAAGGTAATCCGCAAGGTTTATCTTCAGCACATTAGTCGGTTACTATTTCAAAGGTAATCGGCAGGATATATTTTTCATGCATATTCGACGGTTACTTTTTCAAAGGTAATCGGCAGGATTTATTTTCTGCACATTCGTTGGTTACCATTTCAAAGGTAATCGACAAGATTTATTTTTAGTATATTCGTCGGATACTATTTCAAAGGTAATCGACTGGATTTATTTTGGGCATATTCGTCGGTTACTATTTCAAAGGTAATCGGCAGGATTTATTTTCTGCACATTTGTCGGTTACCATTTCAAAGGTAATCGGCAGGATTTATTATCATGCACTTCGTCGGTTTCTATTTCAAAGCTAATCGGTAGGATTTATTTTCTGCACATTCGTCGGTTACCATTTCAAAGGTAATCGGCAGAATTTATTTTCATGCATAGTCGTCGGTTACTATTTCAAAGGTAATCGACAAGATTTATTTTCTGCACATTCGTCCGTTACCATTTCAAAGGTAATCAACAGGATTTATTTTCATAAACATTCGTCGGTTACCATTTCAAAGGTAATCAGCAGGATTTATTTTCTTGCACATTCGTCGGTTACTATTTCAAAGGCAATCGGCAGGATTTATTTTCTTGCATATTCGTCGATTACAATTTCAAAGGTAATCGGCAAGATTTATTTTCATGCACATTCGTCGGTTACCATTTCAAAGGTAATCGGCAAGACTTTATTTTCAGCACATTCGTTGGTTACTATTTCAAAAGTAATCGGCATGACTTATTTTCAGCACATTCGTCAGTTACTATTTCAAAAGTAATCGGCAAGACTTTATTTTCAGCACATTCGTCGGTTACTATTTCAAAAGTAATCGGCAAGACTTTATTTTCAGCACATTCGTTGGTTACTATTTCAAAAGTAATCAACATGATCTATTTTATGCACATTCGTCGGTTACTATTTTAAAAGTAATCGGCAAAACTTTATTTTCGGCAGATTCGTCGGTGACTATTTCAAAAGTAATCGGCAAGACTTTATTTTCAGCACATTCGTCGGTTACTATTTCAAAAGTAATCGGCATGATCTATTTTCTGCACATTCGTCGGTTACTATTTCATAAGTAATCGGCATGATTTATTTTCAGCACATTCGTCGGTTACTATTTCAAAAGTATTCGGCAAGACTTTATTTTCAACACATTCGTCGGTTACTATTTCAAAAGTAATCGGCATGATCTATTTTCTGCACATTCGTCGATTACTATTTAAAAAGTAATCGGCAAGATTTTTATTTTCAGCATATTCGTCGGTGACTATTTCAAAAGTAATCGGCAAGACTTTATTTTCAGCACATTCGTCAGTTACTATTTCAAAAGTAATCGGCAAGATTTTTTTTTCCAGCATATTTGTCGGTTACTATTTTAGAAGTAATCGACAAGATTTTTATTTTCAGCATATTCGTCGGTGACTATTTCAAAAGTAATCGGCATGATTTATTTTCAGCACATTCGTCGGTTACTATTTCAAAAGTAATCGACAAAATTTATTTTTAGTATATTCGTCGGATACTATTTCAAAGGTAATCGACTGGATTTATTTTGGGCATATTCGTCGGTTACTATTTCAAAGGTAATCGGCAGGATTTATTTTCTGCACATTTGTCGGTTACCATTTCAAAGGTAATCGGCAGGATTTATTATCATGCACTTCGTCGGTTTTTATTTCAAAGCTAATCAGCAGGATTTATTTTCATGCACATTCGTCTGTTACTATTTCAAAGGTAATCCGCAAGGTTTATCTTCAGCACATTAGTCGGTTACTATTTCAAAGGTAATCGGCAGGATATATTTTTCATGCATATTCGACGGTTACTTTTTCAAAGGTAATCGGCAGGATTTATTTTCTGCACATTCGTTGGTTACCATTTCAAAGGTAATCGACAAGATTTATTTTTAGTATATTCGTCGGATACTATTTCAAAGGTAATCGACTGGATTTATTTTGGGCATATTCGTCGGTTACTATTTCAAAGGTAATCGGCAGGATTTATTTTCTGCACATTTGTCGGTTACCATTTCAAAGGTAATCGGCAGGATTTATTATCATGCACTTCGTCGGTTTCTATTTCAAAGCTAATCGGTAGGATTTATTTTCTGCACATTCGTCGGTTACCATTTCAAAGGTAATCGGCAGAATTTATTTTCATGCATAGTCGTCGGTTACTATTTCAAAGGTAATCGACAAGATTTATTTTCTGCACATTCGTCCGTTACCATTTCAAAGGTAATCAACAGGATTTATTTTCATAAACATTCGTCGGTTACCATTTCAAAGGTAATCAGCAGGATTTATTTTCTTGCACATTCGTCGGTTACTATTTCAAAGGCAATCGCAGGATTTATTTTCTTGCATATTCGTCGATTACTATTTCAAAGGTAATCGGCAAGATTTATTTTCATGCACATTCGTCGGTTACCATTTCAAAGGTAATCGGCAAGACTTTATTTTCAGCACATTCGTTGGTTACTATTTCAAAAGTAATCGGCATGACTTATTTTCAGCACATTCGTCAGTTACTATTTCAAAAGTAATCGGCAAGACTTTATTTTCAGCACATTCGTCGGTTACTATTTCAAAAGTAATCGGCAAGACTTTATTTTCAGCACATTCGTTGGTTACTATTTCAAAAGTAATCAGCATGATCTATTTTATGCACATTCGTCGGTTACTATTTTAAAAGTAATCGGCAAAACTTTATTTTCGGCAGATTCGTCGGTGACTATTTCAAAAGTAATCGGCAAGACTTTATTTTCAGCACATTCGTCGGTTACTATTTCAAAAGTAATCGGCATGATCTATTTTCTGCACATTCGTCGGTTACTATTTCATAAGTAATCGGCATGATTTATTTTCAGCACATTCGTCGGTTACTATTTCAAAAGTATTCGGCAAGACTTTATTTTCAACACATTCGTCGGTTACTATTTCAAAAGTAATCGGCATGATCTATTTTCTGCACATTCGTCGATTACTATTTAAAAAGTAATCGGCAAGATTTTTATTTTCAGCATATTCGTCGGTGACTATTTCAAAAGTAATCGGCAAGACTTTATTTTCAGCACATTCGTCAGTTACTATTTCAAAAGTAATCGGCACGATTTTTTTTTTCAGCATATTTGTCGGTTACTATTTTAGAAGTAATCGACAAGATTTTTATTTTCAGCATATTCGTCGGTGACTATTTCAAAAGTAATCGGCATGATTTATTTTCAGCACATTCGTCGGTTACTATTTCAAAAGTAATCGACAAAATTTATTTTTAGTATATTCGTCGGATACTATTTCAAAGGTAATCGACTGGATTTATTTTGGGCATATTCGTCGGTTACTATTTCAAAGGTAATCGGCAGGATTTATTTTCTGCACATTTGTCGGTTACCATTTCAAAGGTAATCGGCAGGATTTATTATCATGCACTTCGTCGTTTTTTATTTCAAAGCTAATCAGCAGGATTTATTTTCATGCACATTCGTCTGTTACTATTTCAAAGGTAATCCGCAAGGTTTATCTTCAGCACATTAGTCGGTTACTATTTCAAAGGTAATCGGCAGGATATATTTTTCATGCATATTCGACGGTTACTTTTTCAAAGGTAATCGGCAGGATTTATTTTCTGCACATTCGTTGGTTACCATTTCAAAGGTAATCGACAAGATTTATTTTTAGTATATTCGTCGGATACTATTTCAAAGGTAATCGACTGGATTTATTTTGGGCATATTCGTCGGTTACTATTTCAAAGGTAATCGGCAGGATTTATTTTCTGCACATTTGTCGGTTACCATTTCAAAGGTAATCGGCAGGATTTATTATCATGCACTTCGTCGGTTTCTATTTCAAAGCTAATCGGTAGGATTTATTTTCTGCACATTCGTCGGTTACCATTTCAAAGGTAATCGGCAGAATTTATTTTCATGCATAGTCGTCGGTTACTATTTCAAAGGTAATCGACAAGATTTATTTTCTGCACATTCGTCCGTTACCATTTCAAAGGTAATCAACAGGATTTATTTTCATAAACATTCGTCGGTTACCATTTCAAAGGTAATCAGCAGGATTTATTTTCTTGCACATTCGTCGGTTACTATTTCAAAGGCAATCGCAGGATTTATTTTCTTGCATATTCGTCGATTACAATTTCAAAGGTAATCGGCAAGATTTATTTTCATGCACATTCGTCGGTTACCATTTCAAAGGTAATCGGCAAGACTTTATTTTCAGCACATTCGTTGGTTACTATTTCAAAAGTAATCGGCATGACTTATTTTCAGCACATTCGTCAGTTACTATTTCAAAAGTAATCGGCAAGACTTTATTTTCAGCACATTCGTCGGTTACTATTTCAAAAGTAATCGGCAAGACTTTATTTTCAGCACATTCGTTGGTTACTATTTCAAAAGTAATCAGCATGATCTATTTTATGCACATTCGTCGGTTACTATTTTAAAAGTAATCGGCAAAACTATATTTTCGGCAGATTCGTCGGTGACTATTTCAAAAGTAATCGGCAAGACTTTATTTTCAGCACATTCGTCGGCTACTATTTCAAAAGTAATCGGCAAGATTTTTATTTTCAGCATATTTGTCGGTTACTATTTTAGAAGTAATCGACAAGATTTTTATTTTCAGCATATTCGTCGGTGACTATTTCAAAAGTAATCGGCATGATATTTTTTCAGCACAATCGTCGGTTACTATTTCAAAAGTAATCGGCATGATTTATTTTCAGCACATTCGTCGGTTACTATTTCAAAAGTAATCGGCAAGATTTTCATTTTCAGCATATTCGTCGGTTACTATATCAAAAGTAATCGGCATGATTTATTTTCAGCATATTTGTCGGTTACTATTTTAGAAGTAATCGACAAGATTTTTATTTTCAGCATATTCGTCGGTGACTATTTCAAAAGTAATCGGCATGATCTATTTTCTGCACATTCGTCGGTTACTATTTAAAAAGTAATCGACAAGATTTTTATTTTCAGCATATTCGTCGGTTACTATTTAAAAAGAAATCAGCAAGACTTTATTTTCAGCACATTCGTTGGTTACTATTTTAAAAGTAATCAGTAAGATTTTTATTTCAACATATGCGTCGCTTACTATTTCAAGAGTAATCGGCATGATTTATATTCAGCACATTCGTCGGTTACTATTTCAAAAGTAATCGGCATGATTTATTTTCAGCACATTCGTCGGTTACTATTTCAAAAGTAATCGGCAAGATTTTTATTTTCAGCATATTCGTCAGTGACTATTTCAAAAGTAATCGGCATGATTTATTTTAAGCACATTCGTCGGTTACTATTTCAAAAGTAATCGGCAAGACTTTATTTTCAGCACATTCGTTGGTTACTATTTCAAAAGTAATCGGCATGATCTATTTTCTGCACATTCGTCGGTTACTATTTCATAAGTAATCGGCATGATTTATTTTCAGCACATTCGTCGGTTACTATTTCAAAAGTATTCGGCAAGACTTTATTTTCAACACATTCGTCGGTTACTATTTCAAAAGTAATCGGCATGATCTATTTTCTGCACATTCGTCGATTACTATTTAAAAAGTATTCGGCAAGATTTTTATTTTCAGCATATTCGTCGGTGACTATTTCAAAAGTAATCGGCAAGACTTTATTTTCAGCACATTCGTCAGTTACTATTTCAAAAGTAATCGGCAAGATTTTTTTTTTCAGCATATTTCTCGGTTACTATTTTAGAAGTAATCGACAAGATTTTTATTTTCAGCATATTCGTCGGTGACTATTTCAAAAGTAATCGGCATGATCTATTTTCTGCACATTCGTCGGTTACTATTTAAAAAGTAATCGACAAGATTTTTATTTTCAGCATATTCGTCGGTTACTATTTCAAAAGAAATCAGCAAGACTTTATTTTCAGCACATTCGTTGGTTACTATTTTAAAAGTAATCAGTAAGATTTTTATTTCAACATATGCGTCGCTTACTATTTCAAGAGTAATCGGCATGATTTATTTTTAGCACATTCGTCGGTTACTATTTCAAAAGTAATCGGCATGATTTATTTTCAGCACATTCGTCGGTTACTATTTCAAAAGTAATCGGCAAGATTTTTATTTTCAGCATATTCGTCAGTGACTATTTCAAAAGTAATCGGCATGATTTATTTTAAGCACATTCGTCGGTTACTATTTCAAAAGTAATCGGCAAGACTTTATTTTCAGCACATTCGTTGGTTACTATTTCAAAAGTAATCGGCATGATCTATTTTCTGCACATTCGTCGGTTACTATTTCATAAGTAATCGGCATGATTTATTTTCAGCACATTCGTCGGTTACTATTTCAAAAGTATTCGGCAAGACTTTATTTTCAACACATTCGTCGGTTACTATTTCAAAAGTAATCGGCATGATCTATTTTCTGCACATTCGTCGATTACTATTTAAAAAGTAATCGGCAAGATTTTTATTTTCAGCATATTCGTCGGTGACTATTTCAAAAGTAATCGGCAAGACTTTATTTTCAGCACATTCGTCAGTTACTATTTAAAAAGTAATCGGCAAGATTTTTTTTTTCAGCATATTTGTCGGTTACTATTTTAGAAGTAATCGACAAGATTTTTATTTTCAACATATCCGTCGGTTACTATTTCAAAAGTAATCGGCAAGACTTTATTTTCGGAAGATTCGTCGGTTACTATTTCAAAAGTAATCGGCAAGACTTTATTTTCTGCACATTCGTCAGATACTATTTCAAAAGTAATCGGCAAGACTTTATTTTCAGCACATTCGTTGGTTACTATTTTAAAAGTAATCAGTAAGATTTTTATTTCAACATATGCGTCGCTTACTATTTCAAGAGTAATCGGCATGATTTATTTTCAGCACATTCGTCGGTTACTATTTCAAAAGTAATCGGCATGATTTATTTTCAGCACATTCGTCGGTTACTATTTCAAAAGTAATCGGCAAGATTTTTATTTTCAGCATATTCGTCAGTGACTATTTCAAAAGTAATCGGCATGATTTATTTTAAGCACATTCGTCGGTTACTATTTCAAAAGTAATCGGCAAGATTTTTATTTTCAGCAAATTCGTCGGTGACTATTTCAAAAGTAATCGGCATGACTTATTTTCAGCACATTCGTCAGTTACTATTTCAAAAGTAATCGGCAAGACTTTATTTTCAGCACATTCATTGGTTACTATTTCAAAAGTAATCGGCATGATCTATTTTCTGCACATTCGTCGGTTACTATTTAAAAAGTAATCGGCAAGATTTTTATTTTCAGCATATTCGTCGGTGACTATTTCAAAAGTAATCGGCAAGACTTTATTTTCAGCACATTCGTCAGTTACTATTTCAAAAGTAATCAGCAAGATTTTTTTTTTCAGCATATTTGTCGGTTACTATTTTAGAAGTAATCGACAAGATTTTTATTTTCAACATATTCGTCGGTTACTATTTCAAAAGTAATCGGCAAGACTTTATTTTCGGAAGATTCGTCGGTTACTATTTCAAAAGTAATCGGCAAGACTTTATTTTCTGCACATTCGTCAGATACTATTTCAAAAGTAATCGGCAAGACTTTATTTTCAGCACATTCGTTGGTTACTATTTTAAAAGTAATCAGTAAGATTTTTATTTCAACATATGCGTCGCTTACTATTTCAAGAGTAATCGGCATGATTTATTTTCAGCACATTCGTCGATTACTATTTCAAAAGTAATCGGCATGATTTATTTTCAGCACATTCGTCGGTTACTATTTCAAAAGTAATCGGCAAGATTTTTATTTTCAGCATATTCGTCAGTGACTATTTCAAAAGTAATCGGCATGATTTATTTTAAGCACATTCGTCGGTTACTATTTCAAAAGTAATCGGCAAGATTTTTATTTTCAGCAAATTCGTCGGTGACTATTTCAAAAGTAATCGGCATGACTTATTTTCAGCACATTCGTCAGTTACTATTTCAAAAGTAATCGGCAAGACTTTATTTTCAGCACATTCATTGGTTACTATTTCAAAAGTAATCAGCATGATCTATTTTCTGCACATTCGTCGGTTACTATTTCAAAAGTAATAGGCAAAACTTAATTTTCGGCAGATTCGTCGGTTACTATTTCAAAAGTAATCGGCAAGACTTTATTTTCAGCACATTCGTTGGTTACTATTTCAAAAGTAATCGGCATGATCTATTTTCTGTACATTCGTCGGTTACTATTTCATAAGTAATCGGCATGATTTATTTTCAGCACATTCGTCGGTTACTATTTCAAAAGTAATCGGCAAGACTTCATTTTCAACACATTCGTCGGTTACGATTTCAAAAGTAATCGGCATGATCTATTTTCTGCACATTCGTCGGTTACTATTTAAAAAGTAATCGGCAAGATTTTTATTTTCAGCATATTCGTCGGTGACTATTTCAAAAGTAATCGGCAAGACTTTATTTTCAGCACATTCGTCGGTTACTATTTCAAAAGTAATCGGCAAGATTTTTATTTTCAGCATATTTGTTGGTTACTATTTTAGAAGTAATCGACAAGATTTTTATTTTCAGCATATTCGTCGGTGACTATTTCAAAAGTAATCGGCATGATCTATTTTCTTCACATTCGTCGGTTACTATTTAAAAAGTAATCGGCAAGATTTTTATTTTCAGCATATTCGTCGGTGACTATTTCAAAAGTAATCGGCAAGACTTTATTTTCAGCACATTCGTCAGTTACTATTTCAAAAGTAATCAGCAAGATTTTTTTTTTCAGCATATTTGTCGGTTACTATTTTAGAAGTAATCGACAAGATTTTTATTTTCAACATATTCGTCGGTTACTATTTCAAAAGTAATCGGCAAGACTTTATTTTCGGAAGATTCGTCGGTTACTATTTCAAAAGTAATCGGCAAGACTTTATTTTCTGCACATTCGTCAGATACTATTTCAAAAGTAATCGGCAAGACTTTATTTTCAGCACATTCGTTGGTTACTATTTTAAAAGTAATCAGTAAGATTTTTATTTCAACATATGCGTCGCTTACTATTTCAAGAGTAATCGGCATGATTTATTTTCAGCACATTCGTCGATTACTATTTCAAAAGTAATCGGCATGATTTATTTTCAGCACATTCGTCGGTTACTATTTCAAAAGTAATCGGCAAGATTTTTATTTTCAGCATATTCGTCAGTGACTATTTCAAAAGTAATCGGCATGATTTATTTTAAGCACATTCGTCGGTTACTATTTCAAAAGTAATCGGCAAGATTTTTATTTTCAGCAAATTCGTCGGTGACTATTTCAAAAGTAATCGGCATGACTTATTTTCAGCACATTCGTCAGTTACTATTTCAAAAGTAATCGGCAAGACTTTATTTTCAGCACATTCATTGGTTACTATTTCAAAAGTAATCGGCATGATCTATTTTCTGCACATTCGTCGGTTACTATTTCAAAAGTAATAGGCAAAACTTGATTTTCGGCAGATTCGTCGGTTACTATTTCAAAAGTAATCGGCAAGACTTTATTTTCAGCACATTCGTTGGTTACTATTTCAAAAGTAATCGGCATGATCTATTTTCTGTACATTCGTCGGTTACTATTTCATAAGTAATCGGCATGATTTATTTTCAGCACATTCGTCGGTTACTATTTCAAAAGTAATCGGCAAGACTTCATTTTCAACACATTCGTCGGTTACGATTTCAAAAGTAATCGGCATGATCTATTTTCTGCACATTCGTCGGTTACTATTTAAAAAGTAATCGGCAAGATTTTTATTTTCAGCATATTCGTCGGTGACTATTTCAAAAGTAATCGGCAAGACTTTATTTTCAGCACATTCGTCGGTTACTATTTCAAAAGTAATCGGCAAGATTTTTATTTTCAGCATATTTGTTGGTTACTATTTTAGAAGTAATCGACAAGATTTTTATTTTCAGCATATTCGTCGGTGACTATTTCAAAAGTAATCGGCATGATCTATTTTCTTCACATTCGTCGGTTACTATTTAAAAAGTAATCGGCAAGATTTTTATTTTCAGCATATTCGTCGGTGACTATTTCAAAAGTAATCGGCATGATTTATTTTCAGCACATTCGTCGGTTACTATTTCAAAAGTAATCGGCAAGACTTTATTTTCAGCACATTCGTCAGTTACTATTTCAAAAGTTATCGGCAAGATTTTAATTTTCAGCATATTTGTCGGTTACTATTTTAGAAGTAATCGACAAGATTTTTATTTTCAGCATATTCGTCGGTGACTATTTCAAAAGTAATCGGCATGATTTATTTTCAACACATTCGTGGGTTACTATTTCAACAGTAATCGGCATGATTTATTTTCAGCACATTCGTCAGTTACTATTTCAAAAGTAATCGGCAAGACTTTATTTTCAGCACATTCGTCGGTTACTATTTCAAAAGTAATCGGCAAGATTTTTATTTTCAGCATATTCGTCAGTGACTATTTCAAAAGTAATCGGGATGATTTATTTTAAGCACATTCGTCGGTTACTATTTCAAAAGTAATCGGCAAGATTTTTATTTTCAGCAAATTCGTCGGTGACTATTTCAAAAGTAATCGGCATGACTTATTTTCAGCACATTCGTCAGTTACTATTTCAAAAGTAATCGGCAAGACTTTATTTTCAGCACATTCGTTGGTTACTATTTCAAAAGTAATCGGCATGATCTATTTTCTGCACATTCGTTGGTTACTATTTCAAAAGTAATAGGCAAAACTTAATTTTCGGCAGATTCGTCGGTTACTATTTCAAAAGTAATCGGCAAGACTTTATTTTCAGCACATTCGTTGGTTACTATTTCAAAAGTAATCGGCATGATCTATTTTCTGTACATTCGTCGGTTACTATTTCATAAGTAATCTGCATGATTTATTTCAGCACATTCGTCGGTTACTATTTCAAAAGTAATCGGCAAGACTTCATTTTCAACACATTCGTCGGTTACGATTTCAAAAGTAATCGGCATGATCTATTTTCTGCACATTCGTCGGTTACTATTTAAAAAGTAATCGGCAAGACTTTATTTTCAGCACATTCGTCGGTTACTATTTCAAAAGTAATCGGCAAGATTTTTATTTTCAGCATATTTGTCGGTTACTATTTTAGAAGTAATCGACAAGATTTTTATTTTCAGCATATTCGTCGGTGACTATTTCAAAAGTAATCGGCATGATCTATTTTCTGCACATTCGTCGGTTACTATTTCAAAAGTAATCGGCAAGATTTTCATTTTCGGCATATTCGTCGGTTACTATTTTAAAAGTAATCGGCAAGATTTTTATTTTCAGCATATTCGTCGGTTACTATTTCAAAAGTAATCGGCAAGACTTCATTTTCAACACATTCGTCGGTTACGATTTCAAAAGTAATCGGCATGATCTATTTTCTGCACATTCGTCGGTTACTATTTAAAATGTAATCGGCAAGATTTTTATTTTCAGCATATTCGTCGGTGACTATTTCAAAAGTAATCGGCAAGACTTTATTTTCAGCACATTCGTCGGTTACTATTTCAAAAGTAATCGGCAAGATTTTTATTTTCAGCATATTTGTTGGTTACTATTTTAGAAGTAATCGACAAGATTTTTATTTTCAACATATTCGTCGGTTACTATTTCAAAAGTAATCGGCAAGACTTTATTTTCGGAAGATTCGTCGGTTACTATTTCAAAAGTAATCGGCAAGACTTTATTTTCTGCACATTCGTCAGATACTATTTCAAAAGTAATCGGCAAGACTTTATTTTCAGCACATTCGTTGGTTACTATTTTAAAAGTAATCAGTAAGATTTTTATTTCAACATATGCGTCGCTTACTATTTCAAGAGTAATCGGCATGATTTATTTTCAGCACATTCGTCGATTACTATTTCAAAAGTAATCGGCATGATTTATTTTCAGCACATTCGTCGGTTACTATTTCAAAAGTAATCGGCAAGATTTTTATTTTCAGCATATTCGTCAGTGACTATTTCAAAAGTAATCGGCATGATTTATTTTAAGCACATTCGTCGGTTACTATTTCAAAAGTAATCGGCAAGATTTTTATTTTCAGCAAATTCGTCGGTGACTATTTCAAAAGTAATCGGCATGACTTATTTTCAGCACATTCGTCAGTTACTATTTCAAAAGTAATCGGCAAGACTTTATTTTCAGCACATTCATTGGTTACTATTTCAAAAGTAATCGGCATGATCTATTTTCTGCACATTCGTCGGTTACTATTTCAAAAGTAATAGGCAAAACTTAATTTTCGGCAGATTCGTCGGTTACTATTTCAAAAGTAATCGGCAAGACTTTATTTTCAGCACATTCGTTGGTTACTATTTCAAAAGTAATCGGCATGATCTATTTTCTGTACATTCGTCGGTTACTATTTCATAAGTAATCGGCATGATTTATTTTCAGCACATTCGTCGGTTACTATTTCAAAAGTAATCGGCAAGACTTCATTTTCAACACATTCGTCGGTTACGATTTCAAAAGTAATCGGCATGATCTATTTTCTGCACATTCGTCGGTTACTATTTAAAAAGTAATCGGCAAGATTTTTATTTTCAGCATATTCGTCGGTGACTATTTCAAAAGTAATCGGCAAGACTTTATTTTCAGCACATTCGTCGGTTACTATTTCAAAAGTAATCGGCAAGATTTTTATTTTCAGCATATTTGTTGGTTACTATTTTAGAAGTAATCGACAAGATTTTTATTTTCAGCATATTCGTCGGTGACTATTTCAAAAGTAATCGGCATGATCTATTTTCTTCACATTCGTCGGTTACTATTTAAAAAGTAATCGGCAAGATTTTTATTTTCAGCATATTCGTCGGTGACTATTTCAAAAGTAATCGGCATGATTTATTTTCAGCACATTCGTCGGTTACTATTTCAAAAGTAATCGGCAAGACTTTATTTTCAGCACATTCGTCGGTTACTATTTCAAAAGTTATCGGCAAGATTTTTATTTTCAGCATATTTGTCGGTTACTATTTTAGAAGTAATCGACAAGATTTTTATTTTCAGCATATTCGTCGGTGACTATTTCAAAAGTAATCGGCATGATTTATTTTCAACACATTCGTGGGTTACTATTTCAACAGTAATCGGCATGATTTATTTTCAGCACATTCGTCAGTTACTATTTCAAAAGTAATCGGCAAGACTTTATTTTCAGCACATTCGTCGGTTACTATTTCAAAAGTAATCGGCAAGATTTTTATTTTCAGCATATTCGTCAGTGACTATTTCAAAAGTAATCGGGATGATTTATTTTAAGCACATTCGTCGGTTACTATTTCAAAAGTAATCGGCAAGATTTTTATTTTCAGCAAATTCGTCGGTGACTATTTCAAAAGTAATCGGCATGACTTATTTTCAGCACATTCGTCAGTTACTATTTCAAAAGTAATCGGCAAGACTTTATTTTCAGCACATTCGTTGGTTACTATTTCAAAAGTAATCGGCATGATCTATTTTCTGCACATTCGTTGGTTACTATTTCAAAAGTAATAGGCAAAACTTAATTTTCGGCAGATTCGTCGGTTACTATTTCAAAAGTAATCGGCAAGACTTTATTTTCAGCACATTCGTTGGTTACTATTTCAAAAGTAATCGGCATGATCTATTTTCTGTACATTCGTCGGTTACTATTTCATAAGTAATCTGCATGATTTATTTCAGCACATTCGTCGGTTACTATTTCAAAAGTAATCGGCAAGACTTCATTTTCAACACATTCGTCGGTTACGATTTCAAAAGTAATCGGCATGATCTATTTTCTGCACATTCGTCGGTTACTATTTAAAAAGTAATCGGCAAGACCTTATTTTCAGCACATTCGTCGGTTACTATTTCAAAAGTAATCGGCAAGATTTTTATTTTCAGCATATTTGTCGGTTACTATTTTAGAAGTAATCGACAAGATTTTTATTTTCAGCATATTCGTCGGTGACTATTTCAAAAGTAATCGGCATGATCTATTTTCTGCACATTCGTCGGTTACTATTTCAAAAGTAATCGGCAAGATTTTCATTTTCGGCATATTCGTCGGTTACTATTTTAAAAGTAATCGGCAAGATTTTTATTTTCAGCATATTCGTCGGTTACTATTTCAAAAGTAATCGGCAAGACTTCATTTTCAACACATTCGTCGGTTACGATTTCAAAAGTAATCGGCATGATCTATTTTCTGCACATTCGTCGGTTACTATTTAAAATGTAATCGGCAAGATTTTTATTTTCAGCATATTCGTCGGTGACTATTTCAAAAGTAATCGGCAAGACTTTATTTTCAGCACATTCGTCGGTTACTATTTCAAAAGTAATCGGCAAGATTTTTATTTTCAGCATATTTGTTGGTTACTATTTTAGAAGTAATCGACAAGATTTTTATTTTCAGCATATTCGTCGGTGACTATTTCAAAAGTAATCGGCATGATCTATTTTCTGCACATTCGTCGGTTACTATTTAAAAAGTAATCGGCAAGATTTTTATTTTCAGCATATTCGTCGGTGACTATTTCAAAAGTAATCGGCATGATTTATTTTCAGCACATTCGTCGGTTACTATTTCAAAAGTAATCGGCAAGACTTTATTTTCAGCACATTCGTCGGTTACTATTTCAAAAGTTATCGGCAAGATTTTTATTTTCCGCATATTTGTCGGTTACTATTTTAGAAGTAATCGACAAGATTTTTATTTTCAGCATATTCGTCGGTGACTATTTCAAAAGTAATCGGCATGATTTATTTTCAACACATTCGTGGGTTACTATTTCAACAGTAATCGGCATGATTTATTTTCAGCACATTCGTCAGTTACTATTTCAAAAGTAATCGGCAAGACTTTATTTTCAGCACATTCGTCGGTTACTATTTCAAAAGTAATCGGCAAGATTTTTATTTTCAGCATATTCGTCAGTGACTATTTCAAAAGTAATCGGCATGATTTATTTTAAGCACATTCGTCGGTTACTATTTCAAAAGTAATCGGCAAGATTTTTATTTTCAGCAAATTCGTCGGTGACTATTTCAAAAGTAATCGGCATGACTTATTTTCAGCACATTCGTCAGTTACTATTTCAAAAGTAATCGGCAAGACTTTATTTTCAGCACATTCGTTGGTTACTATTTCAAAAGTAATCGGCATGATCTATTTTCTGCACATTCATTGGTTACTATTTCAAAAGTAATAGGCAAAACTTAATTTTCGGCAGATTCGTCGGTTACTATTTCAAAAGTAATCGGCAAGACTTTATTTTCAGCACATTCGTTGGTTACTATTTCAAAAGTAATCGGCATGATCTATTTTCTGTACATTCGTCGGTTACTATTTCATAAGTAATCTGCATGATTTATTTCAGCACATTCGTCGGTTACTATTTCAAAAGTAATCGGCAAGACTTCATTTTCAACACATTCGTCGGTTACGATTTCAAAAGTAATCGGCATGATCTATTTTCTGCACATTCGTCGGTTACTATTTAAAAAGTAATCGGCAAGATTTTTATTTTTAGCATATTCGTCGGTGACTATTTCAAAAGTAATCGGCAAGACTTTATTTTCAGCACATTCGTCGGTTACTATTTCAAAAGTAATCGGCAAGATTTTTATTTTCAGCATATTTGTCGGTTACTATTTTAGAAGTAATCGACAAGATTTTTATTTTCAGCATATTCGTCGGTGACTATTTCAAAAGTAATCGGCATGATCTATTTTCTGCACATTCGTCGGTTACTATTTAAAAAGTAATCGGCAAGATTTTTATTTTCAGCATATTCGTCGGTGACTATTTCAAAAGTAATTGGCATGATTTATTTTCAGCACATTCGTCGGTTACTATTTCAAAAGTAATCGGCAAGACTTTATTTTCAGCACATTCGTCGGTTACTATTTCAAAAGTAATCGGCAAGATTTTCATTTTCGGCATATTCGTCGGTTACTATTTTAAAAGTAATCGGCAAGATTTTTATTTTCAGCATATTCGTCGGTTACTATTTCAAAAGTAATCGGCATGATTTATTTTCAGCACATTCGTGGGTTACTATTTCAACAGTAATCGGCATGATTTATTTTCAGCACATTCGTCAGTTACTATTTCAAAAGTAATCGGCAAGACTTTATTTTCAGCACATTCGTTGGTTACTATTTCAAAAGTAATCGGCAAGATTTTCATTTTCGGCATATTCGTCGGTTACTATTTTAAAAGTAATCGGCAAGATTTTTATTTTCAGCATATTCGTCGGTTACTATTTCAAAAGTAATCGGCAAGATTTTTATTTTCAGCATATTTGTCGGTTACTATTTTAGAAGTAATCGACAAGATTTTTATTTTCAGCATATTCGTCGGTGACTATTTCAAAAGTAATCGGCATGATTTATTTTCAGCACATTCGTCGGTTACTATTTCAACAGTAATCGGCATGATTTATTTTCAGCACATTCGTCGGTTACTATTTCAAAAGTAATCGGCAAGATTTTCATTTTCAGCATATCCGTCGGTTACTATCTCAAAAGTAATCGGCAAGATTTTTATTTTCAGCATATTTGTCGGTTACTATTTTAAAAGTAATCGACAAGATTTTTATTTTCAACATATTCATCGGTTACTATTTCAAAAGTAATCAGCAAGACTTTATTTTCAGCACATTCGTTGGTTACTATTTCAAAAGTAATCAGTAAGATTTTTATTTCAACATATTCGTCGCTTACTATTTCAAAAGTAATCGGCATAATTTATTTTCAGCACATTCGTCGGTGACTATTTCAAAAGTAATCGGCATGATTTATTTTCAGCACATTCATCGGTTACTATTTCAAAAGTAATCGGCAAGACTTTATTTTCGGAAGATTCATCGGTTACTATTTCAAAAGTAATCGGCAAGACTTTATTTTCTGCACATTCGTCAGATACTATTTCAAAAGTAATCGGCAAGACTTTATTTTCAGCACATTCGTTGGTTACTATTTTAAAAGTAATCAGTAAGATTTTTATTTTCAACATATTCATCGCTTACTATTTCAAAAGTAATCGACATGATTTATTTTCAGCACATTCGTCGGTTACTATTTCAAAAGTAATCGGCATGATTTATTTTCAGCACATTCGTCGGTTACTATTTCAAAAGTAATCGGCAAGATTTTTATTTTTAGCATATTTGTCGGTTACTATTTTAAAAGTAATCGGCAAGATTTTTATTTTCACCATATTCGTCGGTGACTATTTCAAAATTAATCGGCATGATTTATTTTAAGCACATTCGTCGGTTACTATTTCAAAAGTAATCGGCAAGATTTTTATTTTCAGCATATTCGTCGGTTACTATTTCAAAAGTAATCGGCATGATTTATTTTCAGCACATTCGTGGGTTACTATTTCAACAGTAATCGGCATGATTTATTTTCAGCATATTCGTCGGTTACTATTTCAAAAGTAATCGGCATGATTTATTTTCAGCACATTCGTTGGTTACTATTTCAAAAGTAATCGGCATGATCTATTTTCTGCACATTCGTCGGTTACTATTTCAAAAGTAATTGGCAAAACTTTATTTTCGGCAGATTCGTCGGTGACTATTTCAAAAGTAATCGGCATGATTTATTTTCAGCACATTCGTCGGTTACTATTTCAACAGTAATCGGCATGATTTATTTTCAGCACATTCGTCGGTTACTATTTCAAAAGTAATCGGCAAGATTTTCATTTTCAGCATATCCGTCGGTTACTATCTCAAAAGTAATCGGCAAGATTTTTATTTTCAGCATATTTGTCGGCTACTATTTTAAAAGTAATCGACAAGATTTTTATTTTCAACATATTCGTCGGTTACTATTTCAAAAGTAATTGGCAAGACTTTATTTTCAGCACATTCGTTGGTTACTATTTCAAAAGTAATCAGTAAGATTTTTATTTCAACATATTCGTCGCTTACTATTTCAAAAGTAATCGGCATAATTTATTTTCAGCACATTCGTCGGTGACTATTTCAAAAGTAATCGGCATGATTTATTTTCAGCACATTCGTCGGTTACTATTTCAAAAGTAATCGGCAAGACTTTATTTTCGGAAGATTCGTCGGTTACTATTTCAAAAGTAATCGGCAAGACTTTATTTTCTGCACATTCGTTAGATACTATTTCAAAAGTAATCGGCAAGACTTTATTTTCAGCACATTCGTTGGTTACTATTTTAAAAGTAATCAGTAAGATTTTTATTTTCAACATATTCATCGCTTACTATTTCAAAAGTAATCGACATGATTTATTTTCAGCACATTCGTCGGTTACTATTTCAAAAGTAATCGGCATGATTTATTTTCAGCACATTCGTCGGTTACTATTTCAAAAGTAATTGGCAAGATTTTTATTTTCAGCATATTTGTCGGTTACTATTTTAAAAGTAATCGGCAAGATTTTTATTTTCAGCATATTCGTCGGTGACTATTTCAAAATTAATCGGCATGATTTATTTTAAGCACATTCGTCGGTTACTATACCAAAAGTAATCGGCAAGATTTTTATTTTCAGCAAATTCGTCGGCGACTATTTCAAAAGTAATCGGCATGACTTATTTTCAGCACATTCGTCAGTTACTATTTCAAAAGTAATCGGCAAGACTTTATTTTCAGCACATTCGTTGGTTACTATTTCAAAAGTAATCGGCATGATCTATTTTCTGCACATTCGTCGGTTACTATTTCAAAAGTAATCGGCAAAACTTTATTTTCGGCAGATTCGTCGGTTACTATTTCAAAAGTAATCGGCAAGACTTTATTTTCAGCACATTCGTTGGTTACTATTTCAAAAGTAATCGGCATGATCTATTTTCTGCACATTCGTCGGTGACTATTTCAAGAGTAATCGGCAAGACTTTATTTTCAGCACATTCGTCGGTTACTATTTCAAAAGTAATCGGCAAGATTTTTATTTTCAGCATATTTGTCGGTTACTATTTTAGAAGTAATCGACAAGATTTTTATTTTCAGCATATTCGTCGGTGACTATTTCAAAAGTAATCGGCATGATCTATTTTCTGCAAATTCGTCGGTTACTATTTAAAAAGTAATCGGCAAGATTTTTATTTTCAGCATATTCGTCGGTGACTATTTCAAAAGTAATCGGCATGATTTATTTTCAGCACATTCGTCGGTTACTATTTTAAAAGTAATCGGCAAGACTTTATTTTCAGCACATTCGTCGGTTACTATTTCAAAAGTAATCGGCAAGATTTTTATTTTTAGCATATTCGTCGGTTACTATTTCAAAAGTAATCGGCAAGATTTTTATTTTCAGCATATTTGTCGGTTACTATTTTAGAAGTAATCGGCATGATTTATTTTCAGCACATTCGTCGGTTACTATTTCAAAAGTAATTGGCAAGATTTTTATTTTCAGCATATTTGTCGGTTACTATTTTAAAAGTTATCGGCAAGATTTTTATTTTCAGCATATTCGTCGGTGACTATTTCAAAATTAATCGGCATGATTTATTTTAAGCACATTCGTCGGTTACTATATCAAAAGTAATCGGCAAGATTTTTATTTTCAGCAAATTCGTCGGCGACTATTTCAAAAGTAATCGGCATGACTTATTTTCAGCACATTCGTCAGTTACTATTTCAAAAGTAATCGGCAAGACTTTATTTTCAGCACATTCGTTGGTTACTATTTCAAAAGTAATCGGCATGATCTATTTTCTGCACATTCGTCGGTTACTATTTCAAAAGTAATCGTCAAAACTTTATTTTCGGCAGATTCGTCGGTTACTATTTCAAAAGTAATCGGCAAGACTTTATTTTCAGCACATTCGTTGGTTACTATTTCAAAAGTAATCGGCATGATCTATTTTCTGCACATTCGTCGGTGACTATTTCAAGAGTAATCGGCAAGATTTTTATTTTCAGCATATTTGTCGGTTACTATTTTAGAAGTAATCGACAAGATTTTTATTTTCAGCATATTCGTCGGTGACTATTTCAAAAGTAATCGGCATGATCTATTTTCTGCAAATTCGTCGGTTACTATTTAAAAAGTAATCGGCAAGATTTTTATTTTCAGCATATTCGTCGGTTACTATTTCAAAAGTAATCGGCATGATTTATTTTCAGCACATTCGTCGGTTACTATTTTAAAAGTAATCGGCAAGACTTTATTTTCAGCACATTCGTCGGTTACTATTTCAAAAGTAATCGGGAAGATTTTTATTTTTAGCATATTCGTCGGTTACTATTTCAAAAGTAATCGGCAAGATTTTTATTTTCAGCATATTTGTCGGTTACTATTTTAGAAGTAATCGGCATGATTTATTTTCAGCACATTCGTCGGTTACTATTTCAAAAGTAATTGGCAAGATTTTTATTTTCAGCATATTTGTCGGTTACTATTTTAAAAGTAATCGGCAAGATTTTTATTTTCAGCATATTCGTCGGTGACTATTTCAAAATTAATCGGCATGATTTATTTTAAGCACATTCGTCGGTTACTATATCAAAAGTAATCGGCAAGATTTTTATTTTCAGCAAATTCGTCGGCGACTATTTCAAAAGTAATCGGCATGACTTATTTTCAGCACATTCGTCAGTTACTATTTCAAAAGTAATCGGCAAGACTTTATTTTCAGCACATTCGTTGGTTACTATTTCAAAAGTAATCGGCATGATCTATTTTCTGCACATTCGTCGGTTACTATTTCAAAAGTAATCGGCAAAACTTTATTTTCGGCAGATTCGTCGGTTACTATTTCAAAAGTAATCGGCAAGACTTTATTTTCAGCACATTCGTTGGTTACTATTTCAAAAGTAATCGGCATGATCTATTTTCTGCACATTCGTCGGTGACTATTTCAAGAGTAATCGGCAAGACTTTATTTTCAGCACATTCGTCGGTTACTATTTCAAAAGTAATCGGCAAGATTTTTATTTTCAGCATATTTGTCGGTTACTATTTTAGAAGTAATCGACAAGATTTTTATTTTCAGCATATTCGTCGGTGACTATTTCAAAAGTAATCGGCATGATCTATTTTCTGCAAATTCGTCGGTTACTATTTAAAAAGTAATCGGCAAGATTTTTATTTTCAGCATATTCGTCGGTGACTATTTCAAAAGTAATCGGCATGATTTATTTTCAGCACATTCGTCGGTTACTATTTTAAAAGTAATCGGCAAGACTTTATTTTCAGCACATTCGTCGGTTACTATTTCAAAAGTAATCGGCAAGATTTTTATTTTTAGCATATTCGTCGGTTACTATTTCAAAAGTAATCGGCAAGATTTTTATTTTCAGCATATTTGTCGGTTACTATTTTAGAAGTAATCGGCATGATTTATTTTCAGCACATTCGTCGGTCACTATTTCAAAAGTAATTGGCAAGATTTTTATTTTCAGCATATTTGTCGGTTACTATTTTAGAAGTAATCGACAAGATTTTTATTTTCAGCATATTCGTCGGTGACTATTTCAAAATTAATCGGCATGATCTATTTTCTGCAAATTCGTCGGTTACTATTTAAAAAGTAATCGGCAAGATTTTTATTTTCAGCATATTCGTCGGTTACTATTTCAAAAGTAATCGGCATGATTTATTTTCAGCACATTCGTCGGTTACTATTTTAAAAGTAATCGGCAAGACTTTATTTTCAGCACATTCGTCGGTTACTATTTCAAAAGTAATCGGGAAGATTTTTATTTTTAGCATATTCGTCGGTTACTATTTCAAAAGTAATCGGCAAGATTTTTATTTTCAGCATATTTGTCGGTTACTATTTTAGAAGTAATCGGCATGATTTATTTTCAGCACATTCGTCGGTTACTATTTCAAAAGTAATTGGCAAGATTTTTATTTTCAGCATATTTGTCGGTTACTATTTTAAAAGTAATCGGCAAGATTTTTATTTTCAGCATATTCGTCGGTGACTATTTCAAAATTAATCGGCATGATTTATTTTAAGCACATTCGTCGGTTACTATATCAAAAGTAATCGGCAAGATTTTTATTTTCAGCAAATTCGTCGGCGACTATTTCAAAAGTAATCGGCATGACTTATTTTCAGCACATTCGTCAGTTACTATTTCAAAAGTAATCGGCAAGACTTTATTTTCAGCACATTCGTTGGTTACTATTTCAAAAGTAATCGGCATGATCTATTTTCTGCACATTCGTCGGTTACTATTTCAAAAGTAATCGGCAAAACTTTATTTTCGGCAGATTCGTCGGTTACTATTTCAAAAGTAATCGGCAAGACTTTATTTTCAGCACATTCGTTGGTTACTATTTCAAAAGTAATCGGCATGATCTATTTTCTGCACATTCGTCGGTGACTATTTCAAGAGTAATCGGCAAGACTTTATTTTCAGCACATTCGTCGGTTACTATTTCAAAAGTAATCGGCAAGATTTTTATTTTCAGCATATTTGTCGGTTACTATTTTAGAAGTAATCGACAAGATTTTTATTTTCAGCATATTCGTCGGTGACTATTTCAAAAGTAATCGGCATGATCTATTTTCTGCAAATTCGTCGGTTACTATTTAAAAAGTAATCGGCAAGATTTTTATTTTCAGCATATTCGTCGGTGACTATTTCAAAAGTAATCGGCATGATTTATTTTCAGCACATTCGTCGGTTACTATTTTAAAAGTAATCGGCAAGACTTTATTTTCAGCACATTCGTCGGTTACTATTTCAAAAGTAATCGGCAAGATTTTTATTTTTAGCATATTCGTCGGTTACTATTTCAAAAGTAATCGGCAAGATTTTTATTTTCAGCATATTTGTCGGTTACTATTTTAGAAGTAATCGGCATGATTTATTTTCAGCACATTCGTCGGTCACTATTTCAAAAGTAATTGGCAAGATTTTTATTTTCAGCATATTTGTCGGTTACTATTTTAAAAGTAATCGGCAAGATTTTTATTTTCAGCATATTCGTCGGTGACTATTTCAAAATTAATCGGCATGATTTATTTTAAGCACATTCGTCGGTTACTATATCAAAAGTAATCGGCAAGATTTTTATTTTCAGCAAATTCGTCGGCGACTATTTCAAAAGTAATCGGCATGACTTATTTTCAGCACATTCGTCAGTTACTATTTCAAAAGTAATCGGCAAGACTTTATTTTCAGCACATTCGTTGGTTACTATTTCAAAAGTAATCGGCATGATCTATTTTCTGCACATTCGTCGGTTACTATTTCAAAAGTAATCGGCAAAACTTTATTTTCGGCAGATTCGTCGGTTACTATTTCAAAAGTAATCGGCAAGACTTTATTTTCAGCACATTCGTTGGTTACTATTTCAAAAGTAATCGGCATGATCTATTTTCTGCACATTCGTCGGTGACTATTTCAAGAGTAATCGGCAAGACTTTATTTTCAGCACATTCGTCGGTTACTATTTCAAAAGTAATCGGCAAGATTTTTATTTTCAGCATATTTGTCGGTTACTATTTTAGAAGTAATCGACAAGATTTTTATTTTCAGCATATTCGTCGGTGACTATTTCAAAAGTAATCGGCATGATCTATTTTCTGCAAATTCGTCGGTTACTATTTAAAAAGTAATCGGCAAGATTTTTATTTTCAGCATATTCGTCGGTGACTATTTCAAAAGTAATCGGCATGATTTATTTTCAGCACATTCGTCGGTTACTATTTTAAAAGTAATCGGCAAGACTTTATTTTCAGCACATTCGTCGGTTACTATTTCAAAAGTAATCGGCAAGATTTTTATTTTTAGCATATTCGTCGGTTACTATTTCAAAAGTAATCGGCAAGATTTTTATTTTCAGCATATTTGTCGGTTACTATTTTAGAAGTAATCGGCATGATTTATTTTCAGCACATTCGTCGGTCACTATTTCAAAAGTAATTGGCAAGATTTTTATTTTCAGCATATTTGTCGGTTACTATTTTAAAAGTAATCGGCAAGATTTTTATTTTCAGCATATTCGTCGGTGACTATTTCAAAATTAATCGGCATGATTTATTTTAAGCACATTCGTCGGTTACTATATCAAAAGTAATCGGCAAGATTTTTATTTTCAGCAAATTCGTCGGCGACTATTTCAAAAGTAATCGGCATGACTTATTTTCAGCACATTCGTCAGTTACTATTTCAAAAGTAATCGGCAAGACTTTATTTTCAGCACATTCGTTGGTTACTATTTCAAAAGTAATCGGCATGATCTATTTTCTGCACATTCGTCGGTTACTATTTCAAAAGTAATCGGCAAAACTTTATTTTCGGCAGATTCGTCGGTTACTATTTCAAAAGTAATCGGCAAGACTTTATTTTCAGCACATTCGTTGGTTACTATTTCAAAAGTAATCGGCATGATCTATTTTCTGCACATTCGTCGGTGACTATTTCAAGAGTAATCGGCAAGACTTTATTTTCAGCACATTCGTCGGTTACTATTTCAAAAGTAATCGGCAAGATTTTTATTTTCAGCATATTTGTCGGTTACTATTTTAGAAGTAATCGACAAGATTTTTATTTTCAGCATATTCGTCGGTGACTATTTCAAAAGTAATCGGCATGATCTATTTTCTGCACATTCGTCGGTTACTATTTAAAAAGTAATCGGCAAGATTTTTATTTTCAGCATATTCGTCGGTGACTATTTCAAAAGTAATCGGCATGATTTATTTTCAGCACATTCGTCGGTTACTATTTTAAAAGTAATCGGCAAGACTTTATTTTCAGCACATTCGTCGGTTACTATTTCAAAAGTAATCGGCAAGATTTTTATTTTTAGCATATTCGTCGGTTACTATTTCAAAAGTAATCGGCAAGATTTTTATTTTCAGCATATTTGTCGGTTACTATTTTAGAAGTAATCGACAAGATTTTTATTTTCAGCATATTCGTCGGTGACTATTTCAATAGTAATCGGCATGATTTATTTTCAGCACATTCGTCGGTTACTATTTCAACAGTAATCGGCATGATTTATTTTCAGCACATTCGTCGGTGACTATTTCAAAAGTAATCGGCATGATTTATTTTCAGCACATTCGTCGGTTACTATTTCAAAAGTAATCGGCAAGATTTTTATTTTTAGCATATTCGTCGGTTACTATTTCAAAAGTAATCGGCAAGATTTTTATTTTCAGCATATTTGTCGGTTACTATTTTAGAAGTAATCGACAAGATTTTTATTTTCAGCATATTCGTCGGTGACTATTTCAATAGTAATCGACATGATTTATTTTCAGCACATTCGTCGGTTACTATTTCAAAAGTAATCGGCATGATTTATTTTCAGCACATTCGTCGGTTACTATTTCAAAAGTAATTGGCAAGATTTTTATTTTCAGCATATTTGTCGGTTACTATTTTAAAAGTAATCGGCAAGATTTTTATTTTCAGCATATTCGTCGGTGACTATTTCAAAATTAATCGGCATGATTTATTTTAAGCACATTCGTCGGTTACTATATCAAAAGTAATCGGCAAGATTTTTATTTTCAGCAAATTCGTCGGCGACTATTTCAAAAGTAATCGGCATGACTTATTTTCAGCACATTCGTCAGTTACTATTTCAAAAGTAATCGGCAAGACTTTATTTTCAGCACATTCGTTGGTTACTATTTCAAAAGTAATCGGCATGATCTATTTTCTGCACATTCGTCGGTTACTATTTCAAAAGTAATCGGCAAAACTTTATTTTCGGCAGATTCGTCGGTTACTATTTCAAAAGTAATCGGCAAGACTTTATTTTCAGCACATTCGTTGGTTACTATTTCAAAAGTAATCGGCATGATCTATTTTCTGCACATTCGTCGGTGACTATTTCAAGAGTAATCGGCAAGACTTTATTTTCAGCACATTCGTCGGTTACTATTTCAAAAGTAATCGGCAAGATTTTTATTTTCAGCATATTTGTCGGTTACTATTTTAGAAGTAATCGACAAGATTTTTATTTTCAGCATATTCGTCGGTGACTATTTCAAAAGTAATCGGCATGATCTATTTTCTGCAAATTCGTCGGTTACTATTTAAAAAGTAATCGGCAAGATTTTTATTTTCAGCATATTCGTCGGTGACTATTTCAAAAGTAATCGGCATGATTTATTTTCAGCACATTCGTCGGTTACTATTTTAAAAGTAATCGGCAAGACTTTATTTTCAGCACATTCGTCGGTTACTATTTCAAAAGTAATCGGCAAGATTTTTATTTTTAGCATATTCGTCGGTTACTATTTCAAAAGTAATCGGCAAGATTTTTATTTTCAGCATATTTGTCGGTTACTATTTTAGAAGTAATCGGCATGATTTATTTTCAGCACATTCGTCGGTTACTATTTCAAAAGTAATTGGCAAGATTTTTATTTTCAGCATATTTGTCGGTTACTATTTTAAAAGTAATCGGCAAGATTTTTATTTTCAGCATATTCGTCGGTGACTATTTCAAAATTAATCGGCATGATTTATTTTAAGCACATTCGTCGGTTACTATATCAAAAGTAATCGGCAAGATTTTTATTTTCAGCAAATTCGTCGGCGACTATTTCAAAAGTAATCGGCATGACTTATTTTCAGCACATTCGTCAGTTACTATTTCAAAAGTAATCGGCAAGACTTTATTTTCAGCACATTCGTTGGTTACTATTTCAAAAGTAATCGGCATGATCTATTTTCTGCACATTCGTCGGTTACTATTTCAAAAGTAATCGGCAAAACTTTATTTTCGGCAGATTCGTCGGTTACTATTTCAAAAGTAATCGGCAAGACTTTATTTTCAGCACATTCGTTGGTTACTATTTCAAAAGTAATCGGCATGATCTATTTTCTGCACATTCGTCGGTGACTATTTCAAGAGTAATCGGCAAGACTTTATTTTCAGCACATTCGTCGGTTACTATTTCAAAAGTAATCGGCAAGATTTTTATTTTCAGCATATTTGTCGGTTACTATTTTAGAAGTAATCGACAAGATTTTTATTTTCAGCATATTCGTCGGTGACTATTTCAAAATTAATCGGCATGATTTATTTTAAGCACATTCGTCGGTTACTATATCAAAAGTAATCGGCAAGATTTTTATTTTCAGCAAATTCGTCGGCGACTATTTCAAAAGTAATCGGCATGACTTATTTTCAGCACATTCGTCAGTTACTATTTCAAAAGTAATCGGCAAGACTTTATTTTCAGCACATTCGTTGGTTACTATTTCAAAAGTAATCGGCATGATCTATTTTCTGCACATTCGTCGGTTACTATTTCAAGAGTAATCGGCAAGACTTTATTTTCAGCACATTCGTCGGTTACTATTTCAAAAGTAATCGGCAAGATTTTTATTTTCAGCATATTTGTCGGTTACTATTTCAAAAGTAATCGACAAGATTTTTATTTTCAGCATATTCGTCGGTGACTATTTCAAAAGTAATCGGCATGATCTATTTTCTGCAAATTCGTCGGTTACTAATTAAAAAGTAATCGGCAAGATTTTTATTTTCAGCATATTCGTCGGTGACTATTTCAAAAGTAATCGGCATGATTTATTTTCAGCACATTCGTCGGTTACTATTTTAAAAGTAATCGGCAAGACTTTATTTTCAGCACATTCGTCGGTTACTATTTCAAAAGTAATCGGCAAGATTTTTATTTTTAGCATATTCGTCGGTTACTATTTCAAAAGTAATCGGCAAGATTTTTATTTTCAGCATATTTGTCGGTTACTATTTTAGAAGTAATCGGCATGATTTATTTTCAGCACATTCGTCGGTTACTATTTCAAAAGTAATTGGCAAGATTTTTATTTTCAGCATATTTGTCGGTTACTATTTTAAAAGTAATCGGCAAGATTTTTATTTTCAGCATATTCGTCGGTGACTATTTCAAAATTAATCGGCATGATTTATTTTAAGCACATTCGTCGGTTACTATATCAAAAGTAATCGGCAAGATTTTTATTTTCAGCAAATTCGTCGGCGACTATTTCAAAAGTAATCGGCATGACTTATTTTCAGCACATTCGTCAGTTACTATTTCAAAAGTAATCGGCAAGACTTTATTTTCAGCACATTCGTTGGTTACTATTTCAAAAGTAATCGGCATGATCTATTTTCTGCACATTCGTCGGTTACTATTTCAAAAGTAATCGGCAAAACTTTATTTTCGGCAGATTCGTCGGTTACTATTTCAAAAGTAATCGGCAAGACTTTATTTTCAGCACATTCGTTGGTTACTATTTCAAAAGTAATCGGCATGATCTATTTTCTGCACATTCGTCGGTGACTATTTCAAGAGTAATCGGCAAGACTTTATTTTCAGCACATTCGTCGGTTACTATTTCAAAAGTAATCGGCAAGATTTTTATTTTCAGCATATTTGTCGGTTACTATTTTAGAAGTAATCGACAAGATTTTTATTTTCAGCATATTCGTCGGTGACTATTTCAAAAGTAATCGGCATGATCTATTTTCTGCACATTCGTCGGTTACTATTTAAAAAGTAATCGGCAAGATTTTTATTTTCAGCATATTCGTCGGTGACTATTTCAAAAGTAATCGGCATGATTTATTTTCAGCACATTCGTCGGTTACTATTTTAAAAGTAATCGGCAAGACTTTATTTTCAGCACATTCGTCGGTTACTATTTCAAAAGTAATCGGCAAGATTTTTATTTTTAGCATATTCGTCGGATACTATTTCAAAAGTAATCGGCAAGATTTTTATTTTCAGCATATTTGTCGGTTACTATTTTAGAAGTAATCGACAAGATTTTTATTTTCAGCATATTCGTCGGTGACTATTTCAATAGTAATCGGCATGATTTATTTTCAGCACATTCGTCGGTTACTATTTCAACAGTAATCGGCATGATTTATTTTCAGCACATTCGTCGGTGACTATTTCAAAAGTAATCGGCATGATTTATTTTCAGCACATTCGTCGGTTACTATTTCAAAAGTAATCGGCAAGATTTTTATTTTTAGCATATTCGTCGGTTACTATTTCAAAAGTAATCGGCAAGATTTTTATTTTCAGCATATTTGTCGGTTACTATTTTAGAAGTAATCGACAAGATTTTTATTTTCAGCATATTCGTCGGTGACTATTTCAATAGTAATCGACATGATTTATTTTCAGCACATTCGTCGGTTACTATTTCAAAAGTAATCGGCATGATTTATTTTCAGCACATTCGTCGGTTACTATTTCAAAAGTAATTGGCAAGATTTTTATTTTCAGCATATTTGTCGGTTACTATTTTAAAAGTAATCGGCAAGATTTTTATTTTCAGCATATTCGTCGGTGACTATTTCAAAATTAATCGGCATGATTTATTTTAAGCACATTCGTCGGTTACTATATCAAAAGTAATCGGCAAGATTTTTATTTTCAGCAAATTCGTCGGCGACTATTTCAAAAGTAATCGGCATGACTTATTTTCAGCACATTCGTCAGTTACTATTTCAAAAGTAATCGGCAAGACTTTATTTTCAGCACATTCGTTGGTTACTATTTCAAAAGTAATCGGCATGATCTATTTTCTGCACATTCGTCGGTTACTATTTCAAAAGTAATCGGCAAAACTTTATTTTCGGCAGATTCGTCGGTTACTATTTCAAAAGTAATCGGCAAGACTTTATTTTCAGCACATTCGTTGGTTACTATTTCAAAAGTAATCGGCATGATCTATTTTCTGCACATTCGTCGGTGACTATTTCAAGAGTAATCGGCAAGACTTTATTTTCAGCACATTCGTCGGTTACTATTTCAAAAGTAATCGGCAAGATTTTTATTTTCAGCATATTTGTCGGTTACTATTTTAGAAGTAATCGACAAGATTTTTATTTTCAGCATATTCGTCGGTGACTATTTCAAAAGTAATCGGCATGATCTATTTTCTGCAAATTCGTCGGTTACTAATTAAAAAGTAATCGGCAAGATTTTTATTTTCAGCATATTCGTCGGTGACTATTTCAAAAGTAATCGGCATGATTTATTTTCAGCACATTCGTCGGTTACTATTTTAAAAGTAATCGGCAAGACTTTATTTTCAGCACATTCGTCGGTTACTATTTCAAAAGTAATCGGCAAGATTTTTATTTTTAGCATATTCGTCGGTTACTATTTCAAAAGTAATCGGCAAGATTTTTATTTTCAGCATATTTGTCGGTTACTATTTTAGAAGTAATCGGCATGATTTATTTTCAGCACATTCGTCGGTTACTATTTCAAAAGTAATTGGCAAGATTTTTATTTTCAGCATATTTGTCGGTTACTATTTTAAAAGTAATCGGCAAGATTTTTATTTTCAGCATATTCGTCGGTGACTATTTCAAAATTAATCGGCATGATTTATTTTAAGCACATTCGTCGGTTACTATATCAAAAGTAATCGGCAAGATTTTTATTTTCAGCAAATTCGTCGGCGACTATTTCAAAAGCAATCGGCATGACTTATTTTCAGCACATTCGTCAGTTACTATTTCAAAAGTAATCGGCAAGACTTTATTTTCAGCACATTCGTTGGTTACTATTTCAAAAGTAATCGGCATGATCTATTTTCTGCACATTCGTCGGTTACTATTTCAAAAGTAATCGGCAAAACTTTATTTTCGGCAGATTCGTCGGTTACTATTTCAAAAGTAATCGGCAAGACTTTATTTTCAGCACATTCGTTGGTTACTGTTTCAAAAGTAATCGGCATGATCTATTTTCTGCACATTCGTCGGTGACTATTTCAAGAGTAATCGGCAAGACTTTATTTTCAGCACATTCGTCGGTTACTATTTCAAAAGTAATCGGCAAGATTTTTATTTTCAGCATATTTGTCGGTTACTATTTTAGAAGTAATCGACAAGATTTTTATTTTCAGCATATTCGTCGGTGACTATTTCAAAAGTAATCGGCATGATCTATTTTCTGCACATTCGTCGGTTACTATTTAAAAAGTAATCGGCAAGACTTTATTTTCAGCACATTCGTCGGTTACTATTTCAAAAGTAATCGGCAAGATTTTTATTTTTAGCATATTCGTCGGTTACTATTTCAAAAGTAATCGGCAAGATTTTTATTTTCAGCATATTTGTCGGTTACTATTTTAGAAGTAATCGAAAAGATTTTTATTTTCAGCATATTCGTCGGTGACTATTTCAATAGTAATCGGCATGATTTATTTTCAGCACATTCGTCGGTTACTATTTCAACAGTAATCGGCATGATTTATTTTCAGCACATTCGTCGGTGACTATTTCAAAAGTAATCGGCATGATCTATTTTCTGCACATTCGTCGGTTACTATTTAAAAAGTTATCGGCAAGATTTTTATTTTCAACATATTCGTCGGTGACTATTTCAAAAGTAATCGGCATGATTTATTTTCAGCACATTCGTCGGTTACTATTTTAAAAGTAATCGGCAAGACTTTATTTTCAGCACATTCGTCGGTTACTATTTCAAAAGTAATCGGCAAGATTTTCATTTTCGGCATATTCGTCGATTACTATTTTAAAAGTAATCGGCAAGATTTTTATTTTCAGCATATTCGTCGGTTACTATTTCAAAAGTAATCGGCATGATTTATTTTCAGCACATTCGTCGGTTACTATATCAAAAGTAATCGGCAAGATTTTTATTTTCAGCAAATTCGTCGGCGACTATTTCAAAAGCAATCGGCATGACTTATTTTCAGCACATTCGTCAGTTACTATTTCAAAAGTAATCGGCAAGACTTTATTTTCAGCACATTCGTTGGTTACTATTTCAAAAGTAATCGGCATGATCTATTTTCTGCACATTCGTCGGTTACTATTTCAAAAGTAATCGGCAAAACTTTATTTTCGGCAGATTCGTCGGTTACTATTTCAAAAGTAATCGGCAAGACTTTATTTTCAACACATTCGTTGGTTACTATTTCAAAAGTAATCGGCATGATCTATTTTCTGCACATTCGTCGGTGACTATTTCAAGAGTAATCGGCAAGACTTTATTTTCAGCACATTCGTCGGTTACTATTTCAAAAGTAATCGGCAAGATTTTTATTTTCAGCATATTTGTCGGTTACTATTTTAGAAGTAATCGACAAGATTTTTATTTTCAGCATATTCGTCGGTGACTATTTCAAAAGTAATCGGCATGATCTATTTTCTGCAAATTCGTCGGTTACTAATTAAAAAGTAATCGGCAAGATTTTTATTTTCAGCATATTCATCGGTGACTATTTCAAAAGTAATCGGCATGATTTATTTTCAGCACATTCGTCGGTTACTATTTTAAAAGTAATCGGCAAGACTTTATTTTCAGCACATTCGTCGGTTACTATTTCAAAAGTAATCGGCAAGATTTTTATTTTTAGCATATTCGTCGGTTACTATTTCAAAAGTAATCGGCAAGATTTTTATTTTCAGCATATTTGTCGGTTACTATTTTAGAAGTAATCGGCATGATTTATTTTCAGCACATTCGTCGGTTACTATTTCAAAAGTAATCGGCAAAACTTTATTTTCGGCAGATTCGTCGGTTACTATTTCAAAAGTAATCGGCAAGACTTTATTTTCAGCACATTCGTTGGTTACTATTTCAAAAGTAATCGGCATGATCTATTTTCTGCACATTCGTCGGTGACTATTTCAAGAGTAATCGGCAAGACTTTATTTTCAGCACATTCGTCGGTTACTATTTCAAAAGTAATCGGCAAGATTTTTATTTTCAGCATATTTGTCGGTTACTATTTTAGAAGTAATCGACAAGATTTTTATTTTCAGCATATTCGTCGGTGACTATTTCAAAAGTAATCGGCATGATCTATTTTCTGCACATTCGTCGGTTACTATTTAAAAAGTAATCGGCAAGACTTTATTTTCAGCACATTCGTCGGTTACTATTTCAAAAGTAATCGGCAAGATTTTTATTTTTAGCATATTCGTCGGTTACTATTTCAAAAGTAATCGGCAAGATTTTTATTTTCAGCATATTTGTCGGTTACTATTTTAGAAGTAATCGAAAAGATTTTTATTTTCAGCATATTCGTCGGTGACTATTTCAATAGTAATCGGCATGATTTATTTTCAGCACATTCGTCGGTTACTATTTCAACAGTAATCGGCATGATTTATTTTCAGCACATTCGTCGGTGACTATTTCAAAAGTAATCGGCATGATCTATTTTCTGCACATTCGTCGGTTACTATTTAAAAAGTTATCGGCAAGATTTTTATTTTCAACATATTCGTCGGTGACTATTTCAAAAGTAATCGGCATGATTTATTTTCAGCACATTCGTCGGTTACTATTTTAAAAGTAATCGGCAAGACTTTATTTTCAGCACATTCGTCGGTTACTATTTCAAAAGTAATCGGCAAGATTTTCATTTTCGGCATATTCGTCGATTACTATTTTAAAAGTAATCGGCAAGATTTTTATTTTCAGCATATTCGTCGGTTACTATTTCAAAAGTAATCGGCATGATTTATTTTCAGCACATTCGTCGGTTACTATATCAAAAGTAATCGGCAAGATTTTTATTTTCAGCAAATTCGTCGGCGACTATTTCAAAAGCAATCGGCATGACTTATTTTCAGCACATTCGTCAGTTACTATTTCAAAAGTAATCGGCAAGACTTTATTTTCAGCACATTCGTTGGTTACTATTTCAAAAGTAATCGGCATGATCTATTTTCTGCACATTCGTCGGTTACTATTTCAAAAGTAATCGGCAAAACTTTATTTTCGGCAGATTCGTCGGTTACTATTTCAAAAGTAATCGGCAAGACTTTATTTTCAGCACATTCGTTGGTTACTATTTCAAAAGTAATCGGCATGATCTATTTTCTGCACATTCGTCGGTGACTATTTCAAGAGTAATCGGCAAGACTTTATTTTCAGCACATTCGTCGGTTACTATTTCAAAAGTAATCGGCAAGATTTTTATTTTCAGCATATTTGTCGGTTACTATTTTAGAAGTAATCGACAAGATTTTTATTTTCAGCATATTCGTCGGTGACTATTTCAAAAGTAATCGGCATGATCTATTTTCTGCAAATTCGTCGGTTACTAATTAAAAAGTAATCGGCAAGATTTTTATTTTCAGCATATTCATCGGTGACTATTTCAAAAGTAATCGGCATGATTTATTTTCAGCACATTCGTCGGTTACTATTTTAAAAGTAATCGGCAAGACTTTATTTTCAGCACATTCGTCGGTTACTATTTCAAAAGTAATCGGCAAGATTTTTATTTTTAGCATATTCGTCGGTTACTATTTCAAAAGTAATCGGCAAGATTTTTATTTTCAGCATATTTGTCGGTTACTATTTTAGAAGTAATCGGCATGATTTATTTTCAGCATATTCGTCGGTTACTATTTCAAAAGTAATTGGCAAGATTTTTATTTTCAGCATATTTGTCGGTTACTATTTTAAAAGTAATCGGCAAGATTTTTATTTTCAGCATATTCGTCGGTTACTATTTCAAAAGTAATCGGCATGATTTATTTTCAGCACATTCGTCGGTTACTATATCAAAAGTAATCGGCAAGATTTTTATTTTCAGCAAATTCGTCGGCGACTATTTCAAAAGCAATCGGCATGACTTATTTTCAGCACATTCGTCAGTTACTATTTCAAAAGTAATCGGCAAGACTTTATTTTCAGCACATTCGTTGGTTACTATTTCAAAAGTAATCGGCATGATCTATTTTCTGCACATTCGTCGGTTACTATTTCAAAAGTAATCGGCAAAACTTTATTTTCGGCAGATTCGTCGGTTACTATTTCAAAAGTAATCGGCAAGACTTTATTTTCAGCACATTCGTTGGTTACTATTTCAAAAGTAATCGGCATGATCTATTTTCTGCACATTCGTCGGTGACTATTTCAAGAGTAATCGGCAAGACTTTATTTTCAGCACATTCGTCGGTTACTATTTCAAAAGTAATCGGCAAGATTTTTATTTTCAGCATATTTGTCGGTTACTATTTTAGAAGTAATCGACAAGATTTTTATTTTCAGCATATTCGTCGGTGACTATTTCAAAAGTAATCGGCATGATCTATTTTCTGCACATTCGTCGGTTACTATTTAAAAAGTAATCGGCAAGACTTTATTTTCAGCACATTCGTCGGTTACTATTTCAAAAGTAATCGGCAAGATTTTTATTTTTAGCATATTCGTCGGTTACTATTTCAAAAGTAATCGGCAAGATTTTTATTTTTAGCATATTCGTCGGTTACTATTTCAAAAGTAATCGGCAAGATTTTTATTTTCAGCATATTTGTCGGTTACTATTTTAGAAGTAATCGGCATGATTTATTTTCAGCACATTCGTCGGTTACTATTTCAAAAGTAATTGGCAAGATTTTTATTTTCAGCATATTTGTCGGTTACTATTTTAAAAGTAATCGGCAAGATTTTTATTTTCAGCATATTCGTCGGTGACTATTTCAAAATTAATCGGCATGATTTATTTTAAGCACATTCGTCGGTTACTATATCAAAAGTAATCGGCAAGATTTTTATTTTCAGCAAATTCGTCGGCGACTATTTCAAAAGCAATCGGCATGACTTATTTTCAGCACATTCGTCAGTTACTATTTCAAAAGTAATCGGCAAGACTTTATTTTCAGCACATTCGTTGGTTACTATTTCAAAAGTAATCGGCATGATCTATTTTCTGCACATTCGTCGGTTACTATTTCAAAAGTAATCGGCAAAACTTTATTTTCGGCAGATTCGTCGGTTACTATTTCAAAAGTAATCGGCAAGACTTTATTTTCAGCACATTCGTTGGTTACAATTTCAAAAGTAATCGGCATGATCTATTTTCTGCACATTCGTCGGTGACTATTTCAAGAGTAATCGGCAAGACTTTATTTTCAGCACATTCGTCGGTTACTATTTCAAAAGTAATCGGCAAGATTTTTATTTTCAGCATATTTGTCGGTTACTATTTTAGAAGTAATCGACAAGATTTTTATTTTCAGCATATTCGTCGGTGACTATTTCAAAAGTAATCGGCATGATCTATTTTCTGCACATTCGTCGGTTACTATTTAAAAAGTAATCGGCAAGACTTTATTTTCAGCACATTCGTCGGTTACTATTTCAAAAGTAATCGGCAAGATTTTTATTTTTAGCATATTCGTCGGTTACTATTTCAAAAGTAATCGGCAAGATTTTTATTTTCAGCATATTTGTCGGTTACTATTTTAGAAGTAATCGAAAAGATTTTTATTTTCAGCATATTCGTCGGTGACTATTTCAATAGTAATCGGCATGATTTATTTTCAGCACATTCGTCGGTTACTATTTCAACAGTAATCGGCATGATTTATTTTCAGCACATTCGTCGGTGACTATTTCAAAAGTAATCGGCATGATCTATTTTCTGCACATTCGTCGGTTACTATTTAAAAAGTTATCGGCAAGATTTTTATTTTCAACATATTCGTCGGTGACTATTTCAAAAGTAATCGGCATGATTTATTTTCAGCACATTCGTCGGTTACTATTTTAAAAGTAATCGGCAAGACTTTATTTTCAGCACATTCGTCGGTTACTATTTCAAAAGTAATCGGCAAGATTTTCATTTTCGGCATATTCGTCGATTACTATTTTAAAAGTAATCGGCAAGATTTTTATTTTCAGCATATTCGTCGGTTACTATTTCAAAAGTAATCGGCATGATTTATTTTCAGCACATTCGTCGGTTACTATATCAAAAGTAATCGGCAAGATTTTTATTTTCAGCAAATTCGTTGGCGACTATTTCAAAAGCAATCGGCATGACTTATTTTCAGCACATTCGTCAGTTACTATTTCAAAAGTAATCGGCAAGACTTTATTTTCAGCACATTCGTTGGTTACTATTTCAAAAGTAATCGGCATGATCTATTTTCTGCACATTCGTCGGTTACTATTTCAAAAGTAATCGGCAAAACTTTATTTTCGGCAGATTCGTCGGTTACTATTTCAAAAGTAATCGGCAAGACTTTATTTTCAGCACATTCGTTGGTTACTATTTCAAAAGTAATCGGCATGATCTATTTTCTGCACATTCGTCGGTGACTATTTCAAGAGTAATCGGCAAGACTTTATTTTCAGCACATTCGTCGGTTACTATTTCAAAAGTAATCGGCAAGATTTTTATTTTCAGCATATTTGTCGGTTACTATTTTAAAAGTAATCGACAAGATTTTTATTTTCAGCATATTCGTCGGTGACTATTTCAAAAGTAATCGGCATGATCTATTTTCTGCACATTCGTCGGTTACTATTTAAAAAGTAATTGGCAAGACTTTATTTTCAGCACATTCGTCGGTTACTATTTCAAAAGTAATCGGCAAGATTTTTATTTTTAGCATATTCGTCGGTTACTATTTCAAAAGTAATCGGCAAGATTTTTATTTTCAGCATATTTGTCGGTTACTATTTTAGAAGTAATCGAAAAGATTTTTATTTTCAGCATATTCGTCGGTGACTATTTCAATAGTAATCGGCATGATTTATTTTCAGCACATTCGTCGGTTACTATTTCAACAGTAATCGGCATGATTTATTTTCAGCACATTCGTCGGTGACTATTTCAAAAGTAATCGGCATGATCTATTTTCTGCACATTCGTCGGTTACTATTTAAAAAGTTATCGGCAAGATTTTTATTTTCAACATATTCGTCGGTGACTATTTCAAAAGTAAT
The DNA here is from genome assembly GCA_958299785.1 of Medicago lupulina. NCBI lineage: Eukaryota > Viridiplantae > Streptophyta > Magnoliopsida > Fabales > Fabaceae > Medicago > Medicago lupulina. The sequence goes on from OY283142.1 coordinate 35,292,751, forward strand.
CGGCATGATTTATTTTCAGCACATTCGTCGGTTACTATTTTAAAAGTAATCGGCAAGACTTTATTTTCAGCACATTCGTCGGTTACTATTTCAAAAGTAATCGGCAAGATTTTCATTTTCGGCATATTCGTCGATTACTATTTTAAAAGTAATCGGCAAGATTTTTATTTTCAGCATATTCGTCGGTTACTATTTCAAAAGTAATCGGCATGATTTATTTTCAGCACATTCGTCGGTTGCTATTTTAAAAGTAATCGGCAAGACTTTATTTTCAGCACATTCGTCGGTTACTATTTCAAAAGTAATCGGCAAGATTTTTATTTTTAGCATATTCGTCGGTTACTATTTCAAAAGTAATCGGCAAGACTTTATTTTCAGCACATTCGTTGGTTACTATTTCAAAAGTAATCGGCATGATCTATTTTCTGCACATTCGTCGGTTACTATTTCAAAAGTAATCGGCAAAACTTTATTTTCGGCAGATTCGTCGGTTACTATTTCAAAAGTAATCGGCAAGACTTTATTTTCAGCACATTCGTTGGTTACTATTTCAAAAGTAATCGGCATGATCTATTTTCTGCACATTCGTCGGTGACTATTTCAAGAGTAATCGGCAAGACTTTATTTTCAGCACATTCGTCGGTTACTATTTCAAAAGTAATCGGCAAGATTTTTATTTTTAGCATATTCGTCGGTTACTATTTCAAAAGTAATCGGCAAGATTTTTATTTTCAGCATATTTGTCGGTTACTATTTTAGAAGTAATCGACAAGATTTTTATTTTCAGCATATTCGTCGGTGACTATTTCAATAGTAATCGGCATGATTTATTTTCAGCACATTCGTCGGTTACTATTTCAACAGTAATCGGCATGATTTATTTTCAGCACATTCGTCGGTGACTATTTCAAAAGTAATCGGCATGATCTATTTTCTGCACATTCGTCGGTTACTATTTAAAAAGTAATCGGCAAGATTTTTATTTTCAGCATATTCGTCGGTGACTATTTCAAAAGTAATCGGCATGATTTATTTTCAGCACATTCGTCGGTTACTATTTTAAAAGTAATCGGCAAGACTTTATTTTCAGCACATTCGTCGGTTACTATTTCAAAAGTAATCGGCAAGATTTTCATTTTCGGCATATTCGTCGATTACTATTTTAAAAGTAATCGGCAAGATTTTTATTTTCAGCATATTCGTCGGTTACTATTTCAAAAGTAATCGGCATGATTTATTTTCAGCACATTCGTCGGTTACTATTTTAAAAGTAATCGGCAAGACTTTATTTTCAGCACATTCGTCGGTTACTATTTCAAAAGTAATCGGCAAGATTTTCATTTTCGGCATATTCGTCGATTACTATTTTAAAAGTAATCGGCAAGATTTTTATTTTCAGCATATTCGTCGGTTACTATTTCAAAAGTAATCGGCATGATTTATTTTCAGCACATTCGTCGGTTGCTATTTTAAAAGTAATCGGCAAGACTTTATTTTCAGCACATTCGTCGGTTACTATTTCAAAAGTAATCGGCAAGATTTTTATTTTTAGCATATTCGTCGGTTACTATTTCAAAAGTAATCGGCAAGACTTTATTTTCAGCACATTCGTTGGTTACTATTTCAAAAGTAATCGGCATGATCTATTTTCTGCACATTCGTCGGTTACTATTTCAAAAGTAATCGGCAAAACTTTATTTTCGGCAGATTCGTCGGTTACTATTTCAAAAGTAATCGGCAAGACTTTATTTTCAGCACATTCGTTGGTTACTATTTCAAAAGTAATCGGCATGATCTATTTTCTGCACATTCGTCGGTGACTATTTCAAGAGTAATCGGCAAGACTTTATTTTCAGCACATTCGTCGGTTACTATTTCAAAAGTAATCGGCAAGATTTTTATTTTCAGCATATTTGTCGGTTACTATTTTAGAAGTAATCGACAAGACTTTATTTTCAGCACATTCGTCGGTTACTATTTCAAAAGTAATCGGCAAGATTTTTATTTTTAGCATATTCGTCGGTTACTATTTCAAAAGTAATCGGCAAGATTTTTATTTTCAGCATATTTGTCGGTTACTATTTTAGAAGTAATCGACAAGATTTTTATTTTCAGCATATTCGTCGGTGACTATTTCAATAGTAATCGGCATGATTTATTTTCAGCACATTCGTCGGTTACTATTTCAACAGTAATCGGCATGATTTATTTTCAGCACATTCGTCGGTGACTATTTCAAAAGTAATCGGCATGATCTATTTTCTGCACATTCGTCGGTTACTATTTAAAAAGTAATCGGCAAGATTTTTATTTTCAGCATATTCGTCGGTGACTATTTCAAAAGTAATCGGCATGATTTATTTTCAGCACATTCGTCGGTTACTATTTTAAAAGTAATCGGCAAGACTTTATTTTCAGCACATTCGTCGGTTACTATTTCAAAAGTAATCGGCAAGATTTTCATTTTCGGCATATTCGTCGATTACTATTTTAAAAGTAATCGGCAAGATTTTTATTTTCAGCATATTCGTCGGTTACTATTTCAAAAGTAATCGGCATGATTTATTTTCAGCACATTCGTCGGTTACTATTTTAAAAGTAATCGGCAAGACTTTATTTTCAGCACATTCGTCGGTTACTATTTCAAAAGTAATCGGCAAGATTTTTATTTTTAGCATATTCGTCGGTTACTATTTCAAAAGTAATCGGCAAGACTTTATTTTCAGCACATTCGTTGGTTACTATTTCAAAAGTAATCGGCATGATCTATTTTCTGCACATTCGTCGGTTACTATTTCAAAAGTAATCGGCAAAACTTTATTTTCAGCATATTTGTCGGTTACTATTTTAGAAGTAATCGACAAGATTTTTATTTTCAGCATATTCGTCGGTGACTATTTCAAAAGTAATCGGCATGATTTATTTACAGCACATTCGTCGGTTACTATTTTAAAAGTAATCGGCAAGACTTTATTTTCAGCACATTCGTCGGTTACTATTTCAAAAGTAATCGGCAAGATTTTTATTTTTAGCATATTCGTCGGTTACTATTTCAAAAGTAATCGGCAAGATTTTTATTTTCAGCATATTTGTCGGTTACTATTTTAGAAGTAATCGACAAGATTTTTATTTTCAGCATATTCGTTGGTGACTATTTCAATAGTAATCGGCATGATTTATTTTCAGCACATTCGTCGGTTACTATTTCAACAGTAATCGGCATGATTTATTTTCAGCACATTCGTCGGTGACTATTTCAAAAGTAATAGGCATGATCTATTTTCTGCACATTCGTCGGTTACTATTTAAAAAGTAATCGGCAAGATTTTTATTTTCAGCATATTCGTCGGTGACTATTTCAAAAGTAATCGGCATGATTTATTTTCAGCACATTCGTCGGTTACTATTTTAAAAGTAATCGGCAAGACTTTATTTTCAGCACATTCGTCGGTTACTATTTCAAAAGTAATCGGCAAGATTTTCATTTTCGGCATATTCGTCGATTACTATTTTAAAAGTAATCGGCAAGATTTTTATTTTCAGCATATTCGTCGGTTACTATTTCAAAAGTAATCGACATGATTTATTTTCAGCACATTCGTCGGTTACTATTTTAAAAGTAATCGGCAAGACTTTATTTTCAGCACATTCGTCGGTTACTATTTCAAAAGTAATCGGCAAGATTTTTATTTTTAGCATATTCGTCGGTTACTATTTCAAAAGTAATCGGCAAGACTTTATTTTCAGCACATTCGTTGGTTACTATTTCAAAAGTAATCGGCATGATCTATTTTCTGCACATTCGTCGGTTACTATTTCAAAAGTAATCGGCAAAACTTTATTTTCAGCATATTTGTCGGTTACTATTTTAGAAGTAATCGACAAGATTTTTATTTTCAGCATATTCGTCGGTGACTATTTCAAAAATAATCGGCATGATCTATTTTCTGCAAATTCGTCGGTTACTATTTAAAAAGTAATCGGCAAGATTTTTATTTTCAGCATATTCGTCGGTGACTATTTCAAAAGTAATCGGCATGATTTATTTTCAGCACATTCGTCGGTTACTATTTTAAAAGTAATCGGCAAGACTTTATTTTCAGCACATTCGTCGGTTACTATTTCAAAAGTAATCGGCAAGATTTTTATTTTTAGCATATTCGTCGGTTACTATTTCAAAAGTAATCGGCAAGATTTTTATTTTCAGCATATTTGTCGGTTACTATTTTAGAAGTAATCGGCATGATTTATTTTCAGCACATTCGTCGGTTACTATTTCAAAAGTAATTGGCAAGATTTTTATTTTCAGCATATTTGTCGGTTACTATTTTAAAAGTAATCGGCAAGATTTTTATTTTCAGCATATTCGTCGGTGACTATTTCAAAATTAATCGGCATGATTTATTTTAAGCACATTCGTCGGTTACTATATCAAAAGTAATCGGCAAGATTTTTATTTTCAGCAAATTCGTCGGCGACTATTTCAAAAGTAATCGGCATGACTTATTTTCAGCACATTCGTCAGTTACTATTTCAAAAGTAATCGGCAAGACTTTATTTTCAGCACATTCGTTGGTTACTATTTCAAAAGTAATCGGCATGATCTATTTTCTGCACATTCGTCGGTTACTATTTCAAAAGTAATCGGCAAAACTTTATTTTCGGCAGATTCGTCGGTTACTATTTCAAAAGTAATCGGCAAGACTTTATTTTCAGCACATTCGTTGGTTACTATTTCAAAAGTAATCGGCATGATCTATTTTCTGCACATTCGTCGGTGACTATTTCAAGAGTAATCGGCAAGACTTTATTTTCAGCACATTCGTCGGTTACTATTTCAAAAGTAATCGGCAAGATTTTTATTTTCAGCATATTTGTCGGTTACTATTTTAGAAGTAATCGACAAGATTTTTATTTTCAGCATATTCGTCGGTGACTATTTCAAAAGTAATCGGCATGATCTATTTTCTGCACATTCGTCGGTTACTATTTAAAAAGTAATCGGCAAGATTTTTATTTTCAGCATATTCGTCGGTGACTATTTCAAAAGTAATCGGCATGATTTATTTTCAGCACATTCGTCGGTTACTATTTTAAAAGTAATCGGCAAGACTTTATTTTCAGCACATTCGTCGGTTACTATTTCAAAAGTAATCGGGAAGATTTTTATTTTTAGCATATTCGTCGGTTACTATTTCAAAAGTAATCGGCATGATCTATTTTCTGCACATTCGTCGGTTACTATTTAAAAAGTAATCGGCAAGATTTTTATTTTCAGCATATTCGTCGGTGACTATTTCAAAATTAAGTGGCATGATTTATTTTCAGCACATTCGTCGGTTACTATTTCAACAGTAATCGGCATGATTTATTTTCAGCACATTCGTCGGTGACTATTTCAAAAGTAATCGGCATGATCTATTTTCTGCACATTCGTCGGTTACTATTTAAAAAGTAATCGGCAAGATTTTTATTTTCAGCATATTCGTCGGTGACTATTTCAAAAGTAATCGGCATGATTTATTTTCAGCACGTTCGTCGGTTACTATTTTAAAAGTAATCGGCAAGACTTTATTTTCAGCACATTCGTCGGTTACTATTTCAAAAGTAATCGGCAAGATTTTCATTTTCGGCATATTCGTCGATTACTATTTTAAAAGTAATCGGCAAGATTTTTATTTTCAGCATATTCGTCGGTTACTATTTCAAAAGTAATCGGCAAGATTTTTATTTTCAGCATATTTGTCGGTTACTATTTTAGAAGTAATCGACAAGATTTTTATTTTCAACATATTCGTCGGTGAATATTTCAATAGTAATCGGCATGATTTATTTTCAGCACATTCGTCGGTTACTATTTCAACAGTAATCGGCATGATTTATTTTCAGCACATTCGTCGGTTACTATTTTAAAAGTAATCGGCAAGATTTTCATTTTCAGCATATCCGTCGGTTACTATCTCAAAAGTAATCGGCAAGATTTTTATTTTCAGCATATTTGTCGGTTACTATTTTAAAAGTAATCGACAAGATTTTTATTTTCAACATATTCGTCGGTTACTATGTCAAAAGTAATCGGCAAGACTTTATTTTCGGAAGATTCGTCGGTTACTATTTCAAAAGTAATCGGCAAGACTTTATTTTCTGCACATTAGTCAGATACTATTTCAAAAGTAATCGGCAAGACTTTATTTTCAGCACATTCGTTGGTTACTATTTTAAAAGTAATCAGTAAGATTTTTATTTTCAACATATTCATCGCTTACTATTTCAAAAGTAATCGACATGATTTATTTTCAGCACATTCGTCGGTTACTATTTCAAAAGTAATCGGCATGATTTATTTTCAGCACATTCGTCGGTTACTATTTCAAAAGTTATCGGCAAGATTTTTATTTTCAGCATATTTGTCGGTTACTATTTTAAAAGTAATCGGCAAGATTTTTATTTTCAGCATATTCGTCGGTGACTATTTCAAAATTAATCGGCATGATTTATTTTAAGCACATTCGTCGGTTAGTATTTCAAAAGTAATCGGCAAGATTTTTATTTTCAGCAAATTCGTCGGTGACTATTTCAAAAGTAATTGGCATGACTTATTTTCAACACATTCGTCAGTTACTATTTCAAAAGTAATCGGCAAGACTTTATTTTCAGCACATTCGTTGGTTACTATTTCAAAAGTAATCGGCATGATCTATTTTCTGCACATTCGTCGGTTACTATTTCAAAAGTAATCGGCAAAACTTTATTTTCGGCAGATTCGTCGGTTACTATTTCAAAAGTAATCGGCAAGACTTTATTTTCAGCACATTCGTTGGTTACTATTTCAAAAGTAATCGGCATGATCTATTTTCTGCACATTCGTCGGTGACTATTTCAAGAGTAATCGGCAAGACTTTATTTTCAGCACATTCGTCGGTTACTATTTCAAAAGTAATCGGCAAGATTTTTATTTTCAGCATATTTGTCGGTTACTATTTTAGAAGTAATCGACAAGATTTTTATTTTCAGCATATTCGTCGGTGACTATTTCAAAAGTAATCGGCATGATCTATTTTCTGCACATTCGTCGGTTACTATTTAAAAAGTAATCGGCAAGATTTTTATTTTCAGCATATTCGTCGGTGACTATTTCAAAAGTAATCGGCATGATTTATTTTCAGCACATTCGTCGGTTACTATTTTAAAAGTAATCGGCAAGACTTTATTTTCAGCACATTCGTCGGTTACTATTTCAAAAGTAATCGGGAAGATTTTTATTTTTAGCATATTCGTCGGTTACTATTTCAAAAGTAATCGGCATGATCTATTTTCTGCACATTCGTCGGTTACTATTTAAAAAGTAATCGGCAAGATTTTTATTTTCAGCATATTCGTCGGTGACTATTTCAAAATTAAGTGGCATGATTTATTTTCAGCACATTCGTCGGTTACTATTTCAACAGTAATCGGCATGATTTATTTTCAGCACATTCGTCGGTGACTATTTCAAAAGTAATCGGCATGATCTATTTTCTGCACATTCGTCGGTTACTATTTAAAAAGTAATCGGCAAGATTTTTATTTTCAGCATATTCGTCGGTGACTATTTCAAAAGTAATCGGCATGATTTATTTTCAGCACGTTCGTCGGTTACTATTTTAAAAGTAATCGGCAAGACTTTATTTTCAGCATATTTGTCGGTTACTATTTTAGAAGTAATCGACAAGATTTTTATTTTCAACATATTCGTCGGTGAATATTTCAATAGTAATCGGCATGATTTATTTTCAGCACATTCGTCGGTTACTATTTCAACAGTAATCGGCATGATTTATTTTCAGCACATTCGTCGGTTACTATTTCAAAAGTAATCGGCAAGATTTTCATTTTCAGCATATCCGTCGGTTACTATCTCAAAAGTAATCGGCAAGATTTTTATTTTCAGCATATTTGTCGGTTACTATTTTAAAAGTAATCGACAAGATTTTTATTTTCAACATATTCGTCGGTTACTATGTCAAAAGTAATCGGCAAGACTTTATTTTCGGAAGATTCGTCGGTTACTATTTCAAAAGTAATCGGCAAGACTTTATTTTCTGCACATTCGTCAGATACTATTTCAAAAGTAATCGGCAAGACTTTATTTTCAGCACATTCGTTGGTTACTATTTTAAAAGTAATCAGTAAGATTTTTATTTTCAACATATTCATCGCTTACTATTTCAAAAGTAATCGACATGATTTATTTTCAGCACATTCGTCGGTTACTATTTCAAAAGTAATCGGCATGATTTATTTTCAGCACATTCGTCGGTTACTATTTCAAAAGTTATCGGCAAGATTTTTATTTTCAGCATATTTGTCGGTTACTATTTTAAAAGTAATCGGCAAGATTTTTATTTTCAGCATATTCGTCGGTGACTATTTCAAAATTAATCGGCATGATTTATTTTAAGCACATTCGTCGGTTAGTATTTCAAAAGTAATCGGCAAGATTTTTATTTTCAGCAAATTCGTCGGTGACTATTTCAAAAGTAATTGGCATGACTTATTTTCAACACATTCGTCAGTTACTATTTCAAAAGTAATCGGCAAGACTTTATTTTCAGCACATTCGTTGGTTACTATTTCAAAAGTAATCGGCATGATCTATTTTCTGCACATTCGTCGGTTACTATTTCAAAAGTAATCGGCAAAACTTTATTTTCGGCAGATTCGTCGGTTACTATTTCAAAAGTAATCGGCAAGACTTTATTTTCAGCACATTCGTTGGTTACTATTTCAAAAGTAATCGGCATGATCTATTTTCTGCACATTCGTCGGTGACTATTTCAAGAGTAATCGGCAAGACTTTATTTTCAGCACATTCGTCGGTTACTATTTCAAAAGTAATCGGCAAGATTTTTATTTTCAGCATATTTGTCGGTTACTATTTTAGAAGTAATCGACAAGATTTTTATTTTCAGCATATTCGTCGGTGACTATTTCAAAAGTAATCGGCATGATCTATTTTCTGCACATTCGTCGGTTACTATTTAAAAAGTAATCGGCAAGATTTTTATTTTCAGCATATTCGTCGGTGACTATTTCAAAAGTAATCGGCATGATTTATTTTCAGCATATTTGTCGGTTACTATTTTAGAAGTAATCGACAAGATTTTTATTTTCAGCATATTCGTCGGTGACTATTTCAATAGTAATCGGCATGATTTATTTTCAGCTCATTCGTCGGTTACTATTTCAACAGTAATCGGCATGATTTATTTTCAGCACATTCGTCGGTGACCATTTCAAAAGTAATCGGCATGATCTATTTTCTGCACATTCGTCGGTTACTATTTAAAAAGTAATCGGCAAGATTTTTATTTTCAGCATATTCATCGGTGACTATTTCAAAAGTAATCGGCATGATTTATTTTCAGCACATTCGTCGGTTACTATTTTAAAAGTAATCGGCAAGACTTTATTTTCAGCACATTCGTCGGTTACTATTTCAAAAGTAATCGGCAAGATTTTCATTTTCGGCATATTCGTCGATTACTATTTTAAAAGTAATCGGCAAGATTTTTATTTTCAGCATATTCGTCGGTGACTATTTCAAAAGTAATCGGCATGATTTATTTTCAGCATATTTGTCGGTTACTATTTTAGAAGTAATCGACAAGATTTTTATTTTCAGCATATTCGTCGGTGACTATTTCAACAGTAATCGGCATGATTTATTTTCAGCACATTCGTCGGTTACTATTTCAAAAGTAATCGGCAAGATTTTCATTTTCAGCATATCCGTCGGTTACTATCTCAAACGTAATCGGCAAGATTTTTATTTTCAGCATATTTGTCGGTTACTATTTTAAAAGTAATCGACAAGATTTTTATTTTCAACATATTCGTCGGTTACTATTTCAAAAGTAATCGGCAAGACTTTATTTTCGGAAGATTCGTCGGTTACTATTTCAAAAGTAATCGGCAAGACTTTATTTTCTGCACATTCGTCAGATACTATTTCAAAAGTAATCGGCAAGACTTTATTTTCAGCACATTCGTTGGTTACTATTTTAAAAGTAATCAGTAAGATTTTTATTTTCAACATATTCATCGCTTACTATTTCAAAAGTAATCGACATGATTTATTTTCAGCACATTCGTCGGTTACTATTTCAAAAGTAATCGGCATGATTTATTTTCAGCACATTCGTCGGTTACTATTTCAAAAGTAATCGGCAAGATTTTTATTTTCAGCATATTTGTCGGTTACTATTTTAAAAGTAATCGGCAAGATTTTTATTTTCAGCATATTCGTCGGTGACTATTTCAAAATTAATCGGCATGATTTATTTTAAGCACATTCGTCGGTTAGTATTTCAAAAGTAATCGGCAAGATTTTTATTTTCAGCAAATTCGTCGGTGACTATTTCAAAAGTAATTGGCATGACTTATTTTCACCACATTCGTCAGTTACTATTTCAAAAGTAATCGGCAAGACTTTATTTTCAGCACATTCGTTGGTTACTATTTTAAAAGTAATCAGTAAGATTTTTATTTTCAACATATTCATCGCTTACTATTTCAAAAGTAATCGACATGATTTATTTTCAGCACATTCGTCGGTTACTATTTCAAAAGTAATTGGCATGATTTATTTTCAGCACATTCGTCGGTTACTATTTCAAAAGTAATCGGCAAGATTTTTATTTTCAGCATATTTGTCGGTTACTATTTTAAAAGTAATCGGCAAGATTTTTATTTTCAGCATATTCGTCGGTGACTATTTCAAAATTAATCGGCATGATTTATTTTAAGCACATTCGTCGGTTAGTATTTCAAAAGTAATCGGCAAGATTTTTATTTTCAGCAAATTAGTCGGTGACTATTTCAAAAGTAATTGGCATGACTTATTTTCAGCACATTCGTCAGTTACTATTTCAAAAGTAATCGGCAAGACTTTATTTTCAGCACATTCGTTGGTTACTATTTCAAAAGTAATCGGCATGATCTATTTTCTGCACATTCGTCGGTTACTATTTCAAAAGTAATCGGCAAAACTTTATTTTCGGCAGATTCGTCGGTTACTATTTCAAAAGTAATCGGCATGATTTATTTTCAGCACATTCGTCGGTTACTATTTCAACAGTAATCAGCATGATTTATTTTCAGCACATTCGTCGGTTACTATTTCAAAAGTAATCGGCAAGATTTTCATTTTCAGCATATCCGTCGGTTACTATCTCAAAAGTAATCGGCAAGATTTTTATTTTCAGCATATTCGTCGGTGACTATTTCAAAAGTAATCGGCATGATTTATTTTCAGCACATTCGTCGGTTACTATTTTAAAAGTAATCGGCAAGACTTTATTTTCAGCACATTCGTCGGTTACTATTTCAAAAGTAATCGGCAAGATTTTTATTTTTAGCATATTCGTCGGTTACTATTTCAAAAGTAATCGGCAAGATTTTTATTTTCAGCATATTTGTCGGTTACTATTTTAGAAGTAATCGACAAGATTTTTATTTTCAGCATATTCGTCGGTGACTATTTCAATAGTAATCGGCATGATTTATTTTCAGCACATTCGTCGGTTACTATTTCAACAGTAATCGGCATGATTTATTTTCAGCACATTCGTCGGTGACTATTTCAAAAGTAATCGGCATGATCTATTTTCTGCACATTCGTCGGTTACTATTTAAAAAGTAATCGGCAAGATTTTTATTTTCAGCATATTCGTCGGTGACTATTTCAAAAGTAATCGGCATGATTTATTTTCAGCACATTCGTCGGTTACTATTTTAAAAGTAATCGGCAAGACTTTATTTTCAGCACATTCGTCGGTTACTATTTCAAAAGTAATCGGCAAGATTTTCATTTTCGGCATATTCGTCGATTACTATTTTAAAAGTAATCGGCAAGATTTTTATTTTCAGCATATTCGTCGGTTACTATTTCAAAAGTAATCGGCAAGATTTTTATATTCAGCATATTTGTCGGTTGCTATTTTAGAAGTAATCGACAAGATTTTTATTTTCAGCATATTCGTCGGTGACTATTTCAATAGTAATCGGCATGATTTATTTTCAGCACATTCGTCGGTTACTATTTCAACAGTAATCGGCATGATTTATTTTCAGCACATTCATCGGTTACTATTTCAAAAGTAATCGGCAAGATTTTCATTTTCAGCATATCTGTCGGTTACTATCTCAAAAGTAATCGGCAAGATTTTTATTTTCAGCATATTTGTCGGTTACTATTTTAAAAGTAATCGACAAGATTTTTATTTTCAACATATTCGTCGGTTACTATTTCAAAAGTAATCGGCAAGACTTTATTTTCGGAAGATTCGTCGGTTACTATTTCAAAAGTAATCGGCAAGACTTTATTTTCTGCACATTCGTCAGATACTATTTCAAAAGTAATCGGCAAGACTTTATTTTCAGCACATTCGTTGGTTACTATTTTAAAAGTAATCAGTAAGATTTTTATTTTCAACATATTCATCGCTTACTATTTCAAAAGTAATCGACATGATTTATTTTCAGCACATTCGTCGGTTACTATTTCAAAAGTAATCGGCATGATTTATTTTCAGCACATTCGTCGGTTACTATTTCAAAAGTAATCGGCAAGATTTTTATTTTCAGCATATTTGTCGGTTACTATTTTAAAAGTAATCGGCAAGATTTTTATTTTCAGCATATTCGTCGGTGACTATTTCAAAATTAATCGGCATGATTTATTTTAAGCACATTCGTCGGTTAGTATTTCAAAAGTAATCGGCAAGATTTTTATTTTCAGCAAATTCGTCGGTGACTATTTCAAAAGTAATTGGCATGACTTATTTTCAGCACATTCGTCAGTTACTATTTCAAAAGTAATCGGCAAGACTTTATTTTCAGCACATTCGTTGGTTACTATTTCAAAAGTAATCGGCATGATCTATTTTCTGCACATTCGTCGGTTACTATTTCAAAAGTAATCGGCAAAACTTTATTTTCGGCAGATTCGTCGGTTACTATTTCAAAAGTAATCGGCATGATTTATTTTCAGCACATTCGTCGGTTACTATTTCAACAGTAATCGGCATGATTTATTTTCAGCACATTCGTCGGTTACTATTTCAAAAGTAATCGGCAAGATTTTCATTTTCAGCATATCCGTCGGTTACTATCTCAAAAGTAATCGGCAAGATTTTTATTTTCAGCATATTCGTCGGTGACTATTTCAAAAGTAATCGGCATGATTTATTTTCAGCACATTCGTCGGTTACTATTTTAAAAGTAATCGGCAAGACTTTAATTTCAGCACATTCGTCGGTTACTATTTCAAAAGTAATCGGCAAGATTTTTATTTTCAGCATATTTGTCGGTTACTATTTTAGAAGTAATCGACAAGATTTTTATTTTCAGCATATTCGTCGGTGACTATTTCAATAGTAATCGGCCTGATTTATTTTCAGCACATTCGTCGGTTACTATTTCAACAGTAATCGGCATGATTTATTTTCAGCACATTCGTCGGTGACTATTTCAAAAGTAATCGGCATGATCTATTTTCTGCACATTCGTCGGTTACTATTTAAAAAGTAATCGGCAAGATTTTTATTTTCAGCATATTCGTCGGTGACTATTTCAAAAGTAATCGGCATGATTTATTTTCAGCACATTCGTCGGTTACTATTTTAAAAGTAATCGGCAAGACTTTATTTTCAGCACATTCGTCGGTTACTATTTCAAAAGTAATCGGCAAGATTTTCATTTTCGGCATATTCGTCGATTACTATTTTAAAAGTAATCGGCAAGATTTTTATTTTCAGCATATTCGTCGGTTACTATTTCAAAAGTAATCGGCAAGATTTTTATATTCAGCATATTTGTCGGTTACTATTTTAGAAGTAATCGACAAGATTTTTATTTTCAGCATATTCGTCGGTGACTATTTCAATAGTAATCGGCATGATTTATTTTCAGCACATTCGTCGGTTACTATTTCAACAGTAATCGGCATGATTTATTTTCAGCACATTCATCGGTTACTATTTCAAAAGTAATCGGCAAGATTTTCATTTTCAGCATATCCGTCGGTTACTATCTCAAAAGTAATCGGCAAGATTTTTATTTTCAGCATATTTGTCGGTTACTATTTTAAAAGTAATCGACAAGATTTTTATTTTCAACATATTCGTCGGTTACTATTTCACAAGTAATCGGCAAGACTTTATTTTCGGAAGATTCGTCGGTTACTATTTCAAAAGTAATCGGCAAGACTTTATTTTCTGCACATTCGTCAGATACTATTTCAAAAGTAATCGGCAAGACTTTATTTTCAGCACATTCGTTGGTTACTATTTTAAAAGTAATCAGTAAGATTTTTATTTTCAACATATTCATCGCTTACTATTTCAAAAGTAATCGACATGATTTATTTTCAGCACATTCGTCGGTTACTATTTCAAAAGTAATCGGCATGATTTATTTTCAGCACATTCGTCGGTTACTATTTCAAAAGTAATCGGCAAGATTTTTATTTTCAGCATATTTGTCGGTTACTATTTTAAAAGTAATCGGCAAGATTTTTATTTTCAGCATATTCGTCGGTGACTATTTCAAAATTAATCGGCATGATTTATTTTAAGCACATTCGTCGGTTAGTATTTCAAAAGTAATCGGCAAGATTTTTATTTTCAGCAAATTCGTCGGTGACTATTTCAAAAGTAATTGGCATGACTTATTTTCAGCACATTCATCAGTTACTATTTCAAAAGTAATCGGCAAGACTTTATTTTCAGCACATTCGTTGGTTACTATTTCAAAAGTAATCGGCATGATCTATTTTCTGCACATTCGTCGGTTACTATTTCAAAAGTAATCGGCAAAACTTTATTTTCGGCAGATTCGTCGGTTACTATTTCAAAAGTAATCGGCATGATTTATTTTCAGCACATTCGTCGGTTACTATTTCAACAGTAATCGGCATGATTTATTTTCAGCACATTCGTTGGTTACTATTTCAAAAGTAATCGGCAAGATTTTCATTTTCAGCATATCCGTCGGTTACTATATCAAAAGTAATCGGCAAGATTTTTATTTTTAGCATATTCGTCGGTTACTATTTCAAAAGTAATCGGCAAGATTTTTATTTTCAGCATATTTGTCGGTTACTATTTTAGAAGTAATCGACAAGATTTTTATTTTCAGCATATTCGTCGGTGACTATTTCAATAGTAATCGGCATGATTTATTTTCAGCACATTCGTCGGTGACTATTTCAAATGTAATCGGCATGATTTATTTTCAGCACATTCGTCGGTTACTATTTTAAAAGTAATCGGCAAGACTTTATTTTTAGCACATTCGTCGGTTACTATTTCAAAAGTAATCGGCAAGATTTTTATTTTTAGCATATTCGTCGGTTACTATTTCAAAAGTAATCGGCAAGATTTTTATTTTCAGCATATTTGTCGGTTACTATTTTAGAAGTAATCGACAAGATTTTTATTTTCAGCATATTCGTCGGTGACTATTTCAATAGTAATCGGCATGATTTATTTTCAGCACATTCGTTGGTTACTATTTCTACAATAATCAGCATGATTTATTTTCAGCACATTCGTCGGTGACTATTTCAAAAGTAATCGGCATGATCTATTTTCTGCACATTCGTCGGTTACTATTTAAAAAGTAATCGGCAAGATTTTTATTTTCAGCATATTCGTCGGTGACTATTTCAAAATAAAGTGGCATGATTTATTTTCAGCACATTCGTCGGTTACTATTTCAACAGTAATCGGCATGATTTATTTTCAGCACATTCGTCGGTGACTATTTCAAAAGTAATCGGCATGATCTATTTTCTGCACATTCGTCGGTTACTATTTAAAAAGTAATCGGCAAGATTTTTATTTTCAGCATATTCGTCGGTGACTATTTCAAAATTAACCGGCATGATTTATTTTCAGCATATTCGTCGGTGACTATTTCAAAATTAATCGGCATGATTTATTTTAAGCACATTCGTCGGTTAGTATTTCAAAAGTAATCGGCAAGATTTTTATTTTCAGCAAATTCGTCGGTGACTATTTCAAAAGTAATTGGCATGACTTATTTTCAGCACATTCGTCAGTTACTATTTCAAAAGTAATCGGCAAGACTTTATTTTCAGCACATTCGTTGGTTACTATTTCAAAAGTAATCGGCATGATCTATTTTCTGCACATTCGTCGGTTACTATTTCAAAAGTAATCGGCAAAACTTTATTTTCGGCAGATTCGTCAGTTACTATTTCAAAAGTAATCGGCATGATTTATTTTCAGCACATTCGTCGGTTACTATTTCAACAGTAATCGGCATGATTTATTTTTAGCACATTCGTTGGTTACTATTTCAAAAGTAATCGGCAAGATTTTCATTTTCAGCATATCCGTCGGTTACTATCTCAAAAGTAATCGGCAAGATTTTTATTTTTAGCATATTCGTCGGTTACTATTTCAAAAGTAATCGGCAAGATTTTTATTTTCAGCATATTTGTCGGTTACTATTTTAGAAGTAATCGACAAGATTTTTATTTTCAGCATATTCGTCGGTGACTATTTCAATAGTAATCGGCATGATTTATTTTCAGCACATTCGTCGGTGACTATTTCAAATGTAATCGGCATGATTTATTTTCAGCACATTCGTCGGTTACTATTTTAAAAGTAATCGGCAAGACTTTATTTTCAGCACATTCGTCGGTTACTATTTCAAAAGTAATCGGCAAGATTTTTATTTTTAGCATATTCGTCGGTTACTATTTCAAAAGTAATCGGCAAGATTTTTATTTTCAGCATATTTGTCGGTTACTATTTTAGAAGTAATCGACAAGATTTTTATTTTCAGCATATTCGTCGGTGACTATTTCAATAGTAATCGACATGATTTATTTTCAGCACATTCGTCGGTTACTATTTTAAAAGTAATCGGCAAGACTTTATTTTCAGCACATTCGTCGGTTACTATTTCAAAAGTAATCGGCAAGATTTTTATTTTCAGCATATTTGTCGGTTACTATTTTAGAAGTAATCGACAAGATTTTTATTTTCAGCATATTCGTCGGTGACTATTTCAATAGTAATCGGCCTGATTTATTTTCAGCACATTCGTCGGTTACTATTTCAACAGTAATCGGCATGATTTATTTTCAGCACATTCGTCGGTGACTATTTCAAAAGTAATCGGCATGATCTATTTTCTGCACATTCGTCGGTTACTATTTAAAAAGTAATCGGCAAGATTTTTATTTTCAGCATATTCGTCGGTGACTATTTCAAAAGTAATCGGCATGATTTATTTTCAGCACATTCGTCGGTTACTATTTTAAAAGTAATCGGCAAGACTTTATTTTCAGCACATTCGTCGGTTACTATTTCAAAAGTAATCGGCAAGATTTTCATTTTCGGCATATTCGTCGATTACTATTTTAAAAGTAATCGGCAAGATTTTTATTTTCAGCATATTCGTCGGTTACTATTTCAAAAGTAATCGGCAAGATTTTTATATTCAGCATATTTGTCGGTTACTATTTTAGAAGTAATCGACAAGATTTTTATTTTCAGCATATTCGTCGGTGACTATTTCAATAGTAATCGGCATGATTTATTTTCAGCACATTCGTCGGTTACTATTTCAACAGTAATCGGCATGATTTATTTTCAGCACATTCATCGGTTACTATTTCAAAAGTAATCGGCAAGATTTTCATTTTCAGCATATCCGTCGGTTACTATCTCAAAAGTAATCGGCAAGATTTTTATTTTCAGCATATTTGTCGGTTACTATTTTAAAAGTAATCGACAAGATTTTTATTTTCAACATATTCGTCGGTTACTATTTCACAAGTAATCGGCAAGACTTTATTTTCGGAAGATTCGTCGGTTACTATTTCAAAAGTAATCGGCAAGACTTTATTTTCTGCACATTCGTCAGATACTATTTCAAAAGTAATCGGCAAGACTTTATTTTCAGCACATTCGTTGGTTACTATTTTAAAAGTAATCAGTAAGATTTTTATTTTCAACATATTCATCGCTTACTATTTCAAAAGTAATCGACATGATTTATTTTCAGCACATTCGTCGGTTACTATTTCAAAAGTAATCGGCATGATTTATTTTCAGCACATTCGTCGGTTACTATTTCAAAAGTAATCGGCAAGATTTTTATTTTCAGCATATTTGTCGGTTACTATTTTAAAAGTAATCGGCAAGATTTTTATTTTCAGCATATTCGTCGGTGACTATTTCAATAGTAATCGGCCTGATTTATTTTCAGCACATTCGTCGGTTACTATTTCAACAGTAATCGGCATGATTTATTTTCAGCACATTCGTCGGTGACTATTTCAAAAGTAATCGGCATGATCTATTTTCTGCACATTCGTCGGTTACTATTTAAAAAGTAATCGGCAAGATTTTTATTTTCAGCATATTCGTCGGTGACTATTTCAAAAGTAATCGGCATGATTTATTTTCAGCACATTCGTCGGTTACTATTTTAAAAGTAATCGGCAAGACTTTATTTTCAGCACATTCGTCGGTTACTATTTCAAAAGTAATCGGCAAGATTTTCATTTTCGGCATATTCGTCGATTACTATTTTAAAAGTAATCGGCAAGATTTTTATTTTCAGCATATTCGTCGGTTACTATTTCAAAAGTAATCGGCAAGATTTTTATATTCAGCATATTTGTCGGTTACTATTTTAGAAGTAATCGACAAGATTTTTATTTTCAGCATATTCGTCGGTGACTATTTCAATAGTAATCGGCATGATTTATTTTCAGCACATTCGTCGGTTACTATTTCAACAGTAATCGGCATGATTTATTTTCAGCACATTCATCGGTTACTATTTCAAAAGTAATCGGCAAGATTTTCATTTTCAGCATATCCGTCGGTTACTATCTCAAAAGTAATCGGCAAGATTTTTATTTTCAGCATATTTGTCGGTTACTATTTTAAAAGTAATCGACAAGATTTTTATTTTCAACATATTCGTCGGTTACTATTTCACAAGTAATCGGCAAGACTTTATTTTCGGAAGATTCGTCGGTTACTATTTCAAAAGTAATCGGCAAGACTTTATTTTCTGCACATTCGTCAGATACTATTTCAAAAGTAATCGGCAAGACTTTATTTTCAGCACATTCGTTGGTTACTATTTTAAAAGTAATCAGTAAGATTTTTATTTTCAACATATTCATCGCTTACTATTTCAAAAGTAATCGACATGATTTATTTTCAGCACATTCGTCGGTTACTATTTCAAAAGTAATCGGCATGATTTATTTTCAGCACATTCGTCGGTTACTATTTCAAAAGTAATCGGCAAGATTTTTATTTTCAGCATATTTGTCGGTTACTATTTTAAAAGTAATCGGCAAGATTTTTATTTTCAGCATATTCGTCGGTGACTATTTCAAAATTAATCGGCATGATTTATTTTAAGCACATTCGTCGGTTAGTATTTCAAAAGTAATCGGCAAGATTTTTATTTTCAGCAAATTCGTCGGTGACTATTTCAAAAGTAATTGGCATGACTTATTTTCAGCACATTCATCAGTTACTATTTCAAAAGTAATCGGCAAGACTTTATTTTCAGCACATTCGTTGGTTACTATTTCAAAAGTAATCGGCATGATCTATTTTCTGCACATTCGTCGGTTACTATTTCAAAAGTAATCGGCAAAACTTTATTTTCGGCAGATTCGTCGGTTACTATTTCAAAAGTAATCGGCATGATTTATTTTCAGCACATTCGTCGGTTACTATTTCAACAGTAATCGGCATGATTTATTTTCAGCACATTCGTTGGTTACTATTTCAAAAGTAATCGGCAAGATTTTCATTTTCAGCATATCCGTCGGTTACTATCTCAAAAGTAATCGGCAAGATTTTTATTTTTAGCATATTCGTCGGTTACTATTTCAAAAGTAACCGGCAAGATTTTTATTTTCAGCATATTTGTCGGTTACTATTTTAGAAGTAATCGACAAGATTTTTATTTTCAGCATATTCGTCGGTGACTATTTCAATAGTAATCGGCATGATTTATTTTCAGCACATTCGTCGGTGACTATTTCAAATGTAATCGGCATGATTTATTTTCAGCACATTCGTCGGTTACTATTTTAAAAGTAATCGGCAAGACTTTATTTTTAGCACATTCGTCGGTTACTATTTCAAAAGTAATCGGCAAGATTTTTATTTTTAGCATATTCGTCGGTTACTATTTCAAAAGTAATCGGCAAGATTTTTATTTTCAGCATATTTGTCGGTTACTATTTTAGAAGTAATCGACAAGATTTTTATTTTCAGCATATTCGTCGGTGACTATTTCAATAGTAATCGGCATGATTTATTTTCAGCACATTCGTTGGTTACTATTTCTACAATAATCAGCATGATTTATTTTCAGCACATTCGTCGGTGACTATTTCAAAAGTAATCGGCATGATCTATTTTCTGCACATTCGTCGGTTACTATTTAAAAAGTAATCGGCAAGATTTTTATTTTCAGCATATTCGTCGGTGACTATTTCAAAATAAAGTGGCATGATTTATTTTCAGCACATTCGTCGGTTACTATTTCAACAGTAATCGGCATGATTTATTTTCAGCACATTCGTCGGTGACTATTTCAAAAGTAATCGGCATGATCTATTTTCTGCACATTCGTCGGTTACTATTTAAAAAGTAATCGGCAAGATTTTTATTTTCAGCATATTCGTCGGTGACTATTTCAAAATTAACCGGCATGATTTATTTTCAGCATATTCGTCGGTGACTATTTCAAAATTAATCGGCATGATTTATTTTAAGCACATTCGTCGGTTAGTATTTCAAAAGTAATCGGCAAGATTTTTATTTTCAGCAAATTCGTCGGTGACTATTTCAAAAGTAATTGGCATGACTTATTTTCAGCACATTCGTCAGTTACTATTTCAAAAGTAATCGGCAAGACTTTATTTTCAGCACATTCGTTGGTTACTATTTCAAAAGTAATCGGCATGATCTATTTTCTGCACATTCGTCGGTTACTATTTCAAAAGTAATCGGCAAAACTTTATTTTCGGCAGATTCGTCAGTTACTATTTCAAAAGTAATCGGCATGATTTATTTTCAGCACATTCGTCGGTTACTATTTCAACAGTAATCGGCATGATTTATTTTTAGCACATTCGTTGGTTACTATTTCAAAAGTAATCGGCAAGATTTTCATTTTCAGCATATCCGTCGGTTACTATCTCAAAAGTAATCGGCAAGATTTTTATTTTTAGCATATTCGTCGGTTACTATTTCAAAAGTAATCGGCAAGATTTTTATTTTCAGCATATTTGTCGGTTACTATTTTAGAAGTAATCGACAAGATTTTTATTTTCAGCATATTCGTCGGTGACTATTTCAATAGTAATCGGCATGATTTATTTTCAGCACATTCGTCGGTGACTATTTCAAATGTAATCGGCATGATTTATTTTCAGCACATTCGTCGGTTACTATTTTAAAAGTAATCGGCAAGACTTTATTTTCAGCACATTCGTCGGTTACTATTTCAAAAGTAATCGGCAAGATTTTTATTTTTAGCATATTCGTCGGTTACTATTTCAAAAGTAATCGGCAAGATTTTTATTTTCAGCATATTTGTCGGTTACTATTTTAGAAGTAATCGACAAGATTTTTATTTTCAGCATATTCGTCGGTGACTATTTCAATAGTAATCGACATGATTTATTTTCAGCACATTCGTTGGTTACTATTTCTACAATAATCAGCATGATTTATTTTCAGCACATTCGTCGGTGACTATTTCAAAAGTAATCGGCATGATCTATTTTCTGCACATTCGTCGGTTACTATTTAAAAAGTAATCGGCAAGATTTTTATTTTCAGCATATTCGTCGGTGACTATTTCAAAAGTAACCGGCATGATTTATTTTCAGCACATTCGTTGGTTACTATTTTAAAAGTAATCGGCAAGACTTTATTTTCAGCACATTCGTCGGTTACTATTTCAAAATAAAGTGGCATGATTTATTTTCAGCACATTCGTCGGTTACTATTTCAACAGTAATCGGCATGATTTATTTTCAGCACATTCGTCGGTGACTATTTCAAAAGTAATCGGCATGATCTATTTTCTGCACATTCGTCGGTTACTATTTAAAAAGTAATCGGCAAGATTTTTATTTTCAGCATATTCGTCGGTGACTATTTCAAAATTAACCGGCATGATTTATTTTCAGCACATTCGTCGGTTACTATTTTAAAAGTAATCGGCAAGACTTTATTTTCAGCACATTCGTCGGTTACTATTTCAAAAGTAATCGGCAAGATTTTCATTTTCGGCATATTCGTCGATTACTATTTTAAAAGTAATCGGCAAGATTTTTATTTTCAGCATATTCGTCGGTTACTATTTCAAAAGTAATCGGCAAGATTTTTATTTTCAGCATATTTGTCGGTTACTATTTTAGAAGTAATCGACAAGATTTTTATTTTCAGCATATTCGTCGGTGACTATTTCAATAGTAATCGGCATGATTTATTTTCAGCACATTCGTCGGTTACTATTTCAACAGTAATCAGCATGATTTATTTTCAGCACATTCGTCGGTTACTATTTCAAAAGTAATCGGCAAGATTTTCATTTTCAGCATATCCGTCGATTACTATCTCAAAAGTAATCGGCAAGATTTTTATTTTCAGCATATTTGTCGGTTACTATTTTAAAAGTAATCGACAAGATTTTTATCTTCAACATATTCGTCGGTTACTATTTCAAAAGTAATCGGCAAGACTTTATTTTCAGCACATTCGTTGGTTACTATTTCAAAAGTAATCGGCATGATCTATTTTCTGCACATTCGTCGGTTACTATTTCAAAAGTAATCGGCAAAACTTTATTTTCGGCAGATTCGTCAGTTACTATTTCAAAAGTAATCGGCATGATTTATTTTCAGCACATTCGTCGGTTACTATTTCAACAGTAATCGGCATGATTTATTTTTAGCACATTCGTTGGTTACTATTTCAAAAGTAATCGGCAAGATTTTCATTTTCAGCATATCCGTCGGTTACTATCTCAAAAGTAATCGGCAAGATTTTTATTTTTAGCATATTCGTCGGTTACTATTTCAAAAGTAATCGGCAAGATTTTTATTTTCAGCATATTTGTCGGTTACTATTTTAGAAGTAATCGACAAGATTTTTATTTTCAGCATATTCGTCGGTGACTATTTCAATAGTAATCGGCATGATTTATTTTCAGCACATTCGTCGGTGACTATTTCAAATGTAATCGGCATGATTTATTTTCAGCACATTCGTCGGTTACTATTTTAAAAGTAATCGGCAAGACTTTATTTTCAGCACATTCGTCGGTTACTATTTCAAAAGTAATCGGCAAGATTTTTATTTTTAGCATATTCGTCGGTTACTATTTCAAAAGTAATCGGCAAGATTTTTATTTTCAGCATATTTGTCGGTTACTATTTTAGAAGTAATCGACAAGATTTTTATTTTCAGCATATTCGTCGGTGACTATTTCAATAGTAATCGACATGATTTATTTTCAGCACATTCGTTGGTTACTATTTCTACAATAATCAGCATGATTTATTTTCAGCACATTCGTCGGTGACTATTTCAAAAGTAATCGGCATGATCTATTTTCTGCACATTCGTCGGTTACTATTTAAAAAGTAATCGGCAAGATTTTTATTTTCAGCATATTCGTCGGTGACTATTTCAAAAGTAACCGGCATGATTTATTTTCAGCACATTCGTTGGTTACTATTTTAAAAGTAATCGGCAAGACTTTATTTTCAGCACATTCGTCGGTTACTATTTCAAAATAAAGTGGCATGATTTATTTTCAGCACATTCGTCGGTTACTATTTCAACAGTAATCGGCATGATTTATTTTCAGCACATTCGTCGGTGACTATTTCAAAAGTAATCGGCATGATCTATTTTCTGCACATTCGTCGGTTACTATTTAAAAAGTAATCGGCAAGATTTTTATTTTCAGCATATTCGTCGGTGACTATTTCAAAATTAACCGGCATGATTTATTTTCAGCACATTCGTCGGTTACTATTTTAAAAGTAATCGGCAAGACTTTATTTTCAGCACATTCGTCGGTTACTATTTCAAAAGTAATCGGCAAGATTTTCATTTTCGGCATATTCGTCGATTACTATTTTAAAAGTAATCGGCAAGATTTTTATTTTCAGCATATTCGTCGGTTACTATTTCAAAAGTAATCGGCAAGATTTTTATTTTCAGCATATTTGTCGGTTACTATTTTAGAAGTAATCGACAAGATTTTTATTTTCAGCATATTCGTCGGTGACTATTTCAATAGTAATCGGCATGATTTATTTTCAGCACATTCGTCGGTTACTATTTCAACAGTAATCGGCATGATTTATTTTCAGCACATTCGTCGGTTACTATTTCAAAAGTAATCGGCAAGATTTTCATTTTCAGCATATCCGTCGATTACTATCTCAAAAGTAATCGGCAAGATTTTTATTTTCAGCATATTTGTCGGTTACTATTTTAAAAGTAATCGACAAGATTTTTATCTTCAACATATTCGTCGGTTACTATTTCAAAAGTAATCGGCAAGACTTTATTTTCGGAAGATTCGTCGGTTACTATTTCAAAAGTAATCGGCAAGACTTTATTTTCTGCACATTCGTCAGATACTATTTCAAAAGTAATCGGCAAGACTTTATTTTCAGCACATTCGTTGGTTACTATTTTAAAAGTAATCAGTAAGATTTTTATTTTCAACATATTCATCGCTTACTATTTCAAAAGTAATCGACATGATTTATTTTCAGCACATTCGTCGGTTACTATTTCAAAAGTAATCGGCATGATTTATTTTCAGCACATTCGTCGGTTACTATTTCAAAAGTAATCGGCAAGATTTTTATTTTCCGCATATTTGTCGGTTACTATTTTAGAAGTAATCGACAAGATTTTTATTTTCAGCATATTCGTCGGTGACTATTTCAATAGTAATCGGCATGATTTATTTTCAGCACATTCGTCGGTTACTATTTCAACAGTAATCGACATGATTTATTTTCAGCACATTCGTCGGTTACTATTTCAAAAGTAATCGGCAAGATTTTCATTTTCAGCATATCCGTCGGTTACTATCTCAAAAGTAATCGGCAAGATTTTTATTTTCAGCATATTTGTCGGTTACTATTTTAAAAGTAATCGACAAGATTTTTATTTTCAACATATTCGTCGGTTACTATTTCAAAAGTAATCGGCAAGACTTTATTTTCGGAAGATTCGTCGGTTACTATTTCAAAAGTAGTCGGCAAGACTTTATTTTCTGCACATTCGTCAGATACTATTTCAAAAGTAATCGGCAAGACTTTATTTTCAGCACATTCGTTGGTTACTATTTTAAAAGTAATCAGTAAGATTTTTATTTTCAACATATTCATCGCTTACTATTTCAAAAGTAATCGACATGATTTATTTTCAGCACATTCGTCGGTTACTATTTCAAAAGTAATCGGCATGATTTATTTTCAGCACATTCGTCGGTTACTATTTCAAAAGTAATCCGCAAGATTTTTATTTTCAGCATATTTGTCGGTTACTATTTTAGAAGTAATCGACAAGATTTTTATTTTCAGCATATTCGTCGGTGACTATTTCAATAGTAATCGGCATGATTTATTTTCAGCACATTCGTCGGTTACTATTTCAACAGTAATCGGCATGATTTATTTTCAGCACATTCGTCGGTTACTATTTCAAAAGTAATCGGCAAGATTTTCATTTTCAGCATATCCGTCGGTTACTATCTCAAAAGTAATCGGCAAGATTTTTATTTTCAGCATATTTGTCGGTTACTATTTTAAAAGTAATCGACAAGATTTTTATTTTCAACATATTCGTCGGTTACTATTTCAAAAGTAATCGGCAAGACTTTATTTTCGGAAGATTCGTCGGTTACTATTTCAAAAGTAATCGGCAAGATTTTTATTTTCAACATATTCGTCGGTTACTATTTCAAAAGTAATCGGCAAGATTTTTATTTTCAGCATATTTGTCGGTTACTATTCTAAAAGTAATCGGCAAGATTTTTATTTTCAGAATATTCGTCGGTGACTATTTCAAAATTAATCGGCATGATTTATTTTAAGCACATTCGTCGGTTAGTATTTCAAAAGTAATCGGCAAGATTTTTATTTTCAGCAAATTCGTCGGTGACTATTTCAAAAGTAATCGGCATGACTTATTTTCAGCACATTCGTCAGTTACTATTTCAAAAGTAATCGGCAAGACTTAATTTTCAGCACATTCGTTGGTTACTATTTCAAAAGTAATCGGCATGATCTATTTTCTGCACATTTGTCGGTTACTATTTCAAAAGTAATCGGCAAAACTTTATTTTCGGCAGATTCGTCGGTTACTATTTCAAAAGTAATCGGCAAGACTTTATTTTCAGCACATTCGTTGGTTACTATTTCAAAAGTAATCGGCATGATCTATTTTCTGCACATTCGTCGGTGACTATTTCAAAAGTAATCGGCAAGACTTTATTTTCAGCACATTCGTTGGTTACTATTTCAAAAGTAATCGGCATGATCTATTTTCTGCACATTCGTCGGTGACTATTTCAAAAGTAATCGGCAAGACTTTATTTTCAGCACATTCGTCGGTTACTATTTCAAAAGTAATCGGCAAGATTTTTATTTTCAGCATATTTGTCGGTTACTATTTTAGAAGTAATCGACAAGATTTTTATTTTCAGCATATTCGTCGGTGACTATTTCAAAAGTAATCGGCATGATCTATTTTCTGCACATTCGTCGGTTACTATTTAAAAAGTAATCGGCAAGATTTTTATTTTCAGCATATTCGTCGGTGACTATTTCAATAGTAATCGGCAAGATTTTTATTTTCAGCATATTTGTCGGTTACTATTTTAGAAGTAATCGACAAGATTTTTATTTTCAGCATATTCGTCGGTGATTATTTCAATAGTAATCGGCATGATTTATTTTCAGCACATTCGTCGGTTACTATTTCAACAGTAATCGGCATGATTTATTTTCAGCACATTCGTCGGTTACTATTTCAAAAGTAATCGACAAGATTTTCATTTTCAGCATATCAGTCGGTTACTATCTCAAAAGTAATCGGCAAGATTTTTATTTTCAGCATATTTGTCGGTTACTATTTTAAAAGTAATCGACAAGATTTTTATTTTCAACATATTCGTCGGTTACTATTTCAAAAGTAATCGGCAAGATTTTTATTTTCAGCATATTTGTCGGTTACTATTTTAAAAGTAATCTGCAAGATTTTTATTTTCAGCATATTCGTCGGTGACTATTTCAAAATTAATCGGCATGATTTATATTAAGCACATTCGTCGGTTAGTATTTCAAAAGTAATCGGCAAGATTTTTATTTTCAGCAAATTCGTCGGTGACTATTTCAAAAGTAATCGGCATGACTTATTTTCAGCACATTCGTCAGTTACTATTTCAAAAGTAATCGGCAAGACTTTATTTTCAGCACATTCGTTGGTTACTATTTCAAAAGTAATCGGCATGATCTATTTTCTGCACATTCGTCGGTTACTATTTCAAAAGTAATCGGCAAAACTTTATTTTCGGCAGATTCGTCGGTTACTATTTCAAAAGTAATCGGCAAGACTTTATTTTCAGCACATTCGTTGGTTACTATTTCAAAAGTAATCGGCATGATCTATTTTCTGCACATTCGTCGGTGACTATTTCAAAAGTAATCGGCAAGACTTTATTTTCAGCACATTCGTTGGTTACTATTTCAAAAGTAATCGGCATGATCTATTTTCTGCACATTCGTCGGTGACTATTTCAAAAGTAATCGGCAAGACTTTATTTTCAGCACATTCGTCGGTTACTATTTCAAAAGTAATCGGCAAGATTTTTATTTTCAGCATATTTGTCGGTTACTATTTTAGAAGTAATCGACAAGATTTTTATTTTCAGCATATTCGTCGGTGACTATTTCAAAAGTAATCGGCATGATCTATTTTCTGCACATTCGTCGGTTACTATTTAAAAAGTAATCGGCAAGATTTTTATTTTCAGCATATTCGTCGGTGACTATTTCAATAGTAATCGGCAAGATTTTTATTTTCAGCATATTTGTCGGTTACTATTTTAGAAGTAATCGACAAGATTTTTATTTTCAGCATATTCGTCGGTGATTATTTCAATAGTAATCGGCATGATTTATTTTCAGCACATTCGTCGGTTACTATTTCAACAGTGATCGGCATGATTTATTTTCAGCACATTCGTCGGTTACTATTTCAAAAGTAATCGACAAGATTTTCATTTTCAGCATATCCGTCGGTTACTATCTCAAAAGTAATCGGCAAGATTTTTATTTTCAGCATATTTGTCGGTTACTATTTTAAAAGTAATCGACAAGATTTTTATTTTCAACATATTCGTCGGTTACTATTTCAAAAGTAATCGGCAAGATTTTTATTTTCAGCATATTTGTCGGTTACTATTTTAAAAGTAATCGACAAGATTTTTATTTTCAGCATATTCGTCGGTGACTATTTCAAAATTAATCGGCATGATTTATATTAAGCACATTCGTCGGTTAGTATTTCAAAAGTAATCGGCAAGATTTTTATTTTCAGCAAATTCGTCGGTGACTATTTCAAAAGTAATCGGCATGACTTATTTTCAGCACATTCGTCAGTTACTATTTCAAAAGTAATCGGCAAGACTTTATTTTCAGCACATTCGTTGGTTACTATTTCAAAAGTAATCGGCATGATCTATTTTCTGCACATTCGTCGGTTACTATTTCAAAAGTAATCGGCAAAACTTTATTTTCGGCAGATTCGTCGGTTACTATTTCAAAAGTAATCGGCAAGACTTTATTTTCAGCACATTCGTTGGTTACTATTTCAAAAGTAATCGGCATGATCTATTTTCTGCACATTCGTCGGTGACTATTTCAAAAGTAATCGGCAAGACTTTATTTTCAGCACATTCGTTGGTTACTATTTCAAAAGTAATCGGCATGATCTATTTTCTGCACATTCGTCGGTGACTATTTCAAAAGTAATCGGCAAGACTTTATTTTCAGCACATTTGTCGGTTACTATTTCAAAAGTAATCGGCAAGATTTTTATTTTCAGCATATTTGTCGGTTACTATTTTAGAAGTAATCGACAAGATTTTTATTTTCAGCATATTCGTCGGTGACTATTTCAATAGTAATCGGCATGATTTATTTTCAGCACATTCGTCGGTTACTATTTCAACAGTAATCGGCATGATTTCTTTTCAGCACATTCGTCGGTTACTATTTCAAAAGTAATCGACAAGATTTTCATTTTCAGCATATCCGTCGGTTACTATCTCAAAAGTAATCGGCAAGATTTTTAT
This sequence comes from Medicago lupulina, assembly GCA_958299785.1. NCBI lineage: Eukaryota > Viridiplantae > Streptophyta > Magnoliopsida > Fabales > Fabaceae > Medicago > Medicago lupulina. The sequence goes on from OY283142.1 coordinate 35,322,217, forward strand.
TTTCAGCATATTTGTCGGTTACTATTTTAAAAGTAATCGACAAGATTTTTATTTTCAACATATTCGTCGGTTACTATTTCAAAAGTAATCGGCAAGACTTTATTTTCAGCACATTCGTTGGTTACTATTTCAAAAGTAATCAGTAAGATTTTTATTTCAACATATTCGTTGCTTACTATTTCAAAAGTAATCGGCATAATTTATTTTCAGCACATTCGTCGGTGACTATTTCAAAAGTAATCGGCATGATTTATTTTCAGCACATTCGTCGGTTACTATTTCAAAAGTAATCGGCAAGACTTTATTTTCGGAAGATTCGTCGGTTACTATTTCAAAAGTAATCGGCAAGACTTTATTTTCTGCACATTCGTCAGATACTATTTCAAAAGTAATCGGCAAGACTTTATTTTCAGCACATTCGTTGGTTACTATTTTAAAAGTAATCAGTAAGATTTTTATTTTCAACATATTCATCGCTTACTATTTCAAAAGTAATCGACATGATTTATTTTCAGCACATTCGTCGGTTACTATTTCAAAAGTAATCGGCATGATTTATTTTCAGCACATTCGTCGGTTACTATTTCAAAATTAATCAGCAAGATTTTTATTTTCAGCATATTCGTCGGTGACTATTTCAAAATTAATCGGCATGATTTATTTTAAGCACATTCGTCAGTTACTATTTCAAAAGTAATCGGCAAGATTTTTATTTTCAGCAAATTCGTCGGTGACTATTTCAAAAGTAATCGACATGACTTATTTTCAGCACATTCGTCAGTTACTATTTCAAAAGTAATCGGCAAGACTTTATTTTCAGCACATTCGTTGGTTACTATTTCAAAAGTAATCGGCATGATCTATTTTCTGCACATTCGTCGGTTACTATTTCAAAAGTAATCGGCAAAACTTTATTTTCGGCAGATTCGTCGGTTACTATTTCAAAAGTAATCGGCAAGACTTTATTTTCAGCACATTCGATGGTTACTATTTCAAAAGTAATCGGCATGATCTATTTTCTGCACATTCGTCGGTGACTATTTCAAAAGTAATCGGCAAGACTTTATTTTCAGCACATTCGTCGGTTACTATTTCAAAAGTAATCGGCAAGATTTTTATTTTCAGCATATTTGTCGGTTACTATTTTAAAGTAATCGACAAGATTTTTATTTTCAGCATATTCGTCGGTGACTATTTCAATAGTAATCGGCATGATTTATTTTCAGCACATTCGTCGGTTACTATTTCAACAGTAATCGGCATGATTTCTTTTCAGCACATTCGTCGGTTACTATTTCAAAAGTAATCGACAAGATTTTCATTTTCAGCATATCCGTCGGTTACTATCTCAAAAGTAATCGGCAAGATTTTTATTTTCAGCATATTTGTCGGTTACTATTTTAAAAGTAATCGACAAGATTTTTATTTTCAACATATTCGTCGGTTACTATTTCAAAAGTAATCGGCAAGACTTTATTTTCAGCACATTCGTTGGTTACTATTTCAAAAGTAATCAGTAAGATTTTTATTTCAACATATTCGTTGCTTACTATTTCAAAAGTAATCGGCATAATTTATTTTCAGCACATTCGTCAGTGACTATTTCAAAAGTAATCGGCATGATTTATTTTCAGCACATTCGTCGGTTACTATTTCAAAAGTAATCGGCAAGACTTTATTTTAAGAAGATTCGTCGGTTACTATTTCAAAAGTAATCGGCAAGACTTTATTTTCTGCACATTCGTCAGATACTATTTCAAAAGTAATCAGCAAGACTTTATTGTCAGCACATTCGTTGGTTACTATTTTAAAAGTAATCAGTAAGATTTTTATTTTCAACATATTCATCGCTTACTATTTCAAAAGTAATCGACATGATTTATTTTCAGCACATTCGTCGGTTACTATTTCAAAAGTAATCGGCATGATTTATTTTCAGCACATTCGTCGGTTACTATTTCAAAATTAATCAGCAAGATTTTTATTTTCAGCATATTCGTCGGTGACTATTTCAAAATTAATCGGCATGATTTATTTTAAGCACATTCGTCAGTTACTATTTCAAAAGTAATCGGCAAGATTTTTATTTTCAGCAAATTCGTCGGTGACTATTTCAAAAGTAATCGACATGACTTATTTTCAGCACATTCGTCAGTTACTATTTCAAAAGTAATCGGCAAGACTTTATTTTCAGCACATTCGTTGGTTACTATTTCAAAAGTAATCGGCATGATCTATTTTCTGCACATTCGTCGGTTACTATTTCAAAAGTAATCGGCAAAACTTTATTTTCGGCAGATTCGTCGGTTACTATTTCAAAAGTAATCGGCAAGACTTTATTTTCAGCACATTCGATGGTTACTATTTCAAAAGTAATCGGCATGATCTATTTTCTGCACATTCGTCGGTGACTATTTCAAAAGTAATCGGCAAGACTTTATTTTCAGCACATTCGTCGGTTACTATTTCAAAAGTAATCGGCAAGATTTTTATTTTCAGCATATTTGTCGGTTACTATTTTAGAAGTAATCGACAAGATTTTTATTTTCAGCATATTCGTCGGTGACTATTTCAATAGTAATCGGCATGATTTATTTTCAGCACATTCGTCGGTTACTATTTCAACAGTAATCGGCATGATTTCTTTTCAGCACATTCGTCGGTTACTATTTCAAAAGTAATCGACAAGATTTTCATTTTCAGCATATCCGTCGGTTACTATCTCAAAAGTAATCGGCAAGATTTTTATTTTCAGCATATTTGTCGGTTACTATTTTAAAAGTAATCGACAAGATTTTTATTTTCAACATATTCGTCGGTTACTATTTCAAAAGTAATCGGCAAGACTTTATTTTCAGCACATTCGTTGGTTACTATTTCAAAAGTAATCAGTAAGATTTTTATTTCAACATATTCGTTGCTTACTATTTCAAAAGTAATCGGCATAATTTATTTTCAGCACATTCGTCAGTGACTATTTCAAAAGTAATCGGCATGATTTATTTTCAGCACATTCGTCGGTTACTATTTCAAAAGTAATCGGCAAGACTTTATTTTAAGAAGATTCGTCGGTTACTATTTCAAAAGTAATCGGCAAGACTTTATTTTCTGCACATTCGTCAGATACTATTTCAAAAGTAATCAGCAAGACTTTATTGTCAGCACATTCGTTGGTTACTATTTTAAAAGTAATCAGTAAGATTTTTATTTTCAACATATTCATCGCTTACTATTTCAAAAGTAATCGACATGATTTATTTTCAGCACATTCGTCGGTTACTATTTCAAAAGTAATCGGCATGATTTATTTTCAGCACATTCGTCGGTTACTATTTCAAAAGTAATCGGCAAGATTTTTATTTTCAGCATATTCGTCGGTGACTATTTCAAAATTAATCGGCATGATTTATTTTAAGCACATTCGTCAGTTACTATTTCAAAAGTAATCGGCAAGATTTTTATTTTCAGCAAATTCGTCGGTGACTATTTCAAAAGTAATCGGCATGACTTATTTTCAGCACATTCGTCAGTTACTATTTCAAAAGTAATCGGCAAGACTTTATTTTCAGCACATTCGTTGGTTACTATTTCAAAAGTAATCGGCATGACTTATTTTCAGCACATTCGTCAGTTACTATTTCAAAAGTAATCGGCAAGACTTTATTTTCAGCACATTCGTTGGTTACTATTTCAAAAGTAATCGGCACATTCGTCGGTTACTATTTCAAAAGTAATCGGCAAAACTTTATTTTCGGCAGATTCGTCGGTTACTATTTCAAAAGTAATCGGCACGACTTTATTTTCAGCACATTTGTTGGTTACTATTTCAAAAGTAATCGGCATGATCTATTTTCTGCACATTCGTCGGTGACTATTTCAAAAGTAATCGGCAAGACTTTATTTTCAGCACATTCGTCGGTTACTATTTCAAAAGTAATCGGCAAGATTTTTATTTTCAGCATATTTGTCGGTTACTATTTTAGAAGTAATCGACAAGATTTTTATTTTCAGCATATTCGTCCGTGACTATTTCAAAAGTAATCGGCATGATCTATTTTCTGCACATTCGTCGGTTACTATTTAAAAAGTAATCGGCAAGATTTTTATTTTCAGCATATTCGTCGGTGACTATTTCAAAAGTAATCGGCATGATTTATTTTCAGCACATTCGTCGGTTACTATTTTAAAAGTAATCGGCAAGACTTTATTTTCAGCACATTCGTCGGTTACTATTTCAAAAGTAATCGGCAAGATTTTCATTTTCGGCATATTCGTCGATTACTATTTTAAAAGTAATCGGCAAGATTTTTATTTTCAGCATATTCGTCGGTTACTATTTCAAAAGTAATCGGCAAGATTTTTATTTTCAGCATATTTGTCGGTTACTATTTTAGAAGTAATCGACAAGATTTTTATTTTCAGCATATTCGTCGGTGACTATTTCAATAGTAATCGGCATGATTTATTTTCAGCACATTCGTCGGTTACTATTTCAACAGTAATCGGCATGATTTCTTTTCAGCACATTCGTCGGTTACTATTTCAAAAGTAATCGACAAGATTTTCATTTTCAGCATATCCGTCGGTTACTATCTCAAAAGTAATCGGCAAGATTTTTATTTTCAGCATATTTGTCGGTTACTATTTTAAAAGTAATCGACAAGATTTTTATTTTCAACATATTCGTCGGTTACTATATCAAAAGTAATCGGCAAGACTTTATTTTCAGCACATTCGTTGGTTACTATTTCAAAAGTAATCAATAAGATTTTTATTTCAACATATTCGTTGCTTACTATTTCAAAAGTAATCGGCATAATTTATTTTCAGCACATTCGTCGGTGACTATTTCAAAAGTAATCGGCATGATTTATTTTCAGCACATTCGTCGGTTACTATTTCAAAAGTAATCGGCAAGACTTTTGTTTCGGAAGATTCGTCGGTTACTATTTCAAAAGTAATCGGCAAGACTTTATTTTCTGCACAATCGTCAGATACTATTTCAAAAGTAATCGGCAAGACTTTATTTTCAGCACATTCGTTGGTTACTATTTTAAAAGTAATCAGTAAGATTTTTATTTTCAACATATTCATCGCTTACTATTTCAAAAGTAATCGACATGATTTATTTTCAGCACATTTGTCGGTTACTATTTCAAAAGTAATCGGCATGATTTATTTTCAGCACATTCGTCGGTTACTATTTCAAAATTAATCGGCAAGATTTTTATTTTCAGCATATTCGTCGGTGACTATTTCAAAATTAATCGGCATGATTTATTTTAAGCACATTCGTCAGTTACTATTTCAAAAGTAATCGGCAAGATTTTTATTTTCAACAAATTCGTCGGTGACTATTTCATAAGTAATCGACATGACTTATTTTCAGCACATTCGTCAGTTACTATTTCAAAAGTAATCGGCAAGACTTTATTTTCAGCACATTCGTTGGTTACTATTTCAAAAGTAATCGGCATGATCTATTTTCTGCACATTCGTCGGTTACTATTTCAAAAGTAATCGGCAAAAGTTTATTTTCGGCAGATTCGTCGGTTACTATTTCAAAAGTAATCGGCAAGACTTTATTTTCTGCACATTCGTCAGATACTATTTAAAAAGTAATCGGCAAGACTTTATTTTCAGCACATTCGTTGGTTACTATTTTAAAAGTAATTAGTAAGATTTTTATTTTCAACATATTCATCGCTTACTATTTCAAAAGTAATCGACATGATTTATTTTCAGCACATTCGTCGGTTACTATTTCAAAAGTAATCGGCATGATTTATTTTCAGCACATTCGTCGGTTACTATTTCAAAATTAATCGGCAAGATTTTTATTTTCAGCATATTCGTCGGTGACTATTTCAAAATTAATCGGCATGATTTATTTTAAGCACATTCGTCAGTTACTATTTCAAAAGTAATCGGCAAGATTTTTATTTTCAGCAAATTCGTCGGTGACTATTTCAAAAGTAATCGACATGACTTATTTTCAGCACATTCGTCAGTTACTATTTCAAAACTAATCGGCAAGACTTTATTTTCAGCACATTCGTTGGTTACTTTTTCAAAAGTAATCGGCATGATCTATTTTCTGCACATTCGTGGGTTACTATTTCAAAAGTAATCGGCAAAAGTTTATTTTCGGCAGATTCGTCGGTTACTATTTCAAAAGTAATCGGCAAGACTTTATTTTCAGCACATTCGTTGGTTACTATTTCAAAAGTAATCGGCATGATCTATTTTCTGCACATTCGTCGGTGACTATTTCAAAAGTAATCGGCAAGACTTTATTTTCTGCACATTCGTCGGTTACTATTTCAAAAGTAATCGGCAAGATTTTTATTTTCAGCATATTTGTCGGTTACTATTTTAGAAGTAATCGACAAGATTTTTATTTTCAGCATATTCGTCGGTGACTATTTCAATAGTAATCGGCATGATTTATTTTCAGCACATTCGTCGGTTACTATTTCAACAGTAATCGGCATGATTTCTTTTCAGCACATTCGTCGGTTACTATTTCAAAAGTAATCGGCCAGATTTTCATTTTCAGCATATCCGTCGGTTACTATCTCAAAAGTAATCGGCAAGATTTTTATTTTCAGCATATTTGTCGGTTACTATTTTAAAAGTAATCGACAAGATTTTTATTTTCAACATATTCGTCGGTTACTATATCAAAAGTAATCGGCAAGACTTTATTTTCAGCACATTCGTTGGTTACTATTTCAAAAGTAATCAATAAGATTTTTATTTCAACATATTCGTTGCTTACTATTTCAAAAGTAATCGGCATAATTTATTTTCAGCACATTCGTCGGTGACTATTTCAAAAGTAATCGGCATGATTTATTTTCAGCACATTCGTCGGTTACTATTTCAAAAGTAATCGGTAAGACTTTTGTTTCGGAAGATTCGTCGGTTACTATTTCAAAAGTAATCGGCAAGACTTTATTTTCTGCACAATCGTCAGATACTATTTCAAAAGTAATCGGCAAGACTTTATTTTCAGCACATTCGTTGGTTACTATTTTAAAAGTAATCAGTAAGATTTTTATTTTCAACATATTCATCGCTTACTATTTCAAAAGTAATCGACATGATTTATTTTCAGCACATTTGTCGGTTACTATTTCAAAAGTAATCGGCATGATTTATTTTCAGCACATTCGTCGGTTACTATTTCAAAATTAATCGGCAAGATTTTTATTTTCAGCATATTCGTCGGTGACTATTTCAAAATTAATCGGCATGATTTATTTTAAGCACATTCGTCAGTTACTATTTCAAAAGTAATCGGCAAGATTTTTATTTTCAACAAATTCGTCGGTGACTATTTCATAAGTAATCGACATGACTTATTTTCAGCACATTCGTCAGTTACTATTTCAAAAGTAATCGGCAAGACTTTATTTTCAGCACATTCGTTGGTTACTATTTCAAAAGTAATCGGCATGATCTATTTTCTGCACATTCGTCGGTTACTATTTCAAAAGTAATCGGCAAAACTTTATTTTCGGCAGATTCGTCGGTTACTATTTCAAAAGTAATCGGCAAGACTTTATTTTCAGCACATTCGTTGGTTACTATTTCAAAAGTAATCGGCATGATCTATTTTCTGCACATTCGTCGGTGACTATTTCAAAAGTAATCGGCAAGACTTTATTTTCAGCACATTCGTCGGTTACTATTTCAAAAGTAATCGGCAAGATTTTTATTTTCAGCATATTTGTCGGTTACTATTTTAGAAGTAATCGACAAGATTTTTATTTTCAGCATATTCGTCGGTGACTATTTCAATAGTAATCGGCATGATTTATTTTCAGCACATTCGTCGGTTACTATTTCAACAGTAATCGGCATGATTTCTTTTCAGCACATTCGTCGGTTACTATTTCAAAAGTAATCGGCAAGATTTTCATTTTCAGCATATCCGTCGGTTACTATCTCAAAAGTAATCGGCAAGATTTTTATTTTCACCATATTTGTCGGTTACTATTTTAAAAGTAATCGACAAGATTTTTATTTTCAACATATTCGTCGGTTACTATTTCAAAAGTAATCGGCAAGACTTTATTTTCAGCACATTCGTTGGTTACTATTTCAAAAGTAATCAGTAAGATTTTTATTTCAACATATTCGTTGCTTACTATTTCAAAAGTAATCGGCATAATTTATTTTCAGCACATTCGTCGGTGACTATTTCAAAAGTAATCGGCATGATTTATTTTCAGCACATTCGTCGGTTACTATTTCAAAAGTAATCGGCAAGACTTTATTTTCGGAAGATTCGTCGGTTACTATTTCAAAAGTAATCGGCAAGACTTTATTTTCTGCACATTCGTCAGATACTATTTCAAAAGTAATCGGCAAGACTTTATTTTCAGCACATTCGTTGGTTACTATTTTAAAAGTAATCAGTAAGATTTTTATTTTCAACATATTCATCGCTTACTATTTCAAAAGTAATCGACATGATTTATTTTCAGCACATTCGTAGGTTACTATTTCAAAAGTAATCGGCATGATTTATTTTCAGCACATTCGTCGGTTACTATTTCAAAATTAATCGGCAAGATTTTTATTTTCAGCATATTCGTCGGTGACTATTTCAAAATTAATCGGCATGATTTATTTTAAGCACATTCGTCAGTTACTATTTCAAAAGTAATCGGCAAGATTTTTATTTTCAGCAAATTCGTCGGTGACTATTTCATAAGTAATCGACATGACTTATTTTCAGCACATTCGTCAGTTACTATTTCAAAAGTAATCGGCAAGACTTTATTTTCAGCACATTCGTTGGTTACTATTTCAAAAGTAATCGGCATGATCTATTTTCTGCACATTCGTCGGTTACTATTTCAAAAGTAATCGGCAAAACTTTATTTTCGGCAGATTCGTCGGTTACTATTTCAAAAGTAATCGGCAAGACTTTATTTTCAGCACATTCGTTGGTTACTATTTCAAAAGTAATCGGCATGATCTATTTTCTGCACATTCGTCGGTGACTATTTCAAAAGTAATCGGCAAGACTTTATTTTCAGCACATTCGTCGGTTACTATTTCAAAAGTAATCGGCAAGATTTTTATTTTCAGCATATTTGTCGGTTACTATTTTAAAAGTAATCGGCAAGATTTTTATTTTCAGCATATTCGTCGGTTACTATTTCAAAAGTAATCGGCAAGATTTTTATTTTCAGCATATTTGTCGGTTACTATTTTAGAAGTAATCGACAAGATTTTTATTTTCAGCATATTCGTCGGTGACTATTTCAATAGTAATCGGCCTGATTTATTTTCAGCACATTCGTCGGTTACTATTTCAACAGTAATCGGCATGATTTCTTTTCAGCACATTCGTCGGTTACTATGTCAAAAGTAATCGACAAGATTTTCATTTTCAGCATATCCGTCGGTTACTATCTCAAAAGTAATCGGCAAGATTTTTATTTTCAGCATATTTGTCGGTTACTATTTTAAAAGTAATCGACAAGATTTTTATTTTCAACATATTCGTCGGTTACTATTTCAAAAGTAATCGGCAAGACTTTATTTTCAGCACATTCGTTGGTTACTATTTCAAAAGTAATCAGTAAGATTTTTATTTCAACATATTCGTTGCTTACTATTTCAAAAGTAATCGGCATAATTTATTTTCAGCACATTCGTCGGTGACTATTTCAAAAGTAATCGGCATGATTTATTTTCAGCACATTCGTCGGTAACTATTTCAAAAGTAATCGGCAAGACTTTATTTTCGGAAGATTCGTCGGTTACTATTTCAAAAGTAATCGGCAAGACTTTATTTTCTGCACATTCGTCAGATACTATTTCAAAAGTAATCGACAAGACTTTATTGTCAGCACATTCGTTGGTTACTATTTTAAAAGTAATCAGTAAGATTTTTATTTTCAACATATTCATCGCTTACTATTTCAAAAGTAATCGACATGATTTATTTTCAGCACATTCTTCGGTTACTATTTCAAAAGTAATCGGCATGATTTATTTTCAGCACATTCGTCGGTTACTATTTCAAAAGTAATCGGCAAGATTTTTATTTTCAGCATATTCGTCGGTGACTATTTCAAAATTAATCGGCATGATTTATTTTAAGCACATTCGTCAGTTACTATTTCAAAAGTAATCGGCAAGATTTTTATTTTCAGCAAATTCGTCGGTGACTTTCAAAAGTAATCGGCATGACTTATTTTCAGCACATTCGTCAGTTACTATTTCAAAAGTAATCGGCAAGACTTTATTTTCAGCACATTCGTTGGTTACTATTTCAAAAGTAATCGGCATGACTTATTTTCAGCACATTCGTCAGTTACTATTTCAAAAGTAATCGGCAAGACTTTATTTTCAGCACATTCGTTGGTTACTATTTCAAAAGTAATCGGCACATTCGTCGGTTACTATTTCAAAAGTAATCGGCAAAACTTTATTTTCGGCAGATTCGTCGGTTACTATTTCAAAAGTAATCGGCAAGACTTTATTTTCAGCACATTCGTTGGTTACTATTTCAAAAGTAATCGGCATGATCTATTTTCTGCACATTCGTCGGTGACTATTTCAAAAGTAATCGGCAAGACTTTATTTTCAGCACATTCGTCGATTACTATTTCAAAAGTAATCGGCAAGATTTTTATTTTCAGCATATTTGTCGGTTACTATTTTAGAAGTAATCGACAAGATTTTTATTTTCAGCATATTCGTCGGTGACTATTTCAAAAGTAATCGGCATGATCTATTTTCTGCACATTCGCCGGTTACTATTTAAAAAGTAATCGGCAAGATTTTTATTTTCAGCATATTCGTCGGTGACTATTTCAAAAGTAATCGGCATGATTTATTTTCAGCACATTCGTCGGTTTCTATTTTAAAAGTAATCGGCAAGACTTTATTTTCAGCACATTCGTCGGTTACTATTTCAAAAGTAATCGGCAAGATTTTTATTTTCAGCAAATTCGTCGGTGACTATTTCATAAGTAATCGACATGACTTATTTTCAGCACATTCGTCAGTTACTATTTCAAAAGTAATCGGCAAGACTTTATTTTCAGCACATTCGTTGGTTACTATTTCAAAAGTAATCGGCATGATCTATTTTCTGCACATTCGTCGGTTACTATTTCAAAAGTAATCGGCAAAACTTTATTTTCGGCAGATTCGTTGGTTACTATTTCAAAAGTAATCGGCAAGACTTTATTTTCAGCACATTCGTTGGTTACTATTTCAAAAGTAATCGGCATGATCTATTTTCTGCACATTCGTCGGTGACTATTTCAAAAGTAATCGGCAAGACTTTATTTTCGGAAGATTCGTCGGTTACTATTTCAAAAGTAATCGGCAAGACTTTATTTTCTGCACATTCGTCAGATACTATTTCAAAAGTAATCGGCAAGACTTTATTTTCAGCACATTCGTTGGTTACTATTTCAAAAGTAATCGGCACATTCGTCGGTTACTATTTCAAAAGTAATCGGCAAAACTTTATTTTCGGCAGATTCGTCGGTTACTATTTCAAAAGTAATCGGCAAGACTTTATTTTCAGCACATTCGTTGGTTACTATTTCAAAAGTAATCGGCATGATCTATTTTCTGCACATTCGTCGGTGACTATTTCAAAAGTAATCGGCAAGACTTTATTTTCAGCACATTCGTCGATTACTATTTCAAAAGTAATCGACAAGATTTTTATTTTCAGCATATTTGTCGGTTACTATTTTAGAAGTAATCGACAAGATTTTTATTTTCAGCATATTCGTCGGTGACTATTTCAAAAGTAATCGGCATGATCTATTTTCTGCACATTCGTCGGTTACTATTTAAAAAGTAATCGGCAAGATTTTTATTTTCAGCATATTCGTCGGTGACTATTTCAAAAGTAATCGGCATGATTTATTTTCAGCACATTCGTCGGTTACTATTTTAAAAGTAATCGGCAAGACTTTATTTTCAGCACATTCGTCGGTTACTATTTCAAAAGTAATCGGCAAGATTTTTATTTTCAGCAAATTCGTCGGTGACTATTTCATAAGTAATCGACATGACTTATTTTCAGCACATTCGTCAGTTACTATTTCAAAAGTAATCGGCAAGACTTTATTTTCAGCACATTCGTTGGTTACTATTTCAAAAGTAATCGGCATGATCTATTTTCTGCACATTCGTCGGTTACTATTTCAAAAGTAATCGGCAAAACTTTATTTTCGGCAGATTCGTTGGTTACTATTTCAAAAGTAATCGGCAAGACTTTATTTTCAGCACATTCGTTGGTTACTATTTCAAAAGTAATCGGCATGATCTATTTTCTGCACATTCGTCGGTGACTATTTCAAAAGTAATCGGCAAGACTTTATTTTCAGCACATTCGTCGGTTACTATTTCAAAAGTAATCGGCAAGATTTTTATTTTCAGCATATTTGTCGGTTACTATTTTAGAAGTAATCGACAAGATTTTTATTTTCAGCATATTCGTCGGTGACTATTTCAAAAGTAATCGGCATGATCTATTTTCTGCACATTCGTCGGTTACTATTTAAAAAGTAATCGGCAAGATTTTTATTTTCAGCATATTCGTCGGTGACTATTTCAAAAGTAATCGGCATGATCTATTTTCTGCACATTCGTCGGTGACTATTTCAAAAGTAATCGGCAAGACTTTATTTTCGGAAGATTCGTCGGTTACTATTTCAAAAGTAATCGGCAAGACTTTATTTTCTGCACATTCGTCAGATACTATTTCAAAAGTAATCGGCAAGACTTTATTTTCAGCACATTCGTTGGTTACTATTTCAAAAGTAATCGGCACATTCGTCGGTTACTATTTCAAAAGTAATCGGCAAAACTTTATTTTCGGAAGATTCGTCGGTTACTATTTCAAAAGTAATCGGCAAGACTTTATTTTCAGCACATTCGTTGGTTACTATTTCAAAAGTAATTAGTAAGATTTTTATTTCAACATATTCGTCGCTTACAATTTCAAAAGTAATCGGCATGATTTATTTTCAGCACATTCGTCGGTTACTATTTCAAAAGGAATCGGCAAGATTTTTATTTTCAGCATATTTGTCGGTTACTATTTTAAAACTATTCGGCAAGATTTTTATTTTCAGCATATTCATCGGTGGCTATTTCAAAATTAATCGGCATGATTTATTTTAAGCACATTCGTCGGTTACTATTTCAAAAGTAATCGGCAAGATTTTTATTTTCTGCAAATTCGTCGGTGACTATTTCAAAAGTAATCGGCATGACTTATTTTCAGCACATTCGTCAGTTACTATTTCAAAAGTAATCGGCAAGACTTTATTTTCAGCACATTCGTTGGTTACTATTTCAAAAGTAATCGGCATGATCTATTTTCTGCACATTCGTCGGTTACTATTTCAAAAGTAATCGGCAAAACTTTATTTTCGGCAGATTCGTCGGTTACTATTTCAAAAGTAATCGGCATGATCTATTTTCTGCACATTCGTCGGTTACTATTTCAAAAGTAATCGGCAAAACTTTATTTTCGGCAGATTCGTCGGTTACTATTTCAAAAGTAATCGGCAAGACTTTATTTTCAGCACATTCGTTGGTTACTATTTCAAAAGTAATTAGTAAGATTTTTATTTTCAGCATATTCGTCGGTTACTATTTTAAAAGTAATCGACAAGATTTTTATTTTCAACATATTCGTCGGTTACTATTTCAAAAGTGATCGGCAAGATTTTTATTTTCAGCATAGTTGCGGTTACTATTTTAGAAGTAATCGACAATATTTTTATTTTCAGCATATTCGTCGGTGACTATTTCAAAAGTAATCGGCATGATCTATTTTCTGCACATTCGTCGGTTACTATTTCAAAAGTAATCGGCAAAACTTTATTTTCGGAAGATTCGTCGGTTACTATTTCAAAAGTAATCGGCAAGACTTTATTTTCAGCATATTTGTCGGTTACTATTTTAAAAGTAATCGACAAGATTTTTATTTTCAACATATTCGTCGGTTACTATTTCAAAAGTAATCGGCAAGACTTTATTTTCAGCACATTCGTTGGTTACTATTTCAAAAGTAATTAGTAAGATTTTTATTTTCAGCATATTCGTCGGTTACTATTTTAAAAGTAATCGACAAGATTTTTATTTTCAACATATTCGTCGGTTACTATTTCAAAAGTGATCGGCAAGATTTTTATTTTCAGCATAGTTGCGGTTACTATTTTAGAAGTAATCGACAATATTTTTATTTTCAGCATATTCGTCGGTGACTATTTCAAAAGTAATCGGCATGATCTATTTTCTGCACATTCGTCGGTTACTATTTCAAAAGTAATCGGCAAAACTTTATTTTCGGAAGATTCGTCGGTTACTATTTCAAAAGTAATCGGCAAGACTTTATTTTCAGCACATTCGTTGGTTACTATTTCAAAAGTAATTAGTAAGATTTTTATTTCAACATATTCGTCGCTTACAATTTCAAAAGTAATCGGCATGATTTATTTTCAGCACATTCGTCGGTTACTATTTCAAAAGGAATCGGCAAGATTTTTATTTTCAGCATATTTGTCGGTTACTATTTTAAAACTATTCGGCAAGATTTTTATTTTCAGCATATTCATCGGTGGCTATTTCAAAATTAATCGGCATGATTTATTTTAAGCACATTCGTCGGTTACTATTTCAAAAGTAATCGGCAAGATTTTTATTTTCTGCAAATTCGTCGGTGACTATTTCAAAAGTAATCGGCATGACTTATTTTCAGCACATTCGTCAGTTACTATTTCAAAAGTAATCGGCAAGACTTTATTTTCAGCACATTCGTTGGTTACTATTTCAAAAGTAATCGGCATGATCTATTTTCTGCACATTCGTCGGTTACTATTTCAAAAGTAATCGGCAAAACTTTATTTTCGGCAGATTCGTCGGTTACTATTTCAAAAGTAATCGGCAAGACTTTATTTTCAGCACATTCGTTGGTTACTATTTCAAAAGTAATTAGTAAGATTTTTATTTTCAGCATATTCGTCGGTTACTATTTTAAAAGTAATCGACAAGATTTTTATTTTCAACATATTCGTCGGTTACTATTTCAAAAGTGATCGGCAAGATTTTTATTTTCAGCATAGTTGCGGTTACTATTTTAGAAGTAATCGACAATATTTTTATTTTCAGCATATTCGTCGGTGACTATTTCAAAAGTAATCGGCATGATCTATTTTCTGCACATTCGTCGGTTACTATTTCAAAAGTAATCGGCAAAACTTTATTTTCGGAAGATTCGTCGGTTACTATTTCAAAAGTAATCGGCAAGACTTTATTTTCAGCACATTCGTTGGTTACTATTTCAAAAGTAATTAGTAAGATTTTTATTTCAACATATTCGTCGCTTACAATTTCAAAAGTAATCGGCATGATTTATTTTCAGCACATTCGTCGGTTTCTATTTCACAAGTAATCGGCATGATTTATTTTCAGCACATTCGTCGGTTACTATTTCAAAAGTAATCGGCAAGACTTTATTTTCGGAAGATTCGTCGGTTACTATTTCAAAAGTAATCGGCAAGACTTTATTTTCTGCACATTCGTCAGATACTATTTCAAAAGTAATCGGCAAGACTTTATTTTCAGCACATTCGTTGGTTACTATTTTAAAAGAAATCAGTAAGATTTTTATTTTCAACATATTCATCGCTTACTATTTCAAAAGTAATCGACGTGATTTATTTTCAGCACATTCGTCAGTTACTATTTCAAAAGTAATCGGCATGATTTATTTTCTGCACATTCGTCGGTTACTATTTAAAAAGTAATCGGCAAGATTTTTATTTTCAGCATATTCGTCGGTTACTATATCAAAAGTAATCGGCAAGATTTTTATTTTCAGCATATTTGTCGGTTACTATTTTAAAAGTAATCGACAAGATTTTTATTTTCAACATATTCGTCGGTTACTATTTCAAAAGTAATCGGCAAGACTTTATTTTCAACACATTCGTTGGTTACTATTTCAAAAGTGATCGGCAAGATTTTTGTTTTCAGCATAGTTGCGGTTACTATTTTAGAAGTAATCGACAAGATTTTTATTTTCAGCATATTCGTCGGTGACTATTTCAAAAGTAATCGGCATGATCTATTTTCTGCACATTCGTCGGTAACTATTTAAAAAGTAATCGGCAAGATTTTTATTTTCAGCATATTCGTCGGTTACTATATCAAAAGTAATCGGCAAGATTTTTATTTTCAGCATATTTGTCGGTTACTATTTTAAAAGTAATCGACAAGATTTTTATTTTCAACATATTCGTCGGTTACTATTTCAAAAGTAATCGGCAAGACTTTATTTTCAGCACATTCGTTGGTTACTATTTCAAAAGTAATCAGTAAGATTTTTATTTCAACATATTCGTCGCTTACTATTTCAAAAGTAATCGGCATGATTTATTTTCAGCACATTCGTCGGTGACTATTTCAAAAGTAATCGGCATGATTTATTTTCAGCACATTCGTCGGTTACTATTTCAAAAGTAATCGGCAAGACTTTATTTTCGGAAGATTCGTCGGTTACTATTTCAAAAGTAATCGGCAAGACTTTATTTTCTGCACATTCGTCAGATACTATTTCAAAAGTAATCGGCAAGACTTTATTTTCAGCACATTCGTTGGTTACTATTTTAAAAGAAATCAGTAAGATTTTTATTTTCAACATATTCATCGCTTACTATTTCAAAAGTAATCGACGTGATTTATTTTCAGCAGTTTCGTCGGTTACTATTTCAAAAGTAATTGGCATGATTTATTTTCAGCACATTCGTCGGTTACTATTTCAAAAGGAATCGGCAAGATTTTTATTTTCAGCATATTTGTCGGTTACTATTTTAAAACTATTCGGCAAGATTTTTATTTTCAGCATATTCATCGGTGACTATTTCAAAATTAATAGGCATGATTTATTTTAAGCACATTCGTCGGTTACTATTTCAAAAGTAATCGGCAAGATTTTTATTTTCTGCAAATTCGTCGGTGACTATTTCAAAAGTAATCGGCATGACTTATTTTCAGCACATTCGTCAGTAACTATTTCAAAAGTAATCGGCAAGACTTTATTTTCTGCACATTCGTCGGTTACTATTTCAAAAGTAATCGGCAAAAGTTTATTTTCGGCAGATTCGTCGGTTACTATTTCAAAAGTAATCGGCAAGACTTTATTTTCAGCACATTCGTTGGTTACTATTTCAAAAGTAATTAGTAAGATTTTTATTTTCAGCATATTCGTCGGTTACTATTTTAAAAGTAATCGACAAGATTTTTATTTTCAACATATTCGTCGGTTACTATTTCAAAAGTGATCGGCAAGATTTTTATTTTCAGCATAGTTGCGGTTACTATTTTAGAAGTTATCGACAATATTTTTATTTTCAGCATATTCGTCGGTGACTATTTCAAAAGTAATCGGCATGATCTATTTTCTGCATATTCGTCGGTTACTATATCAAAAGTAATCGGCAAGATTTTTATTTTCAGCATATTTGTCGGTTACTATTTTAAAAGTAATCGACAAGATTTTTATTTTCAACATATTCGTCGGTTACTATTTCAAAAGTAATCGGCAAGACTTTATTTTCAGCACATTCGTTGGTTACTATTTCAAAAGTAATCAGTAAGATTTTTATTTCAACATATTCGTCGCTTACTATTTCAAAAGTAATCGGCATGATTTATTTTCAGCACATTCGTCGGTGACTATTTCAAAAGTAATCGGCATGATTTATTTTCAGCACATTCGTCGGTTACTATTTCAAAAGTAATCGGCAAGACTTTATTTTCGGAAGATTCGTCGGTTACTATTTCAAAAGTAATCGGCAAGACTTTATTTTCTGCACATTCGTCAGATACTATTTCAAAAGTAATCGGCAAGACTTTATTTTCAGCACATTCGTTGGTTACTATTTTAAAAGAAATCAGTAAGATTTTTATTTTCAACATATTCATCGCTTACTATTTCAAAAGTAATCGACGTGATTTATTTTCAGCACATTCGTCGGTTACTATTTCAAAAGAAATCGGCATGATTTATTTTCAGCACATTCGTCGGTTACTATTTCAAAAGGAATCGGCAAGATTTTTATTTTCAGCATATTTGTCGGTTACTATTTTAAAACTATTCGGCAAGATTTTTATTTTCAGCATATTCATCGGTGACTATTTCAAAATTAATCGGCATGATTTATTTTAAGCACATTCGTCGGTTACTATTTCAAAAGTAATCGGCAAGATTTTTATTTTCTGCAAATTCGTCGGTGACTATTTCAAAAGTAATCGGCATGACTTATTTTCAGCACATTCGTCAGTCACTATTTCAAAAGTAATCGGCAAGACTTTATTTTCTGCACATTCGTCGGTTACTATTTCAAAAGTAATCGGCAAAAGTTTATTTTCGGCAGATTCGTCGGTTTCTATTTCAAAAGTAATCGGCAAGACTTTATTTTCAGCACATTCGTTGGTTACTATTTCAAAAGTAATTAGTAAGATTTTTATTTTCAGCATATTCGTCGGTTACTATTTTAAAAGTAATCGACAAGATTTTTATTTTCAACATATTCGTCGGTTACTATTTCAAAAGTGATCGGCAAGATTTTTATTTTCAGCATAGTTGCGGTTACTATTTTAGAAGTAATCGACAATATTTTTATTTTCAGCATATTCGTCGGTGACTATTTCAAAAGTAATCGGCATGATCTATTTTCTGCATATTCGTCGGTTACTATATCAAAAGTAATCGGCAAGATTTTTATTTTCAGCATATTTGTCGGTTACTATTTTAAAAGTAATCGACAAGATTTTTATTTTCAACATATTCGTCGGTTACTATTTCAAAAGTAATCGGCAAGATTTTATTTTCAGCACATTCGTTGGTTACTATTTCAAAAGTAATCAGTAAGATTTTTATTTCAAAATATTCGTCGCTTACTATTTCAAAAGTAATCGGCATGATTTATTTTCAGCACATTCGTCGGTGACTATTTCAAAAGTAATCGGCATGATTTATTTTCAGCACATTCGTCGGTTACTATTTCAAAAGTAATCGGCAAGACTTTATTTTCGGAAGATTCGTCGGTTACTATTTCAAAAGTAATCGGCAAGACTTTATTTTCTGCACATTCGTCAGATACTATTTCAAAAGTAATCGGCAAGACTTTATTTTCAGCACATTCGTTGGTTACTATTTTAAAAGAAATCAGTAAGATTTTTATTTTCAACATATTCATCGCTTACTATTTCAAAAGTAATCGACGTGATTTATTTTCAGCACATTCGTCGGTTACTATTTCAAAAGAAATCGGCATGATTTATTTTCAGCACATTCGTCGGTTACTATTTCAAAAGGAATCGGCAAGATTTTTATTTTCAGCATATTTGTCGGTTACTATTTTAAAACTATTCGGCAAGATTTTTATTTTCAGCATATTCATCGGTGACTATTTTAAAATTAATCGGCATGATTTATTTTAAGCACATTCGTCGGTTACTATTTCAAAAGTAATCGGCAAGATTTTTATTTTCTGCAAATTCGTCGGTGACTATTTCAAAAGTAATCGGCATGACTTATTTTCAGCAAATTCGTCAGTCACTATTTCAAAAGTAATCGGCAAGACTTTATTTTCTGCACATTCGTCGGTTACTATTTCAAAAGTAATCGGCAAAAGTTTATTTTCGGCAGATTCGTCGGTTTCTATTTCAAAAGTAATCGGCAAGACTTTATTTTCAGCACATTCGTTGGTTACTATTTCAAAAGTAATTAGTAAGATTTTTATTTTCAGCATATTCGTCGGTTACTATTTTAAAAGTAATCGACAAGATTTTTATTTTCAACATATTCGTCGGTTACTATTTCAAAAGTGATCGGCAAGATTTTTATTTTCAGCATAGTTGCGGTTACTATTTTAGAAGTAATCGACAATATTTTTATTTTCAGCATATTCGTCGGTGACTATTTCAAAAGTAATCGGCATGATCTATTTTCTGCATATTCGTCGGTTACTATATCAAAAGTAATCGGCAAGATTTTTATTTTCAGCATATTTGTCGGTTACTATTTTAAAAGTAATCGACAAGATTTTTATTTTCAACATATTCGTCGGTTACTATTTCAAAAGTAATCGGCAAGATTTTATTTTCAGCACATTCGTTGGTTACTATTTCAAAAGTAATCAGTAAGATTTTTATTTCAACATATTCGTCGCTTACTATTTCAAAAGTAATCGGCATGATTTATTTTCAGCACATTCGTCGGTGACTATTTCAAAAGTAATCGGCATGATTTATTTTCAGCACATTCGTCGGTTACTATTTCAAAAGTAATCGGCAAGACTTTATTTTCGGAAGATTCGTCGGTTACTATTTCAAAAGTAATCGGCAAGACTTTATTTTCTGCACATTCGTCAGATACTATTTCAAAAGTAATCGGCAAGACTTTATTTTCAGCACATTCGTTGGTTACTATTTTAAACGAAATCAGTAAGATTTTTATTTTCAACATATTCATCGCTTACTATTTCAAAAGTAATTGACGTGATTTATTTTCAGCACATTCGTCGGTTACTATTTCAAAAGTAATCGGCATGATTTATTTTCAGCACATTCGTCGGTTACTATTTCAAAAGGTATCGGCAAGATTTTTATTTTCAGCATATTTGTCGGTTACTATTTTAAAACTATTCGGCAAGATTTTTATTTTCAGCATATTCATCGGTGACTATTTCAAAATTAATCGGCATGATTTATTTTAAGCACATTCGTCGGTTACTATTTCAAAAGTAATCGGCAAGATTTTTATTTTCTGCAAATTCGTCGGTGACTATTTCAAAAGTAATCGGCATGACTTATTTTCAGCACATTCGTCAGTTACTATTTCAAAAGTAATCGGCAAGACTTTATTTTCAGCACATTCGTTGGTTACTATTTCAAAAGTAATCGGCATGATCTATTTTCTGCACATTCGTCGGTTACTATTTCAAAAGTAATCAGTAAGATTTTTATTTCAACATATTCGTCGCTTACTATTTCAAAAGTAATCGGCATGATTTATTTTCAGCACATTCGTCGGTGACTATTTCAAAAGTAATCGGCATGATTTATTTTTAGCACATTCGTCGGTTACTATTTCAAAAGTAATCGGCAAGACTTTATTTTCGGAAGATTCGTCGGTTACTATTTCAAAAGTAATCGGCAAGACTTTATTTTCTGCACATTCGTCAGATACTATTTCAAAAGTAATCGGCAAGACTTTATTTTCAGCACATTCGTTGGTTACTATTTTAAAAGAAATCAGTAAGATTTTTATTTTCAACATATTCATCGCTTACTATTTCAAAACTAATCGACGTGATTTATTTTCAGCACATTCGTCGGTTACTATTTCAAAAGTAATCGGCATGATTTATTTTCAGCACATTCGTGGGTTACTATTTCAAAAGGAATCGGCAAGATTTTTATTTTCAGCATATTTGTCGGTTACTATTTTAAAACTAATCGGCAAGATTTTTATTTTCAGCATATTCGTCGGTGACTATTTCAAAATTAATCGGCATGATTTATTTTAAGCACATTCGTCGGTTACTATTTCAAAAGTAATCGGCAAGATTTTTATTTTCTGCAAATTCGTCGGTGACTATTTCAAAAGTAATCGGCATGACTTATTTTCAGCACATTCGTCAGTTACTATTTCAAAAGTAATCGGCAAGACTTTATTTTCAGCACATTCGTTGGTTACTATTTCAAAAGTAATCGGCATGATCTATTTTCTGCACATTCGTCGGTTACTATTTCAAAAGTAATCGGCAAAACTTTATTTTCGGCAGATTCGTCGGTTACTATTTCAAAAGTAATCGGCAAGACTTTATTTTCAGCACATTCGTTGGTTACTATTTCAAAAGTAATTAGTAAGATTTTTATTTCAACATATTCGTCGCTTACAATTTCAAAAGTAATCGGCATGATTTATTTTCAGCACATTCGTCGGTTTCTATTTCAAAAGTAATCGGCATGATTTATTTTCAGCACATTCGTCGGTTACTATTTCAAAAGTAATCGGCAAGATTTTTATTTTCAGCATATTCGTCAGTGACTATTTCAAAAGTAATCGGCATGATTTATTTGAAGCACATTCGTCGGTTACTATTTCAAAAGTAATCGGCAAGATTTTTATTTTCAGCAAATTCGTCAGTGACTATTTCAAAAGTAATCGGCATGACTTATTTTCAGCACATTCGTCGGTTACTATTTCAAAAGTAATCGGCAAGATTTTTATTTTCTGCAAATTCGTCGGTGACTATTTCAAAAGTAATCGGCATGACTTATTTTCAGCACATTCGTCAGTTACTATTTCAAAAGTAATCGGCAAGACTTTATTTTCAGCACATTCGTTGGTTACTATTTCAAAAGTAATCGGCATGATCTATTTTCTGCACATTCGTCGGTTACTATTTCAAAAGTAATCAGTAAGATTTTTATTTCAACATATTCGTCGCTTACTATTTCAAAAGTAATCGGCATGATTTATTTTCAGCACATTCGTCGGTGACTATTTCAAAAGTAATCGGCATGATTTATTTTTAGCACATTCGTCGGTTACTATTTCAAAAGTAATCGGCAAGACTTTATTTTCGGAAGATTCGTCGGTTACTATTTCAAAAGTAATCGGCAAGACTTTATTTTCTGCACATTCGTCAGATACTATTTCAAAAGTAATCGGCAAGACTTTATTTTCAGCACATTCGTTGGTTACTATTTTAAAAGAAATCAGTAAGATTTTTATTTTCAACATATTCATCGCTTACTATTTCAAAACTAATCGACGTGATTTATTTTCAGCACATTCGTCGGTTACTATTTCAAAAGTAATCGGCATGATTTATTTTCAGCACATTCGTGGGTTACTATTTCAAAAGGAATCGGCAAGATTTTTATTTTCAGCATATTTGTCGGTTACTATTTTAAAACTAATCGGCAAGATTTTTATTTTCAGCATATTCGTCGGTGACTATTTCAAAATTAATCGGCATGATTTATTTTAAGCACATTCGTCGGTTACTATTTCAAAAGTAATCGACAAGATTTTTATTTTCTGCAAATTCGTCGGTGACTATTTCAAAAGTAATCGGCATGACTTATTTTCAGCACATTCGTCAGTTACTATTTCAAAAGTAATCGGCAAGACTTTATTTTCAGCACATTCGTTGGTTACTATTTCAAAAGTAATCGGCATGATCTATTTTCTGCACATTCGTCGGTTACTATTTCAAAAGTAATCGGCAAAACTTTATTTTCGGCAGATTCGTCGGTTACTATTTCAAAAGTAATCGGCAAGACTTTATTTTCAGCACATTCGTTGGTTACTATTTCAAAAGTAATTAGTAAGATTTTTATTTCAACATATTCGTCGCTTACAATTTCAAAAGTAATCGGCATGATTTATTTTCAGCACATTCGTCGGTTTCTATTTCAAAAGTAATCGGCATGATTTATTTTCAGCACATTCGTCGGTTACTATTTCAAAAGTAATCGGCAAGATTTTTATTTTCAGCATATTCGTCAGTGACTATTTCAAAAGTAATCGGCATGATTTATTTTAAGCACATTCGTCGGTTACTATTTCAAAAGTAATCGGCAAGATTTTTATTTTCAGCAAATTCGTCAGTGACTATTTCAAAAGTAATCGGCATGACTTATTTTCAGCACATTCGTCGGTTACTATTTCAAAAGTAATCGGCAAGATTTTTATTTTCAGCATATTCGTCAGTGACTATTTCAAAAGTAATCGGCATGATTTATTTTAAGCACATTCGTCGGTTACTATTTCAAAAGTAATCGGCAAGATTTTTATTTTCAGCATATTTGTCGGTTACTATTTTAAAAGTAATCGGCAAGACTTTATTTTCAGCACATTCGTCGGATTCTATTTCAAAAGTAATTGGCAAGACTTTATTTTCAGCACATTCGTCGGATACTATTTCAAAAGTAATCGGCAAGACTTTATTTTCAGCACATTCGTTGGTTACTATTTCAAAAGTAATTAGTAAGATTTTTATTTCAACATATTCGTCGCTTACAATTTCAAAAGTAATCGGCATGATTTATTTTCAGCACATTCGTCGGTTTCTATTTCAAAAGTAATCGGCATGATTTATTTTCAGCACATTCGTCGGTTACTATTTCAAAAGTAATCGGCAAGATTTTTATTTTCAGCATATTCGTCAGTGACTATTTCAAAAGTAATCGGCATGATTTATTTTAAGCACATTCGTCGGTTACTATTTCAAAAGTAATCGGCAAGATTTTTATTTTCAGCAAATTCGTCGGTGACTATTTCAAAAGTAATCGGCATGACTTATTTTCAGCACATTCGTCAGTTACTGTTTCAAAAGTAATCGGCAAGACTTTATTTTGAGCACATTCGTTGGTTACTATTTCAAAAGTAATCGGCAAAACTTTGTTTTCGACAGATTCGTCGGTTACTATTTCAAAAGTAATCGGCAAGACTTTATTTTAAGCACATTCGTTGGTTACTATTTCAAAAGTAATTAGTAAGATTTTTATTTCAACATATTCGTCGCTTACAATTTCAAAAGTAATCGGCATGATTTATTTTCAGCACATTCGTCGGTTTCTATTTCAAAAGTAATCGGCATGATTTATTTTCAGCACATTCGTCGGTTACTATTTCAAAAGTAATCGGCAAGATTTTTATTTTCAGCATATTCGTCAGTGACTATTTCAAAAGTAATCGGCATGATTTATTTTAAGCACATTCGTCGGTTACTATTTCAAAAGTAATCGGCAAGATTTTTATTTTCAGCAAATTCGTCGGTGACTATTTCAAAAGTAATCGGCATGACTTATTTTCAGCACATTCGTCAGTTACTGTTTCAAAAGTAATCGGCAAGACTTTATTTTGAGCACATTCGTTGGTTACTATTTCAAAAGTAATCGGCAAAACTTTGTTTTCGACAGATTCGTCGGTTACTATTTCAAAAGTAATCGGCAAGACTTTATTTTAAGCACATTCGTTGGTTACTATTTCAAAAGTAATTAGTAAGATTTTTATTTCAACATATTCGTCGCTTACAATTTCAAAATTAATCGGCATGATTTATTTTCAGCACATTCGTCGGTTACTATTTCAAAAGTAATCAGCATGATTTATTTTCAGCACATTCGTCGGTTACTATTTCAAAAGTAATCGGCAAGATAATTATTTTCAGCATATTCGTCAGTGACTATTTCAAAAGTAATCGGCATGATTTATTTTAAGCACATTCGTCGGTTACTATTTCAAAAGTAATCGGCAAGATTTTTATTTTCAGCAAATTCGTCGGTGACTATTTCAAAAGTAATCGGCATGACTTATTTTCAGCACATTCGTCAGTTACTATTTCAAAAGTAATTGGCAAGACTTTATTTTCAGCACATTCGTTGGTTACTATTTCAAATGTAATCGGCATGATCTATTTTCTGCACATTCGTCGATTACTATTTCATAAATAATCGGCATGATTTATTTTCAGCACATTCGTCGGTTACTATTTCAAAAGTAATCGGCATGATCTATTTTTTGCACATTCGTCGGTTACTATTTAAAAAGTAATCGGCAAGATTTTTATTTTCAGCATATTTGTCGGTTACTATTTTAAAAGTAATCGACAAGATTTTTATTTTCAACATATTCGTCGGTTACTATTTCAAAAGTAATCGGCAAGACTTTATTTTCAGCACATTCGTTGGTTACTATTTCAAAAGTAATCAGTAAGATTTTTATTTCAACATATTCGTCGGTTACTATTTCAAAAGTAATCGGCAAAACTTTATTTTCGGCAGATTCGTCGGTTACTATTTCAAAAGTAATCGGCAAGACTTTATTTTCAGCACATTCGTTGGTTACTATTTCAAAAGTAATTAGTAAGATTTTTATTTCAACATATTCGTCGCTTACAATTTCAAAAGTAATCGGCATGATTTATTTTCAGCACATTCGTCGGTTTCTATTTCAAAAGTAATCGGCATGATTTATTTTCAGCACATTCGTCGGTTACTATTTCAAAAGTAATCGGCAAGATTTTTATTTTCAGCATATTCGTCAGTGACTATTTCAAAAGTAATCGGCATGATTTATTTTAAGCACATTCGTCGGTTACTATTTCAAAAGTAATCGGCAAGATTTTTATTTTCAGCAAATTCGTCAGTGACTATTTCAAAAGTAATCGGCATGACTTATTTTCAGCACATTCGTCGGTTACTATTTCAAAAGTAATCGGCAAGATTTTTATTTTCAGCATATTCGTCAGTGACTATTTCAAAAGTAATCGGCATGATTTATTTTAAGCACATTCGTCGGTTACTATTTCAAAAGTAATCGGCAAGATTTTTATTTTCAGCATATTTGTCGGATACTATTTTAAAAGTAATCGGCAAGACTTTATTTTCAGCACATTCGTCGGATTCTATTTCAAAAGTAATTGGCAAGACTTTATTTTCAGCACATTCGTCGGATACTATTTCAAAAGTAATCGGCAAGACTTTATTTTCAGCACATTCGTTGGTTACTATTTCAAAAGTAATTAGTAAGATTTTTATTTCAACATATTCGTCGCTTACAATTTCAAAAGTAATCGGCATGATTTATTTTCAGCACATTCGTCGGTTTCTATTTCAAAAGTAATCGGCATGATTTATTTTCAGCACATTCGTCGGTTACTATTTCAAAAGTAATCGGCAAGATTTTTATTTTCAGCATATTCGTCAGTGACTATTTCAAAAGTAATCGGCATGATTTATTTTAAGCACATTCGTCGGTTACTATTTCAAAAGTAATCGGCAAGATTTTTATTTTCAGCAAATTCGTCGGTGACTATTTCAAAAGTAATCGACATGACTTATTTTCAGCACATTCGTCAGTTACTGTTTCAAAAGTAATCGGCAAGACTTTATTTTGAGCACATTCGTTGGTTACTATTTCAAAAGTAATCGGCAAAACTTTGTTTTCGACAGATTCGTCGGTTACTATTTCAAAAGTAATCGGCATGATTTATTTTCAGCACATTCGTCGGTTACTATTTCAAAAGTAATCGGCAAGATAATTATTTTCAGCATATTCGTCAGTGACTATTTCAAAAGTAATCGGCATGATTTATTTTAAGCACATTCGTCGGTTACTATTTCAAAAGTAATCGGCAAGATTTTTATTTTCAGCAAATTCGTCGGTGACTATTTCAAAAGTAATCGGCATGACTTATTTTCAGCACATTCGTCAGTTACTATTTCAAAAGTAATTGGCAAGACTTTATTTTCAGCACATTCGTTGGTTAGTATTTCAAAAGTAATCGGCATGATCTATTTTCTGCACATTCGTCGATTACTATTTCATAAATAATCGGCATGATTTATTTTCAGCACATTCGTCGGTTACTATTTCAAAAGTAATCGGCATGATCTATTTTTTGCACATTCGTCGGTTACTATTTAAAAAGTAATCGGCAAGATTTTTATTTTCAGCATATTTGTCGGTTACTATTTTAAAAGTAATCGACAAGATTTTTATTTTCAACATATTCGTCGGTTACTATTTCAAAAGTAATCGGCAAGACTTTATTTTCAGCACATTCGTTGGTTACTATTTCAAAAGTAATCAGTAAGATTTTTATTTCAACATATTCGTCGGTTACTATTTCAAAAGTAATCGGCAAAACTTTATTTTCGGCAGATTCGTCGGTTACTATTTCAAAAGTAATCGGCAAGACTTTATTTTCAGCACATTCGTTGGTTACTATTTCAAAAGTAATTAGTAAGATTTTTATTTCAACATATTCGTCGCTTACAATTTCAAAAGTAATCGGCATGATTTATTTTCAGCACATTCGTCGGTTTCTATTTCAAAAGTAATCGGCATGATTTATTTTCAGCACATTCGTCGGTTACTATTTCAAAAGTAATCGGCAAGATTTTTATTTTCAGCATATTCGTCAGTGACTATTTCAAAAGTAATCGGCATGATTTATTTTAAGCACATTCGTCGGTTACTATTTCAAAAGTAATCGGCAAGATTTTTATTTTCAGCAAATTCGTCAGTGACTATTTCAAAAGTAATCGGCATGACTTATTTTCAGCACATTCGTCGGTTACTATTTCAAAAGTAATCGGCAAGATTTTTATTTTCAGCATATTCGTCAGTGACTATTTCAAAAGTAATCGGCATGATTTATTTTAAGCACATTCGTCGGTTACTATTTCAAAAGTAATCGGCAAGATTTTTATTTTCAGCATATTTGTCGGTTACTATTTTAAAAGTAATCGGCAAGACTTTATTTTCAGCACATTCGTCGGATTCTATTTCAAAAGTAATTGGCAAGACTTTATTTTCAGCACATTCGTCGGATACTATTTCAAAAGTAATCGGCAAGACTTTATTTTCAGCACATTCGTTGGTTACTATTTCAAAAGTAATTAGTAAGATTTTTATTTCAACATATTCGTCGCTTACAATTTCAAAAGTAATCGGCATGATTTATTTTCAGCACATTCGTCGGTTTCTATTTCAAAAGTAATCGGCATGATTTATTTTCAGCACATTCGTCGGTTACTATTTCAAAAGTAATCGGCAAGATTTTTATTTTCAGCATATTCGTCAGTGACTATTTCAAAAGTAATCGGCATGATTTATTTTAAGCACATTCGTCGGTTACTATTTCAAAAGTAATCGGCAAGATTTTTATTTTCAGCAAATTCGTCGGTGACTATTTCAAAAGTAATCGGCATGACTTATTTTCAGCACATTCGTCAGTTACTGTTTCAAAAGTAATCGGCAAGACTTTATTTTGAGCACATTCGTTGGTTACTATTTCAAAAGTAATCGGCAAAACTTTGTTTTCGACAGATTCGTCGGTTACTATTTCAAAAGTAATCGGCAAGACTTTATTTTAAGCACATTCGTTGGTTACTATTTCAAAAGTAATTAGTAAGATTTTTATTTCAACATATTCGTCGCTTACAATTTCAAAAGTAATCGGCATGATTTATTTTCAGCACATTCGTCGGTTTCTATTTCAAAAGTAATCGGCATGATTTATTTTCAGCACATTCGTCGGTTACTATTTCAAAAGTAATCGGCAAGATTTTTATTTTCAGCATATTCGTCAGTGACTATTTCAAAAGTAATCGGCATGATTTATTTTAAGCACATTCGTCGGTTACTATTTCAAAAGTAATCGGCAAGATTTTTATTTTCAGCAAATTCGTCGGTGACTATTTCAAAAGTAATCGGCATGACTTATTTTCAGCACATTCGTCAGTTACTGTTTCAAAAGTAATCGGCAAGACTTTATTTTGAGCACATTCGTTGGTTACTATTTCAAAAGTAATCGGCAAAACTTTGTTTTCGACAGATTCGTCGGTTACTATTTCAAAAGTAATCGGCAAGACTTTATTTTAAGCACATTCGTTGGTTACTATTTCAAAAGTAATTAGTAAGATTTTTATTTCAACATATTCGTCGCTTACAATTTCAAAAGTAATCGGCATGATTTATTTTCAGCACATTCGTCGGTTACTATTTCAAAAGTAATCAGCATGATTTATTTTCCGCACATTCGTCGGTTACTATTTCAAAAGTAATCGGCAAGATAATTATTTTCAGCATATTCGTCAGTGACTATTTCAAAAGTAATCGGCATGATTTATTTTAAGCACATTCGTCGGTTACTATTTCAAAAGTAATCGGCAAGATTTTTATTTTCAGCAAATTCGTCGGTGACTATTTCAAAAGTAATCGGCATGACTTATTTTCAGCACATTCGTCAGTTACTATTTCAAAAGTAATTGGCAAGACTTTATTTTCAGCACATTCGTTGGTTACTATTTCAAAAGTAATCGGCATGATCTATTTTCTGCACATTCGTCGATTACTATTTCATAAATAATCGGCATGATTTATTTTCAGCACATTCGTCGGTTACTATTTCAAAAGTAATCGGCATGATCTATTTTTTGCACATTCGTCGGTTACTATTTAAAAAGTAATCGGCAAGATTTTTATTTTCAGCATATTTGTCGGTTACTATTTTAAAAGTAATCGACAAGATTTTTATTTTCAACATATTCGTCGGTTACTATTTCAAAAGTAATCGGCAAGACTTTATTTTCAGCACATTCGTTGGTTACTATTTCAAAAGTAATCAGTAAGATTTTTATTTCAACGTGTTCGTCGCTTACTATTTCAAAAGTAATCGGCAAGATAATTATTTTCAGCATATTCGTCAGTGACTATTTCAAAATTAATCGGCATGATTTATTTTAAGCACATTCGTCGGTTACTATTTCAAAAGTAATCGGCAAGATTTTTATTTTCAGCAAATTCGTCGGTGACTATTTCAAAAGTAATCGGCATGACTTATTTTCAGCACATTCGTCAGTTACTATTTCAAAAGTAATTGGCAAGACTTTATTTTCAGCACATTCGTTGGTTAGTATTTCAAAAGTAATCGGCATGATCTATTTTCTGCACATTCGTCGATTACTATTTCATAAATAATCGGCATGATTTATTTTCAGCACATTCGTCGGTTACTATTTCAAAAGTAATCGGCATGATCTATTTTTTGCACATTCGTCGGTTACTATTTAAAAAGTAATCGGCAAGATTTTTATTTTCAGCATATTTGTCGGTTACTATTTTAAAAGTAATCGACAAGATTTTTATTTTCAACATATTCGTCGGTTACTATTTCAAAAGTAATCGGCAAGACTTTATTTTCAGCACATTCGTTGGTTACTATTTCAAAAGTAATCAGTAAGATTTTTATTTCAACATATTCGTCGGTTACTATTTCAAAAGTAATCGGCAAAACTTTATTTTCGGCAGATTCGTCGGTTACTATTTCAAAAGTAATCGGCAAGACTTTATTTTCAGCACATTCGTTGGTTACTATTTCAAAAGTAATTAGTAAGATTTTTATTTCAACATATTCGTCGCTTACAATTTCAAAAGTAATCGGCATGATTTATTTTCAGCACATTCGTCGGTTTCTATTTCAAAAGTAATCGGCATGATTTATTTTCAGCACATTCGTCGGTTACTATTTCAAAAGTAATCGGCAAGATTTTTATTTTCAGCATATTCGTCAGTGACTATTTCAAAAGTAATCGGCATGATTTATTTTAAGCACATTCGTCGGTTACTATTTCAAAAGTAATCGGCAAGATTTTTATTTTCAGCAAATTCGTCAGTGACTATTTCAAAAGTAATCGGCATGACTTATTTTCAGCACATTCGTCGGTTACTATTTCAAAAGTAATCGGCAAGATTTTTATTTTCAGCATATTCGTCAGTGACTATTTCAAAAGTAATCGGCATGATTTATTTTAAGCACATTCGTCGGTTACTATTTCAAAAGTAATCGGCAAGATTTTTATTTTCAGCATATTTGTCGGTTACTATTTTAAAAGTAATCGGCAAGACTTTATTTTCAGCACATTCGTCGGATTCTATTTCAAAAGTAATTGGCAAGACTTTATTTTCAGCACATTCGTCGGATACTATTTCAAAAGTAATCGGCAAGACTTTATTTTCAGCACATTCGTTGGTTACTATTTCAAAAGTAATTAGTAAGATTTTTATTTCAACATATTCGTCGCTTACAATTTCAAAAGTAATCGGCATGATTTATTTTCAGCACATTCGTCGGTTTCTATTTCAAAAGTAATCGGCATGATTTATTTTCAGCACATTCGTCGGTTACTATTTCAAAAGTAATCGGCAAGATTTTTATTTTCAGCATATTCGTCAGTGACTATTTCAAAAGTAATCGGCATGATTTATTTTAAGCACATTCGTCGGTTACTATTTCAAAAGTAATCGGCAAGATTTTTATTTTCAGCAAATTCGTCGGTGACTATTTCAAAAGTAATCGGCATGACTTATTTTCAGCACATTCGTCAGTTACTGTTTCAAAAGTAATCGGCAAGACTTTATTTTGAGCACATTCGTTGGTTACTATTTCAAAAGTAATCGGCAAAACTTTGTTTTCGACAGATTCGTCGGTTACTATTTCAAAAGTAATCGGCAAGACTTTATTTTAAGCACATTCGTTGGTTACTATTTCAAAAGTAATTAGTAAGATTTTTATTTCAACATATTCGTCGCTTACAATTTCAAAAGTAATCGGCATGATTTATTTTCAGCACATTCGTCGGTTTCTATTTCAAAAGTAATCGGCATGATTTATTTTCAGCACATTCGTCGGTTACTATTTCAAAAGTAATCGGCAAGATTTTTATTTTCAGCATATTCGTCAGTGACTATTTCAAAAGTAATCGGCATGATTTATTTTAAGCACATTCGTCGGTTACTATTTCAAAAGTAATCGGCAAGATTTTTATTTTCAGCAAATTCGTCGGTGACTATTTCAAAAGTAATCGGCATGACTTATTTTCAGCACATTCGTCAGTTACTGTTTCAAAAGTAATCGGCAAGACTTTATTTTGAGCACATTCGTTGGTTACTATTTCAAAAGTAATCGGCAAAACTTTGTTTTCGACAGATTCGTCGGTTACTATTTCAAAAGTAATCGGCAAGACTTTATTTTAAGCACATTCGTTGGTTACTATTTCAAAAGTAATTAGTAAGATTTTTATTTCAACATATTCGTCGCTTACAATTTCAAAAGTAATCGGCATGATTTATTTTCAGCACATTCGTCGGTTACTATTTCAAAAGTAATCAGCATGATTTATTTTCCGCACATTCGTCGGTTACTATTTCAAAAGTAATCGGCAAGATAATTATTTTCAGCATATTCGTCAGTGACTATTTCAAAAGTAATCGGCATGATTTATTTTAAGCACATTCGTCGGTTACTATTTCAAAAGTAATCGGCAAGATTTTTATTTTCAGCAAATTCGTCGGTGACTATTTCAAAAGTAATCGGCATGACTTATTTTCAGCACATTCGTCAGTTACTATTTCAAAAGTAATTGGCAAGACTTTATTTTCAGCACATTCGTTGGTTACTATTTCAAAAGTAATCGGCATGATCTATTTTCTGCACATTCGTCAATTACTATTTCATAAATAATCGGCATGATTTATTTTCAGCACATTCGTCGGTTACTATTTCAAAAGTAATCGGCATGATCTATTTTTTGCACATTCGTCGGTTACTATTTAAAAAGTAATCGGCAAGATTTTTATTTTCAGCATATTTGTCGGTTACTATTTTAAAAGTAATCGACAAGATTTTTATTTTCAACATATTCGTCGGTTACTATTTCAAAAGTAATCGGCAAGACTTTATTTTCAGCACATTCATTGGTTACTATTTCAAAAGTAATCAGTAAGATTTTTATTTCAACGTGTTCGTCGCTTACTATTTCAAAAGTAATCGGCATGATTTATTTTCAGCACATTCGTCGGTTACTATTTCAGAAGTAATCGGCAAGACTTTATTTTCGGAAGATTCGTCGGTTACTATTTCAAAAGTAATCGGCAAGACTTTATTTTCTGCACATTCGTCAGATACTATTTCAAAAGTAATCGGCAAGACTTTATTTTCAGCACATTCGTTGGTTACTATTTTAAAAGTAATCAGTAAGATTTTTATTTTCATCAAATTCGTCGGTGACTATTTCAAAAGTAATCGGCATGACTTATTTTCAGCACATTCGTCAGTTACTGTTTCAAAAGTAATCGGCAAGACTTTATTTTGAGCACATTCGTTGGTTACTATTTCAAAAGTAATCGGCAAAACTTTGTTTTCGACAGATTCGTCGGTTACTATTTCAAAAGTAATCGGCAAGACTTTATTTTAAGCACATTCGTTGGTTACTATTTCAAAAGTAATTAGTAAGATTTTTATTTCAACATATTCGTCGCTTACAATTTCAAAAGTAATCGGCATGATTTATTTTCAGCACATTCGTCGGTTACTATTTCAAAAGTAATCAGCATGATTTATTTTCAGCACATTCGTCGGTTACTATTTCAAAAGTAATCGGCATGATCTATTTTTTGCACATTCGTCGGTTACTATTTAAAAAGTAATCGGCAAGATTTTTATTTTCAGCATATTTGTCGGTTACTATTTTAAAAGTAATCGACAAGATTTTTATTTTCAACATATTCGTCGGTTACTATTTCAAAAGTAATCGGCAAGACTTTATTTTCAGCACATTCGTTGGTTACTATTTCAAAAGTAATCAGTAAGATTTTTATTTCAACGTGTTCGTCGCTTACTATTTCAAAAGTAATCGGCATGATTTATTTTCAGCACATTCGTCGGTGACTATTTCAAAAGTAATCGGCATGATTTATTTTCAGCACATTCGTCGGTTACTATTTCAGAAGTAATCGGCAAGACTTTATTTTCGGAAGATTCGTCGGTTACTATTTCAAAAGTAATCGGCAAGACTTTATTTTCTGCACATTCGTCAGATACTATTTCAAAAGTAATCGGCAAGACTTTATTTTCAGCACATTCGTTGGTTACGATTTTAAAAGTAATCAGTAAGATTTTTATTTTCAGCAAATTCGTCGGTGACTATTTCAAAAGTAATCGGCATGACTTATTTTCAGCACATTCGTCAGTTACTGTTTCAAAAGTAATCGGCAAGACTTTATTTTGAGCACATTCGTTGGTTACTATTTCAAAAGTAATCGGCAAAACTTTGTTTTCGACAGATTCGTCGGTTACTATTTCAAAAGTAATCGGCAAGACTTTATTTTAAGCACATTCGTTGGTTACTATTTCAAAAGTAATTAGTAAGATTTTTATTTCAACATATTCGTCGCTTACAATTTCAAAAGTAATCGGCATGATTTATTTTCAGCACATTCGTCGGTTACTATTTCAAAAGTAATCAGCATGATTTATTTTCAGCACATTCGTCGGTTACTATTTCAAAAGTAATCGGCAAGATAATTATTTTCAGCATATTCGTCAGTGACTATTTCTAAAGTAATCGGCATGATTTATTTTAAGCACATTCGTCGGTTACTATTTCAAAAGTAATCGGCAAGATTTTTATTTTCAGCAAATTCGTCGGTGACTATTTCAAAAGTAATCGGCATGACTTATTTTCAGCACATTCGTCAGTTACTATTTCAAAAGTAATTGGCAAGACTTTATTTTCAGCACATTCGTTGGTTACTATTTCAA
This sequence comes from Medicago lupulina, assembly GCA_958299785.1. Classification (NCBI taxonomy): domain Eukaryota; kingdom Viridiplantae; phylum Streptophyta; class Magnoliopsida; order Fabales; family Fabaceae; genus Medicago; species Medicago lupulina. Next base: position 35,357,418 of record OY283142.1, read on the forward strand.
AAGTAATCGGCATGATCTATTTTCTGCACATTCGTCGATTACTATTTCATAAATAATCGGCATGATTTATTTTCAGCACATTCGTCGGTTACTATTTCAAAAGTAATCGGCATGATCTATTTTTTGCACATTCGTCGGTTACTATTTAAAAAGTAATCGGCAAGATTTTTATTTTCAGCATATTTGTCGGTTACTATTTTAAAAGTAATCGACAAGATTTTTATTTTCAACATATTCGTCGGTTACTATTTCAAAAGTAATCGGCAAGACTTTATTTTCAGCACATTCGTTGGTTACTATTTCAAAAGTAATCAGTAAGATTTTTATTTCAACGTGTTCGTCGCTTACTATTTCAAAAGTAATCGGCATGATTTATTTTCAGCACATTCGTCGGTGACTATTTCAAAAGTAATCGGCATGATTTATTTTCAGCACATTCGTCGGTTACTATTTCAGAAGTAATCGGCAAGACTTTATTTTCGGAAGATTCGTCGGTTACTATTTCAAAAGTAATCGGCAAGACTTTATTTTCTGCACATTCGTCAGATACTATTTCAAAAGTAATCGGCAAGACTTTATTTTCAGCACATTCGTTGGTTACTATTTTAAAAGTAATCAGTAAGATTTTTATTTTCAACATATTCATCGCTTACTATTTCAAAAGTAATTAGTAAAATTTTTATTTCAACATATTCGTCGCTTACAATTTCAAAAGTAATCGGCATGATTTATTTTCAGCACATTCGTCGGTTACTATTTCAAAAGTAATCGGCATGATTTATTTTCAGCACATTCGTCGGTTACTATTTCAAAAGTAATCGGCAAGATTTTTATTTTCAGCATATTCGTCAGTGACTATTTCAAAAGTAATCGGCAAGATTTTTATTTTCAGCAAATTCGTCGGTGACTATTTCAAAAGTAATCGGCATGACTTATTTTCAGCACATTCGTCAGTTACTATTTCAAAAGTAATCGGCAAGACTTTATTTTCAGCACATTCGTTGGTTACTATTTCAAAAGTAATCGGCATGATCTATTTTCTGCACATTCGTCGGTTACTATTTAAAAAGTAATCGGCAAGATTTTTATTTTCGGCATATTCGTCGGTGACTATTTCAAAAGTAATCGGCAAGACTTTATTTTCAGCATATTCGTCGGTTACTATTTCAAAAGTAATCGGCAAGATTTTTATTTTCAGCATATTCGTCGGTTACTATTTTAAAAGTAATCGACAAGATTTTTATTTTCAACATATTCGTCGGTTACTATTTCAAAAGTGATCGGCAAGATTTTTATTTTCAGCATATTTGTCGGTTACTATTTTAGAAGTAATCGACAAGATTTTTATTTTCAGCATATTCGTCGGTGACTATTTCAAAAGTAATCGGCATGATCTATTTTCTGCACATTCATCGGTTACTATTTAAAAAGTAATCGGCAAGATTTTTATGTTCAGCATATTCGTCGGTTACTATTTCAAAAGTAATCGGCAAGACGTTATTTTCAGCACATTCGTTAGTTACTATTTCAAAAGTAATCAGTAAGATTTTTATTTCAACATATTCGTTGCTTACTATTTCAAAAGTTATCGGCATGATTTATTTTCAGCACATTCGTCGGTTACTATTTCAAAAGTAATCGGCATGATTTATTTTCAGCTCATTCGTCGGTTACTATTTCAAAAGTAATCGGCAAGATTTTTATTTTCAGCATATTCGTCTGTGACTATTTCAAAAGTAATCGGCATGATTTATTTTAAGCACATTCGTCGGTTACTATTTCAAAAGTAATCGGCAAGATTTTTATTTTCAGCAAATTCGTCGGTGACTATTTCAAAAGTAATCGGCATGACTTATTTTCAGCACATTCGTCAGTTACTATTTCAAAAGTAATCGGCAAGACTTTATTTTCAATACATTCGTTGGTTACTATTTCAAAAGTAATCGGCATGATCTATTTTCTGCACATTCGTCGGTTACTATTTCAAAATTAATCGGCAAAACTTTATTTTCGGCAGATTCTTTGGTTACTATTTCAAAAGTAATCGGCAAGACTTTATTTTTAGCACATTCGTTGGTTACTATTTCAAAAGTAATCGGCATGATCTATTTTCTGCACATTCGTCGGTTACTATTTCAAAAGTAATCGGCAAGACTTCATTTTCAACACATTCGTCGGTTACTATTTTAAAAGTAATCGGCATGATCTATTTTCTGCACATTCGTCGCTTACTATTTAAAAAGTAATCGGCAAGATTTTTATTTTCAGCATATTCGTCGGTGACTATTTCAAAAGTAATCGACAAGACTTTATTTTCAGCACATTCGTCGGTTACTATTTCAAAAGTAATCGGCAAGATTTTTATTTTCAGCATATTCGTCGGTTACTATTTTAAAAGTAATCGACAAGATTTTTATTTTCAACATATTCGTCGGTTACTATTTCAAAAATGATCGGCAAGATTTTTATTTTCAGCATATTTGTCGGTTACTATTTTAGAAGTAATCGACAAGATTTTTATTTTCAGCATATTCGTCGGTGACTATTTCAAAAGTAATCGGCATGATCTATTTTCTGCACATTCATCGGTTACTATTTAAAAAGTAATCGGCAAGATTTTTATGTTTAGCATATTCGTCGGTTACTATTTCAAAAGTAATCGGCAAGACTTTATTTTCAGCACATTCGTTGGTTACTATTTCAAAAGTAATCAGTAAGATTTTTATTTCAACATATTCGTTGCTTACTATTTCAAAATTTATCGGCATGATTTATTTTCAGCACATTCGTCGGTTACTATTTCAAAAGTAATCGGCATGATTTATTTTCAGCTCATTCGTCGGTTACTATTTCAAAAGTAATCGGCAAGATTTTTATTTTCAGCATATTCGTCTGTGACTATTTCAAAAGTAATCGGCATGATTTATTTTAAGCACATTTGTCGGTTACTATTTCAAAAGTAATCGGCAAGATTTTTATTTTCAGCAAATTCGTCGGTGACTATTTCAAAAGTAATCGGCATGACTTATTTTCAGCACATTCGTCAGTTACTATTTCAAAAGTAATCGGCAAGACTTTATTTTCAATACATTCGTTGGTTACTATTTCAAAAGTAATCGGCATGATCTATTTTCTGCACATTCGTCGGTTACTATTTCAAAATTAATCGGCAAAACTTTATTTTCGGCAGATTCTTTGGTTACTATTTCAAAAGTAATCGGCAAGACTTTATTTTTAGCACATTCGTTGGTTACTATTTCAAAAGTAATCGGCATGATCTATTTTCTGCACATTCGTCGGTTACTATTTCAAAAGTAATCGGCAAGACTTCATTTTCAACACATTCGTCGGTTACTATTTCAAAAGTAATCGGCATGATCTATTTTCTGCACATTCGTCGCTTACTATTTAAAAAGTAATCGGCAAGATTTTTATTTTCAGCATATTCGTCGGTGACTATTTCAAAAGTAATCGACAAGACTTTATTTTCAGCACATTCGTCGGTTACTATTTCAAAAGTAATCGGCAAGATTTTTATTTTCAGCATATTCGTCGGTTACTATTTTAAAAGTAATCGACAAGATTTTTATTTTCAACATATTCGTCGGTTACTATTTCAAAAATGATCGGCAAGATTTTTATTTTCAGCATATTTGTCGGTTACTATTTTAGAAGTAATCGACAAGATTTTTATTTTCAGCATATTCGTCGGTGACTATTTCAAAAGTAATCGGCATGATCTATTTTCTGCACATTCATCGGTTACTATTTAAAAAGTAATCGGCAAGATTTTTATGTTTAGCATATTCGTCGGTTACTATTTCAAAAGTAATCGGCAAGACTTTATTTTCAGCACATTCGTTGGTTACTATTTCAAAAGTAATCAGTAAGATTTTTATTTCAACATATTCGTTGCTTACTATTTCAAAATTTATCGGCATGATTTATTTTCAGCACATTCGTCGGTTACTATTTCAAAAGTAATCGGCATGATTTATTTTCAGCTCATTCGTCGGTTACTATTTCAAAAGTAATCGGCAAGATTTTTATTTTCAGCATATTCGTCAGTGACTATTTCAAAAGTAATCGGCATGATTTATTTTAAGCACATTCGTCGGTTACTATTTCAAAAGTAATCGGCAAGATTTTTATTTTCAGCAAATTCGTCGGTGACTATTTCAAAAGTAATCGGCATGACTTATTTTCAGCACATTCGTCAGTTACTATTTCAAAAGTAATTGGCAAGACTTTATTTTTAGCACATTCGTTGGTTACTATTTCAAAAGTAATCAGCATGATCTATTTTCTGCACATTCGTCGGTTACTATTTCAAAAGTAATCGGCAAGACTTCATTTTCAACACATTCGTCGGTTACTATTTCAAAAGTAATCGGCATGATCTATTTTCTGCACATTCGTCGGTTACTATTTCAAAAGTAATCGGCAAGATTTTTATTTTCAGCATATTCGTCGGTGACTATTTCAAAAGTAATCGACAAGACTTTATTTTCAGCACATTCGTCGGTTACTATTTCAAAAGTAATCGGCAAGATTTTTATTTTCAGCATATTCGTCGGTTACTATTTTAAAAGTAATCGACAAGATTTTTATTTTCAACATATTCGTCGGTTACTATTTCAAAAATGATCGGCAAGATTTTTATTTTCAGCATATTTGTCGGTTACTATTTTAGAAGTAATCGACAAGATTTTTATTTTCAGCATATTCGTCGGTGACTATTTCAAAAGTAATCGGCATGATCTATTTTCTGCACATTCATCGGTTACTATTTAAAAAGTAATCGGCAAGATTTTTATGTTTAGCATATTCGTCGGTTACTATTTCAAAAGTAATCGGCAAGACTTTATTTTCAGCACATTCGTTGGTTACTATTTCAAAAGTAATCAGTAAGATTTTTATTTCAACATATTCGTTGCTTACTATTTCAAAATTTATCGGCATGATTTATTTTCAGCACATTCGTCGGTTACTATTTCAAAAGTAATCGGCATGATTTATTTTCAGCTCATTCGTCGGTTACTATTTCAAAAGTAATCGGCAAGATTTTTATTTTCAGCATATTCGTCTGTGACTATTTCAAAAGTAATCGGCATGATTTATTTTAAGCACATTTGTCGGTTACTATTTCAAAAGTAATCGGCAAGATTTTTATTTTCAGCAAATTCGTCGGTGACTATTTCAAAAGTAATCGGCATGACTTATTTTCAGCACATTCGTCAGTTACTATTTCAAAAGTAATCGGCAAGACTTTATTTTCAATACATTCGTTGGTTACTATTTCAAAAGTAATCGGCATGATCTATTTTCTGCACATTCGTCGGTTACTATTTCAAAATTAATCGGCAAAACTTTATTTTCGGCAGATTCTTTGGTTACTATTTCAAAAGTAATCGGCAAGACTTTATTTTTAGCACATTCGTTGGTTACTATTTCAAAAGTAATCGGCATGATCTATTTTCTGCACATTCGTCGGTTACTATTTCAAAAGTAATCGGCAAGACTTCATTTTCAACACATTCGTCGGTTACTATTTCAAAAGTAATCGGCATGATCTATTTTCTGCACATTCGTCGCTTACTATTTAAAAAGTAATCGGCAAGATTTTTATTTTCAGCATATTCGTCGGTGACTATTTCAAAAGTAATCGACAAGACTTTATTTTCAGCACATTCGTCGGTTACTATTTCAAAAGTAATCGGCAAGATTTTTATTTTCAGCATATTCGTCGGTTACTATTTTAAAAGTAATCGACAAGATTTTTATTTTCAACATATTCGTCGGTTACTATTTCAAAAATGATCGGCAAGATTTTTATTTTCAGCATATTTGTCGGTTACTATTTTAGAAGTAATCGACAAGATTTTTATTTTCAGCATATTCGTCGGTGACTATTTCAAAAGTAATCGGCATGATCTATTTTCTGCACATTCATCGGTTACTATTTAAAAAGTAATCGGCAAGATTTTTATGTTTAGCATATTCGTCGGTTACTATTTCAAAAGTAATCGGCAAGACTTTATTTTCAGCACATTCGTTGGTTACTATTTCAAAAGTAATCAGTAAGATTTTTATTTCAACATATTCGTTGCTTACTATTTCAAAATTTATCGGCATGATTTATTTTCAGCACATTCGTCGGTTACTATTTCAAAAGTAATCGGCATGATTTATTTTCAGCTCATTCGTCGGTTACTATTTCAAAAGTAATCGGCAAGATTTTTATTTTCAGCATATTCGTCAGTGACTATTTCAAAAGTAATCGGCATGATTTATTTTAAGCACATTCGTCGGTTACTATTTCAAAAGTAATCGGCAAGATTTTTATTTTCAGCAAATTCGTCGGTGACTATTTCAAAAGTAATCGGCATGACTTATTTTCAGCACATTCGTCAGTTACTATTTCAAAAGTAATTGGCAAGACTTTATTTTTAGCACATTCGTTGGTTACTATTTCAAAAGTAATCGGCATGATCTATTTTCTGCACATTCGTCGGTTACTATTTCAAAAGTAATCGGCAAGACTTCATTTTCAACACATTCGTCGGTTACTATTTCAAAAGTAATCGGCATGATCTATTTTCTGCACATTCGTCGGTTACTATTTCAAAAGTAATCGGCAAGATTTTTATTTTCAGCATATTCGTCGGTGACTATTTCAAAAGTAATCGACAAGACTTTATTTTCAGCACATTCGTCGGTTACTATTTCAAAAGTAATCGGCAAGATTTTTATTTTCAGCATATTCGTCGGTTACTATTTTAAAAGTAATCGACAAGATTTTTATTTTCAACATATTCGTCGGTTACTATTTCAAAAATGATCGGCAAGATTTTTATTTTCAGCATATTTGTCGGTTACTATTTTAGAAGTAATCGACAAGATTTTTATTTTCAGCATATTCGTCGGTGACTATTTCAAAAGTAATCGGCATGATCTATTTTCTGCACATTCATCGGTTACTATTTAAAAAGTAATCGGCAAGATTTTTATGTTTAGCATATTCGTCGGTTACTATTTCAAAAGTAATCGGCAAGACTTTATTTTCAGCACATTCGTTGGTTACTATTTCAAAAGTAATCAGTAAGATTTTTATTTCAACATATTCGTTGCTTACTATTTCAAAATTTATCGGCATGATTTATTTTCAGCACATTCGTCGGTTACTATTTCAAAAGTAATCGGCATGATTTATTTTCAGCTCATTCGTCGGTTACTATTTCAAAAGTAATCGGCAAGATTTTTATTTTCAGCATATTCGTCAGTGACTATTTCAAAAGTAATCGGCATGATTTATTTTAAGCACATTCGTCGGTTACTATTTCAAAAGTAATCGGCAAGATTTTTATTTTCAGCAAATTCGTCGGTGACTATTTCAAAAGTAATCGGCATGACTTATTTTCAGCACATTCGTCAGTTACTATTTCAAAAGTAATCGGCAAGACTTTATTTTCAATACATTCGTTGGTTACTATTTCAAAAGTAATCGGCATGATCTATTTTCTGCACATTCGTCGGTTACTATTTCAAAATTAATCGGCAAAACTTTATTTTCGGCAGATTCTTTGGTTACTATTTCAAAAGTAATCGGCAAGACTTTATTTTTAGCACATTCGTTGGTTACTATTTCAAAAGTAATCGGCATGATCTATTTTCTGCACATTCGTCGGTTACTATTTCAAAAGTAATCGGCAAGACTTCATTTTCAACACATTCGTCGGTTACTATTTCAAAAGTAATCGGCATGATCTATTTTCTGCACATTCGTCGCTTACTATTTAAAAAGTAATCGGCAAGATTTTTATTTTCAGCATATTCGTCGGTGACTATTTCAAAAGTAATCGACAAGACTTTATTTTCAGCACATTCGTCGGTTACTATTTCAAAAGTAATCGGCAAGATTTTTATTTTCAGCATATTCGTCGGTTACTATTTTAAAAGTAATCGACAAGATTTTTATTTTCAACATATTCGTCGGTTACTATTTCAAAAATGATCGGCAAGATTTTTATTTTCAGCATATTTGTCGGTTACTATTTTAGAAGTAATCGACAAGATTTTTATTTTCAGCATATTCGTCGGTGACTATTTCAAAAGTAATCGGCATGATCTATTTTCTGCACATTCATCGGTTACTATTTAAAAAGTAATCGGCAAGATTTTTATGTTTAGCATATTCGTCGGTTACTATTTCAAAAGTAATCGGCAAGACTTTATTTTCAGCACATTCGTTGGTTACTATTTCAAAAGTAATCAGTAAGATTTTTATTTCAACATATTCGTTGCTTACTATTTCAAAATTTATCGGCATGATTTATTTTCAGCACATTCGTCGGTTACTATTTCAAAAGTAATCGGCATGATTTATTTTCAGCTCATTCGTCGGTTACTATTTCAAAAGTAATCGGCAAGATTTTTATTTTCAGCATATTCGTCAGTGACTATTTCAAAAGTAATCGGCATGATTTATTTTAAGCACATTCGTCGGTTACTATTTCAAAAGTAATCGGCAAGATTTTTATTTTCAGCAAATTCGTCGGTGACTATTTCAAAAGTAATCGGCATGACTTATTTTCAGCACATTCGTCAGTTACTATTTCAAAAGTAATTGGCAAGACTTTATTTTTAGCACATTCGTTGGTTACTATTTCAAAAGTAATCGGCATGATCTATTTTCTGCACATTCGTCGGTTACTATTTCAAAAGTAATCGGCAAGACTTCATTTTCAACACATTCGTCGGTTACTATTTCAAAAGTAATCGGCATGATCTATTTTCTGCACATTCGTCGGTTACTATTTCAAAAGTAATCGGCAAGATTTTTATTTTCAGCATATTCGTCGGTGACTATTTCAAAAGTAATCGACAAGACTTTATTTTCAGCACATTCGTCGGTTACTATTTCAAAAGTAATCGGCAAGATTTTTATTTTCAGCATATTCGTCGGTTACTATTTTAAAAGTAATCGACAAGATTTTTATTTTCAACATATTCGTCGGTTACTATTTCAAAAATGATCGGCAAGATTTTTATTTTCAGCATATTTGTCGGTTACTATTTTAGAAGTAATCGACAAGATTTTTATTTTCAGCATATTCGTCGGTGACTATTTCAAAAGTAATCGGCATGATCTATTTTCTGCACATTCATCGGTTACTATTTAAAAAGTAATCGGCAAGATTTTTATGTTTAGCATATTCGTCGGTTACTATTTCAAAAGTAATCGGCAAGACTTTATTTTCAGCACATTCGTTGGTTACTATTTCAAAAGTAATCAGTAAGATTTTTATTTCAACATATTCGTTGCTTACTATTTCAAAATTTATCGGCATGATTTATTTTCAGCACATTCGTCGGTTACTATTTCAAAAGTAATCGGCATGATTTATTTTCAGCTCATTCGTCGGTTACTATTTCAAAAGTAATCGGCAAGATTTTTATTTTCAGCATATTCGTCAGTGACTATTTCAAAAGTAATCGGCATGATTTATTTTAAGCACATTCGTCGGTTACTATTTCAAAAGTAATCGGCAAGATTTTTATTTTCAGCAAATTCGTCGGTGACTATTTCAAAAGTAATCGGCATGACTTATTTTCAGCACATTCGTCAGTTACTATTTCAAAAGTAATTGGCAAGACTTTATTTTCAGCACATTCGTTGGTTACTATTTCAAAAGTAATCGGCATGATCTATTTTCTGCACATTCGTCGATTACTATTTCATAAATAATCGGCATGATTTATTTTCAGCACATTCGTCGGTAACTATTTCAAAAGTAATCGGCAAGACTTTATTTTCAACACATTCGTCAGTTACTATTTCAAAAGTAATCGGCATGATCTATTTTCTGCACATTCGTCGGTTACTATTTAAAAAGTAATCGGCAAGATTTTTATTTTCAGTATTTTCGTCGGTGACTATTTCAAAAGTAATCGGCAAGACTTTATTTTCAGCACATTCATCGGTTACTATTTCAAAAGTAATCGGCAAGATTTTTATTTTCAGCATATTCGTCGGTTACTATTTTAAAAGTAATCGACAAGATTTTTATTTTCAACATATTCATCGCTTACTATTTCAAAAGTAATCGACATGATTTATTTTCAGCACATTCGTCGGTTACTATTTGAAAAGTAATCGGCATGATTTATTTTCAGCACATTCGTCGGTTACTATTTCAAAAGTAATCGGCAAGATTTTTATTTTCAGCATATTCGTTGGTGACTATTTCAAAATTAATCGGCATGATTTATTTTAAGCACATTCGTCAGTTACTATTTCAAAAGTAATCGGCAAGATTTTTATTTTCAGCATATTCGTCGGTTACTATTTTAGAAGTAATCGACAAGATTTTTATTTTCAGCATATTCGTCGGTGACTATTTCAATAGTAATCGGCATGATTTATTTTCAGCACATTCGTCGGTTACTATTTCAACAGTAATCGGCATGATTTATTTTCAGCACATTCGTCGGTTACTATTTCAAAAGTAATCGGCAAGACTTTATTTTCGGAAGATTCGTCGGTTACTATTTCAAAAGTAATCGGCAAGACTTTATTTTCTGCACATTCGTCAGATACTATTTCAAAAGTAATCGGCAAGACTTTATTTTCAGCACATTCGTTGGTTACTATTTTAAAAGTAATCAGTAACATTTTTATTTTCAACATATTCATCGCTTACTATTTCAAAAGTAATCGACATGATTTATTTTCAGCACATTCGTCGGTTACTATTTCAAAAGTAATCGGCATGATTTATTTTCAGCACATTCGTCGGTTACTATTTCAAAAGTAATCGGCAAGATTTTTATTTTCAGCATATTCGTCGGTGACTATTTCAAAATTAATCGGCATGATTTATTTTAAGCACATTCGTCAGTTACTATTTCAAAAGTAATCGGCAAGATTTTTATTTTCAGCAAATTCGTCGGTGACTATTTCAAAAGTAATCGGCATGACTTATTTTCAGCACATTCGTCAGTTACTATTTCAAAAGTAATCGGCAAGACTTTATTTTCAGCACATTCGTTGGTTACTATTTCAAAAGTAATCGGCATGATCTATTTTCTGCACATTCGTCGGTTACTATTTCAAAAGTAATCGGCAAAACTTTATTTTCGGAAGATTCGTCGGTTACTATTTCAAAAGTAATCGGCAAGACTTTATTTTCTGCACATTCGTCAGATACTATTTCAAAAGTAATCGGCAAGACTTTATTTTCAGCACATTCGTTGGTTACTATTTTAAAAGTAATCAGTAAGATTTTTATTTTCAACATATTCATCGCTTACTATTTCAAAAGTAATCGACATGATTTATTTTCAGCACATTCGTCGGTTACTATTTCAAAAGTAATTGGCAAGACTTTATTTTCAGCACATTCGTTGGTTACTATTTCAAAAGTAATCGGCATGATCTATTTTCTGCACATTCGTCGGTGACTATTTCAAAAGTAATCGGCAAGACTTTATTTTCAGCACATTCGTCGGTTACTATTTCAAAAGTAATTGGCAAGATTTTTATTTTCAGTATATTTGTCGGTTACTATTTTAGAAGTAATCGACAAGATTTTTATTTTCAGCATATTCGTCGGTGACTATTTCAAAAGTAATCGGCATGATCTATTTTCTGCACATTCGTCGGTTACTATTTAAAAAGTAATCGGCAAGATTTTTATTTTCAGCATATTCGTCGGTGACTATTTCAAAAGTAATCGGCATGATTTATTTTCAGCACATTCGTCGGTTACTATTTTAAAAGTAATCGGCAAGACTTTATATTCAGCACATTTGTCGGTTACTATTTCAAAAGTAATCGGCAAGATTTTCATTTTCGGCATATTCGTCGGTTACTATTTTAAAACTAATCGGCAGGATTTTTATTTTCAGCATATTCGTCGGTTACTATTTCAAAAGTAATCGGCAAGATTTTTATTTTCAGCATATTTGTCGGTTACTATTTTAGAAGTAATCGACAAGATTTTTATTTTCAGCATATTCGTCGGTGACTATTTCAATAGTAATCGGCATGATTTATTTTCAGCACATTCGTCGGTTACTATTTCAACAGTAATCGGCATGATTTATTTTCAGCACATTCGTCGGTTACTATTTCAAAAGTAATCGGCCAGATTTTCATTTTCAGCATATCCGTCGGTTACTATCTCAAAAGTAATCGGCAAGATTTTTATTTTCAGCATATTTGTCGGTTACTATTTTAAAAGTAATCGACAAGATTTTTATTTTCAACATATTCGTCGGTTACTATTTCAATAGTAATCGGCAAGACTTTATTTTCGGAAGATTCGTCGGTTACTATTTCAAAAGTAATCGGCAAGACTTTATTTTCTGCACATTCGTCAGATACTATTTCAAAAGTAATCGGCAAGACTTTATTTTCAGCACATTCGTTGGTTACTATTTTAAAAGTAATCAGTAAGATTTTTATTTTCAACATATTCATCGCTTACTATTTCAAAAGTAATCGACATGATTTATTTTCAGCACATTCGTCGGTTACTATTTCAAAAGTAATCGGCATGATTTATTTTCAGCACATTCGTCGGTTACTATTTCAAAAGTAATCGGCAAGATTTTTATTTTCAGCATATTCGTCGGTGACTATTTCAAAATTAATCGGCATGATTTATTTTAAGCACATTCGTCGGTTACTATTTCAAAAGTAATCGGCAAGACTTTATTTTCTGCACATTCGTCAGATACTATTTCAAAAGTAATCGGCAAGACTTTATTTTCAGCACATTCGTTGGTTACTATTTTAAAAGTAATCAGTAAGATTTTTATTTTCAACATATTCATCGCTTACTATTTCAAAAGTAATCGACATGATTTATTTTCAGTACATTCGTCGGTTACTATTTCAAAAGTAATCGGCATGATTTATTTTCAGCACATTCGTCGGTTACTATTTCAAAAGTAATCGGCAAGATTTTTATTTTCAGCATATTTGTCGGTTACTATTTTAAAAGTAATCGGCAAGATTTTTATTTTCAGCATATTCGTCGGTGACTATTTCAAAATTAATCGGCATGATTTATTTTAAGCACATTCGTCGGTTACTATTTCAAAAGTAATCGGCAAAATTTTTATTTTCAGCAAATTCGTTGGTGACTATTTCAAAAGTAATCGGCATGACTTATTTTCAGCACATTCGTCAGTTACTATTTCAAAAGTAATCGGCAAGACTTTATTTTCAGCACATTCGTTGGTTACTATTTCAAAAGTAATCGACATGATCTATTTTCTGCACATTCGTCGGTTACTATTTCGAAAGTAATCGGCAAGACTTTATTTTCAGCACATTCGTCGGTTACTATTTCAAAAGTAATCGGCAAGATTTTTATTTTCAGCATATTCGTCGGTTACTATTTTAAAAGTAATCGACAAGATTTTTATTTTCAACATATTCGTCGGTTACTATTTCAAAAATGATCGGCAAGATTTTTATTTTCAGCATATTTGTCGGTTACTATTTTAGAAGTAATAGACAAGAGTTTTATTTTCAGCATATTCGTCGGTGACTATTTCAAAAGTAATCGGCATGATCTATTTTCTGCACATTCATCGGTTACTATTTAAAAAGTAATCGGCAAGATTTTTATGTTTAGCATATTCGTCGGTTACTATTTCAAAAGTAATCGGCAAGACTTTATTTTCAGCACATTCGTTGGTTACTATTTCAAAAGTAATCAGTAAGATTTTTATTTCAACATATTCGTTGCTTACTATTTCAAAATTTATCGGCATGATTTATTTTCAGCACATTCGTCGGTTACTATTTCAAAAGTAATCGGCATGATTTATTTTCAGCTCATTCGTCGGTTACTATTTCAAAAGTAATCGGCAAGATTTTTATTTTCAGCATATTCGTCTGTGAGTATTTCAAAAGTAATCGGCATGATTTATTTTAAGCACATTCGTCGGTTACTATTTCAAAAGTAATCGGCAAGATTTTTATTTTCAGCAAATTCGTCGGTGACTATTTCAAAAGTAATCGGCATGACTTATTTTCAGCACATTCGTCAGTTACTATTTCAAAAGTAATCGGCAAGACTTTATTTTCAATACATTCGTTGGTTACTATTTCAAAAGTAATCGGCATGATCTATTTTCTGCACATTCGTCGGTTACTATTTCAAAATTAATCGGCAAAACTTTATTTTCGGCAGATTCTTTGGTTACTATTTCAAAAGTAATCGGCAAGACTTTATTTTTAGCACATTCGTTGGTTACTATTTCAAAAGTAATCGGCATGATCTATTTTCTGCACATTCGTAGGTTACTATTTCAAAAGTAATCGGCAAGACTTCATTTTCAACACATTCGTCGGTTACTATTTCAAAAGTAATCGGCATGATCTATTTTCTGCACATTCGTCGCTTACTATTTAAAAAGTAATCGGCAAGATTTTTATTTTCAGCATATTCGTCGGTGACTATTTCAAAAGTAATCGACAAGACTTTATTTTCAGCACATTCGTCGGTTACTATTTCAAAAGTAAACGGCAAGATTTTTATTTTCAGCATATTCGTCGGTTACTATTTTAAAAGTAATCGACAAGATTTTTATTTTCAACATATTCGTCGGTTACTATTTCAAAAATGATCGGCAAGATTTTTATTTTCAGCATATTTGTCGGTTACTATTTTAGAAGTAATCGACAAGATTTTTATTTTCAGCATATTCGTCGGTGACTATTTCAAAAGTAATCGGCATGATCTATTTTCTGCACATTCATCGGTTACTATTTAAAAAGTAATCGGCAAGATTTTTATGTTTAGCATATTCGTCGGTTACTATTTCGAAAGTAATCGGCAAGACTTTATTTTCAGCACATTCGTTGGTTACTATTTCAAAAGTAATCAGTAAGATTTTTATTTCAACATATTCGTTGCTTACTATTTCAAAATTTATCGGCATGATTTATTTTCAGCACATTCGTCGGTTACTATTTCAAAAGTAATCGGCATGATTTATTTTCAGCTCATTCGTCGGTTACTATTTCAAAAGTAATCGGCAAGATTTTTATTTTCAGCATATTCGTCAGTGACTATTTCAAAAGTAATCGGCATGATTTATTTTAAGCACATTCGTCGGTTACTATTTCAAAAGTAATCGGCAAGATTTTTATTTTCAGCAAATTCGTCGGTGACTGTTTCAAAAGTAATCGGCATGACTTATTTTCAGCACATTCGTCAGTTACTATTTCAAAAGTAATTGGCAAGACTTTATTTTCAGCACATTTGTTGGTTACTATTTCAAAAGTAATCGGCATGATCTATTTTCTGCACATTCGTCGATTACTATTTCATAAATAATCGGCATGATTTATTTTCAGCACATTCGTCGGTTACTATTTCAAAAGTAATCGGCAAGACTTTATTTTCAACACATTCGTCAGTTACTATTTCAAAAGTAATCGGCATGATCTATTTTCAGCACATTCGTCGGTTACTATTTCAAAAGTAATCGGCAAGATTTTTATTTTCAGCATATTCGTCAGTTACTATTTTAAAAGTAATCGACAAGATTTTTATTTTCAACATATTCATCGCTTACTATTTCAAAAGTAATCGACATGATTTATTTTCAGCACATTCGTCGGTTACTATTTGAAAAGTAATCGGCATGATTTATTTTCAGCACATTCGTCGGTTACTATTTCAAAAGTAATCGGCAAGATTTTTATTTTCAGCATATTCGTTGGTGACTATTTCAAAATTAATCGGCATGATTTATTTTAAGCACATTCGTCAGTTACTATTTCAAAAGTAATCGGCAAGATTTTTATTTTCAGCATATTCGTCGGTTACAATTTTAGAAGTAATCGACAAGATTTTTATTTTCAGCATATTCGTCGGTGACTATTTCAATAGTAATCGGCATGATTTATTTTCAGCACATTCGTCGGTTACTATTTCAACAGTAATCGGCATGATTTATTTTCAGCACATTCGTCGGTTACTATTTCAAAAGTAATCGGCAAGACTTTATTTTCGGAAGATTCGTCGGTTACTATTTCAAAAGTAATCGGCAAGACTTTATTTTCTGCACATTCGTCAGATACTATTTCAAAAGTAATCGGCAAGACTTTATTTTCAGCACATTCGTTGGTTACTATTTTAAAAGTAATCAGTAAGATTTTTATTTTCATCAAATTCGTCGGTGACTATTTCAAAAGTAATCGGCATGATTTATTTTCAACACATTCGTCGGTTACTATTTCAAAAGTAATCGGCATGATTTATTTTCAACACATTCGTCGGTTACTATTTCAAAAGTAATCGGCAAGATTTTTATTTTCAGCATATTCGTCTGTGACTATTTCAAAAGTAATCGGCATGATTTATTTTAAGCACATTCGTCGGTTACTATTTCAAAAGTAATCGGCAAGATTTTTATTTTCAGCAAATTCGTCGGTGACTATTTCAAAAGTAATCGGCATGACTTATTTTCAGCACATTCGTCAGTTACTATTTCAAAAGTAATCGGCAAGACTTTATTTTCAATACATTCGTTGGTTACTATTTCAAAAGTAATCGGCATGATCTATTTTCTGCACATTCGTCGGTTACTATTTCAAAATTAATCGGCAAAACTTTATTTTCGGCAGATTATTTGGTTACTATTTCAAAAGTAATCGGCAAGACTTTATTTTTAGCACATTCGTTGGTTACTATTTCAAAAGTAATCGGCATGATCTATTTTCTGCACATTCGTCGGTTACTATTTCAAAAGTAATCGGCATGATCTATTTTCTGCACATTCGTCGCTTACTATTTAAAAAGTAATCGGCAAGACTTCATTTTCAACACATTCGTCGGTTACTATTTCAAAAGTAATCGGCATGATCTATTTTCTGCACATTCGTCGCTTACTATTTAAAAAGTAATCGGCAAGATTTTTATTTTCAGCATATTCGTCGGTGACTATTTCAAAAGTAATCGACAAGACTTTATTTTCAGCACATTCGTCGGTTACTATTTCAAAAGTAATCGGCAAGATTTTTATTTTCAGCATATTCGTCGGTTACTATTTTAAAAGTAATCGACAAGATTTTTATTTTCAACATATTCATCGGTTACTATTTCAAAAATGATCGGCAAGATTTTTATTTTCAGCATATTTGTCGGTTACTATTTTAGAAGTAATCGACAAGATTTTTATTTTCAGCATATTCGTCGGTGACTATTTCAAAAGTAATCGGCATGATCTATTTTCTGCACATTCATCGGTTACTATTTAAAAAGTAATCGGCAAGATTTTTATGTTTAGCATATTCGTCGGTTACTATTTCAAAAGTAATCGGCAAGACTTTATTTTCAGCACATTCGTTGGTTACTATTTCAAAAGTAATCAGTAAGATTTTTATTTCAACATATTCGTTGCTTACTATTTCAAAATTTATCGGCATGATTTATTTTCAGCACATTCGTCAGTTACTATTTCAAAAGTAATCGGCATGATTTATTTTCAGCTCATTCGTCGGTTACTATTTCAAAAGTAATCGGCAAGATTTTTATTTTCAGCATATTCGTCTGTGAGTATTTCAAAAGTAATCGGCATGATTTATTTTAAGCACATTCGTCGGTTACTATTTCAAAAGTAATCGGCAAGATTTTTATTTTCAGCAAATTCTTCGGTGACTATTTCAAAAGTAATCGGCATGACTTATTTTCAACACATTCGTCAGTTACTATTTCAAAAGTAATCGGCAAGACTTTATTTTCAATACATTCGTTGGTTACTATTTCAAAAGTAATCGGCAAGACTTTATTTTTAGCACATTCGTTGGTTACTATTTCAAAAGTAATCGGCATGATCTATTTTCTGCACATTCGTCGGTTACTATTTCAAAAGTAATCGGCAAGACTTCATTTTCAACACATTCGTCGGTTACTATTTCAAAAGTAATCGGCATGATCTATTTTCTGCACATTCGTCGCTTACTATTTAAAAATTAATCGGCAAGATTTTTATTTTCTGCATATTCGTCGGTGACTATTTCAAAAGTAATCGACAAGACTTTATTTTCAGCACATTCGTCGGTTACTATTTCAAAAGTAATCGGCAAGATTTTTATTTTCAGCATATTCGTCGGTTACTATTTTAAAAGTAATCGACAAGATTTTTATTTTCAACATATTCGTCGGTTACTATTTCAAAAATGATCGGCAAGATTTTTATTTTCAGCATATTTGTCGGTTACTATTTTAGAAGTAATCGACAAGATTTTTATTTTCAGCATATTCGTCGGTGACTATTTCAAAAGTAATCGGCATGATCTATTTTCTGCACATTCATCGGTTACTATTTAAAAAGTAATCGGCAAGATTTTTATGTTTAGCATATTCGTCGGTTACTATTTCAAAAGTAATCGGCAAGACTTTATTTTCAGCACATTCGTTGGTTACTATTTCAAAAGTAATCAGTAAGATTTTTATTTCAACATATTCGTTGCTTACTATTTCAAAATTTATCGGCATGATTTATTTTCAGCACATTCGTCGGTTACTATTTCAAAAGTAATCGGCATGATTTATTTTCAACTCATTCGTCGGTTACTATTTCAAAAGTAATCGGCAAGATTTTTATTTTCAGCATATTCGTCAGTGACTATTTCAAAAGTAATCGGCATGATTTATTTTAAGCACATTCGTCGGTTACTATTTCAAAAGTAATCGGCAAGATTTTTATTTTCAGCAAATTCGTCGGTGACTATTTCAAAAGTAATCGGCATGACTTATTTTCAGCACATTCGTCAGTTACTATTTCAAAAGTAATTGGCAAGACTTTATTTTCAGCACATTTGTTGGTTACTATTTCAAAAGTAATCGGCATGATCTATTTTCTGCACATTCGTCGATTACTATTTCATAAATAATCGGCATGATTTATTTTCAGCACATTCGTCGGTTACTATTTCAAAAGTAATCGGCAAGACTTTATTTTCAACACATTCGTCAGTTACTATTTCAAAAGTAATCGGCATGATCTATTTTCTGCACATTCGTCGGTTACTATTTAAAAAGTAATCGGCAAGATTTTTATTTTCAGCATTTTCGTCGGTGACTATTTCAAAAGTAATCGGCAAGACTTTATTTTCAGCACATTCGTCGGTTACTATTTCAAAAGTAATCGGCAAGATTTTTATTTTCAGCATATTCGTCGGTTACTATTTTAAAAGTAATCGACAAGATTTTTATTTTCAACATATTCATCGCTTACTATTTCAAAAGTAATCGACATGATTTATTTTCAGCACATTCGTCGGTTACTATTTGAAAAGTAATCGGCATGATTTATTTTCAGCACATTCGTCGGTTACTATTTCAAAAGTAATCGGCAAGATTTTTATTTTCAGCATATTCGTTGGTGACTATTTCAAAATTAATCGGCATGATTTATTTTAAGCACATTCGTCAGTTACTATTTCAAAAGTAATCGGCAAGATTTTTATTTTCAGCATATTCGTCGGTTACTATTTTCGAAGTAATCGACAAGATTTTTATTTTCAGCATATTCGTCGGTGACTATTTCAATAGTAATCGGCATGATTTATTTTCAGCACATTCGTCGGTTACTATTTCAACAGTAATCGGCATGATTTATTTTCAGCACATTCGTCGGTTACTATTTCAAAAGTAATCGGCAAGACTTTATTTTCGGAAGATTCGTCGGTTACTATTTCAAAAGTAATCGGCAAGACTTTATTTTCTGCACATTCGTCAGATACTATTTCAAAAGTAATCGGCAAGACTTTATTTTCAGCACATTCGTTGGTTACTATTTTAAAAGTAATCAGTAAGATTTTTATTTTCAACATATTCATCGCTTACTATTTCAAAAGTAATCGACATGATTTATTTTCAGCACATTCGTCGGTTACTATTTCAAAAGTAATCGGCATGATTTATTTTCAGCACATTCGTCGGTTACTATTTCAAAAGTAATTGGCAAGATTTTTATTTTCAGTATATTTGTCGGTTACTATTTTAGAAGTAATCGACAAGATTTTTATTTTCAGCATATTCGTCGGTGACTATTTCAAAAGTAATCGGCATGATCTATTTTCTGCACATTCGTCGGTTACTATTTAAAAAGTAATCGGCAAGATTTTTATTTTCAGCATATTCGTCGGTGACTATTTCAAAAGTAATCGGCATGATTTATTTTCAGCACATTCGTCGGTTACTATTTTAAAAGTAATCGGCAAGACTTTATATTCAGCACATTTGTCGGTTACTATTTCAAAAGTAATCGGCAAGATTTTCATTTTCGGCATATTCGTCGGTTACTATTTTAAAACTAATCGGCAAGATTTTTATTTTCAGCATATTCGTCGGTTACTATTTCAAAAGTAATCGGCAAGATTTTTATTTTCAGCATATTTGTCGGTTACTATTTTAGAAGTAATCGACAAGATTTTTATTTTCAGCATATTCGTCGGTGACTATTTCAATAGTAATCGGCATGATTTATTTTCAGCACATTCGTCGGTTACTATTTCAACAGTAATCGGCATGATTTATTTTCAGCACATTCGTCGGTTACTATTTCAAAAGTAATCGGCCAGATTTTCATTTTCAGCATATCCGTCGGTTACTATCTCAAAAGTAATCGGCAAGATTTTTATTTTCAGCATATTTGTCGGTTACTATTTTAAAAGTAATCGACAAGATTTTTATTTTCAACATATTCGTCGGTTACTATTTCAATAGTAATCGGCAAGACTTTATTTTCGGAAGATTCGTCGGTTACTATTTCAAAAGTAATCGGCAAGACTTTATTTTCTGCACATTCGTCAGATACTATTTCAAAAGTAATCGGCAAGACTTTATTTTCAGCACATTCGTTGGTTACTATTTTAAAAGTAATCAGTAAGATTTTTATTTTCAACATATTCATCGCTTACTATTTCAAAAGTAATCGACATGATTTATTTTCAGCACATTCGTCGGTTACTATTTCAAAAGTAATCGGCATGATTTATTTTCAGCACATTCGTCGGTTACTATTTCAAAAGTAATCGGCAAGATTTTTATTTTCAGCATATTTGTCGGTTACTATTTTAAAAGTAATCGGCAAGATTTTTATTTTCAGCATATTCGTCGGTGACTATTTCAAAATTAATCGGCATGATTTATTTTAAGCACATTCGTCGGTTACTATTTCAAAAGTAATCGGCAAGACTTTATTTTCTGCACATTCGTCAGATACTATTTCAAAAGTAATCGGCAAGACTTTATTTTCAGCACATTCGTTGGTTACTATTTTAAAAGTAATCAGTAAGATTTTTATTTTCAACATATTCATCGCTTACTATTTCAAAAGTAATCGACATGATTTATTTTCAGTACATTCGTCGGTTACTATTTCAAAAGTAATCGGCATGATTTATTTTCAGCACATTCGTCGGTTACTATTTCAAAAGTAATCGGCAAGATTTTTATTTTCAGCATATTTGTCGGTTACTATTTTAAAAGTAATCGGCAAGATTTTTATTTTCAGCATATTCGTCGGTGACTATTTCAAAATTAATCGGCATGATTTATTTTAAGCACATTCGTCGGTTACTATTTCAAAAGTAATCGGCAAGATTTTTATTTTCAGCAAATTCGTTGGTGACTATTTCAAAAGTAATCGGCATGACTTATTTTCAGCACATTCGTCAGTTACTATTTCAAAAGTAATCGGCAAGACTTTATTTTCAGCACATTCGTTGGTTACTATTTCAAAAGTAATCGACATGATCTATTTTCTGCACATTCGTCGGTTACTATTTCAAAAGTAATCGGCAAAACTTTATTTTCGGCAGATTCGTCGGTTACTATTTCAAAAGTAATCGGCAAGACTTTATTTTCAGCACATTCGTTGGTTACTATTTCAAAAGTAATCGGCATGATCTATTTTCAGCACATTCGTCGGTGACTATTTCAAAAGTAATCGGCAAGACTTTATTTTCAGCACATTCGTCGGTTACTATTTCAAAAGTAATCGGCAAGATTTTATTTTCAGCATATTTGTCGGTTACTATTTTAGAAGTAATCGACAAGATTTTTATTTTCAGCATATTCGTCGGTGACTATTTCAAAAGTAATCGGCATGATCTATTTTCTGCACATTCGTCGGTTACTATTTAAAAAGTAATCGGCAAGATTTTTATTTTCAGCATATTCGTCGGTTACTATTTCAAAAGTAATCGGCAAGACTTTATTTTCAGCAGATTCGTCGGTTACTATTTCAAAAGTAATCGGCAAGATTTTCATTTTCGGCATATTCGTCGGTTACTATTTTAAAAGTAATCGGCAAGATTTTTATTTTCAGCATATTCGTCGGTTACTATTTCAAAAGTAATCGGCAAGATTTTTATTTTCAGCATATTTGTCGGTTACTATTTTAGAAGTAATCGACAAGATTTTTATTTTCAGCATATTCGTCGGTGACTATTTCAATAGTAATCGGCATGATTTATTTTCAGCACATTCGTCGGTTACTATTTCAACAGTAATCGGCATGATTTATTTTCAGCACATTCGTCGGTTACTATTTCAAAAGTAATCGACTAGATTTTCATTTTCAGCATATCCGTCGGTTACTATCTCAAAAGTAATCGGCAAGATTTTTATTTTCAGCATATTTGTCGGTTACTATTTTAAAAGTAATCGACAAGATTTTTATTTTCAACATATTCGTCGGTTACTATTTCAATAGTAATCGGCAAGACTTTATTTTCGGAAGATTCGTCGGTTACTATTTCAAAAGTAATCGGCAAGACTTTATTTTCTGCACATTCGTCAGATACTATTTCAAAAGTAATCGGCAAGACTTTATTTTCAGCACATTCGTTGGTTACTATTTTAAAAGTAATCAGTAAGATTTTTATTTTCAACATATTCATCGCTTACTATTTCAAAAGTAATCGACATGATTTATTTTCAGCACATTCGTCGGTTACTATTTCAAAAGTAATCGGCATGATTTATTTTCAGCACATTCGTCGGTTACTATTTCAAAAGTAATCGGCAAGATTTTTATTTTCAGCATATTTGTCGGTTACTATTTTAAAAGTAATCGGCAAGATTTTTATTTTCAGCATATTCGTCGGTGACTATTTCAAAATTAATCGGCATGATTTATTTTAAGCACATTCGTCGGTTACTATTTCAAAAGTAATCGGCAAGATTTTTATTTTCAGCAAATTCGTTGGTGACTATTTCAAAAGTAATCGGCATGACTTATTTTCAGCACATTCGTCAGTTACTATTTCAAAAGTAATCGGCAAGACTTTATTTTCAGCACATTCGTTGGTTACTATTTCAAAAGTAATCGACATGATCTATTTTCTGCACATTCGTCGGTTACTATTTCAAAAGTAATCGGCAAAACTTTATTTTCGGCAGATTCGTCGGTTACTATTTCAAAAGTAATCGGCAAGACTTTATTTTCAGCACATTCGTTGGTTACTATTTCAAAAGTAATCGGCATGATCTATTTTCAGCACATTCGTCGGTGACTATTTCAAAAGTAATCGGCAAGACTTTATTTTCAGCACATTCGTCGGTTACTATTTCAAAAGTAATCGGCAAGATTTTTATTTTCAGCATATTTGTCGGTTACTATTTTAGAAGTAATCGACAAGATTTTTATTTTCAGCATATTCGTCGGTGACTATTTCAAAAGTAATCGGCATGATCTATTTTCTGCACATTCGTCGGTTACTATTTAAAAAGTAATCGGCAAGATTTTTATTTTCAGCATATTCGTCGGTTACTATTTCAAAAGTAATCGGCAAGACTTTATTTTCAGCACATTCGTCGGTTACTATTTCAAAAGTAATCGGCAAGATTTTCATTTTCGGCATATTCGTCGGTTACTATTTTAAAAGTAATCGGCAAGATTTTTATTTTCAGCATATTCGTCGGTTACTATTTCAAAAGTAATCGCCAAGATTTTTATTTTCAGCATATCCGTCGGTTACTATCTCAAAAGTAATCGGCAAGATTTTTATTTTCAGCATATTTGTCGGTTACTATTTTAAAAGTAATCGACAAGATTTTTATTTTCAACATATTCGTCGGTTACTATTTCAAAAGTAATCGGCAAGACTTTATTTTCAGCACATTCATTGGTTACTATTTCAAAAGTAATCAGTAAGATTTTTATTTCAACATATTCGTCGCTTACTATTTCAAAAGTAATCGGCATGATTTATTATCAGCACATTCGTCGGTTACTATTTCAAAAGTAATCGGCAAGACTTTATTTTCTGAACATTCGTCAGATACTATTTCAAAAGTAATCGGCAAAACTTTGTTTTCGGCAGATTCGTCGGTTACTATTTCAAAAGTAATCGGCAAGACTTTATTTTAAGCACATTCGTTGGTTACTATTTCAAAAGTAATTAGTAAGATTTTTATTTCAACATATTCGTCGCTTACAATTTCAAAAGTAATCGGCATGATTTATTTTCAGCACATTTGTCGGTTACTATTTCAAAAGTAATCGGCATGATTTATTTTCAGCACATTCGTCGGTTACTATTTCAAAAGTAATCGGCAAGATTTTTATTTTCTGCGTATTCGTCAGTGACTATTTCAAAAGTAATCGGCATGATTTATTTTAAGCACATTCGTCGGTTACTATTTCAAAAGTAATCGGCAAGATTTTTATTTTCAGCAAATTCATCGGTGACTATTTCAAAAGTAATCGGCATGACTTATCTTCAGCACATTCGTCAGTTACTATTTCAAAAGTAATTGGCAAGACTTTATTTTCAGCACATTCGTTGGTTACTATTTCAAAAGTAATCGGCATGATCTATTTTCTGCACATTCGTCGATTATTATTTCATAAATAATCGGCATGATTTATTTTCAGCACATTCGTCGGTTACTATTTCAAAAGTAATCGGCAAGACTTTATTTTCAACACATTCGTCGGTTACTATTTCAAAAGTAATCGGCATGATCTATTTTTTGCACATTCGTCGGTTACTATTTAAAAAGTAATCGGCAAGATTTTTATTTTCAGCATTTTCGTCGGTGACTATTTCAAAAGTAATCGGCAAGACTTTATTTTCAGCACATTCGTCGGTAACTATTTCAAAAGTAATCGGCAAGATTTTTATTTTCAGCATATTCGTCGGTTACTATTTTAAAAGTAATCGACAAGATTTTTATTTTCAACATATTCGTCGGTTACTATTTCAAAAGTGATCGGCAAGATTTTTATTTTCAGCATATTTGCGGTTACTATTTTAGAAGTAATCGACAAGATTTTTATTTTCAGCATATTCGTCGGTGACTATTTCAAAAGTAATCGGCATGATCTATTTTCTGCACATTCGTCGGTTACTATTTAAAAAGTAATCGGCAAGATTTTTATTTTCAGCATATTCGTCGGTTACTATATCAAAAGAAATCGGCAAGATTTTTATTTTCAGCATATTTGTCGGTTACTATTTTAAAAGTAATCGACAAGATTTTTATTTTCAACATATTCGTCGGTTACTATTTCAAAAGTAATCGGCAAGACTTTATTTTCAGCACATTCGTTGGTAACTATTTCAAAAGTAATCAGTAAGATTTTTATTTCAACGTATTCGTCGCTTACTATTTCAAAAGTAATCGGCATGATTTATTTTCAGCACATTCGTCGGTGACTATTTCAAAAGTAATCGGCATGATTTATTTTCAGTACATTCGTCGGTTACTATTTCAAAAGTAATCGGCAAGACTTTATTTTCGGAAGATTCGTCGGTTACTATTTCAAAAGTAATCGGCAAGACTTTATTTTCTGCACATTCGTCAGATACTATTTCAAAAGTAATCGGCAAGACTTTATTTTCAGCACATTCGTTGGTTACTATTTTAAAAGTAATCAGTAAGATTTTTATTTTCAACATATTCATCGCTTACTATTTCAAAAGTAATCGACGTGATTTATTTTCAGCACATTCGTCGGTTACTATTTCAAAAGTAATCGTCATGATTTATTTTCAGCACATTCGTTGGTTACTATTTCAAAAGGAATCGGCAAGATTTTTATTTTCAGCATATTTGTCGGTTACTATTTTAGAACTAATCGGCAAGATTTTTATTTTCAGCATATTCGTCGGTGACTATTTCAAAATTAATCGGCATGATTTATTTTAAGCACATTCGTCGGTTACTATTTCAAAAGTAATCGGCAAGATTTTTATTTTCTGCAAATTCGTCGGTGACTATTTCAAAAGTAATCGGCATGACTTATTTTCAGCACATTCGTCAGCTACTATTTCAAAAGTAATCGGCAAGACTTTATTTTCAGCACATTCGTTGGTTACTATTTCGAAAGTAATCGGCATGATCTATTTTCTGCACATTCGTCGGTTACTATTTCAAAAGTAATCGGCAAAACTTTATTTTCGGCATATTCGTCGGTTACTATTTCAAAAGTAATCGGCAAGACTTTATTTTCAGCACATTCGTTGGTTACTATTTCAAAAGTAATTAGTAAGATTTTTATTTCAACATATTCGTCGCTTACAATTTCAAAAGTAATCGGCATGATTTATTTTCAGCACATTCGTTGGTAACTATTTCAAAAGTAATCAGTAAGATTTTTATTTCAACGTATTCGTCGCTTACTATTTCAAAAGTAATCGGCATGATTTATTTTCAGCACATTCGTCGGTGACTATTTCAAAAGTAATCGGCATGATTTATTTTCAGTACATTCGTCGGTTACTATTTCAAAAGTAATCGGCAAGACTTTATTTTCGGAAGATTCGTCGGTTACTATTTCAAAAGTAATCGGCAAGACTTTATTTTCTGCACATTCGTCAGATACTATTTCAAAAGTAATCGGCAAGACTTTATTTTCAGCACATTCGTTGGTTACTATTTTAAAAGTAATCAGTAAGATTTTTATTTTCAACATATTCATCGCTTACTATTTCATAAGTAATCGACGTGATTTATTTTCAGCACATTCGTCGGTTACTATTTCAAAAGTAATCGTCATGATTTATTTTCAGCACATTCGTTGGTTACTATTTCAAAAGGAATCGGCAAGATTTTTATTTTCAGCATATTTGTCGGTTACTATTTTAAAACTAATCGGCAAGATTTTTATTTTCAGCATATTCGTCGGTGACTATTTCAAAATTAATCGGCATGATTTATTTTAAGCACATTCGTCGGTTACTATTTCAAAAGTAATCGGCAAGATTTTTATTTTCAGCAAATTCGTCGGTGACTATTTCAAAAGTAATCGGCATGACTTATTTTCAGCACATTCGTCAGCTACTATTTCAAAAGTAATCGGCAAGACTTTATTTTCAGCACATTCGTTGGTTACTATTTCGAAAGTAATCGGCATGATCTATTTTCTGCACATTCGTCGGTTACTATTTCAAAAGTAATCGGCAAAACTTTATTTTCGGCATATTCGTCGGTTACTATTTCAAAAGTAATCGGCAAGACTTTATTTTCAGCACATTCGTTGGTTACTATTTCAAAAGTAATTAGTAAGATTTTTATTTCAACATATTCGTCGCTTACAATTTCAAAAGTAATCGGCATGATTTATTTTCAGCACATTCGTCGGTTACTATTTCAAAAGTAATCGGCATGATTTATTTTCAACACATTCGTCGGTTACTATTTCAAAAGTAATCGGCAAGATTTTTATTTTCAGCATATTCGTCTGTGACTATTTCAAAAGTAATCGGCATGATTTATTTTAAGCACATTCGTCGGTTACTATTTCAAAAGTAATCGGCAAGATTTTTATTTTCAGCAAATTCGTCGGTGACTATTTCAAAAGTAATCGGCATGACTTATTTTCAGCACATTCGTCAGTTACTATTTCAAAAGTAATCGGCAAGACTTTATTTTCAATACATTCGTTGGTTACTATTTCAAAAGTAATCGGCATGATCTATTTTCTGCACATTCGTCGGTTACTATTTCAAAATTAATCGGCAAAACTTTATTTTCGGCAGATTCTTTGGTTACTATTTCAAAAGTAATCGGCAAGACTTTATTTTTAGCACATTCGTTGGTTACTATTTCAAAAGTAATCGGCATGATCTATTTTCTGCACATTCGTCGGTTACTATTTCAAAAGTAATCGGCAAGACTTTATTTTTAGCACATTCGTCGGTTACTATTTCAAAAGTAATCGGCATGATCTATTTTCTGCACATTCGTCGCTTACTATTTAAAAAGTAATCGGCAAGATTTTTATTTTCAGCATATTCGTCGGTGACTATTTCAAAAGTAATCGACAAGACTTTATTTTCAGCACATTCGTCGGTTACTATTTCAAAAGTAATCGGCAAGATTTTTATTTTCAGCATATTCGTCGGTTACTATTTTAAAAGTAATCGACAAGATTTTTATTTTCAACATATTCGTCGGTTACTATTTCAAAAATGATCGGCAAGATTTTTATTTTCAGCATATTTGTCGGTTACTATTTTAGAAGTAATAGACAAGAGTTTTATTTTCAGCATATTCGTCGGTGACTATTTCAAAAGTAATCGGCATGATCTATTTTCTGCACATTCATCGGTTACTATTTAAAAAGTAATCGGCAAGATTTTTATGTTTAGCATATTCGTCGGTTACTATTTCAAAAGTAATCGGCAAGACTTTATTTTCAGCACATTCGTTGGTTACTATTTCAAAAGTAATCAGTAAGATTTTTATTTCAACATATTCGTTGCTTACTATTTCAAAATTTATCGGCATGATTTATTTTCAGCACATTCGTCGGTTACTATTTCAAAAGTAATCGGCATGATTTATTTTCAGCTCATTCGTCGGTTACTATTTCAAAAGTAATCGGCAAGATTTTTATTTTCAGCATATTCGTCTGTGAGTATTTCAAAAGTAATCGGCATGATTTATTTTAAGCACATTCGTCGGTTACTATTTCAAAAGTAATCGGCAAGATTTTTATTTTCAGCAAATTCGTCGGTGACTATTTCAAAAGTAATCGGCATGACTTATTTTCAGCACATTCGTCAGTTACTATTTCAAAAGTAATCGGCAAGACTTTATTTTCAATACATTCGTTGGTTACTATTTCAAAAGTAATCGGCATGATCTATTTTCTGCACATTCGTCGGTTACTATTTCAAAATTAATCGGCAAAACTTTATTTTCGGCAGATTCTTTGGTTACTATTTCAAAAGTAATCGGCAAGACTTTATTTTTAGCACATTCGTTGGTTACTATTTCAAAAGTAATCGGCATGATCTATTTTCTGCACATTCGTAGGTTACTATTTCAAAAGTAATCGGCAAGACTTCATTTTCAACACATTCGTCGGTTACTATTTCAAAAGTAATCGGCATGATCTATTTTCTGCACATTCGTCGCTTACTATTTAAAAAGTAATCGGCAAGATTTTTATTTTCAGCATATTCGTCGGTGACTATTTCAAAAGTAATCGACAAGACTTTATTTTCAGCACATTCGTCGGTTACTATTTCAAAAGTAATCGGCAAGATTTTTATTTTCAGCATATTCGTCGGTTACTATTTTAAAAGTAATCGACAAGATTTTTATTTTCAACATATTCGTCGGTTACTATTTCAAAAATGATCGGCAAGATTTTTATTTTCAGCATATTTGTCGGTTACTATTTTAGAAGTAATCGACAAGATTTTTATTTTCAGCATATTCGTCGGTGACTATTTCAAAAGTAATCGGCATGATCTATTTTCTGCACATTCATCGGTTACTATTTAAAAAGTAATCGGCAAGATTTTTATGTTTAGCATATTCGTCGGTTACTATTTCAAAAGTAATCGGCAAGACTTTATTTTCAGCACATTCGTTGGTTACTATTTCAAAAGTAATCAGTAAGATTTTTATTTCAACATATTCGTTGCTTACTATTTCAAAATTTATCGGCATGATTTATTTTCAGCACATTCGTCGGTTACTATTTCAAAAGTAATCGGCATGATTTATTTTCAGCTCATTCGTCGGTTACTATTTCAAAAGTAATCGGCAAGATTTTTATTTTCAGCATATTCGTCTGTGAGTATTTCAAAAGTAATCGGCATGATTTATTTTAAGCACATTCGTCGGTTACTATTTCAAAAGTAATCGGCAAGATTTTTATTTTCAGCAAATTCGTCGGTGACTATTTCAAAAGTAATCGGCATGACTTATTTTCAGCACATTCGTCAGTTACTATTTCAAAAGTAATCGGCAAGACTTTATTTTCAATACATTCGTTGGTTACTATTTCAAAAGTAATCGGCATGATCTATTTTCTGCACATTCGTCGGTTACTATTTCAAAATTAATCGGCAAAACTTTATTTTCGGCAGATTCTTTGGTTACTATTTCAAAAGTAATCGGCAAGACTTTATTTTTAGCACATTCGTTGGTTACTATTTCAAAAGTAATCGGCATGATCTATTTTCTGCACATTCGTAGGTTACTATTTCAAAAGTAATCGGCAAGACTTCATTTTCAACACATTCGTCGGTTACTATTTCAAAAGTAATCGGCATGATCTATTTTCTGCACATTCGTCGCTTACTATTTAAAAAGTAATCGGCAAGATTTTTATTTTCAGCATATTCGTCGGTGACTATTTCAAAAGTAATCGACAAGACTTTATTTTCAGCACATTCGTCGGTTACTATTTCAAAAGTAATCGGCAAGATTTTTATTTTCAGCATATTCGTCGGTTACTATTTTAAAAGTAATCGACAAGATTTTTATTTTCAACATATTCGTCGGTTACTATTTCAAAAATGATCGGCAAGATTTTTATTTTCGGCATATTTGTCGGTTACTATTTTAGAAGTAATCGACAAGATTTTTATTTTCAGCATATTCGTCGGTGACTATTTCAAAAGTAATCGGCATGATCTATTTTCTGCACATTCATCGGTTACTATTTAAAAAGTAATCGGCAAGATTTTTATGTTTAGCATATTCGTCGGTTACTATTTCGAAAGTAATCGGCAAGACTTTATTTTCAGCACATTCGTTGGTTAGTATTTCAAAAGTAATCAGTAAGATTTTTATTTCAACATATTCGTTGCTTACTATTTCAAAATTTATCGGCATGATTTATTTTCAGCACATTCGTCGGTTACTATTTCAAAAGTAATCGGCATGATTTATTTTCAGCTCATTCGTCGGTTACTATTTCAAAAGTAATCGGCAAGATTTTTATTTTCAGCATATTCGTCAGTGACTATTTCAAAAGTAATCGGCATGATTTATTTTAAGCACATTCGTCGGTTACTATTTCAAAAGTAATCGGCAAGATTTTTATTTTCAGCAAATTCGTCGGTGACTATTTCAAAAGTAATCGGCATGACTTATTTTCAGCACATTCGTCAGTTACTATTTCAAAAGTAATTGGCAAGACTTTATTTTCAGCACATTTGTTGGTTACTATTTCAAAAGTAATCGGCATGATCTATTTTCTGCACATTCGTCGATTACTATTTCATAAATAATCGGCATGATTTATTTTCAGCACATTCGTCGGTTACTATTTCAAAAGTAATCGGCAAGACTTTATTTTCAACACATTCGTCAGTTACTATTTCAAAAGTAATCGGCATGATCTATTTTCTGCACATTCGTCGGTTACTATTTAAAAAGTAATCGGCAAGATTTTTATTTTCAGCATTTTCGTCGGTGACTATTTCAAAAGTAATCGGCAAGACTTTATTTTCAGCACATTCGTCGGTTACTATTTCAAAAGTAATCGGCAAGATTTTTATTTTCAGCATATTCGTCGGTTACTATTTTAAAAGTAATCGACAAGATTTTTATTTTCAACATATTCATCGCTTACTATTTCAAAAGTAATCGACATGATTTATTTTCAGCACATTCGTCGGTTACTATTTGAAAAGTAATCGGCATGATTTATTTTCAGCACATTCGTCGGTTACTATTTCAAAAGTAATCGGCAAGATTTTTATTTTCAGCATATTCGTTGGTGACTATTTCAAAATTAATCGGCATGATTTATTTTAAGCACATTCGTCAGTTACTATTTCAAAAGTAATCGGCAAGATTTTTATTTTCAGCATATTCGTCGGTTACTATTTTCGAAGTAATCGACAAGATTTTTATTTTCAGCATATTCGTCGGTGACTATTTCAATAGTAATCGGCATGATTTATTTTCAGCACATTCGTCGGTTACTATTTCAACAGTAATCGGCATGATTTATTTTCAGCACATTCGTCGGTTACTATTTCAAAAGTAATCGGCAAGACTTTATTTTCGGAAGATTCGTCGGTTACTATTTCAAAAGTAATCGGCAAGACTTTATTTTCTGCACATTCGTCAGATACTATTTCAAAAGTAATCGGCAAGACTTTATTTTCAGCACATTCGTTGGTTACTATTTTAAAAGTAATCAGTAAGATTTTTATTTTCAACATATTCATCGCTTACTATTTCAAAAGTAATCGACATGATTTATTTTCAGCACATTCGTCGGTTACTATTTCAAAAGTAATCGGCATGATTTATTTTCAGCACATTCGTCGGTTACTATTTCAAAAGTAATCGGCAAGATTTTTATTTTCAGCATATTCGTCGGTGACTATTTCAAAATTAATCGGCATGATTTATTTTAAGCACATTCGTCAGTTACTATTTCAAAAGTAATCGGCAAGATTTTTATTTTCAGCAAATTCGTCGGTGACTATTTCAAAAGTAATCGGCATGACTTATTTTCAGCACATTCGTCAGTTACTATTTCAAAAGTAATCGGCAAGACTTTATTTTCAGCACATTCGTTGGTTACTATTTCAAAAGTAATCGGCATGATCTATTTTCTGCACATTCGTCGGTTACTATTTCAAAAGTAATCGGCAAAACTTTATTTTCGGAAGATTCGTCGGTTACTATTTCAAAAGTAATCGGCAAGACTTTATTTTCTGCACATTCGTCAG